>CM032878.1:5900000-6532500 GCA_019176425.1 Megalops atlanticus
CCAACACAGAGTGCACTACCGCTATGGCCACACACCAAGGCATGGAAAATAAGAGAGAGAGAGAGAGAGAGAGGGAGAGAGACAGCCTACAGCAACTGACATGCAAAGCCTATAAATAGTGCTCCACTAAAAATGACTGACTAACTCAAACATTCGGCCAAGATGCAATAGCGGAACAAACGCATCATAAACAAACAAACTCACATCTCAGTATCCGAGTGCTTTTTGTTTTACCTTAAAATAACAGCAATTCACCATTGATTCTTACCATGGAACACCTATCAAAACTAGCCAACCGTACCACACCTGTGGCACTGAATGTAAAACTCAAAACGTCTTTAACAGAACTCAATAATACCATCAGAGCACTGATCCAATTTGCAAAGAATGCTTTTTTTCCTTCACACTCACTTCAGGGGTCACATATTAACCTCTGACAGGCCACAAGTTGGACAACACTGTGTCAAATGCTCACAGCCACGGTATGGAACTGCAACTAACATTTGTACTGCTAATGTGTGCTGCTTGGTCAATATAATATACCACTGATAAAAGATGATACAGTATATAATATCATTTGCAATTGAAGGACAAGTGGACAGGAGGACGGGCTCTGACCTCAGGCCATTGAAGAGCTGCTTGGACTTGTCCAGCAGGTAGCAGAAGTCAGTGACGGTCTTTCTCTCGCTCAGTGGGATGTCGTCCTCGGCTCCTGCCCCGGTCATACCGCCTGATGCTGTACAGTTCACTCTGAAACACACAGAACACACACGTGCACACATGCACACGCACGCACGCACACACACACACAAAACACGACTGCATTAAATGAACGCCATGTGATTCCATGATAACATGAAAGTTTATTATGTTAAAAGACAGTGTAGAACCAGAGGATTCAAAACACAATGATAAACTTTATATCAACACGTACAACACTAGTCCATACATTAGCGGGTGGAATATTTCATACATTTACACATTTCCATAGCAATTTGGAATACACATTATTTGTAGAGTAATAAGGGATGCATTGCTACCGCACTAGGAGCCAGAACTATATTCCCTGCACTCTTGGCTCTATTGTAGTAGTCTAATGTTTGCGAGCGAGTGGGCGTGAGAGAGGGTGTTTCCAGTGAAGCTGATAGACGGCGTTCCTCGAGAGGGTGAAAGAGGGCGTACACAGCGTGGGTGTGAGGAAGTGGGAGGAAAAGAGGAAATCAGAGAGAAAGAGAGGAAGAGATTGACAGACAGAGAGAGAGAGAGAGAGAGAGAGAGAGAGAGAGGGCTAATCCAATAAATCCAGTCAATATGACAACCCAACTCACTGCCATTCCTTCGCCTTCTTTTGGCACATATAAATAATTCAGACAGAACAGGTCTCCACTCACAAAAAAATCAGCTCTGAAGCCATGATACGGAGGAGAGGAGGAAACGTCTGCCGACCGGTGACCTGGGACCGAGCCAGTGGCTGCCGGCCAGGCCTCCGGAGAGAGACAGACCGTCGCACATGGCCTCTCTGTGGGGCCGGAGCCCGGAGGAGCGTATATATATGCGTGTGCGTGTGAGATGCGGGAGTGAGATTTACACTCAGGCCAATGATGGGTCAGGGTCCGTAATGGAGTTACAATTGGAGACATCAGCCTCATCCTCATAACTCATATCTCTCACCCCCTTCCATACCCCCCAACTACCCATCATTTTCATTACCCTATTCCTCTCCGCACCAGCAGACCTGAAACAGCTGAGTGCAGAATAATGTACTTCAGGTAGATGTAGGGCTGGAGAAGAGAAGACACACAGAAACAGAGGGAAGGGGAGTGAGAAACAGTGAGAAAGAGAGAGATGGAAACTTTGAGAGATGTAGTGAAAGGCGAGACAAAGTTAGTCACTGAAGGACAGACACAGAAACAAAATGAGGGATGGAAACAGAGGAGTGAAGAGAGAGAAAATGAGGGAGAGAGAGGAGTGGAGAGAGAGAAAATGAGGGAGAGAGAGGGAGTGAAGAAAGGGAGGGAATGGGAAAAAGAGAGAGAAGGTGGAGAAAGAGAGGGAGAGAGAGATATCTCCTGCAAGGCTGGCTGCTTAAGGCTGAGAAGCTGCTGCTCAACTGTGAAATCATTCCAACTGAACAAGCACAGAAGGAGAGACACATAAGAGCACATATAACACTCAAACACACACACACACGCACACACACACGTGCACACACACACACACACACACATGCACACACACACGTAACACACATACACACACGTAACATACATAAAACACACACATACATACACATACACACAGACATACACACACACTCACACACACAAACAGTCATATTTGCACACATACACATGCACACAGTCAAATGCGCATGCACACCCACACAAGCAGACATTTGCAAAGGTACACACAAATAAATGCAGACAGACATATTGACTCACACTGCATTACGGAGTGGAGCTGAAAAAGGAAGGAATCATGATCTAGGCATCATGATCATAAATCAGCCACCAAAACACACTGGAAATCCTTATTACCCAGCAAGAACTCAACATGCAGATTTGTAAATTAAAATCCAAAAAGAAATTATGGACCTGACAGCATCAGTAATGAAACGCCAAATCATAGCTAAAAGAGGAACACTTCAAATCCATAAATTAAAGTTATGAGCAGTTACGTGATATGAGACATTTCCCTGAAATCTGGAACCAAGTGTTAATATCCACTGAATGTGAAACTGGAGACAAAATTAACAGTTAATGACAACTGCAGTAACATCTGTGTCAGCAATAATCTGATGGCGGTATTCTGCAGAATATTTAATGCACAATTAACAGCCATCCTTACTAAAGTCTTAAGCAAAAAGTCAAAGCAGCTTCTTATTACCACACTGCACCCCAGAGCATGTATATGCAGAGCCTGGACACCACATACATACATCATAAAAGAGGACGGTTCATTTATTTTAAAAAGGCCCTGCTCCAATCACTTATAGAAACCTATAAAATCACCTCAGAGTGTTACAGGCAGGTCATGTTTCTATCATAACATGTCTTGTGGATGAGAAGTTAAACCAATGCTCTGATTCAACGTGGTCAGTAAAGAACCTACGCCACTAACCACAAACAATATGGGGTTCCCCACTGTCCCGACCAAATTTCCTAACAACCTGGCCATCAAATAATCCCTTACTTTAGTTGTGGAAGTAATTCTCTTTCTCTCCACCTCAGCAGATACACAGTGAGCATTCTCAGCACAAAATGGGGTGGGTGCTACACATTGGTGGTAGCTGAGGTAGATTACTGTCCTGCACTAGTCTTTCCACTAGAAAGAACAGGGTTGCTTGAAAAGTTCCATATATGCAGTTAATGCAACTGCAAGTAACTATTAGTAGTAGTAATTATTAGTATTATATGTATTTTCTTATAAATTGTTGGACAACTTCAGAGTAATTGATATCAATAAATTACAATACAAATAAAAAACACTGGCGCTCCATATGGATGACCTTCTTCTGTTTGAACAGAACTGTCAGTACTGTAATGTAATTATGTAATTATACTTCTAACTGTTTTTATAGGTGTCCTGGCAGTAAAGAACAGGCAGTAGGATCCCCGGGGGTGGTTGGTGGGAAAAGCAGTTACCCTACTGTAACTGAAGGACAAAGAAAAGATGGACTCCCATATGTCTGCTTGCCATCTGGATATACGAGCTAGATGCAGAAATGCGGTCATGGGTGTGTATGTGTGCAAGCACATGTGTGCATATTCTAGTCTATGTGTGCTCACGTGTGCGCATGCATGCATATGTGTGCACTAATGTGAAAAAGAATGTGAGTCTAAGGCAACACAAGTGTGCAGCAGGAGGCACTGTAGGGAATAATGGTGAACTGAAGAAGGATTTGTAACTTGGCCCTTACTGGTCAAACACAATGCTGTGCCAGCTTTCTATCTTCTATCCTACCTGAGCCTCTGAGATGCACTCAGACTGGCACTGCACCCAACATGAAAGCGTAAAATCCAACGCTTTCCACAAGCAGAGCGCCGTGAGGGAAACCTCATGCAACTTGAGGGGTCAAAACATATGGCCCATTTTAGCCTCATTGCTCCCAGACTCACATTCCTGACTGTGACATTTACAGAATCCAATCGTTTTTTTTTTTTTTTTTTTTCCACAATGAGCTTCAATATGAAAACAGCTTTACTGTTTCTAATTTTGGCTCACTGCTTTTAACAAAAAAAAATCTAAAACCAATGAATTGCACTCCCTTCTGTAAGCAGAATCACAAAGGGAAAGATTTTCTAATAAAAAAGCAAGTCATTACTGGCTGTTTTCTAAATATAAGCTGCTCTCTTTTAGATATAATCACACAGCTTAAATTGTCAATCAGGTCAGAAGCAGGTAAGCCCAACTCTTCTACAATTCTGTGTCCACGTGCATAACATGTTAGAGGGCACAGTATGCAAACTTTTGCTTTTTGTATTAAAATGCATTTATCCTTGGGAGCAAATTTTAAAGTTTGTTTTAATGAGAGGTAGTGTTAAATACCATGCACTCTGTCTACTGTGTATGCATTGCATATGTTTGCACTATAGAGACTAGTACAGCCGTGATACCAGGGGGAGTGAGGAAACTCCGGTCCGGGCTGGGCAGAGAATGACAATTCCTATCACTGCTTACTACACTTTCTGTGCAGTACCTTTTTCTCTTTGTTCGCCCATGTGTTATATTTCACACTGTAACATATGAAGATTCCTTTCGGCTAAGTTGTGTTTGATCAAGTTAAGTTTATTCTCTGCCCTTTTGTAGCTGGTTTGGTTTTATTTATTTATTTTTTTGTTGTTTCTTTGAGTGAACTAACCTTGCTTTTGTTGTTTTTTGTTGTTTGGAAGTGTCACCACTTGTGGGTGCATTTAGTAGTGTTGCTGTGAAAGGGGAGAAGTCACCAGTGAAAAACGAAAAGAGAATCTGTCAGTTTGGTGTACAAACATATGGGTGTGCAAATTGCTATCGATGTGCGAATCTACTGTGTTGAAATTTGCAGTGAATCTGTTTGACTTGCTCTGAGTGTAGCTATGGGGTTTTTGAAGCTCACTTACTGATTTATCCCTGAACAAAAACACAATAGCAGTAACAAAAATGTGTGAATCGCCAGCTACCAGCATACTGCCATTTTGGCCAAGAACATTGCTATTGCAACTACCTTTTTTGTCTGAGTACATAGACTGCTTATTCCTTTCTCTACCACTTGTTGTAATTGACTTTTTGATAATTTTGTTTCTTTCATTCACTTGACCAACTGCAGGGGAAACACCCTTTCAGTTCTTTGGATCACTGAGTTCCCTCAGTCATTTTGAGAATGGCATAGTCAAACTGCCTGTAGGATGCATGAGATTAATTGTTTGTTTTATTTTTATAGCAGCAGAGTGAAACAGGCCTAGTGCAGGTGGACCGAGGCTCAACAATTCTGGGACCAGATGGTGGCCCTTCTTCTGGCCCCTCCCTTACATCTACATTACATTATTGGCAATTAGCAGACACTCTTATCCAGGGTGACTTACATTGGTTACATTTTTTTTTTTTTTTTTTTTTACGATTATTCGTTTATACAGCTGGATATGTACTGAGGCAATTGTGGGTTAAGTACCTTTCCCAAGGGTTCAACAGCAGTGCCCCAGTAGGGAATCGAACCAGCAACTCTTCGGTTATGAGTCCTGCTCCTTAACCACTATGCTACACTCCCTTACCTTTGGTACGCCAGAGAGAGACAGGTCAATACCCCTTCCTACAGACACTTTAGTGTGGGCACCATGGAGGCAGATAGCTTTCTCATACTGGTGGTCTTCGGAGCCCAGACAGAGTTACATAGTTCACAGGTTCTGATGAAATCTGTATTCCGGTCAAAACTTTGACCAACACATGGTTTAAATAAATTCGAAATTGTCTGGAAAATAACAGTGAGTGGGCGAGTTTTTCCTTCTCAGTTTTGACGTTTGCAGCCCCCCAAGATTTCAGAAAAAATGGTGCCAACCGGTCTTCTGGAAGCAGACTGAAAACACATACACACACACACACACACACACACACACACACACATCTGCCATTATTGAACAAAAACATACTGACAGGACCCAGACAGATCTCTCCCCAGGAGAAGTAACAAGGGCCAGCTGTCCAGACTTTTCCCCGGGACCAAGCTCTCCAGGACAGTTAAAAGCTATACTAACATAGGAACTGGGAACCTGGCCATTAGCCTCAGATCCTCGAATTTCAGCTCCCAAAAGTGAATAACTGCAGCATGTGTGTCCCATCTTGGGAGCATCACCACTCTGACTCACTGTCCTACTGTTTACATGGCAAAACCCCAAACAACTTGTACAACTGAAACTGTGCGTGTACAGCCTGACAAACCCAATGACATTCCGCCAAACATTCATCCCCCTCTACAAAAAACATCAGACCTGCCACGCCACAAAAACAGGGATCCAGCAAAGGGGACAGTCAGAATTATGGCCCTCTCTCAACTAACATGCTGCACTCTGCGGCTTCTGTGCAAGGTCAGGACACCTGACTTGTAGACAGTAATGTTAAGTAGCAGGGCCCGTCACCCAAAGGTTAGCGGTTCCATTCCCAGCCGGGGCAAGAAAGGTACTTTAACTGAATTGCTTCAGTAAATATCCATCTGTATAAATGTGTGTTCAACCATATACGCCACCATGAATAAAAGGGTTTCTGCTAAGCAGATTATATGCATAGATAGATAACAACGCTTTGTCTCTCAATATTGATATTCACCCCCTGCAGAGCATATGAGTGTGGCCATATGTATAGCCTGTGATGCAACGCCAGTCCTTTAGGTCTCAGATTACTTAACTAATCGATATTAACGCGGATTCAAACTGGTCCGAAGAGGACAAAAATCTAAAAAGGGTCTGAATGACCCTGTAACTGAATCCCACAGTGAAACCTACAGAGACCCCAGGTCCCAGATAGACAGGAGATGCCATCTGTGCTGAACACACTGTATTGCAAACTCACGCGCAACCCACCTCCCTGCGGCTGACCTCACCTCCTGTCTGGGTGATGTCATTCTATCGCTGCAGCCACCACTGTTTTTATCATACCGGATTGTCATAATTCAAATTGCACTTTCTCAAAAGAAAGAATACAAGCAATTTGTGTGCTTCTTTTTGACCAGACTACTGTGAATTAAGTATTCAGTATTAAGCATTAAGTGACAATTATTAAGTATTCCCAGAATTCTGGGTAGAATGGATGGCCATGATGAAGGAACCCTCAAAGCCCTTTTCCTTTGCACCACAATGCAATCCCACTCAGTACTCCCCATTGCTGCACCACTGCTTCTCAAAAAGATTTACAGATCCTTCATAGTCTGAAACAGTCTTTTTGTTGAATACAAGCTGCCATTTTAATTGCCCTAGTGAGAGCGATGATAATGGGAAGGGGACAGGGAGCATACCAGACGAACAAGGTCTTCCACAGCATGCTCAGAGTGGCATATTCTCCATTTCTATCGCCAAAGCAAAACAAGCAATACCACTAACAAAAGACCAGCTTATTCTGCCTGTGTGGTTGGAAGGCTTTCGTAAAGAGCTGCAGCAACTGACGCACTCATTCTCACTCCATAACACGAGCAAGAACAATCACAGTTCAGGGGCTGACGCTACTGCGTAAACCCCTTTATTATTTCCTTGTCTCCATCTAGTGGTAAACAGAAGGTACTGCTATAACTCTAGGGAAGCCATTTGGTCAGTAAGAAAGGGAAACAAGTACTTCCAAAACATGCATGTTCTATGGCACAGTATATGTGATACAGAGCTCTGCATGTCTGCGGGTTTCTGCAACTGCAGACAGACATGCTGTCCAGGCCCACTGTAAATTTCCCTGTTTTCACGATGTAGGCCAGCAGACACAGACTGTGTATCTTGTGTGTTTGACATATGAGATTAAATGCAGTCTACAGAGCTACAGAAAGACCGTAAATTACCAGCAGTGCCTCTGACTAGGGACTGTGGATCAAATGCAAACTTCTGAGGGTCGGCTGTGTGGTGTATCTTGCTGAAACTGCATTGCCTTACAATCCTTTCCTTCATTACGAAAGAGAGCGATAGGGGAAAGAGAAACTGTTTTAAATGAAAGCTTCACAGTGGCACATGCAGACACAGGGATCGATTTCTTGATCAAGTCCCTAGAGAAATATAATTAACATAAACTCATTCATATAAAACTGTTGCTTTAGTGTTTGTCTGACAAACTGTAAGTGAAAAGTAGAGCACTCTCCCACTCGAGGGAGGTATATCATCTACTTCAGGAGCTGCTGCTGTCATAACGGTCTCTTCTTAGCCCATTTGTCTGTTCGATGTCCTACCCGTAAAAGGAGCACATCTCCAACATAGCAGCATGTAGTTTGCTTGGTTGCAGGTGCTACCTTTAATTGAGTACATGGAAGTACCTGTCTTTAACTAACTGTATTGGAACATCTGACATGATACTCGTCCACATCTGGCTTTAAAATGTGTAATGGATCACAACAGGGCACCCAGAGGAAGTCATGGACGTGTTCAATAGAATGATTCTTTAAAACCAGTGTCCATCACAGCTGCCAGTGTGTGGCCTGCCTTTGTCGCTCATACAGACCGCCTTGCTCTCTTGTGCATCACACCTTCAAACAGAGGGAAGGGTGATTGATAGGACTGGGAACTACCGGACTGGAGTTAATGTTCAAGTAATTGCCCTCAGTGATGAGAGGAACTGTGAGTATTGATGAAGGGTTTGGTGTGGCACACAGACACCCAGACAGGTGTGCAGCATTCAGCTGCTGTGTACGACAACAGCATTTGCCCTTCACTGTTGATTGGCAGCCTCTGCTGCGTTGGACATTACAGGTTTCCGAAGAGGTCTGCAGTTATGGAAACCTCAGAGGATGAAGTCCTTGGGTCGCACACAACCCAGCCAGTGCAGCTGTTGGTCAGCTGTCCAGGGACAGACGTTGCGCAGTGTCCACTGCTGAGCTTTCACACTGCTGCAACCGTTGGAGAACAGTTTCACATTCAGTGATTCTGGTGAGGACACAATGCTTCTGAAGGCATGGGGGGTGTTCATCTGGCCCCATAAAATGGTCTAATACTGTTGGGGGTGGGGGGGTGGAAGTTCTAAATTGGCACTCATTTTGACACAGAAAGTCAAGCGCTTCAAACCCCAAATGTATGAAATATATCACTAGCTGCCATTGACACATCTGACCTCCATCAACAGATGTGCCTGATACACACACACACACACACACACACACACACACACACACTTGTGCACACACACACACACACCCTCCCCGATATCTGATGGCAATCAAAACTCCGTAACACCATCCTCTGGAACTTTTCCAAATAACTCCCATTTAAGAAGAATATTGATCATATCTGTCTCTTTGCATATCTGGCAAGATCTCCTTACTTACAGACAACATAGGATAACATGGTAGTACAGGAGGCCTATTCATGCCTGCAGTAGTCATTAATTGCACAGCACAAGTGCTAACACTACAGTTTACACTTTCTAGAACTGTGACAGGAGCTGATTAGTTAAATCGGTCCCTCTGATTCTGCATGTAGGAAGAAGCATCCAAGATTACTTGAACTCTTAGTGCTTTCCCGTTAGTAAGAGGTGCAGCAAAAAAATCTGCGGATCTTGACAAATTAACCAAAATGGTGCCTCCTATTAGTTTCTGCAGGAGCAACGTCACTGTTTACAGAGAAACCTAAATTAAATAAAAACATGGATTTACATGCAAAACTTTGCATATTAAAAACTCCTTTGTTGAGTCGTTAAGGTAATTATACAGTGTGCATGCTGACGTGAAGGACCGAAGAATAAATGTTCATGTTGAAATGAGTGTTCAGTATAATCCTATTAAGAGATTCCTTTCAAAAACACGAAAACATGAATTAAAATACATATTTTGAATAAGCAGGAATATGCTGGCGTGTTAGCTTGGAGGTGCCGCCTCCGTGCAGTGGCAGAATTGCAGGTCTGAAACTACAGCACAGGGACGCAGGATGCCTTGGAACCACTTATCACGCGTCTTCATTAGGCCGCTGTTGGGAGCCTTGTTTAGAGAAAAATGAAAACGCAAAAACGGACTGGCTGATGGTTGCCTGATGGCCTCTGAAAATGCATTAAATTTGATCAGCTCCCTGCTTCCCTTCTTTGCATACACAGGCTCCTGTGTTGTCAGTGGGAGCTATCACCAGTCTCTGTCATCAGCAACTGTTATACACGCCGGCTTCCACATGCAAACACCTTTAACAAACCCAGCAAATTCCCCGTCTCTTTTACCACTGTCTGGTGTGATTGAGTGCCCTGTACCGGTAGCTTCCATCAGTACTGATGGGGGCAGTACCGAATCAAATGAGGAAGACTATTCATCATTACAAACGGCAGATGGAGATATCATTAATTTCTTTAAAAGCATGGTCATGGGAACCATTCATAGCCATTTAAATCAGTTGCTTTCCTCATTCTGTCCATTAGGAAAAAGGGTAGACAAAGAGAATGCAGAGATATGTTCCTCCAGATAACATTCAGCGACGGGGGTCACATTTCCAGATTGCCGATACTTAACAGTACTATTGACTTTTCAGCTGAGGTGAGGAGAGAAGAAAAAGGACAGAGAAGAATCGGCAACATTGTGACATTAACAGATTATCGTATCTTCCTCATTTTAAGGCAAAATTAACAAAAACACACACACACATACATAGAGAAGATAAATAGGACAAGCATCTAATTTCATACGTGGTGGAGTCAGACAGGTCTCTGCGTTGCACAGTTCTCTGTGCGGAAATGGTGATGTTTACGTTTAGAACCACCTCTCTCCCCTGAGAGGACTTCCTCCGCCTGCAGCCGTCGGCTTGGAAACACCACAAGCCAGGAAACGCACCTGCAGGCTTTGGCAGCCCAAGGTCCCCAGCACTGACTGTGTTGTATTAATAGCAGAGGCCCTGCCATCTCGTGTGAAAATCACAAAAAAGAAAACTAAAGAGTGCCGTCTTTTGATTCACCAAAACAAAAACAACTGAGTTGCAGTGGTACTTATCCACCAGAAATATCTCCAGTGCTAAGTGCTTAACTAATAAAAATGTGAAATTAACCAAAATACCTGGGGGTGGGGAGGGGGGCAGTCAAGGCCAATGTTCATTCAGTCCCAAAGCTGCTAAAACCAGATACTAAGCTAACTGCACCACTTTGTGGAACAATAATTACAAACCACAGCCTTTTCAAAACATTGTAGCAATAGGAAAAAAAAAACATCCTCAGCAAATCAAAATCACAGGGGTCAGTTTATTGTAGGAGGTGCTCATTGCTTCCTCTGCTCTGATGTTGGTGGGGTTACCAGATCACCCACACTTAGCCATTGATATCAAATAGACTTCAATAAATCACATTGTCTAGATTTTCAAAACACTGATCAGATTTTATGAGTGTCTATTGCCAGCATGAGCATTTTCATCCAGCAAGTGTTGACAGCCACACTTATTAGAAAAATAAAATAACTAAAAGACCCATAATTAACTAGGCACATGCATTGAAGGGCAGCGAGTCATGAGGACTGTTGTCTTGTATGAAAGTGGACCAGCACTGCGCAAGCAAGAACATGTTAATAATGTGCTTATACTCTTCATGGCACCAAGCACCACCAGGCCGTTCAAAATGCTCTTCTCTTTACCCGAGCTTCTTACAAAAGAGGCGTTCACCTGACCACGCTGACTTTACCACGCTGAATCATATACCAAGAAGGTTTATGGCAGTACACATATACGGGTTAAACAGGGTAGGCTCCGACCCACAGCGATGACAGGGTTTAGAATTTGTGTGCTTTCATTCTATGAGCCTCGTCGCCTCTACCTGCAGCTTGCAAAAGCTGCGCGCTTTAGCTGGACTGATCGGGAACGAGTAGCCCCAAGGATGCTCCATTCAACCTCGAGTACAAATAGTTCCAACTGGGTCTCCGGCCACTCGTGATGATAAAGCCAAAAAGACTCGTAACCTGGCAAACGCAAAAATTAACATTTCTCCCAAAGCACGAGTGTGAGTAATGGCGATGACAGTACTATCTTGGGTCGCATTTTAAGTTTTTGTGTGTATGTGCGTGTGCGTGATCGAGACCTCAAGTCAGTCAGCAAGCAGCCAGACACCGAGACCTGTCTGTTTTGCGTAAAGCCAACCACACTGACAAGGTGCTTGACAAGACGAACCTACGTCAAATCACACATTCTTCTCTTAGGATCCAAGACATGCCTCAAATACCAGCACTGCTGCAAAACCAGAAACAAAGCGCGTGTAACGTTATAAATGAAGTAAGACCAAGGGACGGGAGGTATTAATGCAATAACAAAAACACTTACCGGTTTTTGGTGATTTTTGTCCGTTTGTATCCTCAAATTCGGCTGCAACGACAGGAGTTAATATCGCTGTCTGTCCTCTTGATACTGTTAAAAACGGCATAATATTGTGTTGAGATAATCGGCTAACGGGGAAGGATTTGTCTAGAAAACCAAAATTCAGACATCGCTTGCAGGCTATCACAGGCTAAGTGCACGTCATTATTTAGCTAATCATAATTCATACAACAAGCCTAGCTGTCAGAGTCAATGACACTGTATGTCACCGCAAACATAACAATTGTTCGCTTTGCGATTATAGATTCCTTGGTTTGCAATTAGCAAGCTCCATTAGGTAGATCCATATGAATGGTCATAATGTTTCCGTCAGGCTGATATTTATAAAGATTTAATGCATACGCTTATGCATTCCACACGCTTGCAAGCTATTCTGAATAGTTACGCAGGACAATAGATAAATCAATTTTAGCCAAAAATGTAAAATCTTACGTTATAATTTTTGTCTCTCCAGTCACTTGTTAGCTAGCTCGCTGAATAGTACCACGTAGCCACCCCAGCGTATTACAAACGTGCCGTGCATGTAGCTATCTTGAATTGCAATGTTGCACCGCATCCAGGTGGAAAACGTATGCAAATTTTTTACAACTAATAAGCTAATTCAATGCATCGAATGCAGTGCAGTGTCCCTACGTCATGTACAATTTGACGATTTAGCCACGGCCCACAGGTATTCTTGCGAGCGTACGTTGGTTAGCTACTTGTCAACTGATACAGTTGTGCCCAGCTGCGGCCAGTAGTAAAGTGCTCCTCATCCAAACATGACACACTCGCCTTTAGTTTTCTCTTCAGGACAGAATGACGTCTGTGGGATTGGGGCAAGATTTCATTGGAGGACACATTTGTCAGTCAGGGAAAACTAAGCGAAACCAGTGCTGCGTCCTCAGTGCGTGGTTGCCATTGAGCACAGCCGGTCGGTCACCAAGTCACATATAGACAATGCTACAGCGCCACCATGTGGCAAATATTTTGACATTTATCAGAAACGTACAATAGAAAAATTATACAACAATAAATCCCTCCGTCTCCAGCGCATGTTACAAATCCATTCATAATGTCGTGGCACATATTCCGTGCATGATACAAATCCATTCATAAGGTCGCGGCACATATTCCGTTCCTTCAACTTAGACCCAACAAAGAGAGACAGCAGACGTCTCAAGTGAATAAAGGTGTTTTATTTTCAACGTTTAAGCAGTATATAGGTTGCAGTCTCTATTTCAATAAAACGTAAATCTGACAAATAACATAACATTTAAAATACTAATAATTCAAAAAGCATAAATTCACCACAGCCCATTCAGTCCTATAGCCCAGCCGATCCCATTCTTACGCGTCTATTGTAAAAATCAGCAACTCCTTAGGATTGTCTGTGGTCTTCGACAGCGAAATGGTTATCTGCTAGGAAACAGGACTAGTTTTCACAAAACACTGAATTATGTTTTCCCCCCCTTCTTAAACATTCCTGCTCTCAACAACTACTCAGTGTATTCACATTGCTATATATAACTATACATATATACCTACGTGGCATTTTAGATTTTTAGATAAGTATATAACATTTTAGATGCTGTACTCTAAATTTTACTACATTACATAATGTAACAGCTTGGCCAACGCCCTTTTCCAAGACAACTTGCAGAGCTTACATTCATACACATGATCCACTTACACAGGTGGATATTTACAGGATCATCTCAAAGGTACAACCATTCGATTCAAACAGAAGTAGCCCACACTGCATTGGAACCTGTAATCCTTTGACTACAAGTACAGTTCCCTAACCACCCCCCAATAATAGTTATCTAATCTATCCCTACATCAACACACTTATGTTTCTTGAAGATGAAGAAGACACCTAGAACTTGTGATGTTTAACCCTCATTTATATACTCATGAAGTATATGCAGCACTCAAATGCCAGAAAATGTCAAAGATACAATCAAACTAAATCAAATTATGGTATAGTATGGCAGGGAACTGCAAGCGGGTTAAACTCATGTACCAAATGCATGAACATGTGTGCTTGGAGCTTAACATAAAAAAAAAATACAGTGCAGTGAACAGAACAGTAACAACATCAAGAGCAATAATAATCGTACAACTGTTAGGACACTCTTACATGCTGGGGTTTTGGCTTACAGCAATAAATAAATATTTAAAAACCGGGGGAAGGGTGTAACAGGGGGGATAAAAGGACAAAAGAGAGCTAACATTCGATGTGAAGCTTGGAGACAGAGATGGTGAGACATACATATCCTTTTAGACATAGAAGAAGAAAAAAAAGGAAAGTGGGGCGCAGTATGGGTGGGTAGCAGGAGGGACTACAGCTCTAGGCTTAGAGGAAGTAGGGCGTGGTCGTCCTCGGGGGGATGACCCTCTCAGAGTCTGGCACGGCGCGAAACAGTTTGGGCTCCCTCGTGTTGGCGTCCTTGAACACCATGATGGAGGCAATGTTCCCGCAGCGGTAGCAGTAGTTGGGCGCCGACCACACGGTCACCAGCTTCTCATCGAACATGAACTTGTAGCCCTCGTGGACCAGCTGGTGCGCCCGGCAGATCAGCTTCAGGTTGTTGATGTGAACAAACTGCAGGGTTAAAAGGGTGAGAGAGGACAAGCAGGAGTGGGGTGTGAGGTAAATCAAAAGGGAAGGGGGTGTTCACCAAGGTCAAGCTGGCACATGCTAACAGCATCTGAACCACACATTCATAGCAGATCCAAATGAAGACGTTATGCAGAGACAGCAGAATCATGCTAAATCATTACAATACATTTACATTACATTCATTTAGCAGATGCTCTAATCCGAAGGGACGTCCAGCACAGAAGAACAGAAGTGTATCCATTCAAGCTGAATGGGCAATAGAGTCAGACCAGGCTAACATGCTCCCAAAACAGTGAGCGTGAGCATCACAATTACAGTGGCTACATTCTCTAATAAACAGATGCACAAAGAAAAATGTACAAATGGAAGCACAGAAAATGTAGCATTTTGCCATTTATTTTCAAAAGGCAAAACTACAAGAAGAAATAAAATAGCTAACAAGGCGAGTGATTAAGCCAGGAGTGATGTCTCACCTCGTTGGTGACCTTGGCCCCGAATAGCCAGCCAGCACCCCTGGGGCTGATTGCCCAAGTATCAACGTCCTCCGGGTCTGACCAGACCAGGTCACAGAAGGCCCCCTTGTGCGGGATCTCCTGGTTGCGCTCGATGGTCCGGATCTGGTCCAGAGTCTTGATGTCGGGTGAGAGCCCACCATGCACACACAGTATCTGCTCATCCAATAGCTGTGAGAACCGGACACCACCGTCAGAACTTGGGAAGGGGGGTTGAGGGGGTAGGTTAGGATTGCTACCCCCAGCCAAAATCAAACGCGGCCACATAAGCAAAACTGTTGACTGTCTAACGGCAAGATTCCCTGCCATAGTAACCAGAACAAGCTGACACATCATGAGTTCCTGTGTTACTAAAAAAAAAAAAGAGGAGGCCAACATTGCATGAGGAAGTCTGGAGCCTGAAGAAACAGCTGTACTCACGGCTGCCACTGTCAGCATGTCGAACACTTTGGTGCAGTATCGCCAGGCGTTTGCATTTCCGTATTTTGTCTGGCACTCATCTACGAGGCAAAACAGAAAGACGGGGACATCGCACTTGCACCCAAGGCACCTGGCATCCCATTTTGCGTTTGTAAGGAGATTTCCACTGTGTAATATTACACATATTTTAAAACATCTCAAGGGGCTCCCATACAATTTCTGACAGACAGATTCAAATATCGGGAACCTTGTCATGTAACACATCTCCATCTGTCTATCTCCAAACTGATTTCCAGTATCAAACAACAATAAATGCTTGTATAGTCCTGGACCCAGTGGGGGCTTCTCTGAGGTGCTGGTTGTTAACCAAGGGAAGAGGCTAACCGTAAAAGCCGTACACTTGTGTGATCTGCCGACTCTCATGGTTCCCTCGGAGCAGTGTGATGCGGTCGGGCCATTTGGCTTTTAACGCCAGCAAGTATGTGAACGTCTCCAAACTGTAATACCCTCGATCGACAAAGTCGCCCTGTTAAAAAAGAAAAGTGCAAATCAAAACACCAAACGATGGGACCAAGTGTTTCAACAGGCTTCCTAAAGACAGCAAATTGTGAAATTGCCCTAAAATTACTAATACAATTACCAACACAAACACAGCTTGTTATCGCATACCGAGATGTGACACTCACCATAAAAATGTAGTTTGTGTCAGGAACTTGTCCCCCAGTTCTGAACAGTTCACAAAGGTCATAAAACTGGAAGCAGAAAGAGCAAAAAAACATTGAGAGAATACATTACATGCATTTTGTAATGGCTCTTATCCAGAGCGACTTCCATCACAACAGAATCGAATGAAATGATAGTTTAAGGTGGTCACTATTGACATGACAGAAGAAAGTACATAGAAGAAAATAGAAAGTACTTGCAAATTAAATTAATTTTAAAAAACATCAACGACTGAAGGCAGCTGGTGATTCAAAGAGAGAGAAGTACCTGTCCGTGTATGTCCCCACATACGGTGACTGGCGTGGACACTGGCTGTACATTTGACTCTTCGAGGAGCAGATCGCACACATAGTCACATAATCTCTGTTTGGGGGCATATACTTCATTTAATACAATGGTTTCGTGAATTAAAGTTGCAGGAAACTGTAATTTGCAAAAATAACATGCTGACGTCAAACATACTGACGTTGCACCTAAAGTGCACTTCGATGGGTGGCAGTTCAGCTACCTAGCTGTCAGCTTACTATATTTAGCTTGTTCGTTCGTCATTCCAGTTATTAATATAAAATTGCTATCAGTGTCTGTCGTTATGGAATGAATAGGAACTGTCCAACTGTCAATAACCTTAAAAACAAACAATACCATCCACCTAACACAGTACTACCCTTAATATTTTCCTGCCAAGTTGTAGCTTGAATATAGCTTGCTAGTACTGAATGCACACGCAACGTTAGCCAGTCATCTACCTAACTGTGCACACCGTCATTTGTAGCTAGGAGTACTGATAGTAAACATTAAGTTCGGTGTATCTGTCGTTTAACTACCAAGCGAGCTAGCTACTCTTGTCAAATCAGCTTGGCGTTTTATTCCGGTCTGTGCAAAGTCCTGCCATTTTGTATCTACATATCCGTTTTACGCTAAACGACTGAAGGAGCATTTGAACGAAGCTACTTGCTACCGTTAGAGTAGACAGGACCGCGCTCACCTTTAAGTCGTTTTCTGGCAGGTATTTGCACTGTCTTGCAATCTCCACATATTTATCCAAGTCCAGCGGTGCCATTGCAGCAACTGCTTCAGGTTGCAAACAGGGAAGTACACCGACGTAACTTCCTATTTCGTACACGCTTCCCGGAAGAGATTGGACACGGATTTTAGCGTTATTGACATAATTAAATGTATGGGTGGTGTTTGACGATGTTAGAATTTATATACCCACGTTTGCGGGCTTCGTACAGACATTTTAAAGCTCATGGAGATATGACGTGTCCGAAACGTTTGTAGAAATTGCTGACAGTCGTGCAAGGCATCTGTAGCTAGCTAACTAGTTTCGCTAGCCTCGCTGTTAACGCCAATCGTATGTGTCGCTAGGGGTCGCAATCGCTCCATGGTAGTGCTCATGTGTAGCAAGGGTTTGATTTGTAATTGAATACTATGTTACGCTGTGAAATATCTGCCAGACTTTCTTTCTGGTTTTGAAAATTTACTTGAGTAGGTTGCTAGATGTTTTCACGGCAGTGTGACTTGCAAAAGTCGGAAGACCCACCTCTTCAGACTACATGTCGGTTCCACCTCAATCCCCACCCCCGACCACCAGCTAGGCCTACTTGTATTACTTGCTTTATATATTGCGGATAGTAGCCCATTTCAGTATGTTTTGGATTCTGTGATTTAGTAACTGTGCTGTATGGTAGTATGTGTACTTGACCACCCTTAGCTTCCCGGCTGTCTAGTTACGTTGCACAAGTTAACTTGTGGTAGGGCTTGAATGGTGTAATGCTCACACTCCCGTCTGGGAGTGTTGCTCGCTCAGCTTGAATGGAGACACCTCTGTTCTTTTGTGCTGGAAGTCGCTCTGGATAAGAGCGTCTGCTAAATGATTGTAACATAATGTAATGTAAAAGCACCCGTTATAATTAGAGTAGACGTTACATAGCTGTGTGCATATTTCAAGTATAGATCGAGAAAGTAATAATCTTGAAACTACTCAAGATAACCAGACCTTGAGTAGCAGCACTGAGGTATTTTTATCTTTCCAACTATTTTACTGACGCCCCACTCTAAATGTATTTCCTTCCATTTCCCTCTCTTACGCACAAAACCATTACCACACATGTTTCTTATTAAACACAAACCATACACTCATTATATTAAATTCTAATTTTTAAAAACATGACCTAATAAACTGGTATGTATCGTTCAAGTTGTCATCTTCAAGTACGTATGAGGTTAGAGCACATATTCAGGGACTCATGTCTTGTGTTGCGCCACAAGATGGTGCTCGTTTACATGGCTTTTGGAGCAAGGTGAGGCAAGAACGAAATGAAGTTGTGAACCCACTGGACCCATTAGAGTATAGCAAATCATTTAAACTTTTAATCTTTAATATAAACCAACATTTAATATGTTTGTTCCTCAATAAGTACATATCATTAGTTGAACTGCAGATGTCTTCGATTAAAAACTGAAAAGGATTAAATCCGTCTCCCGCAGATGTTAGCATTATCAAGCTGAGCTGCTTTGGCCCCTGCATTTTCATCTGTAATATTTGCAAAATTGTCACGTCAAAACGTCAGGTCATGTTCACTGTAATTCTGTTGAATCCGTACTGATCTTGTGTTTTAACAGTCTGGCAACAAAGAACGGGGTGTATATATCAAACAGCGTGATGACAAAATGTCATTAAAGAAAATTAAAAAGCAAACTTAATAAGCCCACATTATCCTAAATTAGCATATAATCCTGTTATTCGGTGCATGTTTATTCAGGGTGTAATATTTTCAAGGTCACAATTAGCGGGGGTTACTTTTATCACTATTTTTCACAGATCTAACCCGACAGCATGAACAATTAACCTACATGGGACAGGGGCTAACCTATCTACTATCTCGTTAAATCACTGGAGATGTGAGGGATATTCTGGGAAAAGACATGTTAACCCACACAAAGCAAATTAAGGTTTTATCTGTAAAAGACCAGCTAAAAACAGTGGGCTCTCATGTTGCCAGGTATTTCTCCTGCAAGACAGTATTTTGCATGAAAAATTGTAGAGGCAGCAGAGCATGCTTTACATAATGTTGAGAAGCAACAGTGTCGTGCAACACCAAACTTGTTTATGCTATTTTCGCTACGTGACAAATGACAAAGCAATTTCCAGTATGAGTGATCGTAAGAGGTGTGTGGGCTAGGACCCACGTGATGTTTTCGGGGCAGGGCTGAGGATCACAACTTGATCAACAGGTCACAATCTGTGACTCACGAGCCCTCGCTGATACTTTTCATTAACGACTTTGTGAAACGTAAAGACTGGAAACCGTTTTCAAAACGTTGTAAAAAAGTGTCCTTTAACAACTTGATGGAACTTCTGAGATTTAGAGATGTTTTTAACAGAGTAGCGGGCTGGGACATACGTGGATCCGCCTTTGTAAAAACTATACATCAACAATGTCGGATTTCCCCCCAAATACCTTACAGTGTAAAAGCGAAACAAACAAAATGTAACATTTCCTGCTTTTTTTCTAGTGAGTTCAGTTTTAGAACATTAAGGGGAAGCTGAGAAACAAACTACATGAATGGGAGATCTAGAGCTTTAACGACAGCCTATATTTTATTAATTATAGTGAGCTTTTACTTTTGTGTGGCTATTTATTGGCGTAGAAGAGTAACGACTGACATGCTTTCACTGTCTCTGAGTCCACCAGGTTTTGTAGGCTATTTCTGAAAGCATCGTAGGTATCACAAAACATTGAGATTTTACCACCATGTATAAAAAATAATCATAATAAAATATATTAATTCATTGGCTTTTAAAGTCCTGTGACCTGCCTGTGATTATTTCATAGTTATCTAATAGTGGACATCCAATTTATGTGTGAGGTAACGAATCGATATTTCTGTTTTTGGAATTATGGATGGGATTTAATTTTCTTTTCGCTGACGACGCGCACTGACAGTTTGTTGGCTCGTTAATCCCACATGACGCATTTTAGACCAATAAAAGACAAGTACGCGCTACAAGCGATGAGAAAAGAAAAACGTGCAAACCACCAGCTCCTCCCATAGATATTACCGATTGGCGGAGGAGCGTGTCAGTCTTCGTGGAATTTCAGTCGCTTGGCTGTCATTCGGAAAAAAGTAGCTCCTACAACAGACAGCGTGCAGCGCTACTGAATAAGTACCAGTTGGGAAAACTACGAGCCGCTCGCGTTGGAAACAGAGTGGTGGAAACTGGAGGGCTACACCTTTTAGGAGCTGTTCATCACAGACCAGTTCTGGGGATTTACATGGAGAGTTGAGACTAGCATGAAGTGTACACCTTTAATGATGTTTGTATCCCCGGCTTTGGAATTCGTTTTATTTGTTTGTATTGGGTTATCCGAAGCTGCACCTCGCTCCAACGTCAACGATGCAAAGCCTTTCAGGAGAGAACCCCGTGAAGTGTCCGAGACCACCCTGGACCTGCTCAACGCCACCATGCCTAACCATTTACCGGAGGAGAGGCTCGGAATTGCCACATTGTTAGCGCTCACGCCGGCTCCTACAACGGTGTCCCCCAGGGCGTTCGGCGGGACTGTACAACTTAAGACCACCGCAACACAAACAACCACAACTGCCACCACTGTACAACTAACAACAATGGTACCTACCACCAAGCCCAGGGAAATTGTTACATCAACGACTTCAAAAAAGGATTTAGTTCACACGACACCCTTTACCGTTACAACGTCTACAAAGTCAATACCTTCTCCTTTTCCTGTGGTAAAAACAACGTTTCCGACCGCGGCAACTGTGCTCCCCGAAAGGACGACTAGTTCACGGTCTCCGAAAAGCACCGCTCCTCCGCTTACACCCACTACCGCCAGTAGCCAAGGTGAGTCTATCTCTGTGGTCACATGAAAGTGGTGGTAAGGTGCGATTTCAGAACTGTTTACCCCGACCTCTGTCAGTGCAAATATTATGAACTGTTACTAGTGCAATATTATTAGGGAAAAAAAAAAAAACCACACCTTCAATATACACTGTTGTTCTTTTAAAATTGGTAAATTAAGCGACTGCTACCAAAATGTTTGAAAATGGCTAAATCTAATCATGGTGTTTTTCTGGTGACTCCACTCTGAACATCATTATACTGTGTATCATATGTTAAAATACCTGCATCTGATGTTACCGGTGTCTAACGTATTCTTAGCAAGTAACAGTTTCCCCGTTTTGGGTCATTTTGGTGTGACCGATTACGCACGGGGAACAAAGGACGTAGCCAAGAAGAATGCTTACTTAGCTGAAATATCAGTTAATGCCTCTTTATGTTATGTCGTGTTTTCTTCTGTAATGAAATGGTATTGTTGTAAAGTCACAGGGTGAGCTCGTGGAAGCACTGGGAAGTAGCAGGTTGAACAGTTCCGCTCCGTTCCAATGCGCTTCAATTTTTTGAAGGATACTGCATAAATTTAAAATAACGGTAGATCGAAGAATGTTTTACGACCTTTGAAACAGCCCTGTCAGTTAATTTACATAACCAGTAGCTGTTTTGTCATGAATAGATAATGTGCATTGATTTGTTTTCAGCAATGGCTTTTGTGCCTTCACCACTAAGGATACAGTTTAGCCAAATGTATATTTTGTAAAAAAAAAAACACATAAATAAATGCCGATCCGTACCAAAGTTCGCAAACAAGATCGCACTCATTTAATTTAGTTGTAACATTTTTGCCTCACATTTTGCCTATTGATTGGATTCGAAGGACGCTTCCGCTCTGTATGTATCGTTGCCATTCGCTGCCCTCACTGCCATAACAAAATAAACGGCGGGGGGGGTGGCTTGTACGGAGAGATGTTGCGGAGCGTTAACGGCGAGTCAGTGGAGAGGATGTCTTTGTGTGCGCGCCGTCCCCGGTCTCGGGATATGATACCGGCTCGTCCATCCACGAGCGCTAGAGATTTACGAGCCTCATAGACTAGTGCATCTGAACGACTACCGGAGCAGGGAGTGAAGCGCATGAGAATACAACTCAGCTGATTGCTGCTGGTTCTCTTATTGATGGGTCTTTGTGTGGACTGCAGCGAATTTGCTTAGCGGAAACGAAGCGCACAGCTGCACTCTGAAATGATTGCCCACTTCATGCTTTGCAGAAGATACAGCTACAAAATTACTTTATTCTCAGCGAGGCAATCCATCTCTTTTGATTCCACACTAATGCCTGCATGGGTCAAGTGTGAATATTTATTCTAGGTTATCTTGGTATTATAATTCCTATCATAAGAATTGTGGTCATACACTATCTACACTGTACTAGTGCAGACAAAATGAGGCAACAGCTTTGAGGTTGATACATGCTACCACTGCCATATATAAAAAGGAACAAAGGAGATAAGAACTTCCCTGCTCGTTTGATACAATTTCGGCCGTTGGCCTCAGAATTAATACCTGTAAGCATTCACCTGGAAAATGCTGGCTAGAGGCAGAAACCTCAACACATTATGCTTTTGGCTTGTGAAACATGTAAGTTTTGTTTGAATATCCCAAGCATTTGATACGTTATATTCTCTACGTGAGAGCATATACTTTCAGTGTCAGGTGGCAGTGTGAATCTCATTTGTCAGGAGGATCCATTTGGGCACATTTTCACTGCCCTGCATTGCTGACTCCTTCAGATTGTTAGCTCACTTAAATGACAGCTGAGCTGAAGGATGTAAATACACTCGAAACCTGATGTCAGGGGAGCAGAGGAGGTCTTGTTACACATTGAAAAAGGTTACCTGTCCTCCATTGTGTCTGCAACCTGGGGGGAGGGGATTGATGGTATTTTTGTCACTCAATTCCTGCAGTTATCCAGTCCTCCTTCTACAGTTGTAGGCTCCCTCTTGTAGTTCCAAGCACTCTTAGTTTGATTGGTCCTATTTGCACACTTATACAAGCATTGGCTTTTGTGTTTTGGTCTTATTAAATGAGCCTTGATTATATGGTGCATTTTCAGTCTGGAAGAACAGTGGCCCTGTTAGCATGCTGAAGGATGTGGATGTGAACATTTGGGAAACCTCTTTCACTCTCCCCGCCACCCTCCCAAAAATGGCTTCTGTGTTTTCTGGCCTGTGGAGTTGAAGCAGTGAGCGGTTTTGTGCAGATCTGCCAGCATGATTCGTGGTTGTGGCAGTGAGGGGTGACACTGGAGATGGAGATGGGTTTTCTCTGAGCGCTTTGTAACCCATGTCTTCACATTTCTGTCTCCTCACGTCATTTCTCTGTCTTTCTCTGTCACATTTTCACACACACACACACACACACACACACACACACACACACACACACACACACACATTCTTTGTCCTGCTCTCTTTCTCTCACCCACACACATACAAACCCAAACACACTCTTCATCACACACATATACAGTTTCGCCCCACACCCCCAACACACACACACTTTCTCCCTCTCTCTCTATCTCACACACACACCCGAACTGATACACTCTCTCTGTATCACATAAACCAAGCATCTTGTCAGCAGTCACTCTTTGTTCAGACTGTCACACACACACACACACACACACTTTTGCCCCCTCTCTCTCTGTCACACACAAACACATCCAAGCTCTCACACTCTCTGTATCACATAAACCAAGCATCTTGTCAGCAGTCACTCTTTGTTCAGACTGCATGATTCTGATTTCCTCCCACTTCATCACTTGTAGTTTTCTGCTTCCTGTTCTTGTAACCGTCTCTGCTGTATGGGGTTTGCTCTTGTGGCAGTTTTCTGTCTCCTCTTTTGCTCGCCGTCGTCTCCGCCGTGAGCTTGATGCGTGTGACTCCTGCAGAGGCACAAGCCGAGTGATCTCATGCCAGCAGACTCAGTCAGTCCGCGCCGCAGGTATCGCAAATGTAGTTTCCTCCTTTTGAAAGAAGTGAGCTGGAATTCCAGGTTTGTCAGTCCTGAGAAAGAAACTCCTGTCTGGCTGCTGATTGGCTGTTCAGGGACACCTCAGCCAGGTCAGCACTCCATTGTTCTCGGGGGCGAGGTCACCCCTCAGGTGATGATCTCAACAATGGCTTCACCTGTGACAACACCCCGTAAACTGACATAGAGCATTGTGACAACTCAAGGAACCTCATCACCTCCATTATGATTCCAATGGTCTTCATTGCCATGACAAAGGCGTTTGGCCTTTCTGAATCTGAAGGCAGCCAATATGCAGTAAAATAATACAGTATATACCAATACAAGGAGTGAGTATAGATACATTTAATTACCCATCCTCTCCCTGTGGGTAAGCCCTACAGTGTAAATGATTACCATTCCTCTCATTCCCAATTGGTGCAGAAGTCCTCTCGTTTCACTGGACTCTCTGTATGTTGTTGATATTCTCTCTCTCTCTGCCTTTCGTCTGAGCCTGGCAGCTCAGTATTCGTCATGTGTAATCTAGGTACCGCGCCAGACACTAAATGATAGGTGTGTGCCTGCACTGAGATGGATGTCTGTACATCAGATTTCTCTCTCCTGGAGGAGCCCTTTTTCTCACCGTAACAGGATACATTAAGAGCGAGTCAAAATCCACCAGGCCTTCCTACAGTATCAATATACAAGAAAGCAGGAAAGAACCAGTTGAAACAGGTTAATGCACAGGATATAGTCTATACTGTATACTTGGCCTGGAATCGTTTTTAAAATCTGAGACTGCCAGGGTGCTACCATGAGAAATAATGCAGATTGAAGTATTTTGTTATGGCTGTGAAATACATTACTTTGACCAAAATTTGTGTTTTATATTGATATAATAGATGTCCAGCAGGGGTCATTTTAAATATTGGACATTTTGTGTCAAATATTCAGTGTCCGTGACTAATGAAAGTGTTTCCACACACAATCTGCACACTTGTGCGCCTCTGAATCAGTTTATCAGCAAACTCTTAAAAACTTGTTTAAAAAAAAAAAAAAACAGCAGAAACGTCACTGCGCATCTGACAGAACACATCATTTTCCCACGCAGGCCCTCACAAGCTGGCTGTGAGTAGTAAACCGCCTGAATGACATCATCGGTTGTTCTTGGACGTTCTCTGGTGCTGGAGCACCTCCTCTCAGTCGCAGATTGTAATTCATGGGTCATTACGTGTAATATCAGATGACAGCCATTTTTGATCCATTTCCACTGCAGTTTTGGCCGTCTCGACCCTTTAATTTCACTTGCTCATTCAGCTGAGATACATAAATCATGACGGGCCAACGGCTTCAGCCAAAAGGACTGCTTTTTTAGTAAGGACTTGTATTTAGAAGAAACTCTGAAATGTTGTCCCCCACTTTTAAAAAAAGGGGGAAAATGTGCATAGGTGGTGTAAATTGGCACAGATAGAACAAGACATGAAATCTGGGTTTTAATGATTGATTGATTTATTTTTAATTGCGCTCATAGCTTTGTGTGCTCGGATGCGTACGGTACACATTTGCCGTGCGTTTCTGGTGTGACAGTTTCAGGCTGTGGAAGAGTGGAGGGCTTTCTAATTATAGAAGAGCTGCATGAGGACACGTTCTCAGAGAAAACACTGTCTGCTGCTCTCTGCTGTGAACCCAAACAGCTGCCATCGCAACAAAGGCCTTGTTTACTTTTTGGCTTTTTAACACTCTTACACCTTTCAGGTTGAACGGTGTTATTTTCACAAATCACAGCCACCAATCTTGGCTGTTTGTACATACATGCACACATTTACAGTATGAAATATGTTACCTGTTGTGAGTAATGCCATATTCGCACCAGAAGACCTGACAGTCCTGGGGTCACTGGTGTTTTCAGCTCAAACACTAATGAGAACTCCTGTCTCAACTTTAGCCCAAAGGCCTGGCTTCTTTTTGACTTCTTCTAATGAGTTTAACAGCAGCAGGCTCTACACTGATGTTTCTCCCGTGCTCCCTTGTGTGAGTGCTGTAAGGTCAGAAAACATGCTGGAAGTGATTTCACATCCTTGTGCAGTGTACTGTACTAGTCTTTTTACCATGTCCAGCACTAGTGCATAGAACACACACTTAGCACAGGTTAAAACAACAGCACTGTTTAAGAGGGTATTTGATAGCTACTCTTAGCAGGAGGAAGCTGCCATGGGTCTGATGCTAATGAGTGTGGTCAACAGCTATCAAGGAAAGTGAATTTGACCTGTTTTAAAAGTAAGTGTGTATGAAGCTTTAGTACCCTTTGCCTACTGCCCTGACAATGGATGCTCAGATGTCATTATTTACCCCCCAGAGTGGTCTTTTGAAAGGAGGGGAGGGTAATTGTGCTGAGATTATCCCCCAACAAGCATTCACTTGCACAGTTCCATCGCATGCACAACCCTACCACCCTCCCCTGCAAACCCACAATGTTTTTATTGGTTTGCAAGCTGGATTTGTCAGGCCTTTTAAGACCATGTAGCTGATGTAGCATTGTTGCCTCAATTTTTTCTGATTCATTGTTTTAACTGCAGTATGTCTTCAGAAATAAATTGTGCGTGTTATATTTCACATATGGAGAGGATGCCTGGAATTTTACTATGTCATGTCCTTACTGCCATAAGAACAATAAATCTAATGCTTTGAATTTTAGCATGTCATGTCTTAACTGCCACAAGAACAAAAAACCCAAGTTCCTTGTATTTTACTCATCAGTTCCTCCTATCTTCCTTGTATGGGAAAAGAGCGGTGATACAAGCTTTCTTTTACTTGTGTTACAAAGAAGTGTGACGGCAGGGAAGTGATCCGGAGTATGATATTTTGGAGGCGGGGACTCGAACGAGCACGCCCACAGAGGGCAGACAGACTGTAACACACTGACAGCTGCAGGGCAGTTACAAAAGCCGCCGGAATGTTGCGTTCCCTGTGACGTCACAATGGGGTTGTCACACGGAATAGCAATGCGGGTCGTCAAGTTTAGTGAGGACACCTCGGTAATGTCATTGTCATGCCCACAGTTCTTTAAACCGCCTAATACTGTACTGTCACTGGCTGTGTTTGGGTGTAGCTGGCCTCTGCTGCATTGGCTCAGAGGCATTTGAAGTGGTTGTTTTAGTATCTTGTTTAGCTGCTTCAGGTATGCCTCTCCCCGTCACCTTTACAGCAGAGGTCAGAGGTCAGTCACCCCTCAGTCCACCTATATTTACATTTTCCCGTGTGGAAAGTGGTTTAAAAATTGAAAAGTTCCATGTGTCCTTTTGTGACATGGAAACAAGTGGAAATTAGGAACTTTGGATGGAACTTGACGATGCTACAGTGTGACAAATTGATTTGTGTATGCCCCTCGCAGGGTGTTTTTGACGCCATTGGCAGTTTCTGTTAATTCTGCTTGGCAACTATGAAATCACATGTAATTGGCACTTAAGCATAGCTCCATAATAATACATTAGTTTGATCTTAATTTAAATCTGCTGGTTTGCATCACGGCAAAAGATGAGCACTGGAAACTCCTCTTGACAACTGGTGGCATATTATTTTGTGTATTTACACAAGTTGGGGCTTTTAGATAAGTAACACGAGGATCCTTTGATTGGAATTTTTGTTATTTTCTCTGAATAAAGAACACTGAAGGCCATTTCTGAGCCTCATTTGTTCTCTTTCTGAGCTATAGTATTCTGGGAGCAGGGCCTGCTTGCCTTCAGAGCTTGCTTTTATTTATATGTGCTTTTTAACACTGCTGTAGCTCTTTGCAACACAAAAGGGGGCACCTGTAACACGTGATGGGCCAGACTCTGCTGACCTTGCTCAGGCACTCACAGCTGTAGTAAATGCTACACATTTTTTTTCCACAGAGAGCATTAGCGCCTCCATCTCAGGCTTCTGTACAAAGGATTATAGTACCTTCAATTAACACCATCGTCTTTTCACAAGTGTAGAAGTCTGAAGTGACAAAAAGCCTAGGTAGCCTTTTCCCTGGATTTCACACTTGAGTTTGTGTGTGGGTGGTGCTTTTTTTTTCCAGCGTGAGGTTTTATACGCAATATTGCACCGGTGAAAAGCAAAACGAACCACTGCACTTAGCCTTGTCACTGATAAGCTCTCTCACAGGGAGTTCAGTCTGGGAGCAATGGTACGCTTGCATGCTAACCACTGGCCCTGGAGAGTGAAATGTTACTTCAGATAAGGGAAGACACTGAATTACATGCATGGAGAGTGTTTCTTTTTGCCCCAGATCCTTGGCATGACACACTTAAATGGACAAGCTACTGTACCCTGTTATGTAGTGGTTCTGCTATACAGGCCTGTGCGTTGATGGCATTAGCTGCAATGGAAAATGTGCTGATTACAGCAGGCGATAAGGAGACATTCAGGGGGTGCTTGCCAGTTGTACTGAAGTCTTTCAAATGAAATGCCTTAAGAAAATAAAGGCCTGAAATTGTCAATCCCCTCTGAAGCTATACAGTCCATATTCTGATCCTTGAGCAAGACAGGAAAGGCAGAGAATGTACCCTTTTTTAAAAAAAAAAGGATGGTGTGGCACAGCAGTTAAGGAGTTAGGTTTATAAACTGAAGGTTTGGGGGTTCAATGCCCAGCCAATGCCCACCCTTTATTCTGAAAGAATAGCTTGGAAAAATGTAGGATGTAAACGGTCCTGGGTTGTCACAGCAGTTGGAGAATGTACGTTTAAACTGATAAATGTCATGAACCTGCCTTTGTTTTTGTTTTTTTGTTTTTTTTCTTTTTCATAATTTACAGGCATGTCGATTCAAATAAGTTTCCCCGTCGGCAACCCGTTCCTGTTTACTCAATTAAGTGTTGTAACATCACCATTCCGTTCCGCACTTAAATCATCTTAATCAAAACAAAGAGGCTTGAGATCTGTCTGAACCCCAAACCAGCTGTTCTCTTCGTTATGTCTGAAATGATGTCACGCAGAGAGCCCCCAAAGGTAGCTGTGCTGAATGAGGCGCAATCGAGTGAGAAAGGAATCCGTTACTCATGGATGAGCTTTATTTGAACTGGCGCGCTGGTTAATCAAAGGGCGAGACAATCAAAAAACGGTTTCGGGATGGTTACATAACAAAGGTAAATTCTCGGCCTATGTAGCTTGCTGGCTGTACATGAGGCTTCCAGGGTGCAGAAGCTTATGGCTATCATTGGGAGACTTGCAGGCAAGACTCTGGGAGGGAAGGGCAGCACAGCAGTTAAACCGGGCTCTACTCAGCACCCTCCCAAACACCCTGGGTTGGTTGGGGGGACTGACACATTCCCCGGCTTGGCTGCTGCTATTTAGTTTTCGGGGGAAACAAGCGGGAAAGCACGCGTGGTGGCACAGAGATTTACCGGCGCTGTCGGGAGACGCTCTGTCTCCCGGAGACGGCCCGCTCACTGGAGGCCGAGGGGAGTGCTGGCTGCTAATGTGAGGGTGTGCAGGGAGCAGACCGCAAATAATTTTCAGCTGTCAAGAGCCCCGCAGTATCTGGTTCTGCAATTTCTATCAGTTAGCGGTGGAATGCTTTTTTCGGGGCTGTTAGATAAAGCACTTCACATGCGAAAGGATTTGCTCTCACTCCATTGAAGTCCTCACAGGCACACTCTCACTCTCTCTCGCTCTCTCTTTCCTCTCTCTCTTGTTTTTCTCCTCTCTCACACCTCTTTTCTCTCCCTCATTCTGAATTGTTATGCCCATCACAAGCTGTTCTCTCCAAACTGGGGTTCAGTAGATGCTGCAAAATGGTTGCTGATAGACCCGATACCCCTTCCAGGGAGATTGGTAATGCAGTGTCATGTTTCTATTAGTGTGGGTTCAGCAGCTTCACAGGAAGTAGGAAGCACGAAAAAGCATCTTTATCATACTTGGTTAGCCCAGTACAGCTCACTTCCACCTATATGTGGCCAATGAAAAAAGGCATAACGTTAATGGTAAGCTCTGAGAAAAGGAAGGCCTGATTATATAAAAATAGTAAGGTGTAAGTGTGGTGCAGCAGTTGAGGAGTTGGGCTTGTAAACTGAAGGTTTGCATATTCAATGCCCAACCAACGCCCACCCTTTAACAAGGAACTCGGCTTGATCGTTTCAGTGAATATCCAGCAGTCTGAAAGGGTGGCTTGGAAAAATATAAGATGACAACAACCCTGGATAGTGACAGCACCTCCTAAGCAGTTGAATTGGTAAATAAATCATCTGGAAGAGCAGAAAGAAGCCACCCCTCAGCATTGACGCCTGCTGGTTGTTACTGCTGCAAGACATGCACTGTGATGTCATTTGAACAGGTTTACACCTTTGGCCTTTGATTGGAAAATTGCATTATGATTGATGCAAAACCACAGCCTGGTGCGCACGAATGTGTTGTGCACAAGGGAGGAATCAGAACGGAAATTAGAATTTCCCCTCTGTCCTGTTGTAAACCCAAGCGCCACAGTCTCTTACAAGATAGCAGGAGAGTCCAGCTCTTCAGTTTAATGAGAAAGAACAGCATTTAATAGCTGTTGGAGGGCACCCATTTTCTGCCCATCAGAGCACGGGCAGGTTGTAGTGCCTACTTAAAACTTTCTGTTCAGATTCACAGGGTGCTCTAAGGAACAGGGCTTCTTATACTCCTATTCATGCAGGACAGCACACATTTGAGAGCGTGTAAATATTTAGCAGGAGGTAGGCAGGAGGGCAAGCTGTAGTCTGGTAGCGTGGTGACAGCAAAAGTCTGGCTTGCTGTGTTTTCCATAAGCTCCTTGTCTTGTTCGTGTCCCCCAACCCCCGCCTCACTTGTAGTTACCCTCTACCATGCATGTGCAGAATCAGTAATGTGATTCCAAGAAAGACAATACGCTCAATACGGAACAGACAGGATTCTGGAGAACAATAAGATTCATCTTCCTGAATTGCGACAGGCAGGTGACAGTAGCCAAGTCACAGGTTACATAGTTAAGCAATGAAATAGTTTAGGCGTGTGTCACCTGGGTGACCTGTGTTCTGCTAAGGATGGTCTGAATCTACCCGCCCATGGGTGCCTGAGTGCCTGTTGTGAGGCAGACGGAGAGGGTGGAGAGAATGCAGTATGGGAGCAGCTGTATTCCAGTCCTCTGCCTTGCACTGCACTGTACTGGTTTGCTGGAACGCATTGTTATACAAGAGTGGGACGCTTGCTCTCCACCACAATAAACAATCACAGATCCCACAAGCAGAGGTAAGGGCAGGACTGCAACAGGAACTGAAAACAGGAAACCCGAGTGCATCCACAACTCTAATGCTCCCAAGCGTCGGTTCGTTTATTTTTGCATATATGAACAACATGCTTTGAACCCCACGGGTCTTCAGCAGGATGGAATTCAACGGGGCATTGAAACATTGCCTTTGTTATTTGTATGCGCCTGTCAAATCTCTCGGGAGCATTAGAGTAGCGTGTGGATCCCTGCTCTCCCTCCTCGCGGCCCTGTAGATCGCAGTAGTATTTCTTTTCAAACCAAGCCCATTAACGAGGGGCTGGGCAGACACACACACACACACACACACACACACACACACAGAGCCTCCTCAGGTTCGAGTGCAGTTAACAACTCGAGCAGAGGAAATGTATTCCACCGTGATTTGTTCGCTAGGAGAGCCTGAGAACACGCAGGCTCCACCCAGCCCTGTCTCTGATTACACCGGCGCAATCGCCTTTGCCTCACCAGCACCGGGTGCTTTTCCATGGCCTGGAAGTTACCGTTACAGCTACACATTTACTTCATTCTGCCACGACAGAGATAAAGACAAGAAAAATGCACAAAGTACATACCAACAAATACAATACGAGAGCGTGTTACACTACATTACATTACATGCATTCAGCAGACGCTCTTATCCAGAGTTCCATCATAATAGAACATAAGTGTAACCATTCAATTTAAACGAGCAACAGTGTCAGACCAGGCACACAACACTCCCAGACCAGTGAGTGTGAGCATCACATTATTCAAGCCCACAAGTTAACTTGATTCATGTTACGCACTGCCAGTGTAGTAGCTTGTGAGTGAGTGCACTGACTCACAGCTTTGTGAAGATGCGTATACCCTGAGGACTATACGGGAAGTTTGTAGTGAGGGAAAACCTTCCATCACACAGTGCCTTGCGCCGACTGTCTGTTTTGAGTAACAAACACCCAGAAGCTGTGAGAATATATGGCCTGCCGATGTCGTGGTTGAACCATGGGCGTGCATATTTTTAACTGACAGCTCGTGAACCCACAGGAGGCTCGTGAGTTAAAAGTAGTAATGCTATTTGTGACAGTCAATAGTTTCTGTCCATCAGACTGCGGTTGCCGCAGGTCAGATATTCCTTATTTGCTCATGAGCCTATAGAATGTTTTCTGTGTATTATTTTCGCTCTTCACCTAACGTAATTCAGGGTGACATCACACCACTCAACAGGCGCTTAGCTGCACACACACCCTACATGGTGTCAACACTGCTGGCCTGTCTTCTGTATATATCCCTGCCTGTGTTGTGAAATGGAGGCCTTGCAACGGGGTTTGAAACACGCAAAAGCATTGAATGTTTTTTAGGGGCTACCCAACAGTGTAGCAGGTGTTTATTTTTCTTTGTACTAAAGCCATCCTTAATTTGTGCATACTAAATTGATTTCTGGCCAGTTCCACTTCTTTTTTGCTTTCATATATATTTTAACTGCAATGTACTTTATGAAATCCTTCTCCCCTTTTTTAATGACTGTCTCCCATCTATTAAAATTACATTGCATTGAGATAAGATAACAAAACAATTGTTTAAAACCTCCACAGAGGCACACTTTCTATAAACAAGGAAATTGGAACACTTGTTTTCATAGCAATAACTTTTTGCATAATATTGAATAGTTAATTAATTATCATCTTTGTCTCTTGAGCACAGACATGATCCAGCTGTCAGTCATAGGCAAAATGAAAGCCAGCCACCATTTTGCCTGCATGCTTCTGTGAAACAGCACAGGGCTCCTGAGTGGCTCAGCTGACGAGGTGCTCCTTTTGGTTGCAGTCTGAGCCACACGGCCTCTGACAATGACCACAAGCCCAGAGGAATAAACTGGCTTTCTTCTGCCTGGAATGCGGGTGGGTAGGTCAGCCAGGGTCCCCTCATTACACAGCACTTGGCACCCTGAGACTCTGTTTTGGAGTTCCCAGGAGTTCCCAGTTTTATTCAAAAATGTAGTTTAGTTCCACAATGCCATTGGAGATTCTGTGCAGGAGGACAAATAGGAGCTGTGCTGCAGATCTAATCGTGCAGGCTGCGAGGGTGTGTGTGTGTGTGTGTGTGTGTGTGTGTGTGTGTGTGTGTGTGATTGCACTCTGGCTTCAGTGTCAAAGTGTAATATAGAACTTCATTAAAGCTAATGCACATTATGGCCTTCCGCTCTCAGAAGCCAGCAGTGAACTTTGCAAAGGGGAACCATCCTGCCTGCTGTCCTATCTGGGCACAGTACCACCGACTCCTGCAGTGTGACCGCAGTCTGAAGTGAAGGTTAAGCGTGTCTCCTTTCATCTGAGTCAGGCTCAGGTGGCTCTGCTAATGTAAATGTGGATTTACTGTCTATAAGTAACGAGATGAGAGCGCAGGCCGGATTATCAGTCTATTTCGTCCTGACACCGTAGCATGAAGTCAGGGGAACTCTCAAAGCCAGGCCGCAGGGGCGAAAGTTTAAACAGTACGAAAAGAGTTGTGAAGAGAACCAGAATGCTGTTGGTTATTGAGTCGGGTTGCTGTGCATGCTTTTTTCCCTCATAGATTCCTGTTAACAAAGCATGAATGTCCAGTGGGCAGGTCTGTCCTTGGTGTGAAGCGTCAGAGTGAAACAGATAATGTTACAGTGGAGCGTTTCTCAGCACCACTGCAAACCATCGACTGAACTCTGTGTGTGTGTGTGTGTGTGTGTGTGTGTGTGTGTGTGTGTGTGTGTGTGTGTGTGTGTGTGTGTGTGTGTGACTGATCCTAACCTCATCCTGAGTGACCTTTTTAAGGACGATAATATCATGGCCCTGAGAAAAGAGTAGAAAAGTGTGTGTGGTTTTAATGGCTTTTTTTAATCTGGGAGGGTGGTTCATATTGAAGAGCAGGGTAAGTTTACTGATCTCGCTGAATGGACACTAGAGTGGAATCCTCAAGTGCTCTCTCTGATCCTGTCCCAGAATGCATCTGTTTCCATTCTGAGTCTGACTGTACGAGAGTACTGCAGGAAGTCTAGGAGTCCAGAGGAAGGGAGCCTCAAACGGCACCACATTACAGCACATTTACCTGTTAATAATCCCGACGGGGGGAAACGAGGAGCTGATTAACATTCAGAGCACCAGATGCGGCCCTCAACGGCCCGCTTGTGGAGTTTTGGGAAAGCACCCGTTTCGCGGGTCGTAGCCAGTGCCTTTTCTCCGCTTGCCAAGATCCGGGCGCACAATGAGGAAGGCAGTGATTTACCTCCCTCTAATGGGCCTGTGATGGGAGTGAATCTGGGCACGGAAACCTACCTCCAAGGTCCAGGGGACATTCATCACAGATCCCCCCCCCTCGCCCCATCACCACCACACAACAGAGGCCTCCGCTTCTGTCCTCTCTGTACTGTATTTATTCCCGGAATGGGCTTTTGTGGTCTGGAAAACATTTCAGATGGCAGTGAGGTATTTTATTTTTGCCTTTGTTGGTGTATTCCTTTGAACCATGCCTGTGTTTAAGCTTCCTGTTCTTTTATTGTTTATGCCATTATGAAAAAAAAAGGTGCTTGCTAAAGCCACAGCTAACATCAGTCACTGTCTATGCCCGTGTGGTCGGTACGGGAAAATCCAGCCTTGATAGGAGCATTGAAGGCTTCATGACAAAAGTAACCCCTGGTTCTCAACCACCTTGTGTATTCACAGCATCATCTGTCATATTCATGTGTTTAGTTGGTCTGGCCACATTGTTATTTTCCTCAGTGCATGGTTGGGCATTGCACACCAGCACACCCATTTTTGTTTAGCTCAGAGGACGTGTTTTGTTAGAGGGCAAACTGTCCCTGATGTTACCTGTTGAGCCTCTCCCTTGTTTGTCTCCCACTGAACTCTGTATGTGTGTGTGTGTACCCAGAATAGCTAACCTTTTCCAATGTGAGCTTTTTAAGGGCAATAATATCGTGGCCTTGAGAAAAGTGAAACAAGCAGAAATGAGTCAGTGGTTTTAATGTTTTTTTAATCTTGGAGGGGGATTCATATTGTCATATTGGTTCATATTGTCTCACCACTCTTCACACCCTGCGTTGCCTCAAGATTGCTGCGCTCTACATCTACAGGGCAACTGACTGTCCCGACCCGATGGGGTCACTCTTCTCAGACACAATCCCTGCCTGTACTGGTCCCTCAGTGGTGGAATGAGCTCCCCCCAGTCTCCAACGCAGACTGAAGACCCACCTCTTCAGACTGCATCTCGGTTCCACTTCTATCCCCACCCTCTAACACCTGCTACATCTTGCATTTGATGTTAATTTTATGTGTAGTATTACGATGTATTATGAATTTGTGTTCTAGGTACTGTTGTATTGTAGTATACTTGGCCAAAATCAGAGTGCAAAAGTGAACTTGTGGTAGGGCTTAAATCGTGTTAAGCCCACACTCACTGGTCTGGGAGTGTTGTGAGCCTGGTCTTACACTGTTGCTCATTTAATTTGAATGGATACACTTCTGTTCTATTGTGATGGAAGTCGCTCTGGAACACTGGAATCCTCCAGTGTTCCGTTTGGCGTGAGGATGGTCTGTAGAGCAGGCTTAATCCTGGCGGTTGATATTGGGGTGTGGGAACGCGCTTGCGCCTCGCTGGGCGATTAGAGAGCCGGGGCACGCCTGGGAAAACACAGCGCAAAGGGTGTACTAACTCTCCTCTCTGCCGCCGCCCCTCCCCCCCGCGCCTGTGCCCGCGCCGCCATCAGCATTGATCTGCGGCCCGTTAATGGACGCCGCAAACTTAATCCACTTCCTGCAAATCCGCCCGGTGTTTGATTTGGCCTGCTTTGCTGGGGCCGTTCCGTTTAAGTGACAAGGGGAAGTCCCGCTCGCTTGCCTGAGCCAAGAGAGAGTGAATCGCGTCTCCATAGCTGCGGTGTCCCGTATGGGATGTTCCTGAAGAGGTCGGCCAAGCACAGGACTCAAAGACAGGATGTCAGGTGTGATCCAGGCTGGCACAGACAGGGGCAATGCAACGCACAAACAGCCTGATGGTTTCCTCATAGGTCATAGGACATAGGTCATAAGTGATGTAGGTTATGACTGGAATGGAATTTTAATTACACTTTTTAGCCATGTGAATACAGAGACAAAGAACAAGCAAAAAAAACCCAATATGGATTAATTATCATCCATTCATTCAAATTTCTCAACAGCCTTTTTCGATCCCACCGGCCTATTTCAATAATGCATTGAAATGCATTGGAGTTGACCTGTATTCTTGAGGTCTCCCCTGCTGCTCGTCCTGATCTCCTTGTTCTCAGTACATTCTCACACATCGGTGGTGGTTTCCACAGTAACGTGTAGCATTTAAGTCAAAGTCTGGCGCGGGAGTCATGCTGTCAGGTGTTGCTTCACCACCTCATGGTGAATGTCATGGTTGACGTGTGTGTGTGTGTGTCTGTGTGTGTGTCTGTGTGTTTCACTCCTCTTCCAAAGACGGCAGCATGTAGACCAGATAACAACAAAATTGGTTTGCTTGGATCCTGTCTGAGCTGGCTGGGCTGTCAGGCCAGGGGTTGAAGGTCTTTGAACTCTAGTCTACTGCAGATAATGCCTTTCAAAAGCATTCAGTTTGTTAGGGCTATAAGGTATTTCTTGGCTGTGTATTCATGCAGTGCCAGCTCTCTGTTTCTCATAATGAATAGGCTATATATAATATGCTTATCTGTAAGGAATTTTTAGGTCCCAGATTTTTTGTTGAAAAGGATGTGGAGTTCTGTGATTTGTATGCAATTTTCCCCAGATAAGAAGATTTAAATGATTGTATGGAGGATCTTCAACGCTTGAAAGGAGGTATTGATGATGTCATTGCAGCTTAAATGTATTGCCTTTGCCCTTGTTCCCTTTAGTATTAGTGTGTAGACAGCTTCCGTGACTCATCTTAGGCAAACACAAACACCTTGTGAAGCGCTTCTGATCTGAAAATCGGGGCATCCCTTCCACTCAGGAGGGAGAAAGTAACTCACCTCACCTGCATGGTGCCCTCACCTGTGTACCTGAGGGATCCCAGCCGGGGGGAGAGAAGACTGCATCAATCAGAGAGTACCTCACTGTGTCATCGTGGTAGGAGTAATTACTGCTAGGGAGTACATGGTAGGGAGTAATTACTGCAGAAAAGAGGGTGACCAAAGGGAAAGCACGAAAGAGAGAGGAGGGGAGAGGAGGGGAGGGGAGGGAAGAAAGGGGAGGAGAGAGGAGGGGAGGGGAGGAGAGAGCACAAAGCTGGTATCCATAGCATCGTTGTCATCAACATTTCATGAGAGAAAGAGCAAGAAAAAAAAAGCATGTCGAGAGGGAAGAGCCCAAATCTGCTGTCACTATGCAGAACAAACTAACATATCTATAAAGGAGACTGTGGAAAAAAATCACATCAACTTAGACAGGAGGGAAGAAGAGCTGGAGAGAGACTGAGAGAGACAGAGATGGTGGGGAAAAAAACAGGTCATAAAGAGAAGTCGTCATTTTGCCTGTTTTATTTTGTTGTCAAAAAGAAAGATTTGTAAATGCATGGAATATATTTTAGAGAATATATTTTAGCTCAATATATTTAAAATATGTAAATTATTGTCATTTTCATACATTGCCATATATTTCTGCTTTGGATTCATACATTTTAAATGTAATAAATGTTAAGCCCGATATTATTGGGCTGAACAACATATGTCTGTATACTACAATGTATTTCATTTCTGTGTGGGACATTAGAAGCCCTCCTAGCTTTTTCTAACGCAGTCCGTTTGTCCTGAGGAATTCCCGCGGCCTCATAAACAATACCGAATAGAGTCTTTCCTCTGGAGCAGAAAATGGGTGAGAGCAGGGGTGGGGTTGTTAATTATCATTGAACTGGCATTGTGTCCTTACAATGCTACAATGCCATTGTCTCTCAGGCCACACGATTGAGGAAGAGAGCCGGCTACAGGTCGTCTATTGCTGTTGAGGGACTTTTTTAACTGAGGGGGAAAAAAAAACAAATCGGTGAATGGCAACGGGTATTAATGGACAATATTAGGGTTAGAGTGTATTAATAAACCTCTGTTACACATCAAAAAGGCCATTGATGGCATCCAGGCAGACTGATGAACTGATAATAGCTCATAGGAAAGGGCATAGGCATGCTTGTTTAATAAAGCCAATAGAGTTTGCATGAAAATACAGTACGTGAGGATTAAGGGAAATTGATCAGGAATAAGCATTTATTTTTATAGTCTCTTGCACAGTGAGGAGTGCTGCAGTCAGTGGCTGCGAGGTCTTTGATCAGCAGATTCAGCAGAGTAACGCTGGGGGAAAATAAAATAAAAACACGAATGCTATCATCACAACAGAGGAAGACAGAAGCTTATGTTAGTCCTGCTGGGTTTGGACAGGAAGGGATGAGCGTGCAGAAACACAGAGGATTCTGCTGTGGTTTGTTGTTGTTTGTGTGTGAGTGTGTGTGAGTGTGTGTGTGTGTGTGTGTGTGTGTTTTTTCTCTCATTCCCGCTGCACGCTACACCCCCGCTCTGGCGCAGGGGCACGGTATTCCCCCCAGAATCAGCACGCCGCGCGGAGACGTGACGGACAGGCAGCCGCGAGCGGGACACGGGCGTGGGACACGGGGTGGGGGGGTACAGCCTCCACGAAATCCATGTGATCCACCCCTTACCTTATATTACTTTACATTACAATGTCATTTAGCAGACGCTCTTATCCAGAGTGACTTACACAGGTTACAATTTTTATGTGTTGACTATTTACACAGCTGGATATTTACTAAGGCATTTCTGGGTTCAGTACCTTGCCCAAGGGTACTGCAGCAGTGCTCCAGCAGGGCATCGAACCGACAACCTTTCGGTTACGAGCCCTGCTCCTCACCACTATGCTACACTACCGCCCTACCCAAACAAAAAAAGTCTTCGTCTTTCATCTGCTCTGTCGGGTTACGAGTATGGCATATTCAGCAGAGAGAAAAGCATATGTGAGGGAGGAAATGAACAGCGCTGGCTGGAGTCCACCGCAGGTCTGGCCTGGCACCCATTTACTGTCGTTTAAATCTGGACTGTAGCGACATTCTTTCTGGCTGTGGGTAACGGCCACTATGGCAGGGGCAGGAATTTCATAGCACTTTTAACAGCGTGCACAGAGTCTTATTTTAACAGCATGCACACAGTCTTATTTTTTAACAGTGTGCACATGTTTTCTGCCTAACAGCTTGCAATGTCTTACTTCTTAACAGCGTGTACATATTGTCTTACTTTAACAGCTTGCACAGTCTTACTTTAACGGCATGCAGTCTGCTTTTTTTAACAGCATGCACAGTCTTTATTGTTTAAGAGCACTGTCTGATTTAACAACTTGCAGTTTTACTCTTTAACAGCCTATGCACACTGTCTTACTTTAACAGCTTGCAGTGGCAGTCTTGCTTTAAACATGCAGACACAGTATCTCATAGAGCACATAGTACACAGTGTATCACTGGAACAGTGATGGCTTGAACAGATCCTGTGGTGCTTCCCCGGGATGGACTTCAATGCCAGTGGGACTGCCCGGGACCGCGGTTCTGCTTAAACACTAATTATCTTTAGTGAGTCCCCAAGGGCACTGGTAATGAAGAGAGTATTTCTTGAAAGATAAACAAAAAAGTGGCCTCACACAGTATTGGGTGTTTCATCACGGTCATTTCGAAATGGACTTTCAGGCATGTTTATAACCTGAGTGTGAGTGGAGAGACTGGGCTCCTTACACAAGTGTGTCAAGGGGTAACGATTCAGTGGGTGACAGTCTAGCAGCTCTGTGTAGATGTTCATATGTGCTGGACATAGATACTTAACATACAAAGAAAAAAGATCAATAACCCCTTCCAATCAATACAAGTCGTGTTTGTTTCACAGCCATCTTGTTTGCAATAATCTATATTTATGATGTTCATGAAAATGTGCTGACTTCTTCATGGCAGAGAGCCCTTATTTACAATGAGAGAGATGCTCGGGAGTGAGAGCGGGAGCAATAAGAGGAACTGATGTAACGGTGAAGAGGTGAAGTGAAAAGGGCCTTTTCCCTCTTCCCTGCGTGAGTCTGTTTCAGTCTGTAGTGTTGTCATCCGTCTTAATTTAGTTTGTTGTTTTCATTCTCTGACCTTGTGTATGTACATGCGATCTGGCTTGCCCTGTAAAGTTACACCTGTTTGAAGGCCGTCATGTGCATGTCATGCCATTCCCAGACCATCATGCAGTGCATGCCACAATACTGAACACTTACACCCTACTTTGTGTGTAAGAATATATAAATGTAGACATATTTAAACAGTATTAATATTTTATGAATATTTGACTTAATCTCACATTCATCTAGCCTGTTGGGAGAATAGGCCTGAATTTCTGACAAACAGTTTTGCGGGTAAGTTCCTAGGAATGCATTGTGTCATAAAAAGCAGGGGCCACCTGCATATCAGGGTTATCCATGTATCCGTACACCATCCTGTTTTATTACCCATCATGCATCACTCCATGCCATAGATCTGAGCCTTGAGTCACAGTTACGGTTACAGTCCAGGGCTTCACAGTGTTCACCTCCCACTCTGTCATGAAGCACCTGTCTGCGACTAGGTTTCCTCTTCCAGGGACCCCTCCTTATTATCTCCAGGACCCAGGGGCTCTTGTTGGTCTCATAGGCACCTGTCAGAGTGTTAGTAGCTAAGAGTTGGTTGCTGAGCAGGTTGCTTAGGGAGTAGGACCCTGGAGATGGTGGGATGAAACCACTTAGGCCGTGTGCACACAAGCAAGTAAAACAGTGTAATGCTCTCATTAGTAAATATGGCCCTGTCCAAACACACACACACACACACACGGGGTACACCCATGCTCGACTACCACCTTGGATCAAGCAGCAACACAACTTGTAAGATTTTGCTGTGTTCGGCAGGTAAGTGTCTATGGCAACCTGAGCATGCAGTGGACCCTTCTTTGTAGTCACACTGGTTGCCAGATATCCCACCTCCGTCATTTGCTATTATCATGTGAACACTGCATGCCGGGATTGTCATGTTAAACAAAACAAAGAACATGAACGGTGTGTTTAGCTGTGCTGCTGAACAGCTTTGGTTTGGTCAGCGAATACTGGTTTGGGCAAACAGATCTGACAGGCTAGCAAAATCAATGTCCATGTCTGTGTCTGTGGTGTTTGGGTTTAAACTTTGAACTTACATCTCTTGTGGTTACCGTGTGTTCAGACTGAGGTGAACCTGTTGACTTGGTTTGGTGTTGTCTTCCCTTCAGCAGCAGAAAGTGTGTGTAGAAACACATCTGAGTTTGTGCCAATTCCATTTCAATTCAATCAACCTATGGAATGAACTGAATTTCACTTCATTAAAGTGAAAAGTCTTCATAGAACCTGATAGGTGATTGTCAATTCATTAATTCACTTTCAGTTCATTTCCTGGATTGACTGAATTGAAATGGAATTGACCCTAACTCCGGACCACGCAGCAATAATAGTGGACTTTAATCCAGCAGTTGAGGTTAGGCAAAATGAGTGTAAATGCACTCTGAACTTCTCCTCGATTGAAGTGCTGCTTCAGACTCAGATCTGGGGGTAGTATGGATTTACAGACCTGTGCAGTGTTCACCGAGAGGGAGCAATAATAGCCCATAAATAAATCAGTTTCTTGTATTAGTTTTGGGCAGATCTGAGGCTGTGGGATTTGCTTTCCGGAGTTTTGATTTGTTTCTCTCTGCAGCCGCTCAGAGGAGGATGTGTAATGTGAGCCGTCTGCCGCGGAGAGCAGGGGCCCAGCTGAGCTCTGGATCAATACCGGCCCGACCAAACCGGGGCTGATTGATTTCCAGCTTCTTTTCAGCCCAGCAGCAGCTGAGCTGCGGGGAGCATTATCGTCCAGCGCCACCTGGGATCATTTTTTTTAAAGTTCTGTATCGAGCGATAAGACTTTTTCCTGCTGTTCATACGGGGCCTTGTCCTGTGCTTTTCTGTCAACACGGTGTCGGTGGAAATAACGTCAACTTCAATTAAGCTACGCAGTAACGGCAGCGTGGTGGGTACAGGGGGGGCTCATCCGGGGTTTCGGCGGCAGGATCTTTCTATATCTGCGTATGCGCTGCACTGTCTGGAATGTCAACTGCCCCAACCACCCCCCACAACACACACACACACACGCACACACACACCTCCACGCAACCGCCCAACCACCCACCACCACTGCCACCATCATCACCCCACCCCATGTTGCGAGGTAGTGCAGAAGTGTGCAAAAAAAAACAATTGAAAGTGTTGAGCAAGTACTGAAAATGTTTGTTCTACTCTTCAAAGAACACCCTAGCAATAGCCAACCAGGGGGTTTAGAGGAGCCAGGCCACAATATGAGCCTCTCTTCCTGCCTCTCACCCTCCAGCTCCGGTCCTGGAGAACAGAGTTTAAATGAAATCTAATTTGCTGCTAAAGCAGAAATAGGCTCACTAATTTTGCAAGCGCATGCATCGGTTGGGAAAACTGACAATGGAGGGAGGGGTTCTAGCTTCTGAGAGTGTGTATAAAGGGGGGCAGTAAACGGCTGACGCGTTGTTGAGTTAGCGGTAAGCGGGCTCTGGGAACGCACTGCAGTTAGATGGCGATTCATCAGCCATGTGGCACAGCGGGAGACGCAGCGTTTTCACATGCTGTGGAGTGCAGGAGATGATCTCTGCTGGCGCTGCGTTTAGAGGCTCGTGTCCTAATGCTCCTGTCAGGACTGGATTTAGTGCTTAGCGCTGGACTGGCCTTGTCGCTCCTGCTGCAGTTTGAGCCTGGCATGTCCATCATTGTGAAAGCCACTCCGTGTGTGTAAAGACTAACTGTGGCCATGACGTCCATCACTTCTGCTCCTCTGAACTGTTCCCTGGAAGGCCTCACCCAAAGCCTTTCCCTGCAGATACAGTTGCATTTTCCCAATGCTTTACGTATATACTGTTATATAATGTAAGGGGTGGCAGTGTAGCATAGTGGTAAGGAGCAGGGCTTGTAACTGAAAGGTTGCTGGTTCAATTCCCCACTGGGGCACTGCTGCTGTACCCTTGGGCAAGGTACTTAACGCACAATTGCCTCTGCAAATATCCAGTGGTATAAATGGATAACATGTAAAAATTGTAACCTGGTGTAAGTTGCTCTGGATAAGTGCAATAATGTAATGTATACACCATCGCTTTGTAAACCGTAAATGTAAATTTACACTGCAAACCAAAAACATGAGGCCACATCTGAACATGTCCGTCTGTCCATCACATAGCGCTACAGTCATAGGCTACAGGAGCCATGCTTAAAATGCAGGCTAAAGGGAGTGATGAGGGGGGCTGTGGGGACTGTGGGGGCTGGAAAGCTGGCTTTCCTGTTCCCTAATCTTGTGCCTGAGTGTCACTGGATTGGCCGAACCCTTTGCTGAGCACCTCTCTCTGAGGCGGTGTGGAAAACTGCATGTAATGATGTGGGCTCATCTCTGCTCTGCAGGCCGGGCTGAGGGCAGCAGGTGGGGGGAGATAATGTGCGTGCGTGAGTGTGTGTGTTTGTGTGTGAGTGGGGGTGTGTGTGTTTTGTGTGTGTGTGCATGTGCGTCTGTGTGTGTGTAGAGTAGATAGGGGTGGGGTTAGAATGCAGAGTGGGGTATGTGAGAGTACAGTCAGAGTGGAGCTCTGAAGGGTGTGTTAAGCTGCTCCGCTTCGCCCCCGGGGGTAACCAAATCCTCAATTAAGTCACCGCTGGTGCGGCTCTCTGGTAACGCTGCCGCTGTGATGGTGACGCGGGGCCGAGCGTGGGCGGGGTTTGATGCAGAGCGGAATCGACCTGTCGGGAGGCTGGCAGCCGGACCCCCTCCGCGCGGGATCTGTGAAAGGGGGGGCGGGGAATCACGCGGCTGGGGAGAGATCGTCAGTGACAGGACCGCGGTGTGCCAGGGAGCAGCGCTGGCAGGGCCCCCCCCGCAGGGGACAGGGTGTCAGAGCGCAGGCAGGCCGTTGCGTAACCCTCCCCTACCCCGCTTACGTAACCCCATGGATGCTCCAGCGCGCCGGAGACGTCGATATAATAGTTCCGAGGCTGACCCCGCCGACGGCGCCCCCCTCGAAACGGGAAACCGCGGCGCGATCGGATCGTGCCGCGTGCTGCGCTTTCCTTTCTGAGCGTAACCCGTTCTCACCCCTCGCGCAGCGGGTCGTAAAAAAGCCAGGGGCTGAACTCTGCAGAAACCAGCCAATCAGGGGTCTGGGCCCAGGCTGGGCTGTCCTCACTGATGTTCTCTCTGCTTATCACCTGACAGCTCAGCTCCATGCCCTGTCAAGGTGTCGGCCTGACCCCTGGCCTAGAATACCAGCATCTGGGCTCTGTGTAACATTTCCTGAGATGCACTTATTAGATGCTCTTTGTACTCATTCCCTGTGAGTCGTTCTGTGTTTTAAATACTAATTTTTTATAAGCTGAAAGAAAAGGTTAAAAGTTTAGATGTAATGTAAATGCAACGTGTCTGTGCCGGTCACCCGAGGGGGGAATGCTGGCCTGACCAGGAGCACGTGTGACCCATAGGTGGGGGTAAGGGTGAAAGGTGAAAGGTTACCCGGGAAGCGTGCTGTTTCGTCAGAGCTAATTCAGCAAAAATGAAATTCAAAGAGCAGGCAGCCTGAGGCCCAGCTGAGACCTGGACATTTTGTTTTTGTTCTGTTCAGGGGGGAAAGTGAGAGCAAATATTACCTCGAAAGGCAGACAGGGAGAGGGAGGGGGAGAGAAAGAGGGAGAGGGAGAGAAAGGGAGAGAGGGGAAGGGAGAGGGAGAGGGAGGAGAAACTGAGGCAAAACGTGATGATAAATCGCAGACTGCGAGAGAGAAAGTCATCTCCGCTTGAGCAGATAGACAGCGATAAGCGCGAGCTCCTGGAGATCTCACAGTTTACGGTTTCTGGACGGAGTTTGTAATAAAAACCCGCTGTGAGCATTCTAACAGGGGCAGGAATCACTCCACTATTCGACCTTGAAGACAGTTTGTCCTCTGTAGACTTTCACATGCTGAAGCCTTTATTTTTTAAAAAACCATGAGTGTTATAGCTGGACAGCCATGTACAGGTCTACAGAGCTGCCAGCCTAAAGGTTTCACAGCACCTGGCAGCGTAGTGCCTCCCTCTTCACGTTATTCCAAGTCCTCGGTGAGAAATAAATCAAAACTTTTACTGCTCACTCGGGGAGCGTGGAACCCATAGAGGAGTAATACCCTCTTATTAGTTGCCTTTAAAAATGTACACGGGGAAATAAATAAAGCACTTTAATTTCACAGTCCGGGGTCCCGGTGTGAGAGTTATTAGGAGCAGCGGCGGTGCTCGTTTTAATAGCCCCGGTAATGGAATGCAGCAGAGGAGCCCCTGGGGCAGGAGGCTGAGCCGAGCTCAGCAGAGCGGTGCTGCCCGTGTGGAGCCCCCCTGTCTCCCCCGCGCGAGCTGCCCACCTTAGACTGCCCACGTCAGGCCGTGCAGTGGGCCTACAGCAGACCCCCACTCACACGGAGGAAGCACAAAGGAGCTCCGCTAGCTGACGGCACAGCTAGGGATGGCAGCAGTGTAGCGTAGTGGTTAGGAGCAGGGGTGGGCAACTCCAGTCCTGGAGGGCCATGGTCCTGCTGTTTTTCTTGTTGACCAACTAAATACAATCTCTGATTGGCTGAAGAGCAAGCACACCTGTTTTCAAGGTGAAAATCAACAGGTAACTAAGAGATGAAAACAAAAACCAGCAGGACACTGGCCCTCCAGGACCGGAATTGCCCACCCCTGGGTTAGGAGCAGGGCTTGTAACTGAAGGTTTGCTGGTTCGATTCCCCGCTGGGTCACTGCTGTTGTTACCCTGGGCAAGGTGCTTTCCCCTCAACCACCCCAGTGAATATTCAGCTGTATAAATGGATAACATATTAAAACCTGAGAGCCTGCTAAATTACTGTAATGTAATGTAATGTTCTCTGAGGAAAAATGTACCTAACAATTTCAGCTTTAAGATATTTAAGCTATTTATATATGTGTGGCTGTGTGTAAATATCTGAATGGATTTCTTTTTCATTTTGTGGAAAAATCATTAAGTGACGTAGCTGTAATTAGCTCGGGGAGCGGCATGCGTTTTTTTTCCCCTTCACGTCAGTTGACATGGGGAATCAGAAAGGAACATTGGAGGCGACCTTGCTGGTGATTAGAATGCACAGTGTGTACCAGTGTGCAGTCAGGTTTAGCCGAGCATGCTAAGCGCACTTAGCACAGTAGACAGCGCTCATTTGTAACTGCCTGGGACTGTCACTGGTTTTGATTTTTCTCTTAGAATGAAGTCTTAAAGCAGAGCGATTCAGCTGTATTAATTTGATATGTTTGGGGAAATGTATCAGTTTCACTTGTACAGCATCCTGTTACCTTGGAAGCCTACTCTACTCAGTATGCCCACTCAGCCAGTGTGTCAAGCCAGACCAGCTAGAGCTTTTCATTAGGGTGAATGGAGAAATACAATCCCGCTTGGAAAAAAAGTGTCTCTTTCTACAGATAGCTCTGTGGTCACTTAAAGGCACCAAGAGTCTCATAGAAAAAACATCATGTGAGTTTATTAATGTGCACTCTTTGGATGGCGGTGATTTGCTTGTTTAGAACTGAAACGAAACTTAAGAATAAATTGAAATTGGAGGGGGCTTTCTCAAATTCTTTCAACTGAGGATGAATGAGCTCAAAAAGTGAAGCTTGATTTTTCACTCAATTTCTAATCCATTACATCATATGTATTATGTTTCACATCAAATTTGACACTTCTGTTTTTCATTTTTTGTGTCATACTAGTTGTCTAGCCAACACTCTTATCTGAAGTGACTTAGACATAGAGTGGAATTCTTACATGGTTTCCATTCTTTCAGCTGGAAATTTGCCAAGACAATTCAGGGTTAACTACCTTGCACAAAGGTACGATGGCGGCAACCCAATAGGGACTCGAACCGCCAACCTTTGGGTTATGAGCCCCTCTCTTTACCACTACACCACACGTAGTCTGAGTTTTCCTTTGAGAGAGATCTTGGAAGTCAGGTGCTGTGCTCATACAGCATGTCCAGCCCGTCATTATGAATGGATCAGGGCTAATATTTTCTTCAACAGGAAAGAATGCTGTTTGATGGGCCAAAAACAACTACAGCGTGTGCATGTCTGGAAAAGACTCATTTTGGGGGGTTTAACTCCAGTACATCCCGTCCTGCTACCAAAGTGGATTGCTAACGAGGCAGAGAGCACAACGCTGTATCAGATCAAAGGCAAGTCAGCTAATTGGAAGTACATGATGAGCTGGCGAAACTCAGTCTGTTTTGTATTCTTATGAATGTCAAACCTTGAGTGAGACAGAAAGGGAGACATTACACTGCGGCTTTGTCCCGTGTTCAGCAAGAAAAATAAATCTTACATAAGGAGGAAAAGAACCTGGTAGAAATTAAACTGATTATTTGGAACTCGTACGCTGGTATGTTGTTCCAAATTGTCATTTATTTATTTTGTATCAGAAACACATTTATGTGGCTGAGAACTGTTTATGTTTAAAAAGTGATTCTTGGCAGCACATAGAATGCAGTACCTCAGCTGCTAGCCGCTGAGTTACCTGTTTTCTAAAAAGTTATCCCGTCTGTGTTGCGTAATACAGAAAAGCCAGTCTGGTATTTCCTGCCCGTGTCGTGCAGGGGGGAACAGTTTGGACCGCATGTACGGTTACCCACAGAAACCGCAGCATGGTTTCCAAGGGCAGCGGGTGCTGTCTGTGATCCCCAGACGAGACGGGGGGAACACTGGCTCCTACGTCTGGTCCCCCCCAGGCCTACACACAGCCAGCACATCAACATAACAAACAGGAGAAAAAAAAACTGCAGGAGCAGGCCGTATTTCTGCCTGCCCCATCCCGAGTGACTCTCTGTGCTGTAATTCAGACACACATCCTTGAAGACTACGTGAGGTGCTTTATTCCCTGTTCCTGTGTGGCTGGCCTCAAAGGTGGTTTAGACCGGTTGGGTTAGAGCGTGGGGGGGTGGGGGGGTGTGGAGATGGCGAAAAAGGATCAAAGTCGGATTTCCCCCAAACCCCAGCCTCCGCGCAGCACCCACACATGGTAACCATCACAGGGTGCCTTTGTTAACCCACATGCTCCCCGTCCTTGGCACTGCTAACGGTAATATATACTCACTGCAGCCCAGACGAATATGAAAGGTTCTCTTTTTTTTTCACGCGACAAGCAGGGCCCATCAAGGGGCAAGGTGGACGTGAGAGCCGGGCAGATTTATTGGGGAAACAGGCACGGAAAACTAGCGGTGCTTTGCCAAGTGCACTTGTTAACTCCAGCCCGATTCCGCCCTTTGATGTTCTCTGTGGATCCACAGCTAAGTCAGACATTGTGAAGTAGCGGGCGGCTCATGTCTGCCTCCATACAGGCCTGCAACACCCCCCCATCCCCTGCCCCCTCGCTGGAAGTCCCTCCCGCATAGAGGGTTCAGCACAGACGCCAAGGCTGACATATGGAGCGCATGTTTGTTTGTGTTCCACACAGTGTAGATGACAATGAGTGCACTCCGAACCTGGCTTTTCCTGTACTCATCCACCGAGCTGTCAAGCGCAAATTGTGCTTTGTAAGGCGCTGTAGATAGGAAACGTCTGCCAAGTGGCAAAATGCTAATGTAAAATTTGTGAATTTGCATAGATAAAATTGTTCATAAGGATTGCCTGGCTGCCTCCGTGTACCCTGAGAGGGGAAATGAAGAATTAAGGATTATCTGCATTTGGTGTGATGTATTTGTTATGACGAGTTATTACCATTTTATCTTCATTTTGCCATTACTGAAATGAAGATAGCGTTTACATTCACGCTTTCTTTTGAAATCACGTATTCAAAATTCCCAGTATGTAAAAGTTGGCAGCTTAAAGGTGTACCCACACAGTACCTCTGTTTAAGGACGTAGGTCTAGGAATTTGAAGATTTTGCAGAATTACAGCAAATTGTCACCTCCTTGTAGATGTGCTTACGGTCTAGACTCAACAGAGGGTCCTTAATTAAAGTGTGAGCAAGGAGAATAAATGCTAGCATAGACAGAGCAAAAATGCCCAGTCTCACTGAATCCATTCAGAGACCTGGCTTGGAGGCTGGAAGGCAGACTTACAGACAGCATTTATCAGGTATCAACAGCACCTTAAATTCCTCTCCCTAATTAAGAGCTAATTAACCTCTCTCAAGTTTGCTCTTCCCTCCAGTCTGGGAGGCTGAACTTCATCATGGTCTGTCAACATTACCTTAAAAGCAATTAATTCATCTGTACTAATTACTTCTCTGTTAATTAAAAGAGACGGGAGTGTGCAGGGACCCAAAGCATGTTTCTGGACGGAATCTTGACCCCCGGCAGTGAAAAGAGCATTAACCAGACCTCCCCTGGACAAATTCGCATTAAGGCGTCATGATCATTTTTACTGTTAACAGGAATGTAGTTTCTGCTGGTGGCTGACTGCATTAGAGGCCATGTCTTCCGCTTGCACCCTTGGAGCTGTCCAGGACACGAGCGCTTTGGTTCCGGCTGGAGGGGTTTCGGCCTCTCCTCGTCCTCTCCACACTACGTGGCGAAACACAGGAAATTCTGGTCGTGGTGATGAAAAGGGACCTCGTCACTAACCATATGTTATCAGAAAGGTGATAACATACGGCTCGTTTTGCCGCTGTAAGGCTCTGCTGCAATGGAGGTGTGTGTGGGAGTCGGGGGGCTTTGTCTGGTGCACGTTGTGTAATCTAATCGCCTGACAAGGTCACCTCTGATGTACTTTTCTGATTCCCCTGTCAACTGGTGTGAAAAACACATGCTGTGCCCTGTGCTAATTATATCCACCGTGTCCCTTTTTTTAAGTGCTGACAAGCTATATAGATCTGGCCGTTGCTCACCATTTCGCAGGACAATGGAGAAAAGTGAGCAGCAGGGATAGCCAACCACATGCAGGGGCTGCTACTCTGATTGCCACGTGATCAGCCCCGGCAGCTTTCAGTCAGCTAGTAGATTGAAAAAATTGGTGTTTGTTTGGCAGCTAGTAGATTGAAAATTCGGTTTTTTAAATCATAGAAGTTGAGTTAGTAAGTCTGAGTCAAAAGCAGGTGGCTTATCTTGGAAGTGTTTTCCCAGAGCAAACGTTAAAGATAATCTCTAGGTGTGAAAATGATTCTTTTGTCATCTGTATTGTGTCTTTTTATACAGTTTAAACAAAATTTGGGCGGGGGAGATTATTGTTTTACACACAGTGTCATCTGTTCTAATTTAACCACACTCTCTTTGGCTCATAGCTGGTACACACAGACATGTGTTTTCTGAATCCAACAAACCACCTCTCTACGCTATCACATAATTCAGCCACAGAAAACAGAGACTGTGTAACCTTGCGTAACCCCACCACAGCCGAAGGAGCAGTGCACAGAGAAGCTTGGCTTCACTGATTCCCCTCAAGTCTCTGCTGAATGTCACCTTTGATGGGACACTGCTCCTGTCGGTCTTCTCCTGGCAGCAGACTGCCTGCTTGTGACTCTCTTCCTTCTTTGTTGTTTACTGTGAGGTCACAAAGTACAGTGGGAGTGGCTTCGCTGATGTCACACCCACGTGCAGGCCGGGACTGTACTCATTGTGCTGTATCAGGTGTTACTGTGCAGCATTGAAAGGGGTATTTGATACTTGCCCTGAGCAGAATAAACTTAACTCTGGTCTGATAAGGTAACGAGCATGGACAATGGCATTATAAGGAGTGAAAACAAAAGAACATAAGAAGTTTAATGACAGGAATGGGCCATTTAGCCCAGCTGCACTGGTCATTTTGTCTAGTCTACACTGTATCTAGGTGTCAAGCCTGGTCTTGAACACTCTAAGGGTCTGTGTTACCACTATAAATTCTGAATACCACTATAAATTTTTACTCCTATGAATCCTGGAAAGCTATTCCATGCATTTATTAATTGTTTGAGAAAATAATTCTGCATTACATGACTGTTGCCCACATGCAGAATTTCACATTTGGCAGTGTTAAAGTTCATTTGGCAGCTGTCTGCCCAGTTCAGGGTTTTATGTTGATTTGTTAGCTTCCAAACTGTTTGCTTCACCTTCATCTCCTTTTTTGATAATACCCTTATTAAGGTGATTTAAGTAAATAAGGAGTAACAGAGGTTCCAACACTGATCCCTGCAGGACTCAGACTCCTACAACTCCTTGCTCAGATAAAATCCCTCTTATCTTTCTATTCTATGCTGAAGGCAATTTTGAATCCACTTCAACACAACTCCATAAATTCCTACTCCCTCCAGCTTGATAAGAGGTCTCTCATGTGGTACCTTGTCAAACGCTTTTTGAAAATCCAGGTATGTAATATCATAAGACAAATCTGACTCAACATGTCGAGTAATTTCCTCAAAAAGAGTCCAGAGGATTTGTTGAGCATGGTCTCCCTGTGCGAAAGCTAGGAGGAAAGGTGAATTCGATTCATTTTGTAAGTATGTATGAAGAGACACACACCAGTGGAGAGAGAGAAAGAGAGAGAGAAATGGGAGAGATTTGTGTTCTCTGTGTGTTGTAGCCCAGCACTGCAAAAACATCACTATGGTGCAGCAAAGCATCCTGGGATAGCTGAAGGGAGGGGAAACGTGTGTCCACTGCACTGGAAGCATGGAGCTGACACTGCCGCTTCACCAGGCTTTACCTCTTACTGTAACACGATAAGAAAATGGCTGTCCCCAGGACTTAATGTCCTGGTCATTCAGCCCTGTGAAGACAAGGCCCTTGAAGTATAAGGCACAGTCCCCAAAATCATCTATGAGCACATTGGCATATTTTACTACTATTAAAAATATTATATTATTATGTTGTTATTCATATTGGCAGCTTGTGTACTGTAGTTTGGTGTAAAACTGCTTTCCTGTGCAGTTTCTTTGTACACAGTTTACTTGGTTTTTGCTTTCACATCCCATAATGAAGCATTACATTAGTCGCAAATGAAATAAAAAACTGATAGTTCACTTTGCTTCTTTTCAGGCACATTTAGTATATACTTGTGTTTTTAGTTGCTCTTGGGGGAGAGAACAAAACCAGACAAAAGAGGCAGTGATAAGGCAGGGAGCTCTCCTAAAGTCGTCCCACTCCATGCTTTACGAGAGACAAGATACGGAGTGTCTGCTTTTTCTCACACACTTTTTTACATTCTCAAGAAGGCACTGAGGAACAAGATATGTATTTGTGCTGGGTCTGCACTGCTTGTGCTTTTGTGGATGTCAGTAAACCATCTTTACTCTGATTTATATCCCTAGTGTAAGACCAGGTAAGGGAACAGGAAAAGCATAAGAGTGTGTAAGGCTTCTAATTTAGCACTCTTCTCTCTTTAATGAGCAGAAAGTAGTTTGTATTTATTGATTTATTTATATAGACTAGTACCATTGATTATTTCTTGTATAGAAATGTATACATTTATATAATATATATATATATATATATATACATACATACATACGTGTGTGTGTGTGTGTGTAAGCAACAAAATATTCACAGGCACAGTGGAAAGGAAGCCCGCCTGCATGTCCTGCCAGCTAAATAATTACACACACACATATGGCATGTACACTTAACTTGCACAGAAAGTTCACCTGTGTGTTTATGCGTGTGTGTGTGTCCCAGCAGACTCCCCGTGTAACTGCACCAGCGAGGGCGTCCTGGACCCGGAGGACTGTGACAGGGTGACGGGGCAGTGCTCCTGCCTCTCGGGGTACACAGGCCTGCAGTGTGAGGACTGTGAGGAGGGCCACTTCTCCAACGGCTCCACGGGATGCCTGCCCTGCGGCTGCGACTCCTTCGGCGCCGTCGAAGACCGCTGCGACAGGTGAGGGCTCGGCCCGGTTCAGTCCGGTTGAGAGCGGTTCGGTGTGGTTCAGTCCGGTTTAGACTGGTTCAGTGTGGCCTTGCTTGGTGTAGTCCGGCTCACGCTGGTTCAGTCCAGTTTAGTGTGGCCCGGCCATGCCCGGTGTGGTCCGGCTTGGCCGAGCTCAGCCCGGTTCAGTCCGGTTCAGTGTGGCCCAGCTTGGTGTGGCTCGACTTTGCATGGCTCTGCACAGCTTGGCCTAGTTCAGCTTTCTGGATTTTATCAAGAAGTTTAGATTCCCGTAAGGCATGGGGGTAAAAATGCAGCGCTGCTTCCCTAATGGGAAAATTGGCTGTTGCCCTTAAGGCTCAGGTCTCAGAAATTTCAGGAATGTAAACCATACATCATGTTTGTATTACTGAATTCCTGAAATTTCGCATTGCGGGGCCTTTTTTTAAGGTTTATTGTCTCCATGCACCTGTATAAAGCCGTTAGGTCAGGTGCGCTATTGTTCTTCTGTTATTTTGCCAGCTGTTGTTTTGCTTTCTCGGATAAAGAAATGCTACACATGTGCAGTTTGTGCATCTGTTGGAATTTGGGGGGGGAGTGTTATTGTCTTACCAAGAGGCAGCTCAAATTCATCTGTGCTGCAGGTTCAGTTGGTTAACTGAAGATCTTCTTTTGACCATGGATAAGTTTAGCTGGTGTTCCAGGTGTCAGTTGCTGATTGGTTTGAAAAGGTGAAGCACCACAGTCCCCCAGGACTGGTTGTTGCTGCTGTCCCCAGGTGCCCCAACCTGTCAGTCCCCTCCCCTGTTTCACCTGTTTCACCTGTATTCACTCGGCCCGCCTGCTGAGGGGACTGTGATGTCATCAATGTCGTTGCTTGGCAACTCAGTCAGTGTGTCAGTACTGAGGTATGACAAGGTGAGGTTAGGGCAAGTTTGAATGAAACACATGGAAAAAGTGATACCTTGCCTGGCTATTTAAGTGACAGGAAAATCTGTCTCCCACTAACCCATGGGGATTGTGTGTGTGTGTGGGCACGCACGTGTGTGTCTCAGCAGGTGTGGTTTTTACGTCAGTGCTAGCGTGTTTGTGTTGGAAACACCCCCGAAGGACTACCTTTCTGAAGATGCTGTTACAGCTTGTAGTAACAGAGCAGGAATAAGGAGAGTGACCTTTCTGTTGAAGTGTTAGAGTGCTTTTCATTTTCTGCACGCCAGAGGACTGTGGTGTGCATCACTGAGGCCCGAGACAATGACAGGTACTCTGTGCTTTCTGTGGGAACGTCACCCCAGGGACAGAAAGGGGCAAGTCTGTTCCTGTTTCCATTCATCGTGGGCTCCATACCAAATTTTCAAAATCCAAGCCAATACAATCAAGAACAATTAGCTCATAGTTCTATTTGTAGCAGCTGCACCATCTGAATTCGCTCATCTGATTCAAGGAGCAAACAAAAAAGGCCGCACTGACAGGATAGCCGGGAATGTAAAATGATATCAAATGTTTCAGATTTAATAAATTTACTGCTGTGAATGTTCTTCCTCCTGAAAACAGTTGTGGTCCCATAGGACAGCCTGTGAGGGCAGTGATAGCTTTTACAACCAGACACACATTCCGAAAAAGCTCAGACTTTCTCCAAAAGGCCCATTTTTTTGACCTGTATAAACAATATGACAAGCCTGCGGTCACAAACAGAGCAAGGAAGCAGTGGTATCGAATACAAGAGGCTGAGGAGGGGAGAAAATGAGAGAGAGAGAGAGAAAGGGAGAGAGGGAGAGAGCGTGGTGTTTTTCCGACATGCCTTAAAAATAGCTGCTGTATTTTTGTGTCTCAACCATCATGAGGAATGTCGCTGGACAGAGAGCTGACCATGCATCTTTGTGGCATTTCGTTCTACTAAGCTCTCCTCTTGCAGTGTGAATGGGTGTCTTAGCTGCACAGCGGGTGGAGTTAATCGGAGAACACACGTTGTGACACTCCTTTCCCCTCCGAAATAACACTACTCAGGAGGACCTTAAGAAGTCCACAGGCAGAAGTGTGCGCATGGCCTGTTTGTAAATCCGAGGGTGCTTTGTTTTGCATGGCCGGCGCAGTTAACGGATACCCTCCACCTGCTTCCAATTGAGCAATCGAGAAGTTTCCCTTTTCCTCCAAAGCCACGCAGCGAGCTGAGTTGAGTTTGAGGGAAAGCATTTCCTTAGGACCAGCTCTCAGAGGGGAGGGGTCAGTGCCGGTGTGGGGTGTGGAACGAACACGGAGCGTATGGCGCTGGTTTCCGTGTGGGTTTGGCACCGCTGGCCCCCTCCGGGACATCACCAAAAAAAACCCACCTGCCTCTTTTTACCCTCCGCGCCTGGGTGGCTGCGTGTAGAAATGTTGCAACAAAACAAAAGCCAGCCGGCGCTCTGCACGGCAGCGCTCAGCTGTGGTCTCTGCCACAGACGTGCCCCTGTTTCGGGTGAGACACATCAAAGAGGGGGGAACCCTGTGGTAGCAATTTCACTTTAAGTGGATGATCTATTCCTGGCGCTTCAAGCAAAAGATGAAGTGAGGCCTGGTCACGCTTCGCTGATTCTACCTCGCCTGTTAAAAAAAAAACTACCTGCAGCTCTTTGCCTGTTGTCTTAAAATATCAGCAAATCTGATCATCATGAAGTTGTTTTCGAAGCGTGACGGTCACTGCGATGAAGGTGATTTTTTTTGGAACTCGTACTGGTCTTGAGTATCTCGAGGGAAAAAGCTATCGTTTCAAGCTTGGGGGTGATTCGGCTGGATTCCATGCCATTTTCCGCAACAATCACGTTTCTGTCCTCAGTCTTAACACACAAATCCATTTCTGCGGGTGCCCTTTGCTTTGTGTTGAAAATAATCAGCAATTAACTGCCGAGCGACAAAGCTCCCTTTGATTTAATGGAAAGAAACACACCCCGGCATTATTCCCAAGCCAGAGTGCCATACAGCCTGCTGGCGTTGCTGATCTCAATGCGTGCCATTATGAGCGAAGGAAGATCTATTTGCCAGGCATTTGCAATATTTGATTTTTAATATCCGCGCCCGCTGTGGGGGAAATAGTTGGAGCATGAGAGCATTTAATTAATCCATTCTTATCGTGTTCCATGCGTCTGGTGGGTGGTGACACTCAGCTCAGCGGACATGACATAAAAACACGAACAAATGCATTGGAAATTCATAATGAAGTGTCAGCAAATTGCAAGGAAATACTTTTTTTTGCTCCGCGAATAAACGGTTACAGTGTCTGCGTCCGAGGTACTGTATTTTCACTGGCACAATGCTTGCACAGTGTCCTGGATGTTGACTGGTGGATTCTAGGTAAAATGTACTGAAGATGCCTGACATTATTATTGCGGGGGTTTCATTAATCTGCGGAACAGAAACGCAATGTGGAATACGGGCTGGGGGGGAGAGAGGCAGGCAGAACACTCCTGTGTGCAGGCTTTATTGGATTAAATTCTCACCGACAGGTCCTGGCAGCATCACAGACTGAAATGATTAATATGGCTCTTATTATCCCCCCCCCAACACACACACTCACGGACACCCCGGTCTCACACAATTGTAGGCGCTTTCACCTTTCCTCCATTATTTAATCTGTTTCTTCCCTGTAAGGGTTAAACTTCTTACTCACCCGAGTTTGCAAACTGGCATCTCTCTCCAGCTGAGAGCAGAGACTGGGGCTGTACCAGTCTCCACGAGTGAGGAGGAGAAGGTGGGCATGGAGTGGGGGGGGGGTTGGGGGGGGTTATTAGATTACGGGCCCACCCCCCCTGACCGATCGCCTGTGATCCTGCTCAGACAGTCTGAGCCGGGGCCACGCCCCCTGGGTTAGCGCGTGCAAGGCAGACCAGCTCCGTGGTAATCACTTTGACTTATGCAGATTAACTGGTTATGGACCCTCGTCCCTGTGCTCTGAGTAATTACATTCGTCCAGTGGGGGGGTTGGTAGGGGGCCTGTCTCTGCACAAACAAAGTGACCCTGGAGGTGTGCTTACCTGCCAACCTGTCACACAGTCTTGTATCATCTGTATTGATTCTTGGCTGTGTGGTTGTCCAATTAAGCAGTTTCCTTGTGGATTAATAAAGTACTATCATAATAAAGTACCATCTTATCTTATCTTATCTTATCTTGTCCAGACACCCCCCTTTGCTGCTATGGAGGACCCTCATTGCATGTTAGCTACATAGAGATCCACTAAGAGGCTGTTTAAGGTTACAATCCACTATTTAAACAAAGGCTTTTGGGATTTAACCAAATCACCTGCTGGCTGCAAATCACAGCTCAGGTGCTGATCCTAGCTGGTTAGAGGACAACTTTGTAATTGGCTGTTTGTAAGTGGCCACCGATCAAAGCTGGGATTTAAACAGGGGTTCAGCAGCTAATCTTTACACATTCTTCAAGCTCCAATCCTAATTCAACAAACGCTGAACATGTATCACGTATTATGCCACGGCTTTGACAAATAATGGTTTCTGATTGAATGGGCATGTGTTGATTTCCAACAACAGAATTTGTTTGTGTGAGCTTTCTTCAACATAAAATATTGCTATCAAAATGAATGTGCAATTTAACAAATTAATGTTAACCTAAGTGCAGTAAGATTTCAGTTTAAGCGCATAATCTGCCCCCATTGCTAAATGACAGGGTGAAGTAAGGCCTCGTCACGCCTCATTGACTCTGCCTCACCTGTGAAAAGCACCTGGAGTTCTTTGCGTTTGCCTTAAAATATCACCAAATCGGATGCCAGTTTCCAAGTGAGATGGTTTCCGTAACGTGGATGACTAATGCTAGTGTGACCGGAGCTGGGAATTTGTAAAAGATTAAATGTGATATAAAACTCTTTGTTTAATATGCGTCTCTTTGTTCAGATGACAAGTATCTGTGGTGTAAGTGGAACAGCCCTCTCCGTTCTGCCGTACTGAAATAAAGGCCTTTGGGGAGGTTAGGGGCTCCCTGGTTCTGCCTCAGGGCTGCATTACGTCACTCCCTCCTGTTTTACTTTAATATAAAGAGTGGGTTATTCCTTGCTTAGCCAGTGGTATTTGACGAACAATATTTGCACAAATAGCCCTTCCCCTTTCAAACAAATGGAAAAAGTCAACTGTTTCCCATGTAATCCTCTAGTGGATATCTCTGGAGGTGTCTATAAATGTCAGTAAAGGGGGGGGGTCTGACTTAATGTTAGTTCCTGAATGTCTCTACCAAGGGAATTTGAGTATCACAGTGTTCACAGCCTGCCTTAGCTGTAAAAACCAGGAAAAAGTAATTTCCTGTTGGATTGATGGTTTTTTTCCTTTAACCATTGAGCTGTATTTAATTTTATTCTCATTATCCTTCATAATGTGTAGATGCCTGTGTATACTGTATGCAAATATGCAGTATATACTGTACACATATATGGATAGATGAGTATGTACATGTAACCATGGAATGCCTGAGTCTGCAATAATGAAAATTCTGGAAAATTACCGAGTGCTACAGCAGGGTAATGTACCTGTGATTTAGCTGGGGGCTGTCTGCCCTGACAGAGGGAGGACTAATGGGACATTTTCTCTTCATTACTGTGAGGTCGGACTCCGCTGTGTGCGGAGGAGAGTCTCTCCTTCCCCAGAACTCAACCTATACCATCAGCGGCTAATTATAGCGCGTGCTGCGGTAAGCGAGCTCCTGGAAACTGGATATCCCGGGCCGAGTCAGAGGAGACCCTGCATCCGGGACCGATTGGCCTGCCGGGAGGACGAGTACCTCTCTCCTTTAAAGCCAACACAGGGGCAGTAATGAAACGATAATGTTGGTGATAAATGTGAAACCCCACAGAGGGGGTCTGCTGTGGGCCAGGCGCACAGAGGGCAGCCACAGTGGAGAGGAGCCGCTCACATCTTGGCCCGATCGGGTCGCCTGGTACAACGCAATGACTCGTGAAGAAGACCTGTCACTCTGCTGCTTCTTGTCCACCAGAACCTCACTCTGTTTCTTGTCATTGTAACAGACCCATCAAGCATTACCGTCATCCTGAAGGACAGCTTTCCTCACAGATGTTCTCAAGTGCTAATTGTGCATAAATAGGCACTACAGCTGTGGGCCTCAGAGAGGGACTGATGTCACGGTTGAGGTGTTCTCGGACGTTTGCAGTCGTTGACCTTCCAAGTGTTACCTCCATCCTAAACTCAAGCTCACCTCAAGGATATTCTGAGGTTCTTGCCATGTATAAATAGGTACTATTACTGTGGGCCTCAGAGTGGCTGATGTCACAGTTGGGGTGTTCTGGGACATCATCGGTCATTGACCTTAGAGTGTTACCTACATTCTAAACTCAAGCTCACCTCACGGATGTTCTAAAGTTCTTGTCATGTATAAATAGGTACTACTCTTGTGGGTTGCAAAGAGGGGCTGATGTCACAGCAGGGGTGTTCTGAGATATCTTCAATCATTGTCTCTTTAGTCACTGAAGTCTTTCCTGACACCAAGGAGCCAGCTCCTCTACTGTGTTCTATAAGCTGCACCAAGAGGGGGGGTCTGTGTCCCACTGTGTGCTTAACACAGTAAATCTGCGCTGAATACGGAAACCAAAACAAACAGAGGATCGTGCCACTGTCAGTGTAGCTGCTGTGAAGGCAGAAATGAGGATTGTGCCACTGTCATAACTTTACAGGCATTTAGCAGACGCTCTTAACCAGAGCGACTTACATAGGTTACAATTCTTACATGTTATCCATGTAAGTATCCAGCTGGCAATTCTGGGTGAAGTACCTTTCCCAAGGGTACCACAGTAGTGCCCCAGCAGGGAATCAAACCTCTGTCTGTGTAGCTTCTGTGAAGGCAGAAATGGCCAGTACTGTTCCCTGGTTCTGTTAGGTGGCGAAATGCATCCTTATCGCTGCTCGGCTGGGCAGTTTAGTGTGGAGGTGAATAATGGAATATTGAGCTCATTTTTGAACATGGTGCCCTTCTAAGAGCGATCAATGGTCTAAGAGAGATTGTGTAGCTACCTGTGACCTTGGCTGCTGTTATATTTAGCCAACTGCCTACCTATATATTAGCTGCTGTTTGCCTTTGGTGTGGATTTCGGTTTTGACCTATCAGTCTGAAGCATAACTTAGCCTGCGCACACAGCCAGGAGCTGGTGCCCGGAACTGAAGGCCCAGGGTTAGGGAAGGGAACATTCTGGAGTATCCTTTTTCCCTGAGCTGGTGCGCTCGCCTGTGTTCTGTCCCATGGGAGGACAGAGAAGGACACACTTTCCAAATTCAGTGTCATTTCCACAAAGTCGGGGTAACGTCTGGGTCAGAAACCAGGGTTCGAGTGGGAAGGACCTGGAAACGTCTGCCAAGAATGAGAGCTATTTCCTGCGCTGTACAGCTGAAGAAAAGAGGCTTTATTGGCTCACCAGTGTGGTGAGGTAGAGCGGGAAAAAGCCTAGTATTTTCTCCACGGCGGAGAGGCCAGATACTGCGGAAAGCTGCTCAGCAGACATTCCCTCTCAGCCCACAGTGTTGGGGAATGTTGATTAAGCCCAACAGAATGCCATAGCCTCGCTGCGCAGTTATACCCTGCAGTAATGGAACAGCCACCAGCGACTCGACCATGGATGGGTGGAAATAAAACGTTCCCCCGACGTTAAAACGCTGAGGTGAAGAGCAGCCCGAAACGGATACAGGACTCAGCCTTAAAACCCCCCTCATCCGACTTCATTCCAGTTCCGACCGGTGATCGCCCGGAACGGTGTCTGCCCATCTTTGCCGCTTCCTCAGATGTGATGGCATGTATGCGTGTATGTGTGTGGGGTTATTTATTATTATTTTTAAAAATTTTTCCTTGAAGTTGAGCGGGAAGTCGGGAGCTTTTGCATTAATCACAGCTGACCTAGAAAAAGTGCCTGTCGGTGCAGGGGTCCGATCCGCATCCCGCCCGGCGGATCCGGCGGTGGGCCCGCCGCAGCACGCCGCCCCCCCCGGCTCCGGTGAGGCGTGAATAATGGAGATTAGGCAGGCAGTGGGGGAGCCCGGGTACTCCGTGTGGAAGGGCCTGTTTACAAACAGCCAGGCAGCAGACATGAGATCAGTGAGCAGGCCTCTCGCCCATGCCTCGCCCCGCCGAGCCGGACGGGGCGTGTCCCTCTCGCCAGAGGAGCTGCCGCAGACTGGATTTTGGGAGCTTGACGGTCCGCCAGTTCGCCTGTTCACCCGTCCCACTTATTTTGGGGAGGGGGGAGGCTCGTCTGACATGCCATCCCACCTGCAGGTCCCATCTGTCTTTCTGATTCCTGAGAGTTCCTCTGTCTGCACTGCAAGATTTTTGCGTGGGATTTGATGGATGGGGCCTTTTGTGATTTTTGAAATTCTTGGAGTGAGGTTCATTTGAGAACAATATCTCAGGTTGTAAGAGGCTCTGGTGGATGTCAGTGGGGGTGTGAGAGGCAGTTGGCAAGTAGAGGTGTTTGGGAACCCTCTTTGTTAGCGGTTGATTTGCCAGTCTCACTGAAAGCGAGCTCAATTTCATATCTGCCACGGAGAGTGTTTTGCCTGGCAATGTGTGACATTCACGCTTGGCGCTTCTGTTCATTCAACAGTTTCTTACTCAGGCTATTCTGATGTCAGAAAAGGGAGGGCTTTTTTTGAATAAGGACTACAGCTTCTCTTGTGTTTTGAAATTGGACATTGTTAGTATAACAGAGACATGGCAGTGAAGAGGAAATTGGTTGCTGGAGGTTTCTTTGCTGGCCAGAATTAATACGGACAGTACATATATGGATAATTGCACAATACCTCAGTCCTTAGCTGTCCTTAGCAGTGATCAGTTGGACAGAAGTGTGTGCATGTCTGTGTGTGTGTCTGTGTGTGTGTTTACATATGTTGAAAGCACCTTCAGCACCAGACTGCATCTGACAAGTTGTTGGATGTTTCTCCCTCTTAACAAAAACATCCCCTGGAAAAAAGATGACAACTTTGTTCTTTCTGTTTTTCTGCTTTAAATTGGGTTTGCCTCCGGATCTCTAACTTGCCAGGATGCAGACGCGGGGATTGTAGGTTTTTCAATGAAACACTGCTTTACGTCAGCAAGTCTTTCAACAATCTGTCTACAAACTTTTCAGGCAACAAAAGCCTGAAAAAGAAAGCTGTTTTTTTCTGGCAGTAGAAAGGACAAACTAAAAAGCAGCCCCGTGTAAACTGGAATATCAGGGGGATGGATTTCTTTTAAACATATTCTTTTTGCTTTTATTCTCCTGGTGTGGGTTTTTCGTCTTTCTTCAATGCCTTCTTCTTTTACCTGTCTGGGTTTGATTTCATTTGATCTTTACACTGATGTGACACATGCTATTGATATTGTTATATTGCTTCCCACAACACTGACTCATAATCTAATCCATAAGCAGAGATGGCCAAATAAATTATGTCAATACTTCAGAGTGTGGTCTGCTTTAAGCAGACACAGATTTAGACAAGCTTTGTTTTAGCAGTGTTTATTTTGGTATCCTTTTTGTACATTTCTTCAGCTGGATCCAGTCTTTGACCTCTTCTGTGTCTGCGGGAACAGCCTAAGCTAAACTCATTCAGGCCCCTCTCCACAGTCACACATGTAGGCGGGGAAGCTGTAATGCTCTGTTTGTAATTAATATGTAAAACCCAACACAAGATGCTAATATACATGTTGTGAGGTTCCTCTGTAATTCCAGGCTCCGCTTCCTGGACCGGAGGCTGCCTGACAGACATAACAGACAGCCAGACAGGCCACGCCCCCCCGGCCCAACCCCCAATTACACATGTCCAATGAAAGCCATCATTTTCCCAAGCGCTGACATATGATGACCTCTGGCCTGGTTTTCGGATATAATCCCAGGCTTATATCAGTGACCTGAAAAAGAGAGAGTGACGGGGAAGGGGACCGCATGACAGACACGACACGCTTCCTGCCTCCCTGCCACCGCTCCCCTTCTCCGGGTCTGTGAAAGGGCCTCAGCAGAGGAAGCACCACAGTGTGAAGGTGCTCCATGGTTTTTGGTTTCTCCTTGAACGAGGGAATGGTGAGATGGAGGCAGGCAGAAGAGTGACAGCCCCAGGATGCTGAGTGAAAATGCGAAGGGAAGCGGTACCTGCCAGAGGTTAACGTCGAAAATTGATTCCTGAATTTGTGTGGTCTGTCTGATATTCAAGTCAGTCTCCCTGTTGGCAAAACACTTAAAAAATGCCTTGAAATGAAAATAATCTCCACAGCACTGAGAAGGCTGGGAAGCGGAGTCATTGCTCCGTCGGTCCTGCGGCCTTTGAGATACTTGACAGATTGGAGGGGTTTTTTGTCACCGAGAACAGCTTATCAGAATGGTTAGGAAATATCTCCGAATGAGCCTTGCAATTAAAATGAGTCTATCTGAGCAGTCTTCTATTTGTTCTCTTCATAAATCAGTAAGGCTGGGAGTAACCTTGGCAAGCAGTGAGGGGATAATGAGACTGGAAACCCTGCCAAAGGGGATGTATTTATGCTCCTGCTACTGTCCTGGGTACAGCTGCTCTCTCTCGCAACGCAAACAAGCCTGCGTTTCGTACAGAAAGGAAAAGAACATGACTATTGTAAAAAAAAAAAAGAACAGCTTGGCGCTCACAGACCAGGTTATGCTGTTGATGGTCCAGGGAATTAGGGACCTCAACTGTAAGGTAACTGCCGTAAAACAAGGTACCATGTGAAACAGCACGTACCAATAAGCAAGCGGTTGCTAAGAAACAGTAGCATGGAGCCCAAGAGAGCTGTGGATGTTAGCGCAAGGAGCAAATGAAGAAATGAGGCCAGGAATGATTGTGTGGATTGTGGGTTAGCTGCTGGGGGGGGGGGTTGGGGGTGTTGTGGAAGACCACCATCTGTGAGTGCATTCCCTGGGAGAAAATCACAATCTTTTACAGGGAGAGAGATACAGGGGATGGTGACAGAAGGGGGGAAAAGATTATGCTCTTTTGTGAGTTTGAGTGTGATAACCATTCTAAGCCCAAATTAGACTGTTCAGCATGGGTGGGGAGGGGGAGTGAGAGAGAGTGAGAAAGAGAGAGAGAGAGAGAGAGAGAGAAAAAGAAAAGAAAAAACAAGAGAGCCGTGATTGAAACAGGCTGCTGCTGTGGTGAGTGGCTCTTGCACCGGAGGTGGTGACATTTGCCGGTTGCAGTTACTGCGGAAGACATTTTACATGATGATGGGGTGGTAGGTTGCAATAAAGCACTGGCTCAGACCTGGTCCCGCTGCCAGTGACGGGCGGGCACGGTGCCCCTAGCCCCTGAACTGCGCCCGGGTGTTCTGACGGCTGGGTAGCGGGGCACCGTCCCACTGCATTGTCTCTGCAGCCTGTCTGTTAATGGCAACGGCCCCCCTGTGATCCGAACGCCAGAGATTTCTGGTAAGTCACACCCCTCCGCCTTGGCACGGGCAAATCAAACCAGCAGAGAGTGCTGTCAAAATCAAGACACGAGTGTGGCTTTCCTGTCTGAGCCGGTTACGCCTGAAGCGTGTCACTGGATGAAAAAAATTGAGGTGGGGGGGGGGGGGGAGTGGTTGGGATGGATCCGTGGACACAGTCCATGATGAAAGCTGCACGGTTGGTAATTCGCTGGAATGGTTTTCGCCGGATTCTGGCCGCCCCCTCTGGCCCGCGGCCATGCCGCCGTGCCCACAGTCAAGGTCGCGGAGGCAGACGGCGGCGTGTGCCCTGACCTACTTTTCCCGCCACCCGGGGCGAGAGGGATGGGCAGGGTGCCGGAGATGTGACACGCACAGACTGGAAAGATGTCCACTTCCTGTATGCAGTAGCATCGCTGCCAAGACCTGTCAGGTCCTCACAGGACTGTTGACATGAATGATACGCTTTGGCTGATTGATGGGTGGAAGTGTGTGTGTGTGTGTGTGTGTGTGTGTGTGTGTGTGTGTGTGTGTGTGTGTGTGTGTTGGAAGGAGGTGGGGGTCGTCACTCAGTATTTTTCTCTTTTGTTAGGCACCATTAGTCCGTTTTCCATTTTTGGAACCAAAACCAGGCAGAACTAGAACCACAGACCTCACACAAAAAAGATGACAATATCTCCACTTTTCACTGCATTTCCATTCATAGCGACATCACCAACTACCTCCAGGCCCAGCCAATCAGGGGAGACTGAGAGGCAAAAGACTGCAGACAATCTTACTGGTACAAAAAGCAGAAAAGTTCATTGATAATCTCTGAGAAATGGCTTTTACGTGACTCGCCTTTGAACAATTCGTCTTTGATCTGTCCTGAAATTAGCCAGCTAAAATATGTGCCCATAACTCACTAGAATGGTGAAATAGCTGTTGATTAGAAAGTTCCCTTTGTCCTTTGCTTGCTGGTACATCAGTGAAAAACCTTGCTCTTGCTCTCACAGTCTGTAAACTGGCTCTGCTTGCACAAGTGTAATTATCAGTAATTTTTCTGTTCTGGCTATGCCGGCAAAGAAGCTATTATTTCTGGCAATACATGCCGGATAGAGCAAAATGGGAACATAGTTTGACAACTACCGATGGCCTGTGTTCCAGTTAGCCAGCACCAGTTCAAAACAAGGCTGACAGAGTCGCGTCTTGCCTGCTTCCTTATTGGGCAGACAGGAAAGACAGTGTGAAGAGCACCCACAACCAGCACTGAGTTGATTGTCATTTTGAGCCAAGGAACAGCACACGGCTGGTGATTATTTCTAACGGAAAAAAGAGCAAACTTTGCACACTGACAAACTCTGCAGCCGAAACGTTTTGTTTCTTTGTTCGACTGCTCCCGTGTCTGTTGGAATAAATCAATTTATGAACTACAGCTAGAGGAATTCTTTTCCTTCTTGTTTTTTGAGTGTGAGCCATCCATTGTTTCTTTATGGTTATGTAATATAATGTAATGTACCGAAATGGTTAGAGCACAGTGGTACACAAACCGTTTAAAACACCTGCAGCTAGAACCTGGGATCTGCCTAGTTCCCGTTTCGATGGGCTGCGGTGTTTGTTTAAAATTTGAAGGAATGGTGGTGGGTGCCTTTATTTCCTGTGATACAGCTCACTTGACCTCTCATAAATAACAATGTGTCCTGAACCGACTTTCATATCGTCTTTGTAATTTCTCTCTTTTCGCCTCTGACTCAGTGTGTTTAGTTTCAGGAGAAATGATTGAGTCACCCGCTCTCTGTAAAAGGGTTATCAAAGCAAGAAGGAGGAAGTGAAATCTGAGTTTGGGATTTCAGTTGAGCAACATGTATCTGAGGCACTGTAAGTGTGTGTGTGTGTGTGTGTGTGTGCTTGTGTGGCTGTGTGTGTTTGTGTGTGTGCATGTGTCTGTGAGGCTGAGTGTTTGTGGGCATGCGTGCATTTAAGTGTGTGTGTGTGTGTGTTTGTATGAGTGTGAATGACTGTTTGTGTATGTGTTTGTGTGTGTGGGCTTGTGTGCATTTGTGTGTGGGTGTCTGTGAGTCTGAGTGTGTGTGTGTGTGTGTGTGTGTGATTATATGTGTGTGTGTGTGTGTCTTTCTGTGTCTGTGAGTTAGCATGTGTGTGTTTGTGTGTTCTTGCCCGTGTGTGCGTGTGCCCATGTGTTGCCCTCTGCGAGTGTTCCATCACATTATGACACGTCTCAGAGCACACCGTCGGCTGTCCTGAGGGCTTCATTTCGTGGCTGTGGCGAGGCTTTGCAGGGTGGAGACAGGGATCATCCGTCTCTGCAACAAGCACACGGCGTATCACTGCCATACGAATGAGTCCTCCCTCTCCAGAGCCAGCCTCCCAGACTGCCCTGTGCCTGCTCCCTCTCTGCGTAATCAGAGCTGATTCATCTGAGCCCTGTCCTTCAGACAGTGAGGGTGCTTCCCAACGAATGACTGTGTACACACTGTCTTTACATCTTAATCAGTGTTTTTGATATTCACTGGTATGAGGGATGATGGTTTTAGTAGTTCAGGGGATGAGGATGATGGTTTCAGTAGTTCATGAGGTGGGGATGATGGTCTCAGTAGTGCAGGAAGTAAGGATGATGGATTCAGTTGTTCAGGAGGTGGGGATGGTGGTTTCAGTAGTTCAGGAGTGGGGATGATGGTTTTAGTCATTAAGGATGTAGTGATGATGGTTTCAGTAGTTCAGCCCTAGGGAATATGGAGTCAGTAGTTCAGGAGGTGGGGATGATGGTTTCAGTAGTTCAGGAGTGAGGATGATGGTTTTAGTCATTAAGGATGTAGTGATGATGGTTTCAGTAGTTCAGCACTAGGGAATATGGAGTCAGTAGTTCAGGAGGTGGGGATGATGGTTTCAGTAGTTCAGGAGTGGGAATGATGGTTTTAGTTGTTAAGGATGTAGTGATGATGGTTTCAGTAGTTCAGCACTAGGGAATTTGGTTTCAGTAGTTCTGGAGATAGGGATGATAGTTTCAGTAGTTCAGGACTGGGGATGTTAGTTTCAGTAGAGAGAAAGCTGTCTTAGTAAAAGTCTTAGAGTAGCAGAGCTGCGTGAGTGATGTCTGTTCTAAGTTGGGGTTCATTACACTGAGTCATGACTTCTGTCTCCTGCTCTTGGTTGCATAGCAAACACAGTAGAGGGCATTCTGCTGAAAATGTTCCAAGTAGCCAGCTTTTTAAACGTAATATCAGGACAAAAGCCCCGCAGAGTACCCTGCTGTGTTCCGTGCCTTTGGACCGCATAAAGACGGGTCAGAGAGTTCACGTGAGCACCGTTTCCTTTAAAGCGGACACGGCTTCCTCTCACCTGCTCCTTCCACTTCCCCTGTTCAGCGGCAGCTCATTCTGTCAGCGCTTAATTAAATGGGTCCGGCGCACTCGGTCACGAGGGCGGCTCTCCTCAAAGCACACACGCATCGCGGGGCTTAAGCGCTCGAGATAATGTGGGGTTTTTTTTGGACTGTCAGGTTACCACTGCAAGCACAAACTGCTGAATAGAGCCTTTGTGAGGCCGGGCTGCTGTCTGCTTAGGGAAGATAAGTTTGAAAAAAAAAATGAACAGCTGAACAGAATCATGCAGCATAATTTCAGTGTTTATGCAAGTCGTGTTTTAAATGTTTGAACCTGTGAATGGCAATTAGCTTTATTGTCATTACTGAAGCGTGATGGCTGAAATTGGCCGGTGGGGGGATGGGGGGTTTGCCCTCTCCCCCACCCCCTCAGTGTGAGTGCGTCATACAGAGCATTGGTGAGAGCACTCATGCCTCTGTCAGCAGAGCTTGCCCTGCCCTGGGCACATGTTCAGCTGGGCGGTGGGGCTGTCAGGTGTTGGGGGGGGTATAGAACACTTATGTCAATATTCCCTCTCACCCCGGGTCCCAATGCGTTCCAGGTGCTCGGAGCCTCTCTGAGCGTTCCGCGTTCCGTGTTCCGGAACTCCAAGGCTCACCCAGATTCCATTTCCTCCAGAGGTTTGTTTATACAGTAAATGAGAACTCAATTAGCAGGGACTCAGGAGGTCTCCCATTCGGGTACCTGCCTCCCCCCTTTTGACTGGTTCCTGTCTGGGGACAAAAACAGGAGGGGAAACGCACACTGTGGTCCCGGTTCTCCCTGCGGAACATGTGGCGGGGGTGATCCAAAGGTTTGAGAGGAAACATGAAACGGTTTGCAGTTTATTTCCCCAAGTTATCTGCCTAATGTCCCCACTGCTGCGCACACACATTTGGGAACATGAAATGGCTTGGAATGTTAAGACTCTTTTCTTTAGCACTTTATCAGAGAAAAAAAATGCTATGAAAAAATGCTATGATTTGACACTATTTAACATTCAGCAGCTTCTTACATTCAGATGAAGTAAATACATAATCTCATTGCTTATTTCATATTCTAAATATTTTATTGCAGTACCACCCTGTGTGTACAGTATGTACTTTAAAGCAACACGAGTTTTCTGTGATTACTAGCTTGTATTGTTAGCTAAATGAAACAGTGTCAAACTGATGCAGAAATGTACAAGCACAAACACGAGACCGATAATATATTAGCAAGCTAATTAACAGCTACATCTATTTTATTTAGCGGGGGTTGTATTTTTCAGACCGGCTCGTTGTTGGGGTTGCAGAGACACAAACACGTGCGGGCTGCGTATTCTAGGCTGATGTTGAATCAGCGTGTTGCTGACAGTCGCTACTGTACGCTCCCGTGTCCTCGGAGAGCTCATCTAGCAGGTCTGTGCGCTGATGGCGGGACACTTCTCCCGCTGCGTTCCGGAACCCGAGCGTGGAGCTGCAAAGTAATTAAAATGTTAATGGAATCTGATTTAATCGCCCCCACCCCCCAAAATTTCCATAGCAAGTCTTCAGTCAGGTTGGAGAGGAGAGAGGGGGAGAGGGGAGGCTAATGAATGGGAGAGGAAAAGGCATGCAGCATTCTCCACGCTGATCAAAGGAGGAGGTGTGATTGACAGCCGTGTGTATCCGAAAGGGCACACGGTTACATTACATTACATTGCATTCATTTAGCAGACGCTCTTATCCTGAGCGACTTCCAGCACAGTAGAACATAAGTGTATCCATTCAAGCTGAATGCGCAACAGTGTCAGACCGGGCTAACAACACTTCCAGACCAGTGAGTGTGAGCATAACACTATTCAAGCCCTACCACAAGTTAACTTGTGCAACCTGACTAGACAAGGGAAGCTAAGTATACTATCATACAGCAGTCACTGGATCACAGAATCTATTTCGGTTCTTTGAGAGGCATGGCGTAATTAGCTCACATTTATACAAATTCCTAATTACATGCCGAGAACAATCTGTTTCCATTTATCAAGAAACATCAGTGGATTTCCACAAACAAGGCAGCATGTAAACCAGAACCATTAACTGTGTTCATGTGCGAGTCTCTCTGTACAGGAATCAGAGGAGTACAGTCTGCAGAATCCCTTTTCTTGTGTAATACTGTTTTTCTCATCATGAGTGCTTATTCTGCTAAAGCAATCATGGGGCACTTGGCTCTCCTCTGTCTCTCAATATAAAGAGAACAGTGCACACAAGTCCAATAAGACCTCTGGCCAATATGAAGTTTTGGAACAGAAGAGGGCAATCCAATGCAAGTCAGGAGAATCAATTTGTGTTCAGCAAAAGAATATTTTTGAAAAAATCTGTTTTCAAAGTGCTGAACATGTATGCCCTGGAGGGAGATGTTCTCTACAGCACCGTTTTTGAGCATTGTTGTAGACGTGTGTTATTATTTTTTTGTGCTGTTGGGAATGGACCCTGAGGAGTGAGGCAGGTGTTTAGAGGATGGCAGGTCGTGTTGATTATCTGACAGGAAGTGGTGTGCGTTCACAGGAAATGGTCTGGGTTCTCACCTTCCATGTAAGCAGCTGTGGGGGTCAGTGGCAGTCATGTTACAGCAGCCTGCTTCTGCTCCCTCACTCACTCACTGTCTGCAGTGAAGCGATGGCCACTGCTGACTGAGGGAGAAACATGTGGCTTTGTGTGTGTGTGTGTGTGTGTGTGTGTGCGTGTGTGTGTGTGTGCATGAGAGCGACAGTGAGAAATGACTGCAGAGGCAGATAGTGTGCGTGTGGGAGAGTATGCACACAGACGTACATATTTTAACATGATAAAGAGAGGAATAAGGAGGGACTCTGTGCATGTGTCAGCTTTTAAGATCTTCTTTCCTCGGGTGTCAGGACCCATCCTGTGACAGACGCCCGTCTCCGAATCTTTGTCTTTGTCTCTGAATCAACGGCATTTGCAGTGAAGTGAAAGATCTGGAGCTAGGTGTGTGTGTGCACGTGTATGTGCACATGAGAAGGACAGTGAGAAATGACTATAGTGGCAATTAGTGTGTGTGGGAGAATATGCGCATGGATGTGATATTCTAACATGAGGGAGAGAAAGGGGAAAAGGAATAAAGAGTGACTCAGTGGGTGTGTGTGTGTGTGTGTGTGTGTGTGTGTGTGTGTACATGTGCTTGTGCACATGAGAAAGACAGTGAAAAATGACTGTAGAGGCAATTAGCATGTGTGGGAGAATATGGTCATGGATGTGTGTATTTTAGCATGAGAAGGAGAAAGGGAGAGAGGAATATAGAATGACTCAGTAAGTGCATGTTTGTGTGTGTGCGCGCATGTGTGTATCTGTGTGTGTGTATCTGTGTGCATGTATGCCTGTGTATCTGGGTGCATGTGCGTGTGTATCTGTGGGTGTGTGCACGTGCATGCGTATCTGTGTGCGTGTGTATCTGTGCGTGTGCATGCATGTGCGCGGGTGTTGGAGTCGTGGTAAGAGAGCAGCAGTACAGCACTGTGGACTGATGGAACTCAGATTCTGTGACTCGCGCTCCTGCGGGCCGCATTAATTGATGGCCTTCTCCAGGCCTGTATTTTTAGCGCCAGTCCTGGAGAGAGGCTGCGTGGGTTTGTGGCGGCTCCGGGCGCCAGCACATTCTGGGGTTTCTCTCTGCCGTGTTACATAAAAGCTGACTGACTGTGCGACCTTCAGCCAAACTCTGGCCTCCATGTGAACAGCTGCCAACCTGTGGCTTGTTTTTCTTCTGCAAGAATAGTCTTTATTTGAAGTAGAGAGGGTAGGGTAGTATCCGTGTTTCTTGGCTGAGGTGTGAAATTTATGAGTGAGGTAATTCGCATAGACACCCCAGTTTGATCTCTCTGCTTTGTCTCTTGTCTGTTTGTGACTCTGTAAGTGTCTGAAGGAAACATAACCCAGGCTGAGGGCTGTTTGAGTCTTGGTCAGATACATTTTTCATAACGAGGCTGTAGAGCAGCATTAAATATTTATCTGAATTTTTTTCGTCAGCTTTTAAGATCTTCTTTCCTCCGGTGTCAGGACCCATCCTGTGACAGACAGCCATCTCCGAATCTTTGTCTTTGTCTCTGAATCAACGGCATTTGCAGGAAAATGAAAGAACTGGAGCTGCAGTGGTTTCCCTTTTATCCTGATGGATTATCAGATTAAACTTGGGAACAGACTGCAGTATGGCATAGTGTTTACAAAACTGGGCAAGTGACCAGGATGTTGCCGGTTCAAGTTCCAGGTAGAGCAAAGCTGTTGTACCCTCAAGCAACGTGCTTAACCTTTATTGTTTGGTAAATACCCAGCTGTGCAAATGCACGCTTTGTAAAACATAAGCCATATGAGTCAGCCTAGGGTGTCTGCCAGGCAGGTGAACGTATTTGTAATCCTCCCACAAGCGATAAAATATCATAATAATAGAACCTACTCACTGTTTATTAATCACACTGCAGCAGTTATCTTTCATTTGTATGTTGAGATGCAGCACTAGGTGGGTGGATCATGTGTTTCCTGATTTGAAAGTGATATCAAAAACAAGGCTGACATCCTTTTTCTCTCATCTCTCCCAGTCATCTCATTCAGAACTGCCTCTGCCACCATCATGGCCTGTTTACATAGACCCAGCCTAACTGCCTCAGTTCTGAACTCAGCGCTCAGAGCTTTGGAAAGCTGCTTTCTGTCATCGCTACATTTTTTCTTGTTTGATTTAAATCAGTGAAAGCATTTGGGGGTATATTTAATCTAAACGCGTGCACCTTTTAATGCGCTCTTATGCTGAAATCAGTCATGCTGAATCAATACAGATAGCTTATTAACATGAGCCGCTCAGCACAAATTGATTACGATGCAGAAACGCGGGCGCTGGCTGGCAGACAGCTGGCCGCCTCGCACCCGCGTTCGCGGAGTTAGCGGCAGAAGCGGGCTGGCGATGAGCGCGCTTTTGACTGCTCCATTTAAGTTGTCGTACACAGTGACTGCGTCGCGGGCTGATTTATGCCCGGGCGTTCACGCGGTTTGGACACAATGGTGAGCCGGGAAGTAGGAAATATCTCTGCTCCGCATTTTTTTTTTTTTGTCCCTGTGTTAAATCTTGTCGCTTGTCTAATGAGGTTGAACGAATAAATAAATAGACATTTTGCAGGCAGCGTTTCGGTCCACGGTGATACTGAGGCATCCCTAACACACGCGGAGCTGGGTGTTCCTCTGCTGTTAGGGAGGCAGGCCTGGCTCTTTAGGGGTGCTTAGGGGTGCATAGCACCCCCAGACAGACCTCAGTGCAACTCCAGTTGTCTCCTTATATCCCAATGTGTACATAGTATTTATGACTTTCTGTGACCCCCCCTTTCCCCTCATGGACTGCAATTGCACCCCTTTGTATTTTCTCCTGGCACCAGGCCTGTAGGGAGGTGAAGGCACTTCAGTCCCTTTGCAGGGAGGTCACTGTTGTTTCACAGCCAGATCGGAGACAAAGGCTGTCGATGAGATTTTCCACCCAAACACTCTTTCGCCGGATGAGGACAGTAATCTGACTGTGTAAAGGAGGTGAGAGGTTGCGGATACAATGTGCTCCTGCATTCAGCTGCGTTCAGCCCTGGCAGTGCAGCCACATAAAGACCTTGTGCTTGTAGTTTTTCTGTGTTTTTGGAAATGTTTTTATGCTGAGCATAGCGCCCGGCTCCATAATTAAAGCAGGACTCCCCGGTGTCGCTGAGGGTAACTGGGCCCCAAATGAGCCGTAGACGCACAGAGGGAAGCTTCTGTTCTCGGATGCTCCGTGGTCGTCCCCCTCCTGTGACGGCTTGCGACTGCAGGCATTAAATTAAATACTGTTTTTCAACACTGTACTTGATGCGCGTGTGTAGAAGTTAATTTTCCTACACGAATCAAACAGCCGTAGGTTTCCACAACATTTCATCATACACACTACAAAGCCAAATGATTACAAAAAGGATAATAATGTTGATGCCGATCGTAATTGTGATTTTAAACAGTGTAAAAAATTTTCATCGGCATGAATTTGGTGAAAGACGGGTGCTCTTGCACAGCACCCGTTTTGCAGTCAGGCTGACGTTGAGCGCTTTGCCCCAGCGATGCCGGTTCCGCCGCTGGCGTGGGGGGATGGATCGGCACCGCGGATGCGCGCGGCAGTCTATTGTAATTTCCCCGGCGCGCGCAGCCCACGCACAGAGAATTCACATTTCCATGGCAGCGCGGAAAAAAAGGGTTAAGCCTCCCTGTAACACTGACCTACTTAGTATGCAGCTTAACTCGTCCCGCGGTTGGTCAGAGCAGCTCCACCGCCGACGCCCGCAGCGCAATGAAACATTAATGAACCCTTCTCTGGCAATATTGACTCTGGTCAGACACACATTGGAATTGTTAAAATCCGTGTTGGGGGGGAAAAAGACCTGTATGTTGTTAAGATGCCTTTATCGTCTTAATTACAGAGCAGGCGTGGATGTTAATTATTGCACGTTCAGCTGTGTGACTGATGCGCCATCCATCATACCAAACAGACGCACTCTGAGACTGGTTTTTATCGGGCCTAGTAAAGAGAGACAGCCTGATCTAGCCTGATCAGCACAGCAGTGGTACAGTGCTGCCCCTCCCCCACCCTGTTTGCGATGGTAACCTCTGACCTCCGGTTCTCAGGGCAGGACCCCAAAGCACGGATCCGGGTGACAGTAAAGAAGACAGAAATCGGAATTTTTTTCTCGTGGTGAGGAGGTTGGCTGTCAGTGAGCAATCTGTTTCCACCAGGATATGCACACATTTGGACACACATGCATGCTCCCACACACACACACACACACACACACACACACACAGTCATTAATCAACGTCTCAGCTGACTCCAGCTGTCATGTGGAGAGTCTTATTTACCTTGTTAGCTGATCAAATGTGGCTTATCAGTCACCCCCATATTTCCTTAATTAAAACCCAAAATGCTCAAGGGGATTAAAGACACAAGAACAGAATCAGAGCAGAAAACCGGCCCCCACACAAAGAGCAAATGTACAGTAAACAGCAGGGAAAAAATCTGTCTTTGTTCGATCCAAGGTCTGGGTACCTGACTCTGGATGCTATGAAACCCTAGACTTTAATCACCAATTTACTTTATATAGAAAATTTCCTAAACTGACCCACACTCGGATTCCTCCTCAAAGGACTAAAATGAAATGCAGCTTGTATTCGACTTATCATGTAAACCAAGGTCATTTCCTCAATGCCCTGCCCAAATCTACGGGTCTAATCTGAACACATTGATGCCCTTTTGCCGGAGGCAGCCTCCAGGACCGAGGGTAACGCCCACGTTGCGTGCCTGTCTGAGTCCCAGTATGCAATCCCTGCAGAACCCCTGCATATCTCACTGTCAGGTGATCTGGAAACACGTCTGTGTGCAGATTACAGGGGGAAGGAGTGGTGTGCAGTCAGGCGCACCGTCAAATTCCAAGAAGCTGTACCTTCCTATTTCGGAAAAAACGTATTGAAGTGAGGGTCTGTCTGCAATGATAAAGAGGCCTGGCAGTAACCGTGCCCTCTTTTAATACCACCACTCAGATTGCCACCCATACCCCCTGTAGGGGGACAGCATTTTTCATAGCGAGGACCTTATTTCTCCCATTCCTGTTCCAAACAATGTGTCAAACTGTCTGTTGGAAGAGTGGCAAAGCGTAACCATCGCAGTGCACGTCATCATTCCGTTGCCAGGGGTCAGCGACCGATCGCTCTCGCAGTTCGCGGCCTGCCCTTCCACCAGCACAAAGGAGCCATTAATACCACCTTCGGGAAGCCGGCATTGTCTCCAGTGGAAGCGAATGTCCTCGCTTTGAGCGCAGTAACGGCCGCTGAATCGCGCCGCTGTACCGGTCACTGTGTCACTCAGCTCTGCTTTCCCTCCGGACTGAGGTCTGGTCTCTGGATCCTCCTCTGCTGATGTGAGGACCCTTTCTCTGCGGTCTCTGTAGAAACCGCTCAGAGCTGCCCACTCCGTAACAGAACGCCCATTGTGAGGCCTGATGTTCTGGACCTTGTCACAGGCTTGTCCTCAGTGCCTCTTTTTAAATGGCTTTTTCATACAGGAGACAAAAAAGAAATCGCATCCTTTTAATGTCGGCCCCCGGCCCCTGCTGTCGAACTGGAACATGTAAGGACTGCGGGGTCAGGCAAGGAGAGAGCGCAGAGATGATTAGGGCAAAGAAAGGGCCCTGTTGTGGCTGCCAGGGCGTTCGGGTGACGCGGGCAGCCGACGCATCTCCAGAGACCGCGTCTGTGACACTCCAGTGGAGAAGGGATGGAGGAGCGTAACACAGGCTGCATGTCAGATCTCCTCACGTCTTCCTGATGTCAGCGTTCGGCATGAGGTCAGGAATGAGGACCGCACACTTGGCGGCAGTGTGGTGTAGTGGCAAAGCACAGATCCTGGAGGTTGCTGGTTTGATTCCCTGGTGGGACACTGTTGTTGTACCTGTGAGCGCGGTGATTACCCAAATTTGTGATTTCTTGTAATTTCCATTTGAGGTCCAATAAATTTATGATGTTGTGTAAGCTGTGCAGGTTGCCCTGGAAAAGGGCGACAGCCCGGCAAATAAATAAGGGAATGTAATGTTTACAGGCAGCAGTGTGCGACGAGGCGGAACTAGGTGAGGGTTCATGCCCGACGGCTGACTCCTCTCCACCCAGAGAAAATGGCCAGTCTGGGGGGGAAAGAGAGGGAGATTATTCCTCCCGGAGCTCCCAGGATAAGCCTCTCCCAGACCCCCCGCTGGGAGAACGGCAGCTCTCTCTCTCCGTCTTTATCTGCTGTGTTCCGTGTGCCCAACCCCCCCATCCCCCTACACCCCCCCCACCTACTACAGTTTTTCTCTGAGATGAAGAGCATTGTGTGACTATGTTTGAGGTTCTGTGTGTGTGTGTGTGTGTGTGTGTGTGTTTGCCTGCATCTGAACAGCTGAGAAGAGAGCTAGCCATGTCCTGCCAGCTCCTATCAGACCAGCAACATGCTATTGAGGGCCATCAGATTTGTTTATTCATTTACGCACCTAACGTCATTCAAAGGGTCCATTGTGGCTTTTGAGTGCTGCTCCTTTCTTCCCTCACCGCGATGAAAGAAAGAGTAGGAAATCCCTTTCTCGGGCAGAGGTCCATGGGATTGGGCCAGACCTCCCCGTTCTGGGCGGAGGTGCTCTGAATGTAATGGCGGGCACTGCCCATTCAGAGCTGTGCATCAAACACATCAAAACATTTACATCAAACGGCCCGGGGTGAGTACCCGCCTTACTAACAAGCCCGTTGCGAGCAGCTTCGTCTGTGATCTCTCTTCGATTCTCTCCCAGGAATTGAAAATGTGGAGTCTGGCGCTACAGCAGTGGGAAATGCTGTAGCAGAGGGAGGGAGAGAGGCGGAGGGAGGGTGAGGCGGAGAGAGGGAGGGAGCCCGACCAGCGCTGGCTAAAATGGAGGAGAAGCTGGTGGACGGAGTCGGACCGGTTTCAGTTGCACATGAATATTTGATGCAGGCCTGCGTGAAATGGGATTCTGCTGCTTTATTATTCAAATGATATTCGCGCTGTGTGTGTACGTTGGGCAGGTGTCAGCCGGTTGCACTGGAAGCCCTGAGGCAAATTAGGAGGGGCGTCTCAGGACTGGAGAATATGGAAAAGGGGGGGGCGGGGTAACGTGTAATTTGGATTAACATGAAACTTGGCTGAGCGGCCAACCTGTGCTGTGACAGTCTGGGAAAAGGGTTAAGGGCACAGAGAGAATTCAGCCTTCAGAGGGCTCTGGCCAGGCTGCAGGCCTCTGTGGGGGTTCTTTCGCGATGTGTTCCAGTCCATCGAGCGGGCCCAATCCGGTTATAGCTTATATTTGGAAGAGGGTGACTCTAGTCATGTGTGTCGACCCCACCCCCGTGTCTGCGCCCCCGTGGCGACGTTCTGGAAGCTAAATCTGTGGGTCCCGATTGGACGGAACCCAGAGAAAACAGCCCGAAATCTGTGCGCTACGTGTGGGCAGAGAGCCGAGAGTTTCTAGCTGGAAGATTCGAGCTGGAAGTCTTGATTTAGGACTTAGTAGTTAAGCGGGAGGTCAGTGTCCTGACAGACAAATTACTGTTGCAGAATCAGCTCTTGTGAGACCCAGCAGGATGGATCTGTGTGCTACGCCTGCTGCTCGTTCTGTTTCAAACTGACTGCATTTCAAAACGAAATTCTTTATATCAGAAGTGAAAGTTGATGTATGCCGTAATAGAGGAAAAGGACAAATCAGCTGGAAAAAAGGAGAAGCGGACACACTTGATTTGAATATTTCTTGCAGTGGTGTTCCTCCGCCGCTGTTCTCTGGTGCTGTCCGTTTTCAGAGGTGAAAGGTCACCAGAACACGGTACAATAGAAAGCCTCTCACTTCCCGCCGCTGCCTTTGGCCCAGCTCCTGCCTCTCAGTGCTGGCGTTTCTGTGTGAGCGGAAAAAGTAAACAGCTCGTTAAACTGGAATGATAAAAGGCACAAAGAGGAGCCTCTGAGCTGGGGAGACCGGGCTGGTCTGGAAACGTGGGGGTTGGGGGTGCAGGCAGCCCCACACAGCACGGAGTCCAGCACGGATTCATGCTCCCTCTAATCGCGTAACTCCGAGTTTCATTACCGGCGTGCGGGACTCCAGCCACCCAGGCCACGTCCACACCGGCCCCCCAGGGGATCATGGGACTTCTCTCCATTTCCTTCATGCTAATGGCGCTACTGCTGTGATGATGTTGAGTGGGGATCGATGGCACTTTTTTTCTCCTCGCTGTCTGTGTGCTGCAGTCTGTGTACATCCCCAATGACTGATATAAGAGTGGAAATAGTGTGAGTGTCAGCCTTCTGTAGCCTCGGCACGTACAGCGCCTGTGCCACACAGCGGATCTGTCTCTCTGATGCGAGCCCGCCTTGCGTAGGCTGCGTTTATTTTCGTCGAGGGAACTATTAGTCATCTATCTGTAATAAAAACCCAGTGATAACAATTGCTTCATAGCAGATTGCGTAACGGGCTTCTGATTTGGTTCTGAAGCGTGCTGTTGATGGGGAATGAAGTTTCCTCTTCCAAAATTAGAGAACCTTCTGTGAGTACACTGAGTGCGCTCACCAGCTCCATCCCTGTCAGTTCTGTGGAGGTAAAATACCGCCTCCCACCACAGTCATTCCTTCTCAAATCCGCGGCGTGTCACAGTAGCTCAGAACACACCTCCCCTCATATAAGTCTTCTAGGCTTGTGAGAGTGTCTCGCATTTGCAATTCAAAGCAGCGGAGACGGATAAATTAAAGATTGGCTGGCTGGTTCGGGTCTAACCGCACGACTCCTTCAACCAGAGCCCCCGGGAGTGGATCTGAGAGGTCGAATCCAGAGAGACCGTGAAGTGTCTGTTCAAAAGAATGTGTAATCAAATCAAATCACCATCTTCTGATTATGTACATTTTGATTAAATTAGCAACCTTACAATCAAATGATTTTATTGTTGTGGAAATTTTTCCCCCAAATTTCCTCACTGATTATCCATCTTTGTCCCTCTGTTTTTCCACCCTCACTCTCACCATCTCTGTGTCTGTCTCTCCTATCTCTCTGTCTCTCTTTTTTCCTATCCCTCCTATTCACTTTACTGATGCAAGGCTATTCAGGAAGGTAGTTGTTGATTCATGAGTGTTTACCACGATGAGCTGATCCATTTTGTCCTGGTTAAGGAAAGAGGACACCTGCCCACACCTCTCTGCACTTGCTAGGCTCCTGGACACCTACAGGGGGCGCTGAACAGGATCTGCTAAACTGCTGCTTATTGCATTTGACTAGGTATTCTCCATGCACAGCAGGACTGTCCATACAATTTACTCTGAACCGATCTGTTCTGTGCTTGTTTTCCGAGGCTGCTTCGGTCCAGCCTTCAAACGCTCTGTTAAGAGCCCCAGTAAAGCATTCAATCTCTGCTCCCAGCATGCTTTGCTTTAATGGAGAGCTGGTATTCATGATTGGCTGTCATTGATGTAACTCAGCAGGATCTGTTGGTGTAACACACAACAGACACTGAGGCACTAGCGAGGAGAGACAGAGAGAGGGAGAGAAGGGAAAAGAAATTGATTTGTTTTCCCATGTAGCTATTTTCCTTCCAGTAATGATGAGTGGACATGTTCATACAGCTATCCCGTTTTCCCTGGCAGGTGAAACCCACGGGGCTGCCTGGGGTGGGGGGGTGAGCGGGGGGTGTGTCTGTGTCTCCCCCCCAGCCTCCAGTCTCCTCCGTGCGGTTAGGCTAATGGAAAGTGTCAGGGCGAATACGGGGGAAGTGGGGCGTCTCCGCGCCCCGTACGCTTGGCCCGCTCGTCTGATGGGGAGGCCTGTCAGAGGGGTAATAGGAGAGAACCGGATCTGTGTGGCTACCGGCGTCTTCATTCCCTATCATTTATGCATTCATTTACACAAAAAATTTGTGTTAGCGAATTTGTACAGCCATCTGCTGTTTTCGGGGCCTTAAACGAAAAGCTTCTTGCGTGTGAAATTCTGACACACGCTGATGTGGAGTGAGACCCGCCTCTGCACCTCCCGAGCCCTCCCACGCCACAGCCCTGGAAGCCGGGGGAGTCTCCCTCCCGCTGTCCCGCTCGAGCGGCGGCGTTAATTACGCCCCAGCCTGGAAGCGGCGAGCGCGGAGGGGTCCTCGGCTCTTCCTCTCCCGCCGTTGGAGAGCGACGCCCGGATCCACGCGGGGACCGGGGTGTGTAGGAGGTTTCAGCATCGCACTCACAGCCAGCAGCTCTCGAGCTGCGTCACCTCCAGCGCTCGCCCCACTTTCACGGAAAAAAAAAAAAAAAAAAAAAAAAAGCGGGCCACACTGAATCACTTCTCAGCAGCTCATTTGCATGAAGAGCCATGCGCCGAGTGGGAAAAGAAGTCTGTAATTTAACAAAAAAAAAAAAAAGGGTCTAATTTTGGAGGAGCTCTCTCATCCGAAACGTTCCGGGCGTTAACGTCACCGTGCCCCACACGGAGTTGGGCCTGGGGCAGGCGCAGCGAAGACTCCTCGATTCCTTCATCTCCTCTTTCTGTCTCGACGCGTGATTGGTGCTTACGGATTTTAACGGTACACCCTACAGAGCTTAATATAGATGTGACTGTGACAGGAATTTTTTTTTCAACCTAACCGGTTTTCATAGTGGTTGAAAATCCTGAACAATTTGTGATTCTGTGATGACGCTTGAAGACCTGTTTTCTGTGGCTCTGATTCGTTGGACTTTGGTGACTAAGCCTCGCGCTTAGTTACAATATACCACTACTGTGTGCTTCTTTCCAATGGCCCCATATTCACTGCTAGACAAGAGAATGGATTTGGACTAATGCTACCTGACAGTGAGAGAGTCCCAGCGAAAATCTTCCCACCTCAAGTTGGTGAAGAAAAAGGAAGACTTTAGTTACCATTCTGTGCCAATCTGTACCACCAATGTGGTGGTAGATTAGCGAATTTAACAAAATTACGGTGACGAGCAAAAAACAACCAGCCCCCGAGCAGTTGAACCGACCCACAGATTATCATAAGAATTCCTTCACAAGAGAAATTCTTGAAGGGCACAAGTTTTGATGTTTCAGAACGACAAAAGGCATTCGCGCCGCCTCAAAACTGCACAATGACACCGGAAGGTTCTCCGAATCACATGAAACGCCTCCATCGGTGTGTGTGCTCCGCACGAGATCTGGTGGCGAGGGGTCGCTGTGTTAAAGTGGGGCAGGAAAGGCCCTGAGATTTCTGCCGCGTAGTGCCAGCCTGCTTTCCCTCCGGACCCAGGGGAAGTGTGCTAAATCCTCTCTGTTTCGCGTTCCTGCGAAATCAGAGGGCCAACAACCCCGGTATAGAAAAACCCAAAGAAAATTCTCTCTGTGATGAGCCAACCAGATAAATAATTCACTTAGACTTTCTTTCTGGCTCTCTAATAACCCCACAGAAGTCCCAACATGTACAGGAGAGATTAGAACTGTACACTGCTACTTAGGAAGATCCAGCTCACATTTAGCCTTAATGTTTTTTCTCTTTTCTCTTTTTCTTTGCTGTCAGTACTGGTGCATATCTCAAGTCTTTTTTTTAATGTCTTATTTAAAAACAACCCCGCTGCTCCGAAAGCCATTTATCCAAAGCGCTCTATCTCAAGGGCGAGAGCGGCGTCCCCCTGGATGTTTAAGGTCTCCTGTGCAGAGCGTCAACTAACCACCACTTTTCCCTATGAAGAAAGAGATGAAGGCAAAGAAGGAACATTGTACAAACAGAGAGAGAGCAGCAGAAAGAGAGACTGAGGGAGAGAGAGAGAAAGAGAGAGAGAGAGATGGCAAAGAATAAGGGGCAAAAGTAGACAGAAAGAGAGTGAAATGACAGTAAGAGAGAAACTGAGAACGAAGAAACTGAGAGAGAGAAGGTACAAGGTTTAGGTTTAGACACAGTGTTGTACCTGTATCCTGTGTTAGGAGGGGTGCATTCCAGAGCTTTGCTGAAGTGCCCCCCCCCCTCATGGCTCTGAAGACCTTCCCGCTGTGCAGAGCATTTTAACTGCAGGCCTGGTCTGATTTAGGACTGTCCACATGGAGAGGCACAGAGATGAATGACCTGCACCCCTCAGTAATTACCTGGTAGCGTGTGTGGGGGAAAGCCTTCCACAGCTGGGGGGATAGATCATTATCTGGGACCTTGACATTTCAATCACAGTGCAGAGTAGGTGTGTGTGTGTGTGTGTGTGTGTCTGCTTGTGTGTGTGCCCTCATGCGTGCATCTGCTTGCGTGCACGTGTTATAGTCCAGTAAACAGTTCCTTTCTCGTGTTGATGCAGTGCCTGTGGTCTCAGGGATTGGCATCCTGTTGAGGTATTTCTGTTTATCACGCCATGCTGACGTGCAGGGTTCTGATAATGATAATAATGGCCTTTGTGTTTCTGTGATTTGGTTTCATTGGTTTGCTTTGGGCTGGACAGGTGGCCTGCATTAATCTTTATTAATCGTAAACGCTTCCAACTGAAGCCTGGGAGAAGCAGGAGGAGGGATACCTCGTGCTGCCAGTCAGGACTTCCTGGTGAGCCTCAGACATTCTCACTGTGGTTTTGCACATTGTCTCTCATGGGCCCTGAGCCAGGGGCAACAGAGGTCACAGCACTGACATGCCAGCTGGGGTTTCCCAGCATGCACCAGCTCAGTTTCCTGTCCTGTGAGGAGCTGCCTGACCCTGCTGCCCAATAAGAAACAACTGAACTGTTGCCATAGAAACAGGTCCCCCTGGACCCATACAGACATGCACAGGCTATAAAGCATGTATGTTTGAGTGTGTGTGTGTTTGTAGGTCTTGTGTGTTGAGTTGGAAAATGACTTATAATTCCCAGCTCACACATAGTGCCTCATACATTCATAAAATGACCCCGCCCCCTCTCTTAAGGCACAATTTCCCTGCTCTGCTCGGGCAAGTGGGGGTGTAGGTGCTGGGGGGGGGGGGTGCTTCCGTTTCGCGGTGCATGCAGTAAAACAGCACATCGCAGTGTGCCCCACACTGTGACAGTGTTATTATTCATGTTTCACGACACGTTTGTGCTCTGCAGCCCAGCTCCTTCCTGTTTGTTCAATTTTTCATGATCACAAAACATGAAAGGCCCGCCTGGATACCGGGTCCGGATCAGAACCGTGGCGTGCCGGGGCGAGAGCGCCGGGGCCCGGTGTCAGTGCGTCGGCACACTCCGGTGGAGGCGTCACGGTGCAGCTCCGTTTGAACAGGGAAAGAATAATATTTGCTGTTCCTGTATTAGGGCGGCTCTGTCACGCACACACACCCGTCACACGGATTAGCCGATCGGCCGAGCGGAACGCAGAGGCTCGCAGTGTGAAAGGGAAGAGGTGGCAGTGTGGCGTAGTGGTAAGGAGCAGGGCTCGTAACCGAAAGGTTGCTGGTTCAATTCCCTGCTGGGGCACTGCTGCTGTGCCCTTGGGCAAGGTACTTAACCCATAGTTTCCTCAGTAAATACCCAGCTGTATAAATGGGTAAAATAGTAACCTATGTAAGTCTCTCTGGATAAGAGTGTCCCCTACATGACTGTAATGTAATGTAAAGATGACACTGACCGGGTCTCCAGTCCCAAGGTGACAGAGGAACGACAGTTTCCCAGAAATTCCTGTCCCCAGAGCCGGAGATGCCGGAGACTGTTGCGGGCCATCCCTTGTGGAAAACTGTCACCCGCACACTGTCACCGCGGCAACCGCAGGACAAAAGCACCTCTGGATGGCCCGGGATTAAGCGGATTATCCAATCGCAGAGGAAGTGATTCACAGAGGAAATGATGTTGCAGATGGTATTTCTGCAAAACACATATGCCCCTGCACTGCAAGAAAATAATCCACCACAAAACCAACAGTCCCCCACTTTGTAATAAATTCACACTTCTTCTTCTTCTTTTTCCATTTTTCTTGAATGGAGGATACCTCCTCTGCCTGAGGCATCTCCATGTTTAATTCATTGTCTGATTTTTTTTTTTTTCTTTGGTAGAACATGGTAGTGTTGCAGGCCAGCCGTCTCTGTACTGTAGGGAAATGCGATTTTACACCTCTCTCTCTTCTCTTCTTTTCTCTCTCTTCTCACTCTGTCTTTTTCTCCCTTTCAAAATTAAATCAGATCTATTTTGAATGACAAACCCAGGGTGTTTTATTGCCAGGGCACATGAATAATGAAAACACAATCAATAATTGGAGGGGAGATGAAAACAAAACAGGGAAATAGAAACAACAATAATATTTACAGCAGCTGCATGTGGTGTTGTGCATGCACTCGCTGATTTGGGAGTGTTGTTAGCCTGGTCTGACACTGTTGCTCATATAATTTGCATGGATACACTTCTGTTCTCTTGTGCTAGGAAATCACTCTGAATAAGAGTGTCTGCTAAGTGAATGCAATGTACAGTATACACTCACTGGCCACTTTATTAGGTACACCTTGCTAGTACCAGGTTGGACCCCCTTTTGCCTTCAGAACTGCCTTAATCCTTCGTGGCATAGATTCAACAAGGTACTGGAAACATTCCTCAGAGAGTTTGGTCCATATTGACATGATAGCATCACGCAGTTGCTGCAGATTTGTCGGCTGCACATCCATGATGCGAATCTCCCGTTCCACCACATCCCAAAGGTGCTCTATTGGATTGAGATCTGGTGACTGTGGAGGCCATTTGAGTACAGTGAACTCATTGTCATGTTCAAGAAACCAGTCTGAGATGATTCGAGCTTTATGACATGGCGCGTTATCCTGCTGGAAGTAGCCATCAGAAGATGGGTACACTGTGGTCATAAAGGGATGGACATGGTCAGCAGCAATACTCAGGTAGGCTGTGGCGTTGCAACTATGCTCAATTGGTACTAAGGGGCCCAAAGAGTGCCAAGAAAATATCCCCCACACCATTACACCACCACCACCAGCCTGAACCGTTGATACAAGGCAGGATGGATCCATGCTTTCATGTTGTTGACGCCAAATTCTGACCCTACCATCCGAATGTCGCAGCAGAAATCGAGACCATCAGACCAGGCAACGTTTTTCCAATCTTCTATTGTCCAATTTCGGTGAGCCTGTGCGAATTGTAGCCTCAGTTTCCTGTTCTTAGCTGACAGGAGTGGCACCCGTGTGGTCTTCTGCTGCTGTAGCCCATCTGCCTCAAGGTTCGACGTGTTGTGCGTTCAGAGATGCTCTTCTGCATACCTTGGTTGTAACGAGTGGTTATTTGAGTTACTGTTGCCTTTCTATCAGCTCGAACCAGTCTGGCCATTCTCCTCTGACCTCTGGCATCAACAAGGCATTTTCGCCCACAGAACTGCCGCTCACTGGATATTTTCTCTTTTCGGACCATTCTCTGTAAACCCTAGAGATGGTTGTGCGTGAAAATCCCAGTAGATCAGCAGTTTCTGAAATACTCAGACCAGCCCGTCTGGCACCAACAACCATGCCACGTTCAAAGTCACTTAAATCACCTTTCTTCCCCATTCTGATGCTCGGTTTGAACTGCAGCAGATTGTCTTGACCATGTCTACATGCCTAAATGCATTGAGTTGCTGCCATGTGATTGGCTGATTAGGAATTTGCGTTAACGAGCAGTTGGACAGGTGTGCCTAATAAAGTGGCCGGTGAGTGTATATTCTCTCAGATGATTTCAAGATGGCTTCTCTCAGGTTCATGATTAATAGTTAGTGGCACAGCCCCCTGGAATGGCCTCTCTCGCCCTGGTGCAGCGGTCTGGATGCAGTTTGGCAGCGCGGAGTGTGTGAGTCTGTGTGAGTGTGTAGTGTTGCTCCTAACTGCATGTGCACTCCCGCAGGCAGAACCTCCACTGTGCCGGATTACACATTGCCATTGCTCAATTACTCACTGTCTCTCTCTCTCTCTCTCCCCTTCTCTGTTTCTTTCTCCCTCTCTCTTACTCCCCTCTCTCTTTCTCTATCTCCCTATTTCCTTCTGTCTCTCTCCCACATTCTGTCTTCCCCCCTTCCTCTCTTCCTCTCCCTCTTCTCCCTCTCTGTCTCTCTCCTTCTCTGTCTCTCTCTGCTTTTCTGTCTCTCTCTCTCTCTCCCTCTCTCTCTCTCCCTCTCTGTCTTTCTCTCCCTCTCTCTCTCCTTCTCTCTCTCTCCCTGTCTATCACCCTCTCTCACTTTCTCCCCCTCTCTCTCTCTCTCCTGCTCTCTCTCTCTCTCTGCCCCCCCCCTTTCTCTCATGCTCAAACAGTAGTATCAAACCAAGATACCGCATCTCATCACATTCAGTCGTTTGTGTTTTATTGATTAGAGGGAGATTTAGATTTGCAAGGAACCAACCCCCCCCCCCATCTCCCCTATTAGATTTCATCTCCTCCTCACATACTCTTACTGCTGTTGGTTTTTCCTTTGACGTCGGCCAAATCAGAAAGCATTACTGGATGAAACAGTAGCTGCCACTCCGCACTGCATCGAGTCTCCTGCTGAAAAACCGTTCAATTAAGTTAATTGGTAACAATGAGGGAAGTGGCACTAGATAAAATCAAATTGACAGCGCGCGGTAGTTACTTGGGTCGTGCAATTAGAGCGGCCAGCAGTCTGCCGCCGAAAAACAAATGAACAAAACGTTGATGAACACAATACGCCCATGCGCACATATCTCAGACTGCAGTGCATACCGGAACCAGCAGTGATGACAACAGGGGTCTACGCTTCACTCTCTAAATGGGCACCTCATACTCCCTGTATGTTTCTGCTGTGCTCTTGCGCTCTTTAAAAATCATTGTGTTAAAGTGCACTTGGCAGAGATTGGTCACTAGTGGTTCTGTCCACCTGGCTCCGCCCTGTGCTGGGCATGGTTGCCATGGCTTTGGGCTTGTTGTGTTTGTCTGTTGCATGGACAGAGCCGGGACAATGAATGCAGGGGAAATGAGAGGTTTCTATTGGTCCTGATAGTAGGGTCCAGGGTCGAGGGATTTTATTCTTGCTCCAATCAGCTGTCTTCACCTGGAGGGGTTTGTCTTGGGGAGGGTGTAATGGTGAGTGAGGCAACAAAACCAAAAAAAGGAAAGAAGAAAAGATGATATCAAGAAGAAAGCGTGGAAAGATAAACAGTGGATCTTTGCTAAGTGGGTGCTGAAAGAGGATTTTTACAAAATATTGGCTCTCTGAAAGTTCTGACAGCGTGGAATTACAGCACAAGCGGATTGCACGTCTCGCTCGGGATAATTACAGACTGCTTTTAATCAAATAGTTCCTTGTGTGTAATTATCCCACCCCTCTCTATTCCCCTGTAAGCTGTCTGGCTTCTGACAGTCTGATTTCCTCTTTGCGTGTCACGGAATGTATTAAGTTGAGCGTGTGCACAATTATTTCCTTTTAAAGACTTAAAGAGGAAATGCTTGGGTGCACTTACCTGTGGGCTGGGAAAGATCATCAGATGTGCTCCATTCCCGATTTCCGAGCATCATAAGGAAGCTAAATCGCAGGCTTTGTCTCTAAAAAAATCAATAATATTGTCTCCGCTGGCAGATATAGGTTTCCCCTTTCTCGTTCCTTTTATGTGTGTTGTGCTAACGTTCACTGGTGGATTCCTCCTAATGGTGGATGTATTGTTCAATGTGTCATTGGGTAGCTAATGCCACAGAAAGACAGACAGTGTATGCAGGGAGAGCGAATCCTATTAAAGGAGTTTTTAATCTATGGGCACATTGAATTTTAGTGTTGTTTCTGCCTTCAGTTTTATTGCAGAGTCAGACAGCACATTCATTTCCCAGCGACTACTTAATGAAGATGGATTCTGTGTGTGTCAGGAGGACCGTCTCCTGAAAGGAGCAGCCAATTTGAGCGGGGCACTATTGACCCCTGGTCAAAACCTCAAAGTCCACATCATATTTAAAGAGGGAAACACTAAATAATCAGCCTAGCGCTCTCTCTCTTTCTCTCTCTTTCTCTCCCTTTCTCTTTCTCTCTCTCTCTCTTTCTCTCTCACTCTGTCTGTCTGTCTCTGACTCTCTCTCTCTCTCACTCTGACTCTCTCTCTCTCTCACTCTGACTCTCTCTCTCACTCTCTCTCTAATTCATATTCAAAATTCAAAGGTGTTTTATTGGCAGGATACAACCATATGAATTCAAAGAAAGCACAAAAACATACAAGTTAAATTGCTAAACAAACAGTAATCTCTCTTGTTCTCTTTGTCTCTCTCTGTCTCTCTCTAGTATCTCTTTGTATCATCCTCAGGAAGGGGAGAATATCCTTATTTACATTTTTATTATTAATGGTATTTGAAAAAAGATAAAAGGGAATCTTATTCATTCATCTTTTTTTCTGTTTTCCATTTTTTTGCCAAGCCAATAAATCAAACAGTCTACTGTAGCACTTTCTGAATCATTTACCTCTTGCATGTCACCTGCTGACAACATAGAAAAGAACCCGATGTGGGGAGAAAAAAAAAAATCGATGGGAAAGCAAACAAATGGAGCACTCATATGCCTGGTCGTGCGTGGAGAGCACACGTTGGCGGGAACGATCTTCCGCTCTCCCACCGCCGCCACCGCCGCTCGGAGAGGGACGTGCCGGCGGGTCGCGGGCAGACGGGGGCGGCATGCGTCAGTCGCGGGTCTTTTCGTGAGCGCTGACTGCTCATCTCGCAGCGAGGGCTTGCATGCGGCAGTGCCGGCGTTCTCCAGCGCGAGGGCAGGCCTGTGAAGGGCTCTGAGGGACCGTACGGCCCCATTCACGTCTCAAGGCCTCTGTGGCGGGTGAACAATCCGGAACAAAGAGGCCCTCACAAGCGCACGCCTCTGTGTGTTCGCACTCCACGAGAGAGGCCTGCCCAAGCTCACACCCGCGCCCTGCACGGCGGAGAGCCACATCAGAGGAGACACGGAGGAAAGAAAAATCATCTGCTTGATTATTCAGCAGCTCCGTGGTCCTGTGTCAAGTTAAAGTGAAACGGTCTTAATCAAACGCTTAAGTGCGCCCGTGTAGGGGAATGTGTAACTAGTTGTGGACTGCACGTCGGTTGGACCAGATGTTTCCAGTTGTGGCTGTGGTCTGGCCCCTCTGCTGCACTCTGTAGACTGGGGTTTCCCGACATGTGTACTTTAGATTTAAAAAAAAAAAATTGAAAGGTTCAGACGGCTTTGATCTGTTGGAGGCAGGGGCTCCCTGTGCAGTCTAACAGTGCAGAGCTGAAAGGGTGCTTTCTGCAGATATGGGGTGGCTTAACCAGGGAGGGGGTTGGGGAGGAGAAAAGAGGGATTGACTGTGAGTTACGGTAATGATGTATTGGAAAAGTCACTCAGGTATTCAGGAGAAAGCTGCAGCGTTTGATGTGCAAAAGCGCCAGACTCTCCGGAGCTCGGAGAAGGATGGCTAATATGTGTTTTCTCAGGGAAGGATGCCGTTTACAAATTCAGAGCAGAGGAGGTGTTGGGCATCAGCTAATCCATAAGAGATCTGAAAAGAGATCTCAGTGGAGGTGGATGTCTTGTTGTATGTCATCCCTCATCGTTCCTTTTCTCTTCCTTCTTGTCTGTCTTCCAGCTCGGGGATCTGCGTGTGTAAAACGGGGGTGTACGGCCCCAAGTGTGACGAGTGCCACCCTGGCTACTTCCGCTTCAGCAGCACGGGGTGCCAGCCGTGCCAATGCAACAACCACTCCGCCTACTGCCACCCGCAGTCAGGTGAGTCCCTCCGCCCCCCTACCTGGTACAGGTGAGACAGGTCACCCCACAGTCTCACACACTCCACGCGGGGCCTCTGGGACGGTCCTCACACGGCTGACTGTACTCCACCATAGCTCAGCTGTTACAGACACATACTCACAGTGCTGAATACCACAGCTACCTGGCTTAAGTGATACCGTATGTGCTCCTGAAAATCTGACCTCATTGTGTTTGCGTGTGGCTGTTTAACCTATCAGTGAAGGAGTTTAACAGTCAGATCAGTGGTGTCATTTTTCAGACTTCTGGAGTTACTGGAGTTATATATTTGTAGAATAGACACAGGTATATAGGTATATAGATATATAGATATGCAGGGATGCACATACCTGTTTTTCCCTGTTAGCTTGGGTTTTCTGTTTTTTTACTCCTTCTGGGAAATGCACTATGTACAGTGCTTACTGACAGTCTTCATTGTAAAAATAAACTATGACAAATAAAATTTGATTGATTCATTGATGGATAATAAATTACCATAGATATTTTGTTTGGTTTCCTGTCTCAACAAGGGATCATTTTATTGGTCAGACGGGGGTTTAGATACACATAATAAGCGAGTGTATTTAATTCTGTTCTTACACAGCACTCTCTTTCATAAAGTCTGCACACACCGAGATTACAGTAATTAGATTTACACTCACATTCGCATATTAGTCCTCTCAGGACCGGGGAAACTTCATTGGAAAATCGGCTTCCCTTCAACTGAGGGGTTTTTTTTTCTTTGTCTGCAGCCAGTAAAGAGGGAGGGCCCGTGGTGCATTGTGTCTGAAATAGACCCCCTGCAGCTGGAGGGAACTATAGCGAGGTTTCTGCCGCCGTTGCAGTAATGAGCGCTTTTACCGCGTTCGTAATTTCTCAGGGCCCCCCTCTCAGCCCGTGACACATCTGCTAAGCAGCAAACACGATAAACTAATTATTCTGCATTTCCTCAATGCTTTAACGGCTTAATTAGTCTTTATCAACCCAATGGCGGGCCCGAGTCTTGCATCTGCTCGAGGAAGCGCTAAACAGCACCGGGAGACTGGTAGCTCTCAGGCTCTCTCTGGCCCAGAGCAGATACTAACGCCCACATGACTGCCTACTCCTCCTTAGGTCGTAAAAATGCAGCAAAAAAAGAATGCATCTCCCGATTGAGCCATTTCATTTGTTATGCACCAGACGCCATAATCCAGATGTTTACAATTTGACACTTTACACAGCCCAATCACACAGACGCAATTTACCTCAGACAATTTAATGGAGGGTACAGCAGCAGAGAGGATTTTAACCTGTGACCCTCAGGCCCTGCAGGGCCCAGTGCCCCGAGCCCCACCCCACTGTTTAATACACAGTACTCTCCCGTTGTGTACACAGTGATGCTGTGTTGGGTAACAGGAGAACATGCCAACCTCAACTGAAAAAATCTCCCCCATCAGCATGTCTGCTTGCGGTAGCATCGTCTCTGCTTGCGTGATCCTCAGTGTTTGGCAGGAGTAGTGTGAGCAGCTTACGTAATGGTCTTCGATGGTGAGATTGACTGGCGTGTGCTCCAGTCTGAGAATCAGTGCTGGTGGGAGAGATTTGCATCTGTGTAGTGAGTGACCGCGATGTGTGCTTGTGGAATTAGTCCAGTGGAAGCGGAGGGCCTGGCATCTATGTTGCAGAGCCTTTTGCATTACATTATTATCATTTAGCAGACACGCTTACCCAGAGCGACTTAAATAAGTTACAGTTTTTACATGTTATCCATTTATATAGCTGGACATTTACTGAGGCAATTCTGAGTCAAATACCTTGCCTAAGGGTACAGCAGTGCCCCAGTGGGGAATGTAACAAGCAACCTTTCAGTTACAAGCCCTGCTCCTCACCACCATGCTACACTGCTGTGATTTTCTGAGCACTTCATGCCTGCATGTTCAGCAGGGTACCTTGTGACTGCGCAGACGCGGTCATCGATGCAGATGCACATAAGGCTAATGATTAATGAGGTACTGATCCAGTTAAAAAAAATCTGAGCAGATATGCGCATCACAGCTACCAGCAGGGTGATTCTGAACTCCTGATAAGATGCTGCTCTCAGTTTGTGTCCTATAAATATTTCCTTCTCTTTCTGTCAAAGTATTCCATAACTTTCAGGGTTGCTGTAGAAAGTCCTGCCGATATGAAGGGGGGTGAGATATAATGGTTTTAAAGTTCAGAGTGTGAATTTTGAATTTCATTACACGCCACTGTGTTTTGTAATGAGAGACTTTGCCTTTTACATAATTGCAGAAGTCTTCAGTTCTGCCCTGTGTTTTATCTGCCAATCTCTAGTGTGCCACATCAAAGTTGATTAAAAGCGGGTTTGATGCTCATTGATAAGACATCGGAAAATAGTCTCTCCATCCTACTGTGATAGCTCCCAGATGCAGTGGTCTGGCTCATAGAGTTATAGATTGCTTTTCTGGGATCAATACAGCTTTCTTTGAACTTATTTAGATTCAGATGAATGAATCACTTGGCTACTGAACCGTGTCCTTGCCTTACCCTGGGTAATACACTGAAGCACAGCCTTAGCGTTAGCCCTAGCCTTAGCCTTAGCAATGCTTTAGCCTCTCTCCGCAAAGTCTTCCTCCATCCTTACGCTCATGCTCTCAGTCCCCTACAGTTCCTTTGTTCTGTCCGTATTTGTTCTGGCTCTACCTCCGCTCTCGTTTTTTTTACCAGCCTGTACTGAGATCAGTTGAGTCTCCCCTTGACTGCTGAACAAACAGCTCCGCTCCTCCTAGGATATGTGTGAGTGTGATTCAGAGATTGCTGGCCCTATCTGCTTTAAAAAGCAAACCCCAGGAGGGACGTAAAAAAGGTGACCTTCTCAGATTTGTGCCCTCGGGGCAAAACAGTCGATATAGTTTACAGTGTAAATAAAAAGAAAGAAGATACGTATATAAGTGCATTTGAAAAGCTCGGCACATCCTTCGCAGAACAATAGTGTCAGCTTTTCCTGCCTGGTCCGGCCAAATAGAAAAATGGATGGAAAGATGAATAGGCACAATATCCCGGGTAAGAAGTGTTGACTGTTCTGCTGACGACAGAGGAGTGAAAACCGTCATGTCATCATTCGTGTGTGCACACGTGTGTGTGTGTGAGTGCGTGTGTGTGTGTGCGTGTGCATGTGCGTGTGTGCGTGTGTGCACGCATGCGTGTGTGTGTTTTGCGTGTGTGTGTGTATATACACACCAAGGTAGAGGGGAGGAGCTGGGGGCTGTTTTGGGTACGGGGGTAAATGTTAAAAAACTCCATCTGTCGGCCAGATGGTAACCTTTCCGAGGTTAAGCATCGGCTCAGAGTGGATTTCATTTTTTTAAAAAACATACGGATCACATGGAGGGATCCGCACTGTGGGGAACTTTTCAGTAGTTCGCTCTTGGTTATTTGGCTTTGTTCAACAGTCAAAGTCACCACTTAGCTGGGATCATTAAATGATCATTTATCCTAACTTTGCAGGGAAGGTGTATTACAGGGTATTACAGGCCTGCTGATGAAGAAATAAGATACAGGAGGTACAGGAGCCCAGAGAAAATCTGAGCTGCTCCTCTCCTCGAGCCCATGAGCATGTCTTAGTGTCCTTTCTCTTCAGGGTTTGTTATTAAATGAAATTATTGACCTTAGATGTAATATCTCTTCCTCAGTAGCCAGAGATGTTCTTGAAGAGCTATGGTGTTACATTTTGGATGCTTGCCTTCTCCTCCGTGGACTCTAGTTTTAGAGGGATGCGGTCATTTGAGGTGAAATACAGTTAAGCATTAGAGGTCACTGAACGGTCAGCCCTCGGTCTGTGTGAGCGTCTGCTGTGCACACCGCAGCTTGAACCCTGTGGTCAGGGGTCATGTGTGTGCGGTCCACGTTCTGTGGTCCGTGCCCCTATCGCCCCACAAGCCCAGCCCGGCTGTTTACTCTCCCTGTCCCTGGCTGTGAGGCGAGCTCATAAACCCGGAGTGACACGGCTGATTGGATTAAAGTCTGCCCCCTCTGTGCTTCACCCCTCTCTCTGCTTCTCTCTCTGCCTCTCCCTCTTTCTTCCTCTTTCTTTCTCTATCTCTCCCCTGATCCTCTTTCTCTCTCCCTCTCGCTCTTTCCATCTCTTTCTCTCTCTTCCTTAATCCCCTCTCTTTCCCTCTTCCTCTTTCTTCCTCTTTCTCTCTCTGCCTCCATCCTCAGATCTTCTCTCTCTCTCCCTCTCTCTCCCTCTCTCTTTCTCTCTGTCCCTCTCTCTCCTCTCTCTCTCTCTCTCTCTCTCTCTCTCTCTCTCTCTCTCTCTCTCTCTCTTTCCTCGCCTGCTGGTGGAGAAGGTCAAGACCCCCCCATCTGCTGAGCTGTGATGCTGGGGGGTACTGCACCCACAGATCAGCAGCCTTCCTTTTTCGAGCCGGCCCCTTTAAACCCATTAGTCGCAGAGAGCCCCCCTCCTCAGGGTAGGGAGATCAGAAATCGACAGGGCAATTTCAGTCGTCCAATAAACTCAGCCGTGCAGGACTGAGTTACCCCCGTCAGCTCTCCCCCTTTCTCCCAGCGCCGAGCATCAATGGCATCTCCAACCAGAGCAGGCGAGCTGGGTCGGCACGGCGACGACCTTCAAACCCTTGAGCATCAGCAGGTCAAGGCAGGTGCTCGCAGGTGCTTAGCGCAGCAGGTTAGCCGTTGCCGCCAGACTCTGCGTTTCCCCCAGCCGCAGACCCCATCTCTGGTTTCACAGAGTGAGCAGCTCTCTGTTCCGGCCGCGCGATGGGTGTGAGTGCGGACGCAGCGCTCGCTGTTGATAAAGGCTTTTTTTTGTGTGCTGTTCTCACACGATACCGCCTGCAGCCTCCGGGTTTGGGTGCAGCCTGTTTGTCAGCGCAGTTCATCAGCCGCTCTGAAAGGCCGGGCGGGGAGGATAGCGCCGGGGTACGTGCTGTCGGTCTCACACAGCTGTGCCAGCACCGGCTGCAGCGCTGTAATGATAAGAGAGTTTCAGTGTTCTTGGAAATGCTGAGGTGAATTTCTAAGGCTGCGGAGGCTCTTCAGTTGCGCAGACACGCTGGGGTTCGCATGCAGAGGCCCCTACGGTGGAGTCTGACAGACATCCGTCTCAGAGCGTACAGCGTTTGATTGCCGTCGTGAAAGCGCACCAGCCTGCAGTGGGAGCCCCCCCCAGCTGTCTGCACGCAGGGCCCCTCCCTGCAAAAAAAAAAAAAAATACACGCACAAATCGTTTTGTAGAGAGTGAAATGTGCTTTTCACATGGAATGCAATTAAGAAGTGCCGCTCCGACCCCCGCCGTGGCAGACACAATGCACTCTGGGTAATCAGCCTGGAACAGCTGGAGAAAGCACTCCCAGATGCAGTCCATGGTGCTGTGGGAGGGTGGGAGAATGTTAGGAGAACGAGAGGGGAGGTGGAGGGGTGGTGGCTGGAATGGCTTACGATTGTTGTGCTCGTGTATCATGTGAAGTGCTGAGCGGATTGCCTTTCCAGTGCAAACCAGGCACTTGTAAAACAGTGTGTTTGTTCTGTCTTTGTCTGCAGTGCTGTGATGTGCTCTGCTTTGTGTGGCTAGTTCGAGGAGGTGCTCTCTGCTGGGTACATGCAGTCTGTTTGATCTTTATATCCCAGAGAAGATCCATGAGAAACACAAGCGCTCCGTCATCTTGAAGAATAATTGTCAATATATGATCTGACATGCTGAAATGTATTTAGAGCTAATATGTGCGTGCATTCATTTACACACGCACATACATTCGCACACACTCACACTTATCCGTTTGTGCATATACACCCATGCACGTACACATATGCATGCATGTACCTGCACATCCATACACACACACACACACAGTGACCCATTGTTGGAGGGCAGGTGGTTCTTCTGGATATGGAGTATCTGCAGTGTGTAAATGCCAGGAGACTGGAGAGGGAGAAGGAGAGGGAGGAAAAGGGAGAGGGTGGAGGGTGACGGGCCAGGTGAGGGAGGGAGCAGGAAGACATCAAAAGAAGCAGAGAGAATGAAAGGAGGAGACACAGAGACTGTCCCTCTCACTGCTGTGTGCATGCACACGGTCGAGTGCTCATGTTTGCGTGCGTGTGTCTGTGTGTGTGTTCTCATCCTTGCGCGTGTGCGTGTGCATGTATGTGTGTGTGCGTGCATGTGCACACACTTGTGTGTATCTGCCTGCCAGGGCCTCTGCTTTATACCCGTAGCTCTGGGGCCCTGAGAGGCAGAGGTGCTGCTGCTGGCGTCACTCCGCATATGCCGGTGCCCTCTGCTAATGCAGACTCCGCCCGGGCCAACAGGTGCCCTGGCCTTCAGTCTGCACCTGCACATTAACATTTCAAATGGATTTCAAATGGGAGCAGCGTACCACGCGGCCGCTTTGATCAACACATCAAACCCCGTTATACTGGCGACCAGGAAAAGAGCAACAACCGCTTCACATTTGCACTCTCTCTGAGATTCAGCCCGGGTCTAAAAAAAGAAAAACCTGGAAACAAAACCCTAGCCTGTAGCACAGCACAAAAGGTCCAATTGTCCTGAAAGAGACAGCGATTACGGTCTTTGTTGAAGCTGCTGTTTGATATGAAGGGCCGGGGTGGGGGTTGGGGGGTGCTGAGTGCGGTGTTCTTATGTAACCAGGGCAGTTTCATTCCCACAGCATGTGACGTGCTGGACCGGGCTCTGTCTGTACGCGCTGAGCTCTGGCTGTCTGTGTGCAACACCACTGTTTCTTCTGAACAACACAATGTGCCGAGTTCACACTCCCGGGAGCCAGTAGGACCCAGGCAGAGTCCCAGAGGCCAATGAGATCACTCTTGTAAGGAACTAAGTGGACTCATCACTCCTACATGCAATCTTCACCAGTGGATGGATTTAGCAGCATTTTTTAAATATGCAGTCATATTTGATTCAGGGTTAAGGGTATAGTCTACACCATCCCCCTCCTGTTGCTGTACAACTTTTTCCCCCCACCGTGGTACAGTTTCTGTCTTGTTAGTTTGGGATTTCCTCCCTTTCTAGAGAGGAATTCATTCAGTAGCCTCAAAAATCCACCCAGGGACCAACCCCAAAATTATGTGTTTTTCTTGTGTTGAAACACAATGCAGCAATCCCATTCCACTAAATGAGTTGTCACTCATGAACTTTTGGAGTCGTGTCCAGAGGCAAGAACTCTTCTAGGTGCTAAGGTGGAGTTTACACTCCCAGGAGTCAGTGATAGTGATTGGGACCAGGGATCCCCATAACAGCGCCCAATTACGTCATTCCCCTTGTCTTTGTCAGCTCAACATATGTATAGATTTGTAAAGTAACCCTCTAATGATACAGACTCTCTCTCATAACCACCTTTATGTCTCCTTTACACAGCAAACCCCTCAACACCCTCTGATTTCTGTCCTTTGAATTATGTACTCTATAATTTCACCTCAGACTGATGGTGGTCTGTCTGTAATGAAAGAGAGAAACTCTTGAGTTTAAAGTTTCAAAATCTGCTGGTGTGAAAGTGTGATGGTCAAAACACAGCCCATCATTTTCTGGATTGAAGTTCAGTTTTAGTTGGGCTTTTCCCCAGGTTTTGAAGATGACTGAAATGCTGCTTGTAGCAGAATCTCCTGAGGAATTCAAATGGCCTTGTTCCATTCAGGTGCTAATGACACATATACTGTACACAAGCTAAAGCTTACTATCGGATTGTGTCACTTATGATTTAGTGTCGTGTCTGCCCTTAGCCTAACCTTCTTGTATGCCCGTTTTTAAGTCACTCTAGATGAGAGCGTCTGCTGGATGACTAAATGTAAAAGTAATGTAGCAGGCTGGAATACACAGCGATTCACTATATTAACGACTGCTCTTCCTGCACGGAGGAAATTCCCCAGGGTGAAATAGGAGACGTTTGTTTGGATATAAATTTTAGAGTTAACGTCATGTTATGGCCACAGCTTCTGACTTAGGCAGGAGATTTACATTTACATTGACCTGTAGTCATTTTGCAGATGCTTTTACCCAGAAGGACGTACAAAGTAAGACGGAAAAATGTTTGCATTTCTGAGTATAGTTAATCACTCTCTGGTCTTAGTGCTCCTCCCTGTAAAAACATCCTGGTGTTTTGAATTTTGCGGTCGTGTGCACTTGTTAGCGCTTGTAGTCTCTCACCTGTACCCCTTTTTTCCAGTAAGCCACTCTGAAACATATTTCTGACTCCTATCCCATCAGCTCGCAGACTACTTGCATAACTCAGCCACTTGTGTTTTTTTTTTTTTCTTCTCCCCATTTTCATTCAGGCATCTGCCTGAACTGCCAAGGCAACACGAAAGGACCCAGCTGTGAGGAATGCAAGTACAATTTCTACAGGAGGCCGGATGCTGCCCTGACAGACGCCTGCCTCCCCTGCCCCTGCTCCACCGTCACATCCACGGGTAGCTGCCACTTCGGTGAGTGTCCTCGTTTGCGTCCAGCGCTTAATTGACCCATTGTGAGAGCTCACACCAGGGCCGGAGAGGCGGCCGAGGAGAATCACCCCGGCGTGGTTTGTTTATCTTTGGCAGTTTTATGTAACGCCAGCCAAGGGAGGGAGAATCTCCCCTCTGTTTTTGGGAGGGGGGGGATTGTGGTAGAGAGGAACGGGGTAGACACTGGGGGTAGGGGGTGCTTACCTGTGCTTACCCTTAAGAGTGCTACAAGGTTCTGCTTGTTGCAGAGAGAAGACAGGGTGAGAACATGCTGACACTGAGAGGAGGAAGAGGGAGAGGAGAGGTTGTTTTTCTTCCTCTTTCGTTCCCTCTCCCTCTCTCTCTTCCTCTCTCCCTCTCCCTCTTTTGGATTGTCAGGACCAGTGTTTGTTTGTTTATGATCAGTGCTGCGCTGTGCTCTGAATCCTGACATTGGGGAGCACTATCACTGTCGGGTGATCGGTCCGAGTGTGGGGCGTGTCTGCTGATATCAGCATACTACTGTTCACACGGCTGGCAGCATACAGGTGCTGTACTGTAACATGTGTGTGTGTGTGTCTGTGTGTGTGTGTGTGTGTGTGAGAGAGAGAGAGAGAGGGAGAGAGAGACAGAGAGAGAGAGAGAGAGAGAGAGAGAGATTTATGTTTAATGCAGGCTCATGACAGAGCAGTAATGACAGCAGTGTCCTTTAGATACCTTTGTTTGCACGCGTCACTCCCAGAACTCTGCCCTGTGCTGCAGTTATCCCTCTGCAAGAGAGAGAGAGTGTGCTGGAGAGATTAAAAAATGCAAACGGGAAGATTTTTTAAAGAAATCAGAGATATCTCTGAGAGCTAACATGAAAGCCACTGAGTGTGCTTCACTCTGAAGTCTCCCCGTGTCCCGCACAGTGCAGGCAGGGCCTGTGTGAACCTCGCTGAAGCCCCAGGGAATCGGAGCTGTAGTCATTATGCCGAATCCATGCTCTGTCGCAGCAGCTGCCTGGTCCCAGGAGAGGATGTAGCCGTGACCTGCAGGCTTTGCATGTCACCACATTGCAGCTGGTGACGGGGGGGCATGATGTGTGACCTGCATTCATATTGCAGGGTAACGCTAAGGTAGACGCTGTGGGCTTCGCTCCTGTATACTACGGCAGCAAGTCAAACTGAATGGCATCTGCAGCTGATGTATTGTGTTGAGGGTTCGTCTGGGATCGATTTTGCTCGGCCGTAAGGTAAACACTGTAGATGGATGGTCTGTGGTGTTCATCCTTCAGCCAAGTGTGCACCTTCTTGAATTAATACAGCAGCGGTGCGCTGTGGTTGTTAGGCACTAAGCCTCAGGACCAGAAGGTTATGGGTTTGAAACCTGGCTGTGGGCTGTTTCTCTACCCTTGAGCAAGGTACTGCATTTCCTCAGTAAATGGATAACGTGTAAGTTTAATCTGTGTTACCTACACACCTAATCTGAACCTACACACTGCATTTGTGGCTTCTCCCAGATATCTGTTGATCTGTCCTGCATCGTTATGTAATGTATGCTCTAGATGTAGGGGCTATGCTGCTGAGTTGTGGGTTGGGTCCAGTAATTCTGTGTGGGCAGATTTTAGTGCACCTAAAATGGGTCTAAGCTGTTGCTGCATTAAGAAAAGACTCTTGCAGAGAGGACTCTCAGTTCTTCCTTCGAGTCTTCCTTCTCAGACTAATGACTCATACCAAACAGTCCTTCTTTGCCACAGACTCATCCAATCGGTGACCATTCCGGGGCTTTTACCGGCTTCCTATTGGTCGCCTCTGCCTGGCAACAGCCACGGGACGTGGAGTGAATGGAGGTCGTTGGGTTGCGTTTGCTGCCAGAGGACCAGGGGGCATGTAGACCCCGTGTCACCACCCAGCATTGTCATGGAAGGGGACAGGCGGGCCGGCCACTCACAGGGAGGGACACAGCATGTGTTAGAGGAGCACAGAAGCAGGGTGTCCTGTTCACCGAGGCAGCAGTGTCCGAACCAGGGAGGGGGAACCCCCCCAGGCTCTGAGATTCGGAAGCAGCAGGGGGTCTACATAACCACGCTGAAGCTGACCAGACTCGTGTTCATGTGCGGATCTAATGTTTCCCTGATTCTATACAGGGGTTTGCATTTAAACAGACTGAGTCCCTCTCCTACCTGGAGCGCTGCTGACCCAAAACTTGTTTAGTGCTGCCTACTTACCATTTGCTTTGAAAGGAAAGGGTGAGGTTGTTTGTCAAATTGGTACATTTGTTCACTAGGTTATGATGGAGGAAGACACCCTGAGGCTTGTGCTTTTATTGTTCCTGTTTAGGGATGGCCACAACAAAAGTATTGTGGTGAACGGTGGTAATTACATGCAGATCCTGTGCACTGCAGAGAAGGGAACCTTTTGGGTTTTTTTTTTTTTTATCGACTATCCATGATATGTGGATAAGACCACACTATCTAACAGAAAGAGTCTTAGAGTCATTTCTTTCTGGTGGTATTTTACAAAGTTCTTTTTAACAAGCCTACTTCCGCCTGATTCGCCGGAGCTTGGGGCGAAGCTACTATCGCACCTGTGATTGGCCAGCACACTGTCAGGCCAGGTCAGGTCGCTATGGAAACACCCCTGTCTCACCTCAGGTGAAGCTGACCCACAGATATTGTGGATCAGTGGAAATCCAGTTCATCTGCTCTATCCACAGGTGTTATTGTTCAGTATGCGATGTAGTCTCATGTAAAACACACCGATGTGCAGGACCTGATTGTGTCCATTGTTTATTTATTTTTCGCATAATATTTCTCCAGACCTTTGCTCCTGGGGATGTTCCCGTCAGTGTGGATTAGAGCCAATGATGTTACGTAAGAGGATGCTGGATGTCACGGTTCAAGGGCATTGTATTACTGTCAGACTGAAAAGAGGAACCTCTGGCATGAGCTCGAATTAAATCAGAGCTTTGATCCACCCACAGTTAAAAAAAAAATGGCAACGTTGATTTTTCATTCCGAGGAAGGAACACTGCCAGCTCCCCGACTTTTCCCAAAGCCTTCTGCCTCTTTCAGCTAAGCAAGAGTGCAAACAGCGAGCGGAGCGTTCTGAATGCACAGCAAATGCACTCTGTCACCCTGTTTATGGCCTCAAAAGGAAGCCGTTACAGACTTAGAGAGCAATCAGCGAGATGTATTAATCCATCCTCCCGAAAATCTGTTTACTGCTTCTTCAGAGTATGCGCATGCAGATGTCTTACGTAATCCGCATCTCCAATTCTGTCACAAGACGAGTTATCTGCTCCAGTTCCTTGTCATAATTACATCTCGTTGATGTTGCCAGAGCTCAGTGTTGTTGGTGCGGTGTTCCAAGAGATTCAGCGGTTGATTTCTTCTTTTTTTTTTTTTCCATCACTCCCCCCCTCTCTTTCTCTCAGTTTCCATCTCTCTTCTCTGTCTCTTTCTCTTTCTGTCTCCATCTCTCTCTCGCTCCGTTGAAATATCAGAGACATGTCTGGATTACTGAGAGTGAGAGAGGGAGCCTGGCACAGTATGTCCGCGCTCCGTCTCTCCTGCACTTACATGTTTGCGAGTGGAAGGAACAATTTGCTCTCCCGACGCTGGTTCCTATTAAGAGGCCATTAGCCGGGCCCGCGTGATGGGTATTAATGTCTCACGTTTAGAAACGAAACACAAAGGGTGTCCCGTTTGACTGGTGCGGGGTGGGTGGCTGAGCTGGATGGAGAGTGATGCGTTAAGAGGGGATTGTTAAAAGAGGGGGGTGTGGCGGGGTGGGGGGGGGGGGGACGGGGTGTGTGTGGGGGGCACAGCATGGGGAGGGAGGCGAGAGCCAGAGGGTGAGGTTGCCTTAGCAACAGTGACAAGTGTGAAAACACTACGGTGCAGTCCTGCATAATGGAGACTGTGAGATGCCTTATGGCTGTGCTGATATGGGGGTAGCTAAACAAACCTCCAGAGCAGCAGTGTGGTACATATAGTAAACAGCAGGGCCCAGACCTGCCAGCCTGTGAGCTGCTAACGGCTAACGGAGTACGTGCTGCTGGCTGCCCTGCCCAGAGACCCATCTGGCACTGAGTTATTTACTACAGATTTCTGCACGTTGCGTTACAGTATACAGTACTGTACATTATGTATGTGTTTGTGTATGTATATGTATTACATTGCGGATGGCCTTATCCAGAGTGACTTGCATAGCTTTTTATACATTTGTTTACCTGGATATTTACTGCAGCCATTCGGGTTAAATGCAGTTCACCATGTGGGACATGAACTAGCAACCTAGCTAATCTGGTTCCTTAAGTGCCGCACTGCACAGCCAAATCTCCACTCACACCCACCCATGCTGACTGCCCTGGATGGCTGGGTAGTGATGTGTGATGCTCATGTGGTGAAGCTGAGGTGGAGGGGGTGTGTGTGTGTGTGTGTGTGTGTGTGTGTGTGTGTGAGAGAGAGAGAGAGAGAGAGAGAGAGCCCAGCACATTCTGGACCTGGAGTGTGAACCTCTCTCTCTCACACACACACACACACACACACACACACACACACACACACACACATACACACACTTATGTATGCACACGCAGACACACTCACCTCACACTGCCCACCCACTCCACAGGGTGTGAAGGACACAGCATCCTCTCTGTTCTCACATGAAAGTGAGACAGGCACACACTGTATCACCTTGGAAACAAGTGGACCATAAAGACCTATGAGATAAGTAGAGACACACTCACAAAGTCTGCTTCAGATAGGCCAAAGCATTTGTGATTCAAATTGAAAAAAATTTGTTTTTTTTCGCTCCAGCAAGATTTATGTTATAAGTATCTGTTTAGTGACCTTTGTCTGTTTATGATACCCACACAGACACACACACTTATACATACACACACACATACACATTTGTGTTAACGTGGGTGTGCCGTCCCAACAAATGCTGTGAGGCATGGCATCCGACCCAAACACACACACACACACACACACACACACACACACACACACACACACACACACACACACACTGGATGTCATCTGACGTGTGTCGTCCAGACAAATGCTCTGTCACCCAAACACACACACACACACACAGTGTCATCTGAGGTGTGTCATCCAGACAAATGCTCTGTCACCCAAACACACAGACACACACACACACACACACACACACACACACACACACACACACACACAGAGTGTCATCTGAGGTGTGTCATCCAGACAAATGCTCTGTCACCCAAACACACAGACACACACACACAGACACACACACACACACACACACACACACACACACACACAGAGTGTCATCTGAGGTGTGTCATCCAGACAAATGCTCTGTCACCCAAACACACAGACACACACACACACACACACACACACACACACACACACACACACACAGTGTCATCTGAGGTGTGCCGTCCTGGCATGGCCTGGCCGACAGTGCTCCCCCGGCTGATGAATGGGCCAGTTGATTGGTCCTGAAAGAAAAGGCTGCAGGGGCATTGTGGGTATAGATTTGTCATCATGCTCAGCTGGCCCCACATCGATGCCCGTGTTACCTGCAGCCACAGACCTCTGCATGCACAATTCTCACCACTTTCACACTTTCAACTCATGCACTCGGCCAGGTTGGGATGCTGCTGTTGGTCAGTGACGGAGTTAAAGTGCAGTACCAGTCAAAAGTTTGAACACACCTACTCATGGAATGGTTTTTCTTTATTTTTACTATTTTCTACGTTCCAGAGATCCATCAAAACTATGAAATAACACAAATGGAATTGTGCGGTGACCAAAAGAGAGTTAAACAAATCAAACCGATCTTATATTTTTGACTCTTCAAAGTAAAAAATATTTTTCAAAATGATTTTTTTTTTTTAAAAGAAATTCATACATAGGCATCAACTTCGACTACTTATGTTTGTCTAAGAAACAAAGTTCAAGAACTAAGTCTTTAGATCAGAATGTCTTGGAATGTGTATTTCCCATTATCTTAATCAGGTGTGTCCAAACTCTCGACAGGTGCTGTATGTTTTCCCCCTCGCACATTTGCTCAGTGTGGCTCACAGATTGCACAGCCAGATTGCCTTGTCTCTCTGGACTGAAGACTGCCCACAGCGGTTTCAGCATGGCTCCTCAGTCTGTGCTGGTCACCTCAGCACCCAGGGTCACCGTGTCCATTTCTGTCATCCGTGTGTACAATTACAATAATCTAAATGGATTTAATAAGTAGTTCTGCTGGTCCATTGACATTTTTGCAGGGGGTCAATGGCTTTTATAAAGCCATTTACAATTATGTTGTTATGATTGCAGATGTATTACTCAAGTTTAATTGGATAGGAAGCAATTCCTCTTTTAACCATGGCAGCATGACTCAGTTATACTCAAAGTGGATGAACTATGATCTTTTCAATCAAGACTGCCTGTTTATACTGAAAACGGAGGGGGCCAGTCTGTGGTGATTCTATCCAGTTGCTTTTCCATAATCTCTGCTCCCAGACTCAATCGCTCAATAAAATGCTGTTTGGTTTCCGCATTGATTTGTGTCCTTAAATTTCCTCTGCGCTGCTGTTTCTTTTCAAGTGATTACGCCATTACTTCATTTGCAGTTTTGCGATTGGTAATTATGGAATTACTGCTGCTACCAGATTGCGCAGTGCTCGTTAGATTGACTGGAGTCGCGTAAGCGTTTGCTGGCGTTTGTGGTACAATGTGCTCTCTGTAATTATCGCAGTTTCCCCGTGGTAAGGAGTGAGGGCCATTAAATGACACAGTTATAAGTGACAGTTTTGCTTTTTTTTTGCGAGTCACTGGGCTTGTCCCCAGATTCTTTTCACAGTCCGGCCAGTAATGTGATCGTCCTTCAGAAGGCCTGGAGTCTGCTGTTTCAGTCCTCATATTCATTCTGCTTTCTTAATTACGGTGGCAGATTTTTTTTTTTTTGGCTGCCTCAGCAAGCTGGGGAGTCTCCGGTTACGGCGTTTGTCTGGTAACCATCCCTTAACAACGTTCGTTAGCCCGGGCCTCTTATGTCAGGCCCGTTCAGCAGAGAGAGGCTTTAATGAGCGCTCTTGGAGCCGTTTGGGAGTTGGAAGGGAATAAGGAGACGAGGCTTATCTTGGATTTTCTCTCGGATTCCTGAGCGATGATCCGGCAGGCCTCCTCTGCTTTCTGTTAGCCCAGACGAGCTCCCCGCTCCCGGGCGGCTTTACAGCACAGCCCCCGGGCATTAACGGCGTGTGTTTATATTAGGGAGTTCTGCAGGCTGCTAATGTACATACACACATATAACTGATGCTGACAGTGTTCATCGTTCACCACTGATAAAAGTGAAAGGAGTTAACGCAGCTGTGGATGATGGAGGAGGAGGTTACTGAAGGGGAAGCGGTGTGGGGCCAAGCCCGTCTCAGATGCGCACTTTGCATGGTGAAGTAGCCTTTACACCTCTGCCTATGCCAGCTTCAGTGACAGCACCCGGGTCGTCTGCACGTTTGGCGCCAGGCGTGGATGCCTGATGTGGAATCCCACGTGTCCAGGGTTCTGTGGAATGGAAGAAGGAAGCGCTGGTCTTTATTTGAAAGCGGAGAGCCCTTCTTCTGTACTTCCACAGTTTCCGTGGATGCTGAGTTGGTCTGTCCCAAAGTCAGTGGAGTTATCTGCCCTGTGAGATTCTAATCTCGGTCACGCTGCGCTCGTCACTCTAAATTCCCAACTGAAACTCGCCTCTGTGCTGTATATGACTTAAGCGTATGGAAAGTGGGTCATATGTGTTAAATCGTCTTCGCTTCACTCGTCTTCTTCTCAATGGTGTCACTTATTCTCAATGGTAACTCATCTCTATGGTAACTCATTCATAAAAGTTACAGCTGTTTGAATGGGTGTATATTTTTGCATGCCTGTGTGTGTGTGTGTGTGTGTGTGTGTGTGTGTGTGTGTGTGTGTGTGTGTGTGTGTGTGTGTGTGTGAGAGTGAGAGAGGATGTGTGTGTGTTTGTAAGTGATCATGTGTATGTGTGTGTGAGAGAGCATGAGAGAGTATGAAAGAGAGAGAGCATGTGTATGTATGTGTGAGAGTTCGTGCATATGCATGTGTGTGTGTGTGTGTGTGAGAGTAAGAGAGAGAGAGTGTGCGCGTGTGTGTGAGAGAGAGAGAGCGCTCGTGCGTGTGTGTGTGTGTGTAGATGAAAAAGCACAGAATTAGGCGTGTGTCAGGAAGCGTTGTGGTATGGAAGAAAGCCTTTAATGAGGTCAGGTTCCCTAAGAGCGCTGTGTGCTCCAGCGTTTTCAGCTCTGCCAGCCTGACACACCTCCTCTCTCTCGTAAATATTTCAGCCTCTCACCTCCACTCCCTGCCCCTCCTCGCTTCTCTGTAGAGCTCCTCTCATTTACCCCTCTTCTGCATTTCTGGGCTGTAGTGTTTTTGTCAACTGTTTTCCAAAAACATGCTTATTTTTCAACTGTATAGCTCTTTTTTTAAATGGTTTCTTCACGTATGGCTACGCCTTGAAGTTGTCACAGTGAAAACAGTCTTTATTCATGAGAAATGTCTTGTGAACAGTGTCACACTTTGCCATATGAATGTTACTGATAAAACTGATATACACAGGAGTTAATCTTCTCACATTGGCTTTTTGGTAGATGAAAAATTAATGAGGGGGAACACTCCACACTGCCCTCTGGTGGAAATACTAAGGCAAAACTCCATCTGTGATGGTTGCCTGTAAAGTTGACTTGAGTAGATGCTGGTAATTTTCCCGTGTGTGTGTAAGTCCTTTGTAAAGGTTTGTGCCAGATCTTAATCCTGAGGCTCAAAACATCTTTCTCTATCTGGTGTAGAAATAGATGAATTTATTAATTAATAATAATAACAATAATAATAATAAGGGGTGGCAGTGCAGCATAGTGGTAAGGAGCAGAGATTGTAACCAAAAGGTTGTTGGTTTAATTCCCTGCTGGGGCACTGCTGTTGTACCCTTGGGCAAGGTGCTTAATCCACAATTGCCTCAGTAAATATCCAGGTGTATAAATGGATAACATGTAAAAATTGTAAGTGTCTGCTAAATGACAGTAATGTAATGTAATAATATCACCCGGACATCAGCTCAGAACTGTACAGAAGCCCAGCAGCAGGGATGACAGAGGAATAATTGAGATGTGAAATGCACTGGACTACAGGTGGGTCCTGAATAGGAAAAAAGCTGGTCCTGCCGTCAGTGGCCCCTGTCACCTGTGTCACTGTGTGACTGTATCTCAGATCTCCTGTTAAATATTAATCACACTCCTGCCACGGATTATCAGTGAGAGCTACGGCAGCATCTGGCCAGGTCGGTATGACGTGGGTAGTGTATGAATTACCCTTTTTTATCTGGATTCCAGTGATCTGGTTTTAGTGCATGGGACAGCCATCAGTCCTGGTTAATCTGTGGCTGGGAAATGTGGCCTCTGGAAAAAACAACATCACCTTACCCCCTGCAGGTGTGGAAACCAAATAAACGCAATTATCAGAGAGAGTTTCCAGCTTGATTACAGCTCGGTCAGAGGTGATCGCAGTATAATTCATTTGCGTGTGATTATGCGTGATGCATCAGTCCAGGGCAATGCATGTGTAATTCTAAACTGTAATCATGTGATATGGCTGTCATGACTGATTGTGATCCCTGTTCAGACGTCATTACAGACTGTAATGCTGGTTATGCTGCATGTTCAGCATAAAAATTTGCACACATAAGCAACAGACACACCTTAAGATAAAGCCTGATTGAAATACAGAAGTGTCTACTCAAAAAAACAAAAGCATCCTACTTTAAGTGCTCAGATGCATTTGTTTAGAAGACTGATGGAATTTTTAGTTTTCATTGACAAATATTGACATCGTTTCCCTCTTCCCTCTTCCCTCTGGTAGTAGAATATACTGATAATTTAGGGAGTATGAGGTTAGAGACCCAGTCTCTCTCTCCCTGACAGCTGAAACCGTTGTGTTTATTGTATACGATATGATGAGTAAATCTTCCCTCTCCCCTTTCAAAGTGAAACATTTTGTATTAAAGAATTCAAGTGTCTCATATTTATAGCAGGGAATACTTTAACAAGAAAACAATGCACACCTGAGCCCACAGTGCTGTTGCTTTTGTTCGTTTTTCTTTCTCTTGATGTGAGCAGTGAAAGCAGCTGTTGTTCTGCAGTGTCTCTTGGCAGAACGCATCGTCCTTTTTTTTTAATTTATCATCGGAGGAGGTTTTCTCTTGTAATCCTCAGTCGCAATCTCGCGCAATCTCTTACACGGTTGGGTTTGCGGTAATGGAAGTTGCCGTCTGTTTAAAGCCGGAGCTGAGAACTCCAGAGGCACGGTGCGGATAATCTCTCCCCGGGTTCTGGCTTCACAGCAGGCTCCGGAGGAGCTGGGCCGGGGCCAGCAGAGGGAGAACAATGCAACAATGGGTGCCCCCGGGGGTGTGGGGGGGGGGGACACACGCCGAGCCACGCCCCCGCTGAGGCAAGAGTTGCGCCCCCTCTCCGCAGCTGCAGTGAGAAGGTGGCGGGAAGTCAGGCAGCAGAGGTGCGGCGCTGGACCTCTCCTGAACACCGGCGTCCCTCCCCGCCGTGCTATCCCCCCCCCCCCTCCGTGTTCCCCCCACCACCACCACCTCTCCGCCGCCACTGGGAGCGCTCATGGGCTTCCCAGAAACTCGGCGCTCTTCTGGGTGGGTCGGATCCGCACTCTGGTCAGTCTGGGTTACTCACCAACTGTCGGGCTCACCAAACCTTCCAGTAATCGCGTGTATGTATACCTACGTACTAATGTAAAAGGTTAAGCCAGTTTGTGGATTGTGTAATTACAATTTCTCTGACCATCACAATGTGTATATGCACAATGGTTACTGTATAGATACACAGTAATCTCTATGGAGGGACAGTGTATGTTCATAGGTGTTAGGGCCATTTCGTTGAAAGTTGGACCAAAGAGTGTTGTGTTAGTAAGTGTTGTATGCTGTGATACTAGTGGCAATCATTAGAGTACTCACTTCTACCCCCCTAAAGAGTCACTTTAGAAGCCATAAAATGGAGCCTTTTCATCTGTTTCCTCCCCAAAGCCAGTCATTTTGCAAAGTTTCAGCCAAACCCAGCCTGTACGTTTCACTCCTCCTGTGCAAAGGCCGCCAAACAGATACAGACTCCGGGGTGTCACCTAGAGGTAATGAGGATGAACGAGGGAGCTGAATTAGAGCTAATGCAGGCTGGGAGAGAGGCAGGAGAGGAGAGACAGGAAGCAGGAGGTACCCTCACAGTCGTTCGGCGCTTGTCTCTGGAGAAACGCTTTGTTTGTTTCCTCTGTAATGAACGTCTCCGTATCCGAATCCCCTACACCTTGACCCCATCCCTGTGCCGATCAGCACTACTGCTCTAATGTATTGGGTACTGGCAGAAAGACTGCGCTCCCATTGGGCGGTCTTCTGCCTCTGATTCTCTGCTGATCTGCACAGATTATAGCGTGTGTCTGTCTGTATGTCTGTGTCAGTTTGTAGCTGTCTGTGTGTGTCTCTGTGTAGACGTGTGTAGGTGTGCATGCATGTGTTTGTGAGTGTTTTGCATCTGCGGTGGTGTATGTGTACCTGTGTATGTGTGTGTCTATGTAGGCACATGTGTTCATACATAAGTGTGTTTTTTTCATGTGTGTATGCATGGGTGTTTGTGTGAGTGTAGTGCGTGTGCATGTGTGTGTGTGCGTGTGTAGTGCGTGTGCATGTGTTCGTGTGCGTGTGTGTGTGTGCGTGTGTGTGTATGTGTGTGCGTGTGCATGGGTGCTTGTGTGAGTGTAGTGCGTGTGCATGTGTTCGTGTGCATGTGTGTGTGTGTGTGTGTGTGTGTGTGTGTGTGTGTGTGTGTGTGTGTGTGTGTGTGTGTGTGTGCGTGTGTATGTGTGTGCATGCGTGTCAGTTAGCCAATGCAATGTTCTGCAGCTCTGTGAACACCTGCCTGAGGTACATGCTCATTGCTGAGTGTTGCAGCAGAGAAGGGGTGTGCACCCCATAAAGTGCTTTAGCGCGTTTCCCTGCCTCCTGCTTTCAGGTGATAGCTGATCTGCTGCAGCGTACCTGTGATTACTGAATGACTTATGACTGAAGCTCTTACCTGGCTTCCAGCCAAAGCGGGAATAATCCTGCTAATGACTGTGGAAACTGTAATGCTGATGATTGCTGCCAATGAGTGTGACTGCGTGCGACTTCCCCGTCCTTTAATGACTCCCCCTCGTGACAGGAAACACCCCCTCGGCAGGCGCAGGTCTTGCAGGCGAATGTTTCCAGGAAAGCGCTGTAGGGGTGGCTGGAGATGCTGCATGGAGAGACGAGCGTTTTGGGGAAACTCAGGCCGTGATGATGCTGTATGCGTGGGCTCTCTCTCTGTCTGTCTCTCTCTCTCTCTCTCTCTCTCTGTCTGTGTGTCACTCTGTCTGTCTCTCTGTCTTTGTCTCTCTCTCTCTATGTCTCTCTGTGTGTTTCTGTCTGTCTCTGTCTCTGTCTCTCTCTCTCTCTTTCCCCCTCTCTCTCCCTCCCTCTCTCCCTCCCTCTCTCCCGCTCTCCCGCTCTCTCCCTCTTTCTCCGTCCCGGGGACCAGGTTACCCTCTGCTTCCCCAGCTCACACCTGGCTTTGAACCATGCAGGAAGGCTCAGCACAGAGCCTGCAAAAACCCACTGACCTCGGGTCAGTATAACGAGGGCAGGGTGTGCCTGTTTCTGCCAGCTGAAAATGGGGGCATAACTCTGTGGCAACCACATAACGGTCACATCCAATGGAACTGTCCAAACACCTTGTCTGTTTTTAGGCAGTGTGCGGTGTTAATGAGCTCTGATTGGCTGGTCGTTTCCTGTCAATCACCAGATTGTTCAGGGTCCTGTGGAAGTTCTGAGAGTTGTTTGCTGAGAAATCTTAAGTCAATTTATGAGTCTCTCCTGTTTTGTGTAGATGCACAACAACAAAAGCTGTGCCCAAGGCAGCTCCTTGGACTGTTAATTCAACAGACAAATGAGGCTGAGCTGGCAATTTGTCATTGTCACTGTAATCTTGTCACTGTACGCACCGAGAGCAAAAATTAAAAAAGAAAGTCGGTCTCCAAAGCCGTTTTTCATTTTCCTGAGGAGATTTCACCATCACGGCAAATTGTAGCTCAGGCAGGGCTCCGCGAAAGTGGTGGATCTCAGCAAATCAATACATAAAAAGGGCTTTCTGAATAAAACTCCTCCGTGCCTCGGCAGTGAAGATTTCGAAGAACAATGGCCTAGGGGGAGAAGGAGCAGATAATCACTGTGCGGTCTTGGGCCGCTCGGTCCCTGGCTTTTAGCCGACATCTGAAGAGGCGTGCCGGCTTAAAAACGACACAATGCTTCCTCCAATGCGTCTTTGAGCTTCGCCGTTAGCGAGCTGCGCATATTATTCCGCCAGCCGGTGGATCAGACAGGCCTTTATCTGCAGCAATGTGCTGTCAGCAGCCGGTTTGTCCTTCATCGCAGTCTCGGCTGCGCAGATCAGGGAGTTCCTCCTCGTTAGCATGACAGGGCGAATACGCTTACCTTCCCGCCGGCTTCATTTCCTCGCGCCGCCGGAGGCTGGTGATCAGAGCACATCAGGTACCGCGGGGGTCCAATTAAAAACTGCTTGCGTCATCTGCTCCGCCATGGTCCCGGTCAGGAATCTAACCCTCAACCGTTTAACCTCTGAAACAGAACATGTAGAAGAGGACTGATGCAGAATCTCACCCCCAACCCCCAAAAACTCACACACACACACACACACACGCGCACACAAACACACACAGACCAACTACGAGAGGTGGCCAGCTCGCTTGTTACCCATGGCCTGCATGATCTGCAAGGTCAGTACCCATGGTCATCAATCTGTACACCGAGACCACAGCGTCTGCGAAGTCGCAGTTACTCCCTATGGGAATCAGCTCCTGCAGGGTCCTGCCACAGCTGTATGTGCTCAGCCGACAGCAGGACTCTTTGATCAGATCTCTCTGATTAGAGCAAAGTAGTGCATCATTGTGGTAATGAGAACAGGCCCGGCTTGACTCAGGATTTTCCCTCTTTGTAAAATAATAACATGCTTTATTTGTATGCCGCTTCTCGCGCTTTTACAGACAACGATAATGCAGCAGTTTAATAAAAAAGATGTTTAAGACTTTCATGAAAAAAAAAAAAAAAAAAAAACTATGAGAAAGAAATTGAGAGGAAAGTACTTCTGGAGTGAAACTATTACTGTTTGGTTTTGAATCCAAGGGGGTCTGTGATTCTACCACAAGTCCTGGGAGGTGGTTCCATGTTACATAACTGTCTGTGTAAAGAGATACTGTCTAGTGTCTGTGCTCAATTTACTTTTAGCCAGTGTCCACCTGTTCTCCCTGATTCCGTCAACAGATGATGCACCTAATTAATTCCTTTTAAAATGTAAATACGTCATTTTGAAAGGTGATTTTTGCTGTATATGTCCCATCATTGTCTAGTCTTTGTGAAACCTGCATGTGTCCCTGGTTTAAGACCACAGCAAAGAACCATTGAGATAGCATCTGTAGCCCAGTGTTTTGCAGTATTAGGTTTATAATATTAATTCCCATGTTGTTGGGTGTAGGGGTTTTGATCAGCCTATTCAAATGGCATGTGTACAGTAGTTTGAGGAGGTATTGGCTGTGGTGTAGGCAGGCTCATTGTGCTCTATCTGATTGGGTCATATGATTACTAAAGACAGTCTGTGGACTATAAAGCCTTGAGGAATGGGGTTGTGTAACACAGGGAAAAGTGAGCATGTTATACCTACAGGTTTCTGGATGGAGCCTCACATGCCGAGCCTGCAAGAGCTCTGGAGAGGGTAATGCCTCTGTTTCCCAAACAGCATCAAGGCCACCTTAAGCCCCGTTCATTTCGCCAGACACCTGAGGCACCCCAGGAGAGGCAGATGGAGTAGCCTGCGAGCGGATCGGGGCAGGAGAGGGAGATGAGTTTTCAGCATGCGAGGCCGCAGATGAACTGAAAACCAGGTGCTCCTGCTTCACTGTTCTTAAGCGAACGTGTTTGGGTTTTTATTTATTTATTTGTTTATTTTACTTCTTCTTCCTCCCCGGCTTTAGAGCAAGTGACATATTTATGGATTTGTTCCGATGGTTGCAGAGCAATTTCAGTGAGACTTTTCGATGCCTTTTTTGTCAACTTAGTCAAACACACTTTATGTCAGTTCAAAGGATTCCCTCTGCCCCGTCTCCAAGGGAACGGAGCCAGGCACGACAGTTCTGCCAAACGGGGAGCCAAACTGACTTAAGCTTGGCTCCTTTTCCCCCTCATCGCCTCTCTCTCCGTGAGGCTGTTCCTCCGGTTTCCGCTGACATGCGAGTCCGTGCGGAGCAGGATCGGGGCCCCCCCCCTCATGCCGGAGCAGATATACTGCTCCGGGGGTCTTGTGAAACCCTGCGAGTCCTCTCCTCACCCCCCCTCCTCTTCCCGCGCTTCAGGGAAAGGATTGTTTACGATCCACAGCACAGTGTTCTGTTCCACCTGACCCTGAGCCAGGCTGTAAAAGCTTTCTGGGATTATTTTTTTTTCCTCCTCCTCTTCCTCTTCCTCTTTTTTTCCTCACTGACAGATGAATTTATTAAAAGTGCATGTTTGGTTCGCTCAACGGCGCAGAACCAGGATGGGGCATGTCACCTTGCCGCACTCCATAACACCGATGTCCCTCCTCGCTCTTTGGCTGTTTCTCTCTCTGTCCACCTCCCGTGTCCCATCACTCTGCGGCTCCTTCCTCCCCAGCCTCACAGCGATCTGGACCCACTACACTTTCAGATCTTCCCTTTGAATGGGTCAACGGAGAGCACCGTTTACAAAAAGAGCCAGCACCACTGCAGAGATGTAACCATTTTGTTTCACGTTTCCTGACTCTCAATACCGGATAAATGCTGAAGGCATTGTTCACCTGAAAAAGGCCTGTGCGGGGCACGGAGGCCTGTCGGGGTCCGGATAAGGAATGGGATCACAGTGTGTGGTTCCCACGTGGTCCCAGACCCCTCGTTCCCCCCACCTCATACCAAATCCCCCACCCAGCAGAACAGAAGCCCAGGCAGTAAGAAGCGTCACCTGCTTCTGCTCTGTTTCGCCCAGCACTACCATCAAAGAGCCAGGGGGAGAGGGCGGGGCACCCCCCATACCCACTTCACAGGTGGGAGATTCCACTAAGGGTGGCCTTAAACTCAACCCCCAGGTATGACCAGCAGCCTATCACAGAGGCAGCAGAGCTGGGATCTCTCTTAAATCCAGCATGTGCTCATTATCTCATTAAAGATGCATTGGAGGACAGGGCTGGTATGAATTTGCAATGAGGCGCGGCTCTGTTCCGGCAGATGGCTCCTTGCTGCCCTCCTTCTTTACAGAGACAGTGTGACAGTGGCAGTGCGGCTGAATGATTCCTCTCTTCTTTTTTTGTTTTTAGTAATTCCTCTCTGTTTTAACCCCCCTTTTTTTAAATATGGAATTGCTAATTGCTAATGACATTAGGCTTTTATCTTCACACACACCTCCACACTCTTGCTGAATGCGTAGCGAGTGGAATCCTCCAATCCCCTTGGAAGCAGCCAGCAGCTGTTTTACACACTACAAGTCCCACAATGCACTGCAGCAGGGCAGAAGCCAATTGGAGGACGGGCCCATTCCCACTAACATCACTGAATTTGCAGCTTGCCTCATGAGCTGTTAGACAGCGGGGCAACGGAGCAAGGAGAAAACCCTGTCTGACCCAATCACCCCCATCCCCCCGGCGGAAAGAAGCCAATATGTTCCACTGCTGTGGGCTTCCATCACTGTCAGCAGATGACACGCCTCTTATTTTTAAACCCCTTGTTCAAGGACGAGGCCCAGGGTGGAACAGAAGCGCCTTTATACGTGCCCTCATAATTGGGGAAGAGGCACATTTCATTTAGCACGGGAGGGGGGGAGTGTGAACCCCCCGGGAGAGGTTTGGGCCGCTGTGATCAGGTGACGGCCCTGTCAGTTTCGGGATTCTGCACCGAGCTCGTGTCAGGAGAGCGGGAGACACGCCATTCCAATTTGCTCATTTCCACGCCTCGTCACAACATTATTTAAATTTTAGGATTGGGTGTTACGTAACGCCGGATCGCTGCTGGGTATGGAAAAACAGAAAGAACAGGGTTTTGAGCAGCGCCGTCATCCCCAAGAAAGTCACACGCAGTCAAAGTCATGCCCTGCGGTTTGAAATCAGTCAGGCATAAAAACCTTATCTCAGGGAGTCTAGTGGGAGTCACTGCAGCTCTGTGTGGCCAGGTACCAGGTATGTGGCACTAGGAGGGAACGATGCCAGATACTGGGGGTGTAGCAGTGCAAGATTTTTGGCTGATAGCGGCACAATTTTATGATAAAACCTTTTTTTTTTTTTTTTGCTGAACTTCCAAGAATAAATAAGTGTCAGCACCATGCACCTGCAGTTGGCCCTTCCCGATTTGCGTCAAATGAAACACCCGGGACACGCCATTGGCTGAGCTGGAGAGGGTACAGAGGTGTGCGATGGGGTCAGCGAGGGTCAGTTAGGGTCACGATCCTTGAGCTGTGCTGGACCGACTGAGGTCACAAGGTGATGGTTCCTGCACAATGAGAATACTGCACTTCGGTGACCCATAGACACATTAGCATTGTACAGCTCAAGCGCCAATTGACCTTACATGCTAAAGAGAGCTGTGCCCACCACTTTGACTCCCATTTCATTAAATGTTCCAGCTGTGTGGAGAACTGAGTGTGCCACACGTGTACAGTGCCCTTATGAGCCATTAAAAGCTAATGCACATCGACACACAGTGCCACGCACGCCATGCATATGGACGTAACATAGTCAGTCCACATTGCTGCTAACTGTTTTTCGTGCGTGCAATCGATGCCATTTTTCTCCACGCAAGAGGCGTCGGCCCTTTTGAAGATGGCATCTAGAGCGTAAAATCAAGATAAGCCGCAGGATTTTAGGAGTCGTTTTTGACAGATTAGTCTTAACCGACTGACTAAGCTGATGTCACAGAGAGCAGAGAGAGGGAGGCTCTCCGTGGGAGTCGGCCTGTTCAGATGAAATGCGGGCCGGTGCCAGCGTCTTGGACCGGCTACTGTTGGTCTACTGTCAGTCTGCCAATCTGCAAGCTGCCCCCCCAACACACACACACACACACACACACACACACACACGCACAGACACATACATACACACAAACACACTCACACACACACACACTCATGCTGGTGTCCAGCGATGCGTGTGCTGAAAGGCAGGGAACCAGCACAATGCAAGGAGCCTGTTACAGCCAACCACTCACAGTTTTGACAAGGTTTTGACGTTACTATTCTGCTGAGAGTCCTGGGCAAATCCATCACTGTTCTCCGCAGACTCCAGACTTCGCCACAGCACCATCCTCAGTGAAAAATATTTCACTTTTCCTGACTTTGCCTTGTGGAGCAGTTAGAGATGTACAGAGGATACACGGCAGGTGCAGGGATGGCATATCCAACCTTCTTTGATGCAACTGGGACCTCTAGTGGTCATGTGTTGTTACTGCAACGCACTCCCATGCAGACTGGCAGATGGACAGATATACCAAGCCAAGTGTATTTGCATACCACTGGAGTGATAGAATATATATTGAAGACAACCTCAACTCAGCAATATGAGATCAGAGAAGAAGGTGGAGGACACTTAAAGGCAAAAAGAGAACAATGTGTGACAGTTACATGTGACAGACAGGGGTTATGAATTATTCACCAAACAGCCTGGTGTTGAAGGGGGGAGCTGTTAGCACCAGCAGGGTGTGCGGTGGGGTGCATTGAAGCAGAGCATTTATGGGTACTGGTGAGAGCTGGTATCAGTGTCTATCAGCCAGACCGTAGTTATGTAAATACGGCTAATACAGCCGGCAGGAGCAGGGTTAATTATCTTGAACGATGCAAAGGTGGTGGCTCCTGTTTGGCTGTGATAGATTTGCATTATGTAAATGAACAGAGGTCACACCCAGAGCAAAGTGTGGTCAGAGACGCACCGGCATTTCAGTTTCCCTCCATCCATGCGAGTGGGAGCACGCCTCCTGTCTGCCTGCGGTGCCACCGTCGCAGGTACAGGAAGTGGACTTAGACGGTGGCAGGTGCAGGAAGCTGACTCACGGGTGTGGTAGGTGATGGGAGGGGTCAGGGCTTTGTGACTCCCTGCAGAAGGGACAGTTTCTCCCTCGGGCTCTGTTTCTGTGCGTGCGTGCGCGTGTGCGTGTGTGTGTGTGTGTGTGTGTGTGTGTGTGTGTGTGTGTGTGTGTGTGTGTGTGTGTGTGTGTGTGTGTGTGCGCGCGCGTGTGTGTCTGTGTATGGAAACCTGGCAGCTGGCAACAGGTAGATGATTGACCAGCACCAGCCCGTGCTGGATGCGTGGGAACCTCGGGGACAAAGGCTCAACTCTCCGTGCCTGTGCGTTCGTACCCGGGCCTCCCACGGGTTTGTTTGACTGGACTGATTCACGGCGGAAGAAGGTGTGATGTCGAGAACCTGAGCCCTGAATTGATCGCCGTCGGGCTGCAGTTTCGGGTCGTTCCAGGGGCAGTTGTGGGTGACACGCCCTGTTTGTCCCGGGGGCTTTCACGGGTCAAAGGTCCAGCGTGCTGGGGTGATCTACGGGCACTGAGTGCTCTCACAGAGGAAAGTAGCCACCACAAGCCTGAGTAAGTTTGGCGTGTTTAAGCCTGCACACAACAATGTCTAACAATGATTTCACAAGTGCAGTATCAGCAGTTATTGTTGTCAGAGAGAATCATACTCGGTAGGTGCACCTTTTATTGAAGAGTAAGCTTTGACATACCACGGTGTCACGTATGTAATTTTGAATGCCCTCAGGAAGTCTATTTAAAAAGGAATATTTTAACAGGTGAATCATGTGTTTGAGCGCAGGGTGTGAATAATTGTGTGTACACCACTCGAATGACTGCCCTGAAATTCTCTCCTTGCCTCATTTAAATTAATGTCTCTGTTCAGGCACTTTATCTTTCTGAGTCATTGAACATTCTTTTTTTTTTCTCTTGTTGGCATTCAATTGACGAGGTTAACTGTTAAATGAGCTTACATAAGAAAGGGCCTGGCTTTATCTAGCCTAAGCTTTCACATCCATGTGTGAGGGTCTTTCTCTTTATTTGTGTGGGAGTAGAAGTGCAAAGATAAGGCCTCCTGATTCCTGAGTCTGCTAATGCACTGTTAGCGGGAGGCAGCCTTTAGGCTAACAGTAACACAGCCGACCTATATTAATGTTGCACTGGAACATCGGTCAGCTTTCGGTCAGAATGTGAGAATGTTGTGCAGATGAACATTGAGTTGACAAATGAAGGTTGGCCTTTTTCACGTGGACATACCTGGATTACACTATGATCCTCTTAAACTTGAAAAACAAGAAATCCTGCCCCACCCCAATAACCTTCCCAGATTTAGACATTAGTGTTAGGTTTGCATTTATAGACTGTTGCCTAACCCTGGAGCGGTGTAGCCAATTTCCTTGTAGAACTATGTACAGGCGCTTTAAAGGGGAGGACTTTGCTCTGTAATGACGAAAACGCACTGGCAGTACAGTATAAGGATGTAATGAGCAAAAGATTCATTTGCAAAGGCTCCTCTGGAGACCTCTCTGCCCCAGTGAGCTGTGCTTCTCCTTTATTACCCTGCAGTCATGAGCAGCTCGTTTCCCTGTCATGACATTATTAATATCGTTGCTATTATTTATTGAGCGGTTGGGTCCAGGGTGACTCACGGCCCATTCAAAAAAAAAAAATACGCTGCAGAATAAGAACACCGATAAGCAAGTTCAGCACAACCCCCACCTTACAGCTTCTGGCAAGGCAACACAGAGACAGCCTGAACAAATTAAACTGAAATATCTCGCTATATCTACCCCGGCATGAGTCAGGATGGCTAGTTGGTGGCTGTTGGGTCAGCGTAAAGCGAAAACAGCACTCAGGCATGCTCAAGTTGTCAGCACAAAGGGTAGATGGGAGAAGATAAGAATCAGGGGAACTCAGATACGGTCTAAAGAGCTGAGTCTTGACAAGGGAACGGAAGCTGGTGGGTGAATGCAGTCCTGCTTGGAGCAGGTAGCTCATTTCACCACTAGGGGGCCAAGGCTGAGAATGAGCAGGGCTTTGTCAGAGAGCCTCAAATTGGAGCAGCCCACAGCACAAATAACACTGCAGTAATATGCCTCACCTCTCTTTTTTGTAATTATCCTTTTTGGTGACTTTTCAGTTTCAGGGTTACATTATGATGACTGCACACTTTAATATAAAATAACTGGACTCAGCTCACATTAGAAACAGGTCAATTTGGATGAGAAAAGACCACTTTAACAGAAAAAAATGTACAAATATCTGTAAAAGACAGTAAATCTGCTAAAATCACGTAGCCCCTTTCTCCAGTGATCATTTCACATTTTCCAAGTACATCCATAAAGGTTTCACCTCTCATTTGGGCTTGTGACATTGCCCTGTAGTGACTTACAGTATGAGTATGCAGTGGTGTGCAATGCCAGTGGTCAGGATTAATAACAACGGCTGCAGCACCCGCCTAATGGATGTATTGATGCTGACAGAACTCCAGTGTGAGGTCAGAGGTCGTGCTCTTCTGAGGGTTTGGGTGCAGCCGTGTAGCTGGGGTTCTCAGGAACACCCCACAGAGGGTGACCCACAGTGAGCGACGGGCATCCCACAGTGCGGGGCGTATTTTGGCACCTGTGTACCCCCCCCCTCGCCTGGGCCCTGAGGGAGGCACAGATCCCTCTGTATGGGCTGAAACACTTCCAGTCTCTCCTGTCTCTCTCCCCGGGAGGTGCCAGTGTCAGGATGTGCCTCAAACTGGCCACACGCATTCCAGAGAGCCTCACGAGGACGGTGGAATGAAGCTGGTGGTGTTAGCCTTTGAGTGGGCTTCTTCATTCTATAAAATCGAGCCAGCGTTTGGCGGTTTTGGCGGGAGGCAGTGGTTTTCCGTGTCGCGTTCCCTCGATGCTAGCAAAAACAACACTACGGTGGTTCAGTGGAGCCACACTCTGCTCATAACTTTGATTGGCCGTAATTTTGAGCTGACCTTTTTAAGAGCGGGGTCTTGCTGGGATTCATCCCGCCGTCCTCTTCTGGCTGTCCCTGGATGAGACTGTGAGCAAAGCATATCCGGGAATTGCTGGCTTTGGGGCCGTGCGTGAAAGTCCAAAAGATGTCCATCCGCGTCATCGCTAATTATGGTACACTGATCTCTGTTCAGTGCTGTGGGAACATTCCAAAGCAGGAATGAGTTGTAGAGTTGCTCTGGGTTCAGTCCCGTCTTCCGGCAACATCTGAGGTTACACCACAGCATTCTTGTGGTTCAGATAAAGCTAAAATGCAGTGTCTCGGCTGACAGTTGAACAACTCTGAAATCAGAACCAGTCTGGGCCCGTGTAAAAAATTGCGTGAGAAACAATCAACCTGAATTAGTCAGGGTGTACAAATCCAAACAAGCAGCAAAGCAGGTGTGGGATACTGTAAAGGCAGGGCCTAGACGGATCTGCTGCGCCCATCTGGTCTGGGGGCGGCAGTGTAGCATAGTGGTTAAGGAGCAGGACTCGTAACCGAAAGGTTGCCAGTTCGAGCCCCGCTGGGACACTGCTGCCGTACCCTTGGGCAAGGTACTTAACCCACAATTGCCTCAGTAAATATCCAGCTGTATAAATGGATAACATTGTAAAAGAACTGTAACCTATGTAAGTCGCTTTGGATAAAAGCGTCTGCCAAATGAATAAATGTAAATGTCTGGGAGTGCTGTTGGCCTGGTCTGACACTGTTGCTCATTTAACTTGGACCTCTGTGACCAACTGTTGCTCATTGTAACACTTGTGACGGCGACGCCAACTTTTGATTGGTCAGTAATTGTATATGTTTTGGTAACTTTTTTTGTATTTTTACCTACCTTTAATGAACAATTGTTACTCGACACCGATAAATTCTGATACTTTAGGTTGGCCATAGCACCCCTGCAGGTCAGCATCATAACGCCATCTAGTGGCAGAAGCGTGCAGAAGCGTGCAGCAGAGTTAGCGCAGCACAGTCTAATCTGTCTCACAAAGCCGCGTGTGTGTCTGTTGTCTTAGATTCGGCGGGACGCCCAGTGTGCGACCAGTGCAGGCCGGAGTATCAGGGCCCCAACTGTGACCAGTGCAGGGATGGCTTCTACAACTCCGACAGCATCTGCGTGCCCTGTGAATGCCACGGCAACGCCGACCCCGCGGCTGACCCTCGGCTGTGCAACCCGGACACAGGGCACTGCCTGAGCTGCGCCAACAACACCGCGGGCACGCACTGCGAGCTCTGTGCCCCGGGCTTCTCCGGAGACCCCCTCACCCACGGCTGCACCCCCGCAGGTAAGGGGACGAGCCCTGCTTCATTTCTCGGCGTTCTTCTAAAGGGAATTTCCAGGTTTTGGTCTCGTTCAGCTCCTTTTCTCTGGACGTCAGCTAGTTGAGGCGCTATTTTTAGAGACCCCCGTGCACGGGATAAGGCACAGGGACAGCACCTCGCAGATAAACTTTCATTCGGTCTCTATCAGTCTGAAACGATCTCTGCAGACCGCGCTGGGTTTTCAGCCTCTAAGCCCACAGCTGCTGCAGAAAAAGGATGGACCTGATAGGTTGGATCGGTGAGAGTGTTCAATTTCCCACGTCATCAATTTCCCACTCTATAGTCTCAGTGGACTGCCCCCACCCCCACTTGCCCAACCAAACATACCCCTCCCAAAAAAAAAGAGCAGCAGGGGACTGAGGCCTTGAGTAGCAGTAGGGAAAGAGGTCCTGTCCTCTGGTGACATATGACCCGGGTTACAGGGCACAAGGGAAAACAGACTCCTGCTGAAAAGGTCCTGGCCAAAAAGGCAAGACCACAAATGCAGCAGGAACGCTAACTTAACCCTGCATTTTTGGAATTGCGACACATGGAAGCAGTGGGCTGAAACGCTGCAGTGAGTCACGGCTGTCCTGATCCCTCAGGCCTGCAGAGCCAGCTCTCCCCTGCTTCTGTTAATCATCTGAGCACAGGCCAGGCAGGAGACAGGTTGAGCCAGCCTGCTGCAGCACAGCTACTGCCATGATTCCAGAATCCAGCAGCGTCACCCCTGAATTCCACACCCAGCAGAGTCGTCCCTGAATTCCACACCCAGCAGAGTCGTCTCTGAATTCCACGTCCAGCGGGGTCATCCCTGAATTCCACACCTAGCGGGGTCATCCCTTAATTCCACATCCAGCAGGGTGATCCCTGAATTTCACACCCAGCAGGGTCACCCCTGAATTTCACACTCCCCAGAGCTAGGTTTGACCAGCTTCACCTCTGCAGTACTGATCCAACAGCAAGTGAACGCTTTCTTCAGCACTCAACAGTTCATGTTCATCCCCGTATTTCTGGAAGGTCTTTGATTGGTCTGCTCTTGCTGTTGTTGAATTCCATCATTAATATAATTAATACTAAGTTTGTGTCATGAGGATGTTTCAAATGCGCAATAGCAAAAATTTCCGCTGTCGTCCTCTTTCAGATGTAAAGACCCTTCCAGGCCCGGAGATCAGGACGACGACGACAGCACCCCCCAGAATCACACGCACCACCTCTACGCCCGACAGCGGAAGAATGACCTCCGTGACCAACTCCACCGGCCTGCGAACGGCGGTCACCACGCAAGCCCTGCTGACCAGCCTCGGCGGCCCCACGGACAACACCACGGCCGCCGTCACCGAGGTGTCCTGGACCCAGTTCAACATCATCATCTTGGCCGTCATCATCGTGGTGGTGGTGCTGCTCATGGCCTTCGTGGGCGGGGTCTACACCTACCGCGAGTACCAGAACCGCAAGCTCAACGCCCCCTTCTGGACCATCGAGCTGAAGGAGGACAACATCAGCTTCAGCAGCTACCACGACAGCATCCCCAATGCCGACGTCTCGGGCCTGCTGGAGGACGAGGCCAGCGAGGCGGCGCCCAACGGCCAGCTGGCCCTCACCACCTCCATGAACATGTACAAGGCTTAGGGTGAGGCCACGCCCCATCGGGCACCCTGCTGGAGGGAGAGCTGGGGACACAAGCATGGAGGCAAAGGCAGGCTAGAGAGGCTGGAGGGGCTGGGGTGGGAAAGGGGGGGTTAAACAAACCCTAAAGGATCCTGGGAAGTGTCTGTGGAATAGGTCGTCGTTCGCAGGAGGCCCTGACTGTGTTCCCGTGTTTGTGGAAACCTCTGAACGACACTCTTTACAGTGCTTTATTGAGTTAATAAAAAGACTATGTCAGGAAAATTTGGGGAAAGAATTGCGATAATGGGTGAGAAATACAACACACATTGGTGCAGCTGTCCTGAGGCAGTGGAAGTGAATACGTGCACAGAAAGGCATGTGTACCGCATAGCCAAGTGGGAAGGACTCAACTGGAAGCCTTTGCTTAATTTCTGGGATTTTCATTCATGACTATAACTGTTTCCCCGCTCAACACACCCACAGAGTTGGACCAGCAAAAGCTGAAAGTATGACACCAAGGGTCGCACAGTGACTCTTTGAATGTCGGGATGTGTGGAATATGACTCACAGCTAAGAGTGAGTGACAAATAAAATAAAAATTAAATATTGAGACATGTGACATGACACCTTTTCCCTGGTCTGGAAGAGGATAACTGAGATGCTGTTGGACAAACTCGGGACCCAAGTGTGTTAGTAGTATTTGAGGAGAACCCAAAGGAGCCGGTGCAAGGTGGACATGAGGTTCCTGGGACTCTGAGAGCCTGGGGGGGGTGTGTGTGCAGCTGGACTCTGCGCGCACACACATACACACATACACACACACACACACACACACACACACAAACACACACAGAAAAGGACACAGAGGGAGTCTTCCTTATGTAATATGAATCTTGATCTTGTAAATCCAGTGGTAAGTTGACCCCCTCATATGAACTCTGCATTGAGGGAAAAGGCATTTAGAACAAGGGAGGGATAAAATGTTAAGTGAAGAGAGCTGTGTTTACGAATGTTCTTAATCTTATGTTATTTTTAACAGATTGAAGTAACACTTTGAAGTGAAATGGAATTTGAGATTTGGCTACAGGGGTTGTTGCAGAGTGATGGGACAAGCCCACGAAACTCTGGATAATGAGATGGAACAGAGCATGCTGGGACAGAGTCACATGATTGCAGCTTTATGATTTACAGCACAGTCACAGTGACTCAGAATATGTAGAGTCCTTATACTGCAGAACTGTTCACCTCTTTCAAAAGGTACACACTTAAAAAGAGAAAACATGTTTTAATGTTCAACTTGAATTGACAAAAACTTGTCCAGACAGTTATTTTGATGGTATTATTATTCTGTTTATTTTACTTTTTATTTATTGTTTTTTTTTTTTTTTTTTTTTTTACATACATTTGTCTTTCAAGTATAGGTGTGGCATACTTGAATGGCTCAGTAAATGTTGTTTATGACCTAGAGCACACAGCTAAATGCTAACTGAAAAGCTGAATTTTACTTATTGTGCGTTATTTTCTGTTGAATTTCAAGGGAGACAGTGGAGGATGTGTGTGGCATTTCTTTTACTAAAGCTAGCTAATCTCTGAATCATGTATGTCAGTAACCTCAGTTTTAATAATTTTTGCTGCAGTTTCTTTCCGAGCCTTGACTTTGCATGTAATTGAGGGGAAATTTGAACAGATGTTCACAGATAACAGCTTCACACAAACACAGTTTTATTTGTTCTTAACCTCATCTTTGGAAAAGTGAAGGAGAATGTGTCATTTCATGTGCAACCGGAAGGCCTGTATTTAGCTCCTGCCAGAACATGAAGCCAGTCAGATTAGAGCTGCACCCCTTAGGAAATCACTGACCTTAGACCGCAGGTGTGTTTGTGTGTGTGTGTGCGTGTGTGTGTGTGTGTGCGTGCACATGTATGTGTGTGGTGTGTGCTTATGTGTGTGCACATGCGTGTGTGATATGTGCTTGTGTATGTACGTGTATGTGTATCTGTGTGTGTGTGTGCGTGCATGCATGTGGAGTGTACATGTATGTGCTTGCATGCAAGTGATGTGTGCACTTCTGTGTGTGAGCGCATGCGTGTGTGTGCGTGTATGTGCGTGCTTACTGTGTGTGTGTTTGTGTGTGGGAGGGGGGAGTAGAGATATAAAGATAGAAACATGATATGTGAGTGGGTAAGTGTGGTTTTGGCTGAGAATCAACAAGGTGACTAGCATTTCTCATTTTTAGTACACGCATACCCCTGTAAGAGTAAGCACTACCTGCAGCAAATAGTTCAGCTAAAAGCCTCTCCTTGATTATTGGGTCATAGACGTCTACCATGAACAGTGACCAGATGATACACACACCATAGCAAATAACTTAATTTCTGACCTGGCTGCTTTCACTGTGTGATCACGCTGCCCGGGGGGGGGGTTGCTCACCTGTGTGTGTCAGTCGTCCTGAGCCCTCATTACAGCTGATCACCAAGTTCTGTGTTCATCGTATTACACTGAGGCATGCAGAGATTCTCCCTGAGCCACTCCTGAAGTCCTGCTGAGGACTTCCTGTCTAACACCAGGCTGCTACACCCAAGCAGGCGCCACTAGCAGGCGCCACTAGCAGGCGCCACTAGCAGGCCCACTAGCAGGCCCCGTTCCAAATAGCACGTCGACTCTCCCTCCGGCGGCTTGTGGCTGGGATGGCGGGTACGCCATCCGCCAGGTTATGGGTGATGCAGGGTGTTCCTCATACCCACACACCAGAGAATCTGGCTATTTTCAGTTATTAAATAGAGGCTGGCACCACTGGTGGCATAGCTCCCGGTGCCGGTGGAGTCTAGTCCACCTTAACCAATCACAGTAGACAGACAGGCCCTCTTCCTCATGCAATAGCTTCCCTCATGGAATTAAGCTAAAAGAGTCAGGAACCCCTGGTCCTCAGGTAACCCCCAGTCCCCCCACCCCGCTCTCTGACCTATTTATGACTGTAAATAAGAGTAGGACTTTGTACAGATGGATGTAAATAAGAGTTCTGTATTGTACAGGTAGAACACATTGCATACAGAGAGGAGGCAAAGGAACGCTGAGTCACAGCCCCTGTTAAAGGTGGTGGTTGGGGGAAGGGGGGGGCTGCAAGGCAGGGCGGGGGTTGGGTTGTGAGTCACAGACTGTTTGACACCACATAACAGAGACAGACAACAGAGGCAACAGGGGTTACTCAGAGACAGCAAAATAACCAGCAGCAGCCCCTGTCTTCTCCCACCCACCACAACCTAACACGCAAGAGATATGCTACCAAAACCCTTCCTGTTGTTTTCCGTGAATAACGAGGTGTAAATAATATGATGAGCTAATGACATTACATAAACTGTATTTAATAATAAAAAAAAAAAAACTTTGGGTTTTATCGTTTTGCCTGTCTGGCCTGTTTGTGTGGAGTTGTTCTTTTCTTTCCTTTGTTTCACTGAAAACGCCTGTGTGCAGAAACAGAAGCTGTTTTTTGAGTGTAACGTTGCCCTGGCGGGTTACGTTACACCCAGAACCATTTTGATCCTGTGCTTCCTGCTGGCTGGCATCTCCGTGTGCATTTTGCTCTCATAGCTGGGAAGAATTTAAAGAATGAGCCACAGGAGCAGGCTCTGGGTGCAGACCTGTTTCACAAGAAGCATATTTCTTTCTCTGAGTAGTTTTTCACCCTCCTGCCTGCCGCCTCACGCACACCCTCCCACAAGCACCTGAGCCACAGGGCCCAGCGCAAACAGGGAGAGACACATCATGTGGACTTTGTTTTCTGTCACGGTCGACATTGTCTTCTTGCACGAAGGCTTGTCACTGTCTTGACTTTTTTTTTTTTTTTCGGCTTCATATACACTGTCATAAGGCAGACCAAGCGCTATGGGGGTGCCCCAGACAGACCTCAGTGCACCTCCAGCTGTTTCCTTATATCCCGATGTCTACATAGTATTTATGACTTTTTGTGAACCCCCATGGATTGCAATTGCACCCCTCTGTATTTTCTCCTGGAGCCGGGCCTATCATAAGGTAATGGGACACACATGGCCAAGGGAAGTGGCAAGGAAACACGGGAGTCCAAAATATGGTGCAAGTCATGTGTTTGTTAAAGCAAGGTGCAGGTGCAGAGGTGAAACATATAACAGTGGAGAGGGAAAAAATATATGTAAAAATGGAAATATATACAAACTGATATACAGTGTTAAACCACACAGGTCAGCAACCACAAGAAAAGGGGGAAAAACCTAGCTCACACTACTGATCAGACTTCCAGACAAGATTTATTTCTCTCAGCCTCCAACTCTCTCCCTCAGGCCTTGCAAGGAGAATGGCTTCTATACCCTTTGCCTCACAGGTTACCCCTGACTGGAGCATACCAATTTGTTTATAGGTAAATTGCTGTCTGGACATCACACATTTAAGCCATGCAATTCACAACATCACAGCAATATCTTACTGAAGTCACTAAAAAACTGACACTCAGTTCAACCTACACAGACAATACATAGATCTGATCATCAGTATTTTAAGCACTCCCAGTAAGGTGCGTTTTCTCACCAGATGTCTATCACATAGTTTTGCACACAGGCCCATGGCTTTTCCCTGTAACTGAACCCTACACTCTACTGTGTACACTATGAGGTAAGTTATCTGCTTATACTGTTAATGTATGAACGAAATATAACTTACCCAGCTACACAAAACGCGCAGAGTAAAAGTCATTACAAAGTTCAGCTTTAAATTCCTAGTGACGGGTTGCATGACCGAACGCCATGTAAAGGGATGTTGCTTTTTTCTCTTTACACGTATGAAAGCCAGCATTTCAGAAGTATATAGGAAATGTCCGCAATGAGTCAGCAAACGCCACCTGCAATGTACAGTAGTGCTGTTAATCAGAACACAACAGAAATCCCTAGGACCATTTATGATCCTTCTCCCACATTTTGTCAAAGTGAACAATTCGGTCCGCATGAGACGTAAAAATAAACTGCCGGTAAAAAAAGTGTGATGTCAGCTTTCAGAATTTTGAAATTCTTCCCTCCCAAGAAGGTGCAAGAACTGTGCCAGGTTTGGACCCAGGAGGGCCCTGTGTACCCCTGCACTGTTCTGTGCTGCAGGTGTTTTACAGCAGTCGTATGGCAGGGACATCCCGGGACTGAGCAGAGTGTCAGAGACCGGCATCACCAAAGCTCTTCATTTTATTATTTTTTTCCATCCACCACATCTGTTTCAGCCACCCATCTGCAAAAAAATGTACGTGTCAAAACAAGACAAAGCAAAACCAAAAAAATCCCAGCTCAGAAATGTAGGACACTGGTTCCCAGCCAGCGACACAAAAAAAAAGGTTACAGCCGCCACCAGCTGAAAGAGGTCAGGTGTCACACCATCTAAAAATGCAGGTGTCAGCTGGCTGTCGTCATTAGCACATGCAGGTGTTTCCTGTTTTTTTTTCCTAATTTTGGGTGGGGGCGTGGGTGGGTGGGTGGTGGTGATGGTGTGGGAACAGCGGTGTGTACAGACATGGGCCCGAAAGCAGGCAGAATATCAGGTAGCAGCTGCGCGCGGGAAAAAGACCATCCGCTGCTCCTCTGACTGAACCGGATGCAGCGATGATGTAGTGCTAGCGGTGCTTTCCCTGCGCGATTCTCATGGCTCAGGCGCCGGTGTTACTGCAGGCCAGCTGGGCACACGTTAGCAGAGCTCATCTCTTCAGAACCCACACTTTTCTGAAAAACACACGCAACCCCAGCAGCTGGAGGGGAAAACCGTGTTGCCTTTTTTCTGCCGTTTTCTCTTTTTTTCCTCTTCTCTTTACTTACCAGCAGGATCAGGTGCACTGGCCGCTAATTGTAAATAAAGTCCAGGAAATTGAGTGGGTTTCATGTGATGTGGAACCCTGCAAAAGAGAAAAAGTTTCCCTCTCACTTCAGTCTGTTTCATGTATTATTACTGCTTTTTTTTATTTGCATGACAGCCAGAGGCTTACACAGAGTGTATTTTTATGTATTATTTATCTTATATTTTAGTAGTTCAGGAATTCAAGTGCCTTCATTGACAGTACAGTGGCCACCCACAGAACTGAACCTACAACCTGACAGATGCAGTCACCAGGGGCACAGCTGGGGTGTGCGTGTGTGCACTCCAGACAATCTGGAGTGCACATGCAGCTGATTCGAGAGCTATTGCGCCACTCCCTCACTGCACTGAAACACCTGTTCCCACACCCACTTTTCTCCCCTGGATCCCAGCCAGGAATGAATCCTACTAGATGAGAGGAGAGATATGGATGCCAAAGTACAGGGAGAGAAGGCTGACCCTTGTCTTCAACAGCTCTCCTTGTCATGGGAGGAACCGGCACTGCACAACGCCTGTGTGAATACTACAGATATGCCTGTGCATGACTGTGTCTGGGGTCTTCATATAGGTGGAGCAGGTCGAGAGGCCAAGTAACAGTGGCAAAACTGGCACACTGTCCCATCTGAAGACACCGAGGTTGAGACAGGACCCACTTACAAAAAGGCGAGGGGAGGCAATCCTAATCAGTCAGTATCCTACCTAGGCAATTCCTTTTGCAGAGTGGATTAAAAAATCATTTTAAAAAAGGAGAAAAGCTAAGCATCTAGTCCCACAAGACATCAGATATTGTGCAGTATCTTCTTTTTCAATGAAAGTAAAGTCTTTTGGAATGTTGCATTTGAAGGAAGGCTCTGGGCAAAAAAACTGATGATTAATATGCAGGGAGAAGTGATACAGTTCACCTCGCATTGAAAGTTCAGAGTGTATTGTTTCTGTTTCACTCTCCAGGAGACAGCTGAACTGTGTCTGGCACATACTTTGCCATTCAGCAAAAATCAAAATCACAAGCTCACATGAATATGGAAGGAATCTCATTGGTGCAGGGGTTATATTACATTACATTCTTTTAACAGATGCTCTCATCCAGAGCGACTTCCAGCACAAAAGAATAGAAGTGTATCCATTCAAGTGGAACGAGCAACAGTGTCAGACAGTCTAACAACACTCCCAAACCAATGTGTGTGAGCATAACACTATTCAAGCCCTACCACAGCTTGTGCAACCTGGCTAGACAATGGAAGCTAAGTATACTACCATACATCACAGTCACATATGTGTTATATGGGTTATAATGTGATAGCTCAAACAGCTAGCTCCCACTCCCAACTGGAGTTTGAAATAAGTTCTGATGTTTCCTGGAGTGGTCCAGGAAAATGTAATCCCAGGTTTCCCAAGTATTTGACATTTAACAACAGGAAACATGTTAAGTTGGACATCAGTTGTCATGTGAGGGCCTTCAGTTGCCATGGTGGACCAGGTGTCCACAAGCCAGCCAGACACTTTCCCAGAGTTTTATTAACTTGTACAGTCACCGATGCCTTTCAAGACAATCCTCTCTGATCTGTAAGATTTCGCATTCTTCAGCAGCGGTTTGTTGTGACTCAGCCGGAATATATGAAAATAACTGCCTGGCCTTTATTGTATGGAAAAAACGGATATCAACCAACATGAGGAATCTGTCACGCATAACCACGCTGGAGGCTGGTTACAGGAAGCCAGAAGAGAATTCTGATCTGGGAGGACCTGAGCTTGAGACTGGCTTGCCTCCCTCTCTCTCTCTCTCTCTCTCTTTCTCTCTTTCTCTCTCTCTCTCTCTGCAACATCTTACATGCACTTTTGGTAGCAAATTGGACATGACTGTCTCACCTGGCATTTTTGGGGAAGGAAAGATTCAGTAGTTTGTCTGTGCAAGGGTCGCAACAGAGTGGGAGACAAAACGCCTGGGAGGGGTGAGTCACACTTCCTGTCTTCACTCAACGCAGCAACGTACGGCTCCTTCATGTTCTGCTGTCAGAGGCAGTGACGGGGTGAGCCGCGCCATTCCGAGAAATGCTTTTTTGTTTTTTTTGTTCTTTTTTTTTTGAGTCACGCACACATCCCGCCACTAACACCACCCCGATCCCAGGTGCTCTGTGAATGCAATCTGCAGGGCTGCAAAACAGATACTGACAAGCAAGCGAGGGGTTCACAGCAAGGGTGGGACACCAAGGGGAAGGCCCCTTTGCAGGGAGATGATGCACATGTTCTCAGATTCCACCCCCAAAAAACAGGCTTCTCGTGAAAATGAGACCCCCTTTCTGTAAACCTTTTTCGGTTAAGAAGGGAGGAAATGCCACAAACCATGACACCCTGGTCACCATCAACCATATATTCGTCTTCATTGTTTTAATCTGCTTGGCCCACTGTTTCCTTACATAATTTAAGGTCACTTCCCTTTAAGAACTCCTCTATGTGTGTTGTGTAACAGGAGTTCAGTCTGTTTATGGAAAAAAGCAAACACAACACAGCTGCTGTTGCTGTTACTGCTACTGTTGCTGGTGCAGTTTTGAGTTTTTTGTTTTTAATTTTATTTTATAAATAACAATGTGGATTCATACATTCAAAAATCTGTTGTTTTATCTCTAATCTACCCCCCTCTCTGTCTATCCTATCTATCTCTATTTCCTACCCAAAAAAAACACTCTACACTAGTTTAGCACTTAACTCAATATCTTACTGACCTCTTGCAGTATTTTTCGAGAACTACTCTTAGTATTGAGATGCACTTATTTGGAAGTCGCTCTGGGTCAGAGTGTCTGCTAAATGACGTAATGCAATGTAATGTCATGTAATGATGTCAAGTGAGTTGTTTGTTTGTCATTTCATACCAATGAAGCTCGGTGGTCAAGGCAGTCGTTTTGACTGTATGGCAAGGCCCTGGGCCAATCTTAGCCATGTCATGAGCCAACAATAACTGGCAGATCACAGCAGTGGAACAAATTTTTGCGTGGAGACAAACACAACACAACACAACATAACATAACGTATGCGGTTGGCAGTTCCAAATTAGGGCAGTGTAGGGAGGAAAAAAGCATTAAAAAATGAAATGGCTAGACGATTCTTTTTTCCGCACTTCTCAGAGCATGGCTGTTTTGCTGTTCTCTTGTTAATATGTTCATCAGCATCTCATTGGTCTTAAAACGGTACAGCTAGTGCAGAAATAGTTATTGGCTTTTGAAAAATATGTTCCTTTTTCACAAAGGTTCCCCGTTCTGTGGGGAATTTGGACAAAATGTGTCCTTGAACACATCAAAAGGGAATGTTTGTGTTGCAGATGAGTGCTTCTTGCCTTTACTCCCTGGTATACTGTAGTAGTAGCACAGTGATTTCTTACATCCATCAAAACCTTTCAATTTCATTTTCACCCTCTCAAGCCAAAACAGTACTGAGGTCCAATCAGTGATGCTTTTCCCTTGGCTTAGACTCCCTCTGACCACAGCCAGCTGCCTAATCCCTGGAGACCAAGAAGTTCTGTAATTACATTTCACTCTCAATTATGTTTTCACCTCTGTTTTTATGGCTACTGCAAACGGGCAGATGTTCTGCTGTAGCCTGGGGTTTTGTGACACTCACAAAGAGGAAACAGATCAGCTTTGAGGATGACAGACATATATCACAGAGAATTTAAGTACATCTTGTCATTTAAATATTTATCCACCACTCACAAAGCAGTCGTGAATGTCTTGATCACATTGTTATAAATGAGGGGTCGACAACCAATATGACAGGAAGTGACTTTTTTTTTCTTCAGAGTTTTCCAGTAACACAACGTTCTTAGAGCCACAGTAGATTACATTTTCACCTTTAAGAAACGGAAATAAGAAACTAGTTGAAAAGAGATTGTGGCTGTTTTGAACACACAAGAGCGGTTATTAGATGAATTAAAATTTAATTAGCATTTGCCTGAGGGTTGGGGGAGGCTAGAGAAATGCTTTGAAGAAAAAAGTCAGATTCTAAAAAATATCATTCCTATGTGTTACTTGCAGTCATTGCACTCCAACTCCGTGGGCTGTTAACAAGTAGTAAAAGACAAATTGCATGCCAGGTAATGCTACAACTAAGATATAACAGATAGTGTAAATGTGAGATAACCTCTAACGCTACCCATGTTTGTGATTTCGCAGCTCATTTGCTTGTGAGCTATCTAGAAATGTTTTTCTAAATAGATACGTTGGTCAAAACGTTACCGTTGTTTGTGACTGCACCTCGTTAACACAATCTCTATGTAGTTGCAAGCCAGCTAATCATTGAGGCTTGCTGGCTGGCTAGCTAGCATATATTTTACTTGACATGAAAGATTATTTGCTACCTGTACTTTAACTTCCAGACCCACCCATATAACTCACAAAGTTTCGTACCATAACAGATAATAGATAGTCATACAATATTATCAGGATGCCTGGCAAAATAGCTAAGTGTTTAGTTAGGTTTGCCCATTTTACTACTGCACCCAGAATTCGCTACTGTATGTCCTTTTGCTGGTATGTTTCACTGTTAGTATTCTGCTAAACTAGTTTTATCAGGTTTTGTGAAAATTGTTCAACTGTGGATGGATACAGACCTTCTTAATGAGGATTAGTGGCACAGGTACCCAAGAGCATCATGGGAAGGGACAACTAGGGACTGCCAGGGAGCGTGATGAGCACAGGTATTTTGTATTGGAATCAATGGAATCACTGATTCTTTAACCTTCTTGGTCTCCACAAAACATGATCTAAGACTTCCCCTTTACCTAGTAGATATTGGTGACATGAATTTTAAAAGATTCATTCCCCCTTTTCTTTACTAAGATACGGATAAATGTGTCAGCTCTCCTGTTAAATGGGCAGGGCTCTATGCGGTATATTGGCCGTCACAATTTCTAAAATAAAATAAAATATCAGTCATGTTGTAGTACTTACTTTTGTGGTAAACCAATAAGCATTATAATATAGGTGCATTTTTTCCAAATACTGCCATTAACTCTGTAACATTTTGTTGTTTACAGCCACTAATAAAATCACAGAACTTTGTCGATGCCACCGATTGACCGCGGCTACATTTAGGACAGAAATGGTGGTTGACTTATATAAATGAGATATATATATATATATATATATATATATATATATATATATATATATATATATATATATATATATAGCCAACCTCAGCTGTTTTTCTATTACTGTTGTTCTGTGAATTCGGCGGTTCAAGTGTGAGCGGATTTAGAGGGTGTGATAAAATGTAGTTTGGTAAGTGCGATAGATCGCTTCAGATTCGCAGGGCGACAAAGAGCAACAGGTTGCAGACCCCTGTTATAAATAGTGAAAGCAAGAGGCACCACAACTGCAGCCTGCAGACTTTAGTCGTTTGCATTTTGGATTGCGCACTGCATAATAAATTGCTTACTGTGGTCATTTATGCAGGAAGCATGCAGACCAGTGCATGAGCTGTGAACAAAGTGGAATGTTTTGTGGGTTTTATTTTTAGTTTAGACTCATAATAGATGAAAGTCAGATTTGCTCTTCAGAGCTCTTAGATCTCTGTCCCGCACAGAGGTCTTTATTATTAAACTGTCCAGGGTTGTCTTGCCTTTCTCACATCCACCACGGTGAATTTTTGCCTTGAGTCTGGGCAGCAAGCCATGGCCTTTTTCTAAAATGCATACTTCTATACAGGCCTAGCAACAGGACAAAATACAGAGGGGTGCAACTGCAATCCACAAGGGGCACAAAAAGTCATATCTTAAAAAAACAAACTAATTAAACTAAGTAATTAATACTAAGAAGACAACTGGGGATGCATTGAGGTCCATCTGGGGGTGCAACGCACCCCTAAGCACCCCGAGGCCTGCTTCCATGCTACCTAGAATGCATAGAGAGGGATGTTTTCCGCAGCCATTTAAGTAGTGTCCCAAAATTCAAGTACAGAAAACCAAGTGAGCATCAAATTTCCCCAGATGTGGTCCTACATTTGAAAACTGAAAAGGTAGCATGCACCACAGCAAACTGTATAGATGCTTGTCCTTCCCAGAAGAATAGCATCTATACTAAGATTACCATTCTCAATGTTCGACAGGGGGACTTTATTCACTGAACATCCCTGGCAAGTTCTTGCATTCCGATATGTATACTGTGAATATCAGTCACAAAACTGCTTAGTTTCGGTTTCAATAAAATGTAGTTCCGTTATTATACCCAAGTGTTGATGTGAAAGTATATAATTCTGGTTGAGAGTGGAAGCTGAGTAATGACATTGATGTGGCTGATTAATTAATTAGTGTGTCTCTTATGTGGGTTTTGGACTCTGCTGACATAAGCCTCATTGAGGGCTCAGCACCTGAAATGGAAGGAGTGAATTTACAAGAAGCAGTTTCATTGTGTGGATTAGGTCCAACTGCCATGGCAGCCTCCCTAGCAATAAACAGAGTATCTAACCACCATCGCTGTGATGACCCCAACTTCATGTGTGCTGATGCAAGGTCTATAAATAAAGACAATTGCATTTATTGTACCCCACAATTGGCATCAGTCACAGGCTTTTGTTCTATAATCTGAGTCTTGATTCAGTTTATCAAAGAAAATTTGAAGAAAATAAATAAATGAGATGATGAATACATGTTTCTCTTAATTGGGTTTTCTCTTGTGATCTTATATTTTAGAATAAAACCTATCCACAAAGGAAAGTACAAAGATATTTCTACCAAGACAGATTTTACCAGTGGGTCCATTTTTTGCAGATGGCTATAAATATATCTCCAAGAGCTGATGCCAAAGATTCAGAAGAGTGCAGGAGAAATGGACCCATCTACCTTACAGAAGCCATAATCAGTATGACAGAATCAGTATCATCTCATATAGTGTGTAGAACCTAACAGTGACTTCATCATTTTAGAAGACTCGTGATCCACAGGAGATCTGACTTACATCTCACTAGTGGGTGTTTGTTGTTATGGGCTCAAGAGCGCCTGACTCTAATTAAAAAAAAAAAAAGATGAACGAATTTAAAAATTACGAATACATGTGTATTTCATTGAAGATAAGAAAACTGCTGAACACCAAACTAGGGTTTCCACTGCCAGGAGCCCTGCGAGATGATTAATGAGTACAGTGGTTGTTGCATTGAGACAAGCCCGATGTTCAACAGGCGATTCCAAAAACAGGGTTGCAGAAGGAAGAAAAGCATAAAATGTAAAAATATAAGATGTGGTTTTCAACAGTATTCAACCTTAGGTTAGAGCTGGAATATGGTTGTTGTAGCTTTTATTGTTATTATTCTAACCCTCCTGTCAGCGACTCCGAAATATAAATATCTTGACCACTGAATTAGCATCAATGCTCTATATGGGACTTGATAGCAATGGTAGGAATTTACTCCCAGTTAGGGACCACAGGCAATAACAATCAGACATCTAGAGCGGTAGCTGCCAAAAAAAACTCATCACGGCAGTTTCTGTTATTGTGTAGATGAAGGAAGTTTCCCTTGTATAAAAAAATCCTCAGGCAATCCATCTAACTAACACTAACTGCCGCAAGCAGCAAACTTACTATAGTTTATTCTAATCAGGTCCCCACCCCAAATCAGGTGGAATACAGGTAGTGTAGAAGGGTGGTAAGAAGCAGCTCGTAACTGAAAGGTTTCTGGTTCGATTCCCCACAGCGGCACTGCAGCTGTACCCTTGGGAAATGTACTTAACTCATAATTGCCTCAGTAAATATCCAGCTGTATAAATAGATAACATGTAAAAACTGTAAACTGTGTAAGTCACTCTGGATAAGAGCATCAGCTAAATGACAATAATGTAATGTAAAGGTAGGTAAAACTGATGTAGTCAAATAACCCTATGATAATATAAGAAAACCATTAGCTGAAAACACTGCTCCAGTGCCTTATTTGTTGCCAGCAGAATTAACCAATTATAAAATAGAATTGACCTTAGACATAGATGCACATGCAGGGAGTACATGCAGTAGATAATTTCCCTAGGAAATTATATTAGCAAAATTAACAGTGAAATGATTTCACAATTCTGCAGAGCAGTTATTACTATTATCAGTTACCCTGAGATGAAATGAAAAGTTGGAACAGAAAGCAGGCCACAGTCCTTGGGAAATCTCAGACCACACAGAAGGAAAGACTGCTGTTTTCCTTAACCTCCATCACCTTGTGATGTCTCATTAGAGGCCTATAACTCTGTCAGTGTCTGTACCCAAAAAACCTCCAAGACATTTGCGATGTACACTCGTGATTAAAAATTCTTTGTGTTTGACTGTAGCCTTATAGCGGATTCATCTGAGTCACCAATCTTCTCGGAGTAATCCGAATTCCGGAAACAAACGCAGAAGAGCTTTCTCAACATTCACGCACAAGTAGGATGCGGTTACGCTTTATGTTTTCCGTAAATGCAGAAGGGTCTACGTGGAAAACATCTGTTGTGCACATGGACAGCCACCTGATGCTCTGAAAGAGATGATAGAGGCTCATGTGATGTTACCATTCTACCATGCTTGGAAATGCCTTGCTGCCAGGAAAGTGAACATAGCAGAGGCAGTGAGTGAGTCACATTATTGGCAAAAAGACAGGAAAGTTGCTGCATTTCCTCCTTGCCAAGATGTGACATTTCAGCAGTAGACCTTTAACATGCCTTTTTTCTTCTTTTTTTTTTTAACAAGCAGAAGCAGTGTGTCTGCTGTGGAGGCAACACCCACGGCCAAGCAGGGAAAACCTGAGATAACATCTTATGATGACTGTCTGTGACCAAATGATCAGACAAACCTTTTCAGCAATGCATTTATTCAAACACCAATAATTAAATGGGGGAAAAAACACTGGCCTTCTTCACAGCTTTTCCTTGAATCTGGACTGTCATTCAGTTGAATTTAAACTGCTGTCATGTTCTTTTCTTTGAGAAGGAAACAACTGGAGGTTTTGAAACCACTGAGTGGAAATTCTGCTTGCAGAAATATACAATAACAAGTTCAGCCCAGCAAACCTTCCTCAGGCCAAACACAGCCTAATTTTACATCATTTAAAGAAAATAATACATTTGTCAAATCACATTTATCTAAACTTTCAAGTTCACACATTGTTATGTTTAGCAAGCTATACACCATCCCAAATATTTATCAGACAGGAAAATCAGACTCCTCTATTTGTCATTTATAAAAGAATGCCCCACTGATGACAAATGTATTATTTTCTTTAAATGATGTAAAATAATACATTTGTCAAATCACATTTATCTAAACATTCAAGTTCTCACATTGTTATGTTTAGCTAGCTGTACACCATACCAAACATTTATCAGACAGGAAAATCAGACTCACTATTTGTCATTTATAAAAGAATGCCCCACTGACGACATTAACCTGAGACGCTTTTCTGAACTTTATTTATGTTGCAAGTTCTTATCCTTAGCCCTGAGTTTTAACATGTTGATCAGCAAATTGATTTTCTTATCAGATTTTCTATCTCCTGTTTCAGAATACAGTATGCACAATGCAATTGATATTTTTGAAACATGGGTTCTCATTGTAATATATGTTTTCTTTTGTTTTTCCACAATAAAGAATATAACTGTGTTCATGCAGTCAGTGTCCAAGTCAGCAAATGGTAAAAAATGTTTACAATATGTACTACATCCCAGATCCCTTCCAACTGTGTAGTATCACTAGATTACAGTGCTTAAATAATTCCACGTGTAGTAAGACAGTTCAACTCTTGTAAACTTAATGTAAACTATACTAAAATAACAACACTGGGTTACTATGATTACAAATATCTAGCTATCATGTTTTGAAAATTTCTAGTTTGTCCAGCTAGAAACATTTGTCAGTTAGTTGTTGATTTGTCAGTGGAAAGTCACTGGAGTTTTTACCAACTGTGCTTCGTTACCTTCCCGAGTAGGTTTCTTAGTACAGAAATATTTGTCATAAAACGAAGTAATCCTCACTACTCACTACATCTACTGTTCGTCTTTTCTTGATGCTAATGGTATGTTGTACAAACCATGATTTACCGTTTATTTTGCTGCCAGTAATATAAGCTCCAGCAATCAGGAGAAAATTATGAAAGCATGTATGAAAGTATGAAAGCATATGGAAAGCGGTGTATTTGCATTGCATTTGACCATTTGACAGCAGGTATATCATTTGTAAGGATCGCAGGTTTTCCTCGGTTCCAGGCGGTTGGGATGACGGTTCGGAGCGGAACGGAATCCCTTCCGCTCAATGGTGTACCTTCTACCGAGACTGGCCGCGCCCCCTCTCTATGGGATTGAAGGTGTCTCCCTAACCCGTGACGGAAACCGAGAGGCGCGAGGGGAAATCTTGTAAGGACACTCGCCTGAGAGAGAGAAAGAGGGAGGGAGAATAAACATCCGAATTATATACCGTTTGGTGCATTAAATCAGATAAGAAGATGTGTGGGAGACTTTTTACATCAGCAAAGGGGTGGAAGGAAAAGTTGCCCTGAACAACAAATTCGCCTGGCCGCGAGCAACTCGAGAAATCTAATCTTGTCTACGCTGAAGATGGTGCACGGTGAATCGGGCACAGTGAATCGGGCACAGTTGCTGGTGACTGGAATGGCACTGGCTGCGGTAGTTCTGACAATAGGAATGTTTTTATCTAAGGTAAGAGATGCTAACCTTGTTTGGATCTGCAGTGCGTGTTTATTTATGGGTTTGGCTCAGAGATCTGACAGACGAACCTTCATTGTCACTCTGTTAACAGTTGTAGTACGGTAGCGTGCTGCTGGTTGGATTGAAGACCCACGAAGCCACGGTTTGATCGAACAGGAATACGATTTTAGCTGGTGTCAGTATCCATTTGGGCTCACAGAAGTCAGTATCCATAGAAATTTTGGAAACTGCTGACGTTCGTGTTTGAACGACCGCAATGATATAAAGTATTTGCCTTAATGTTCTCAATGGTTTCGTTTTTAGTGTCTGGTGTGCACAGTTAATTCTTTGTCTATATTGTAGTGCAACATTGACCATTTAGCTGTCAATAGCTTGATTATAAAGGTTGAGAATTGAAATAACACGCGGATACTTTTAAAGAAAATTCGGATGGCAGGTATGCCATTTGTTAAAATACGGGATGGTGGGAAACACCTGTACGGCACAGAGAGTGAAGCCCCTTCTGTGGTTTCCTTCAGAAATAACCACATTCATCATGAGGCAAGCAATACCTCTGTGCCTTCTAACGACCCTCTTTGTAAATATTACTGCGCGTTTGCCAGACAAATTATGATTTAGCGTTCGTCTTGTTCGTTTCAAATTCATTTTGTGTTCATTTGTAAAGAAGTTGTCAAATATGTTGTGAATTCCCTTCTTTGGGTCCCCTCTTTGTGTAATAGTGAATTGGTTCTGCATTTTTGTACTTTTTGGACGATTGAGTTGGACGGTAGCATGAGCAATGTTAAGGCGTAATCTTGCAGTACTTACAAAGGGTAAACTTCTGTACATGTAAATGCCAAAAATATAGAGCTGGAGAAGAAATATGATTTGTAATAAAAAGGTAATAAACTCTATTACTAGATGGCTATTTTCCGTCAACTTTGTTGCAGGGGTTGAAGAAGACAAATTAGACCAAAAAAATCATACAGCAACAACATAGTTTTTGGGTTCAGAACATAATGCTAATTTTCAAATGTTCCCAAAGCAATGGTTCTTGTACACATTCTGATCATAAAAGTGGGTTGTATGGTACGATTACAAATAGATCATTACTGAAATGGTTGGGGAAGAACAGTCATAGCTGCTGTAGGAGCACCACTCTGGAAAACAAACAGTTCTGAAAAGCTGAGCTGCATTTTCCTTTTTGAGCCTCCTCTGCCCTCTATAGACAATGGTACAAAGACATCACAGCGAAGAAAAAAAAAACAGCTTTCAGGACGGTTAATTTCCCATTAGCAGAGCGTCTTTGCAGAGAATGACTACAAGCAAGCAAGAGGTAGTCAGAGTGCTTTCTCTAGATTTGTGCTTGCTGTTTATTTCACATGTAGTATCTCAGTGTGTTCTGGATTCTGTGATCTAGTGACTGATCTATGGGAGTATGCTTGGCTTCACTTGTCTAATCAGGTTGCACATGTTAACTTGTGGTATGCCTTAAATAGTGTTGTGCTTACACTTAGTGGTCTGGTAGTGTTGTTAGCCTGGTCTGACACTGTTGCATATTCAACTTTAATGGATACACTTCTGTTATTTTGTGCTGGAAGTCGCTCTGGATAAGAGTGTCTGCTAAATGAATGTAATGTAATGTAATGTAATGTAGTGTAATTGGGCAGCATTCCACAGGACTCTATGCTGCAGTTTAGGCAGCAGAGAATGAATGAATGATTGAAGAAGGGACTTACGGCCAGCTTTGATTCCGTACATCACCATAAAATAAATGTGCGCAGCAGAAAAATAACAGTGGAAAAACGTCTTACTGTTTCCAGTGGGACCTGAAACATCGTCAACTAACAGCACCAAATCACAAAAGGTCATCCCCGTCTTGTCCTTCAAAACAGGGGAGTTCCCGTGTCTTGCCCCTACATGGGGTACGGTTTAACACCCAGCTAACAACGGGATGTTTGCAGTGGGAAAAGAACAGTAGCTGGAAATGGGGAACAAAACTGAAGTCACTGTCAGCTAATGCTGCCCCCACAATTCTTGATTGCATAATACTACAAGGAACAAGTTCCATGTGAAGTCAGGAATCCATCTCACTTCTCAAACATGTCACCAGCACATCCGAGCAGTGCTATCCAAAACCTCAGTGAAACTCTGTTTTTGACTCATCGACTCTTGTGCCAACAAGTCAGAAGTCACTGAAATCTCTGTGCTGGTGACGGTGCCGAGATCAATTAAAACAACGAAAGAGACTCAAAGCCCTCAGTCTTCCCTTGTGGTCCCAATCAGGGAAATGACAGAATATTGATCATTGGAAACAAAACAGTGGTACAATTGGAGATTTCACGCTAATAAAATATGTGTAAGATACCCTGAATTATACAGAGGCTGGATCTTCATTACCACCAATAATATGCATGTGCGTATGCAAGCCATCCAAATAGTATCTTTTTCTGGTTATGCCTTTTGATGTTTATCATGCAATACAAAACATATTCATGTATTCACATATTCTGTAATGTAATCAACATATGTAATCTTAGATCAGATTAGTTGGCTCGCGATACCGACCTTGCGCTCAGCTTCAGCACTATCTGCATTGCAAGACCTGTACACATCTTGCCCTTGTGCCTGTTTGCCCACTGTATGCATTTTTGTACGTCGCTTTGAATCAAAGCGTCTGCTAAATGAATAAATGTAAATGTAAATGTCATGTATATTGCAGACCTTCACGATGTGTATGTATCTCCAATACAAAAGCACTTACTGAGAAATAATAGTGCTGTGTAATTCATCAACTATAGCAAACATTACTTAGCTCCCTCGCTACCAAGGATGTGTCATATTTTTTCTTTTTCTGAGGTTTTTTACCAGCAGCTTAGACTTATCTGGAGTCATTTGGAGATGGACTGATAAACATGTCACCTTTGATAAGTATAGTGAATAGGTCTGAGTTGAGAATTTGCTTTGTGATTTAACAATTAATGCCGCAGCTTATCCCAAAGATGCTTTTTTGAAACTGGGTATTTACTACAGGATTGTATATACACATATATATGGACACATTAACAATACAACAATTGCTGTATTGAATATCAGTGGGTGTGGGAAACTACTCCTGAGAGGGAGTGTAGCACCACTTCTGTGGAATCTGTCTCAAAACATGGCATGAGTTGCCCTTCCAGAAAACGAACAGGAGAGAGAGGTTGGCAGGGTGCTCAAAGCATTCCTAAAGTTTTTGTAACAACCAAGGCCTGTTGACTGGGTATTACACCAACATTTTCCATGATGTTTATCATCAAATAACTTTCTTCAATAAGCATTTTTTCAGCATCATTTATACGTTACAACTTAATATAGATTAGAAACAGTACAAAGCAAAGAACTGTTTTTTTTTCTTTTCAGGGAACAGCTCTTAAAGGTGTTCTTTATCTTGAATAACCATTCTTGTTCTATTTTGACCACATGTTGTAACCTGATTCTCTTTTGGAACTTTGAGCAAACAGAATGGGTTAGGAAGGGAGAGGAATAGGTACAGCCCACTGTATAGTATACATAATGCTTATCCTTTGTTTTTCAGCAAAAGGACTGTGACTGCCACAACCCCTGCACTAACAGAAGCCGGGAGCTCAATGGTAGGTTTGAGATTTCAAGACTGGTCTCTTCACTGTTTCTCTAGTATCATTATTATTTTTTTCTTCTTCCCTTTCTTAAGTATGTCATTGCATTACCGTCATTTAGCAGATGCTTGTATACAGCGTGGCTTACAGAGCGCACCTCATGAAGTGGCATGAAAGCTTGCATAAACAGGACGCCACTAACCACACATGAACAAGCGTCCGTGCCAAACATAGTGCAATAAAAACAGAAGGCCAACACAATACACACGACTGAGGGACTGTTCCAAAAACAATGTTAATTCATACCCTGAAGTAAAACTACCACATATGTAATTACACACAAATGTGTAATTTATGTGTTATTATGTACGCGTTATAGTCGTTAAAGCTCAGAAGTTGGCTACAGCCTTGCCAGGTCGAATCAAAATGTCAGTGACCTGCTAAGCAGAAACCAACAACCCACAGCATGATGGAGCATGGCAGTGCAAAAAGGGTTGCACAGAGAGGAAAGCTTTTAAAGAAGTGAACTGTGCCATCGTCTGTATTGATGACACAAAAAAGAACAGTAGTTGTTTGCAAGGCATAAACATGAGGAATTGAGTTGGCGTGTAAATGGTGAGGTGAACTCCACAGGCCTTTTACTGCACGCCTTAAACTGAGAAGTGCCTATAACTCACAATTGTGCTGTTTTCACAGCTGCATTCAGCATTATTTGATATGACCTAATAAACAGTTTTAAAATTTGGTCTTGGTGTCAGTTGGTATTGTGTTGTAGCACTGCTATTGAGACATTTCAGAACACATAGTTTGCAACTTCATGATGATGGTGATTATTATTATTATTATTATTACTGTTATATTACAATAATCATCACTGTATTTGGTGAACAAATTATTAAACATAAAAATGTATTAAAAGCTGGAATCAATACACAATGAAAACCCATTTTCCTCTTGTCCTGCAGATTCCACAATGAGTGCTTTGTTCAGAGCTCCTGTTTTCAAACCCTCAATGTTTCTCTCAGGTGAGAAAAAGAACTGCTTTCCCTTCAAAATGCATGACATGTATTGACGTGTACTGATGTGTCCTGAGAGGGCCACAACCAGTAAAATCGCGTGCTGTTGCAAGTGCAAGGTTGAGCACCGTACACGGCCTGGGTTCGATCCTAGCCATGTCATCAGCCGACAGCGACTGGGAGTTCACAGCAGCGGGACAAATTCACTTTGTTCCACTGGGAGATATTTACATTTACACATTTATTCATTTGGCAAACGCTTTCATCCAGAGCGACTTACAAGTGAGGCGGAGTACAAACACTAGCAAATAGCCATATTAAGAGTATTAGATGTGCTGCATGACCAAGTTTCAGGCAGGCAAGGTACAAGCTAGCTAGCAGAGGTACGCGTGCATGAAACCATAGATTTGAATTTTTTTTTGAGGAAAACAAAGTTTGAGACATAAAGATATTGTTTTGGGTGGTAGTGTTTCAGGTGTTGGTGTAAGCGTGGAAGAGCTGTGTCTTCAGATGTTTCTTGAAGGTAGTGAGAGACTTGAGTAGTTCGGATGGAATAGGGAAGGCGGGATATAGGGGAGAGTAGGGCAGCTAGGGGGGTTAGTTCACTCCACTGCTTATTAGCAACCCCCTCTGGTCAGTGGGGGTGCCTGCAGGTCTGACTGCACACAGCTGCACCTGAAGTGTCTGATGTCCTGACTGATGTCCGCACAGGCTGGACGTGAGGCCCAAGGTGTATGAAAGATGTGGTGATGGCATTAGTGTTTCGGAGGAGAGTATGTGTTTGGCAGCTCCCTCCCTTTATTGACGTGGGGGTTTGTTAACAATAGCCACTGCATGTCAAAGGACTTAATTGGGCATACCAAACTGGGAGAAAATAGGAAAAAAGCATTTGGCATTCCAAATTTAAAAATTAAAAAAATAAATGAATATATAAGATGCTTGACTCAAGCCTTTTGCCCCTGGACTGGCCTGTTTTTATGCTCCAGATCTTGTCTGGCAACATTTGGGTTCAGCAAGCAGATGTTTTATGGATCGCATTTATGATGGATTTTGTTGTGGCCATTTTATCAAAAATACTATAAACGGGGTCAATACTAACACTCTCCCTGCCGCTATATTTCCGTTTTAATGTATGTAAATGTAAAGATCTCTAAGAAAATATTTGCTTTTGAAAATATACATGTGCATTTTCTATGTTTGTGTTTGGAAACCGTAGCAACCAATCTTCACCTGGATAACTAAGGACATGATTGCCATGTCAAACATGAACCTATTCCCAGGTTTAAATAAGTTGTTTAAATAAGTTATCTTTTTTTTTCCTCCTAAGCGTATAAAAATGAAAACGACGAGCATCAATCAAATGAGGGGTCTTTGATGTGGACGAGTGATCCCGAAAACCCGAACGAGGGCCTCTCCCTGTGCCCGAACGGGACCTGGATTTCGGTGAAGGAGCGCGGCCTCTACCTGCTCTTTGTGCAGGCCACGTTCAAGGTGACCAGCACCACCACCACCACCAACCTCATGCTGAGGGTGGATGTGCAGTACGAGGAGCGCACGGACATGTTCTCCGCCATCTTCAAAACGTTCTGCGGGAGCCAGGCGTGCGAGGAGGAGCAGAGCGACGTGGTCCTCAGCAAGCCCATACTGCTGCGCATGCACCCAGGGGACAACCTGACTGTGGTGACCAGTCACAGGGAGCTGGTGGACTACACCAGATACCCCATATCAACCTTCCTCACACTCTTCAAGTACTCAGACTAGCGATAGTTCAGTTTAAAAGGGACATTAACGCCATCTCTGCGCATCCTCGATGATTGCTAGTTTGTCTTCTGTGAGGGTGTATTTTTTGTATCCGCTCACTAAGACTGCGATAGTTCTCTACCCTGGACTCTTGTAAAGACAATAATGATTGTAAAAAAAAAAATTTAAAGGATGTGTGGACAAGCTCCTCATGTCTGTTAAAAGCAGCAATTGAAATTTAGCTGAAAGGCATCAAAACACACAATGGATTCATCCATATTTACTATAGTGTCTTATCTTATTAGGTGTGTTTTATCCTATTGTAAGGTGGAGCCAGAACACAAGATTGCAATAATTTTCCTTGCAGATTACCTTCTCAATGTGAAATGTCACAGTGAAATGTCAATAGAAAGCTTCACTTTCAGTTTTATTTATAATATTACCCTGTTATCATTCTAAATTCCAAGTACAGTGTTTTCAGGGTTTTATGAGATAATGTGAATCACATTGCATGAATGAAGATGGACATTTCTTGATTTTCCCCAAGTTATTGTCTCTCTATAGCCATCTCTCTATGTTCTGAATGGAACAGTCTTTACGTGTGTCTTCACATGCTACAGTGCTTTCTGTTAATATGAATCGCTGATGCAAGAATCCACCACAGACAGTGATCAAAAACACTGGTACAGAACCTGACCCTGCATTGAAACTGCGTTGAGTATTCCACCGGCACAGATCAAGCAATCTGTTTGTTAAAAGTCACGTCGTCCCAGGCCAGGAGTGATGCAAGAGGGGCGTGTCCAAGTGAAAATGCACTCCCACGGCGGCGAGGCAGTAAAGAATGTCCAAGAATGTCCAAGCCTACGTGAGCAAGCACAACCTGCAGTGGCGTCTCCTCCACCTCCTCCACCCAGCTCACTCACTCTGTCGTCATCTCCTGTGAGGTGAAGGGGATGGTGGCGCTGACACTCCCGTTGAAGAAGCCTCCCCTCCCCCACCCCCAGCCCCCCCCCATCTCTTTTAGGGCCCGCTTTTCGAAGCCGTGATCAACTGCTGTCACTGTTGACTGCTCACCTGCAGGACCCTGGCCTCTCTCTCTACCTGCTCTACTTCTGTACGGTGCACAGTGGACAGTAATGAGTGAACATTCAGCTTTGCTGTTTATTTTGGCCCCACAAAATGGAAGGGAATGGTGGCCTTCCATTTACTGATGTACCAGTGTATTATTACAGTACTACTATTACCATTTTATATTTCTCAAATTAAGCTTTATATAAATTATTTATTTATTTATATGGTGCGCTTACCCAGAGCAGCTTACAAAGCTAATATGGTGTGGTACATTGATTGCATATCACAGCAGCTATGAGAGCAAAAAGAACATAAAGTACGGATACAGACCATTAAAAACAGATGAAATGCAGTACTGAACAACAGTAACTGATGATAGTGTATACATCATTCCTATCAGTTATCCTTAAGTGCCACACACGTTGTACTAACATAAACACAGGACCTGACAGTGACGTACAAGAGCAACATTACCTTATAATACAGTTTTTACAGAGTGCCATATAATGATTCAAAGGAGCAGCGTTATCTTGCATTTTGTTGACATTCCCATAATGCATTGCAATGTATTATTGTGCAGCTCAAGTAAGACGTATGATAACATGGATGTGTCACAGTAAATGGAATTCAGGGAATATCAGTAAGAATGTATGTGTCAATACAGAACAATTACTGTATAGTATGTGGGACCCAGTATTTCAGCCTCGATAAACTGTAAACTGGAATATATAGTACCAGTCAAACTGTGGAATATATAGTACCAGTCAAAAGTTTGGACACATCCGATTAAGATAATAGGAAACATGCATTCGAAGACATTCTGATCTAAAGACTTATGCTCAAATGCTTGAAATTTGTTTCTTAGACAAATATAAATAGTGAAGTTGATGCCTATGTATGAATTTCTTTGCAAAAAAATTATTTAATTTTTTTTTGCTACTTTGAGGAATATAAAATATAGGAGTTTTGATTTGTTTAACACTTTTTTGGTCACTGCATAATTCCATTTGTGTTATTTCATAGTTTTGATGTCTTTACTATTATTCTAAAATGGGAAAAATTGTGAAAATAAAGAAAAACTCTTCTACGAGTAGTTGTGTCCAAACTTATGACTGTTGCTGTAAATACAATAAAAGATTGAAGCCTCACGCAACTGATGAAATTGGAAGATTGATTGTCTTCTGAGTCAATTAAATATAACCTAATACCCAAAACTCATTTCTTTAGATATCAAGTTACACACATAGTTCCTGTTGTTTAAATGTTACATCTTTTTTTGAAACTCTTCTGTGGCAAATGAAAGCGAGGTGACTCTAAATATCCCAGAGGAACAACAGAAGAACTTTTGAGTCAACAGATACATAAAAATCGCTGACTCGGAAAGCTGTGGAGACACTGCATCAGTTATCCCAGACTCCTAGTCTGGGGGAGACTCCTGAGTGGCTCAGCACTCAAAGCATCTGTCTGAAACACAGGCTGAGTCCTACGGGCATGTCATCGGCCAACCGTGACCAGTAGCCCGCAGCACCCCCTGGCTCGACAGGTGCTTGTAGGTTACTCATATGACATCAGTGAAGCTCCCCCCATCCTCCATGCTCCTGTGCTAGAGCTTGAGGCGTCATGGTGGGATGAATTTAGCATACAACTGGTGAGCCCAAATTGGGAAGGAAAAGAGGCAAAATGAATGAAGAAAAAGTATTCTGAAAAATTAATAAAAGACCTCTCTCTTTCAGACACCTCTGAAAGCTACATACAATAGAACTTGACAAAATGCAAAATGTTGGAAGAGGGAATATCACTAATTTTATTAATGCCTTCTGGACAGATTGGAGTTGTACAGCAAAGTGTGTTTAAGACAAAGAAGATCATTCATTAATTTTCAATATAAACAGTAAACGGGAGTGGTACATTTCTTTTTTCGTTTTTTTGTTAAATACCCCCAAGACCTACAACAGAAAATGATCAATACTACATTTCAATAATCAGAATTGGTTCAGTGAAGCAAATCACAAGAAACTAGCTCAAACGTCCACCACCAATAATTTTAAAAGTGCAGGGAATCTGTAAATGAAACAAACTTTTTTTCAGAATGTTGCAAGCATAAAATAATGAAATCAAATTCATGATTGAGAATGAATTGTGAAAAAGGGAAGTATTTTGTATGAATATAACATGATGATGTTAGTTATTTCCCTGTAGACTCCTGTTTGATTTTTTCCCCATCTCTGATTTAGAGCTCACACACCAGCTTCTCGTCACTGAAAGGAAATCTGACTGTATATTTCTCAGAATAAATTAAATCATAGTTTCTGTGGGTGAATGGCAATCAGTTTAAACCAGGCCCCAACCCAGAACCACCACCTCTTCCCTCAGTCCCCTACCTACCCACCCACACACACACATACACGCGCACACAGATCAAAGATGGGAAAAGATCGGACAGATGTCAGTAATTTGGTGAAATCTCCACCTAACCCTCTGGTAGATTAGATAGACTTTCTGCCACATTGCTTACACCTAACCAGGCTGGTCAAATCTATGAGGGGGAGTGATTTTTGGGCCAGTGGGGAAGACCTTAGGGGCTGGTTCTGGAGGCCACTGCACTCTTTGAGAAATCAAAACAGGTAGTCCTCTATACTGAGACTAGGAACAGCAGTGAGGTTATCAGATAGTCTAAATCTTACCTTTAAACTGCAGATAAGGGCACTGTAATTGTCTGCCTGTCTGCCTGTGTGTCCGTCACCTCTTGCTTTGTTTTGTTTGTTTCAATGGAATTGTATGTATTTCTGTTTGCTTGTTTCCATGGAATTGTATGTATGTGTTTGTGTGTATGCCTACATATACTTGCTGTTCCCAGTGTCCACACTTATTGACAGAATTAAATTTTTAAAAATATATTCACCAAAAACTAAAAACCTTATTTGCCTTTATGATTGTACCTATCAGTACAGGCAGGAAGAGATGGCAGTCTAATACCAAAGAGTTATTGTATTTTGAAAAAGTCAGTGGGCAAGCTTCTGAGGAGCTGAGGTCATACAAGAAGGGAGTGGAAGGAGTGGAATGTTGCCCACACCAACATACACACACACACACACACACCCCCTGAGCATGTTCCTCTCTGGTGAGAGTTTCAGACACAGAAGTTGCATAATGCACTTACTGCCAACATAAATACTGGGCCAACAATGCAATGAGTTCAAATATTTTACCTCATGCACCTGAAGAGTCATACCTTTTCAAGAGAGATCACAAACAAATGACAGGTCAATGACTGGTGTGCCCTGTGTGGTCAGTGAGATTAAAAATCGATTGACTCATGGCTTGTTGTACTCTGCCTCACTTGTAAGTCGCTTTGGATAAAAGCGTCTGCCAAATGAATAACTGTAAATGTAAATGCGAATGTAAAAATTCGAAATTTTGGAACAGGAATTTCATGTTCCTATTCCAAAAAATGAAATTCTAATTCAGCTCCCAGTTCCACACTCTGATGGCATCTGTATTGAAGGTCAACTGTAATTTCAGTTCATTATTTCTTTAGCAGGGTTTTCTCTGAAAATATTTCAATATAACGAAGTCAAAAGAAATGGTCGCTGTACATGAATATGCAGTGTTAAATATAATGTTTAGATCCATCCCCTTTTTCAGACATTAAGCTTGTTTTCAAGTGATGAAGATCACAACTGTTTTATGGGATCCAACAATACCAACAGTCTTGCCAGGTAAAGAGGAACGGCAAACAGCAGTTGAGCTTTTAATGGGAACGTGAGATCGACAATAGCTCCCCCTAGGGGTAATTTAAGTGTACCACACCTGAGAACAGCTGATCTATGTATTGTGGCAACACACGTGGACCGAGGAGTTTACAGCCTCACCCAGATTGGGTGTTCCTCTGTGGTAACTGAAACATAAACTCAAACATTTCACAACAAGGCACACATCCTGGTATACATTCTTCAAGCTCCCACAGAGGATGTTTAACAATGTGAGACATGGAGAATGTGAGAAAGTCAGGTATAAAAAAATGCCATAATAAATACCTAGAGTACACTCCCTGAAAACTCCTGGACTTTTACACCTTCTCTCACTGATAATGGAGTTCCTGTTGCTGTTGGAGACGGACCAAGATTAAAAAGTGATGAGACTTAAGAGGTGGAGCCTCGTTGGAGGTTGGGGGGTTAAATGCATTGAAATGAGTGGGAAAAAATTCTCTGGAGTTTCTGAGAGAACACCTGGGAGGGCCGGGCCAAGTCAATGTTTTGATCTATGAAATCTCTTCAACACTGTGTTGGGGGAAAAAATGCATTTTGTGTTTTATGTATTTTAGATGCAAATTGGTGGGTGCTCAGCCAGTGCATGCGGTAGAGACATGCCAGTCATGCTGCCGTGGATTCATTGTTTTCTCCTACGCAATCAGGTCATTTCCAGGTCTAAAATGGCATATGTAAATACAATTCTATGCTATTCCAAATTAACGTGGCAGACAAACTTGGCCTAATTCCAAATCAACAAGGACTTAAGATGCACAAAAAGGAGAACCTGTGGGTGACTGTCCAGGTGAGTCTGTGGGACCTCAGGTAGTTCATCAGATATTAATACCACTGATCCAATGTATTCAATGGCATGTGTTAAAAACCATCAGGGATCACATCTGGATTAAAGCCCAGACTCCACCGTTGGTTCTGGTACCAGTGGAACGGAAATGAGATGAGGTGCCATCAAGATCATCTGTGATGGAAAACAGGTAGCCAGTGCCTGTTATTATTATGGTAGAGCTTAGCTGGGCAGGTGAAGTTCTGGCACCCTCTGGGCTGACAGTTAAAATAACAGTAGAGGATAAATACACAAATGCCAGAACAAACAAGAGCGAGAAATGTAGAGGTTTTTTTTTAACACACAGCATTACTCGCTCTCAGTCCTTCTTGCTGGATACGAATATAGACACACACACACACACACATAAGGAAACACAAACACACATTAAATTGTGAAATATTAATGACAGACACACTGCCAACACCAACAGGAGGAGGACTGTCACAGAATATGAACCCCAATTCCCAAATTCCGACGTGGTGCGAGTGAAAAAAAACAACTTGACAGAAAGGAGGACCTTCAGGCTAGGACCTCCACGTGGTTATGGTTCAGTTCGGCGGCTAGCTGTTGCCAGACCCGACGTGGGTTCCACACACAGCAAACACCGCTGTGCCTCTGGGCTACCCCCAACACTTACTCTGTCATTCTCACAAATGTATTGTTATATTAAGTAATTTATGACCAGCGATGTCACTAACAAATCATACCACATCTGCCTAAGTTTATATAGCTGACGGAAGTCACGCATCGCTGTGTGACACAGCAAAGAGAAGTGATGCAACAAAACACAGTGCAGTGGTCTGACCAGTTTGTCCTTTCCAAAAAAATAAATAAATAATCCGAGTGAATGCATATTTTAAAATGTTGTTTTTAGGTCTTGCTTGGGGTTTTATCTTTTATTCTTGGCCTAACTTCCAGTTTTATTACACCGTGTAACAAATTTTTACTTTTCATTCACATAAAGTCAGAAAAAAACAACATATGAATCAAAATTAACATGTATTTATACTAAAGTTATACAAAAGTGACCACAAAAGATTTAGAAGTGAGTAGTTTTTTGAGATTTACGATTATACTGTAAATCACTTTCACAAATCAGCAACCAAATATAGTCTCCCATCATGCTCTCGTTATACACTCCTTGGTAGCGGCATTCAAAGTCCAGTATATCCTGGTGGAAGCGCTCGCCTTGCTCCTCCGAGTACACTCCCGTGTTCACCTTGAATTTATCAAGATGAGTGTCAAGGACATGGACTTTGAGGGACATCCTGCAGCCCATTTTGCTGTAGTTCTTCACCAGAGTCTCAACCAGCTCCACATAGTTTTCGGTCTTGTGATGGTCTGTTTCGGTCTGTCCCAAGCTGCTTTCTCCTTCCCAGTGAGCTTCTTGGGGAATTCCTTGCACTCCAGGATCTTCTTTATCTGTGGTCCAACGAAGACACCGGCTTTGACCTTTGCCTCAGACAGCTTAGGGAAGAAGTCTTGAGGGTACTTGAAGGCTGCTAAATCTTTTGTAGTCACTTTTGTATAACTTCAGCATAAATACATGTTAATTTTGATTCATATGTTGTTTTTTCTGACTTTATGTGAATGAAAATGTGCAAATTCGCCTGTTTTCCCATTGGAAATAGGTCAATTTCAAAACATCACTTTGCTGGTCACAAAAGCAAAGTTTGAAGGGAATAATAGCCATTTTCTATACTTTTTAGGCATACACAATTAGGAAATAACACTTACTACCCAGGAACAAAAATTGTGTTACATAGTGTTATAGATGCAGTGGCATTCCTTCCATGGGTTTAACAATGGAACTCTGTGTGCGGTCCTCAGAACGACTGATGTGCGGTCCAAATTAAAGAACTGCAGGTTGTCCTGCTTTGCTGCTCTGTTCTGAATCATTCTTCCTACACTACTGGAATAGGAAAGAAGAGGTCAACATCAGTGATTTTAACAGGTGTTTACCTTGTCAAGTTTAGATCACAAGATAACTGGACGCAGTTAGAACCAAGACCGCTGTCGATAATCTATAGATACATCAGTCATTAGATCACAGAATTCGAAAGGCATGAGCCAGTGTGTCATTGGTCTGATACTGTTGCTCATTCAACTTGGATGGATACACTTATGTTCTGTTGTGCTGCAAGTCAGTCGGGATAAGACCATCTGCTAAATGAATGTAATGTAATAACCTATGAGATCCAGATACTTCTGCAGGATGCACTTAGACCATGTGCTTGGAATACACCTACACAGTAGCTGAGCCAGCAAACTTATCACATACCATAGCTCACATAAAAGCAAATCTGTGCTCTGTAGGCCAATTTGATATGTGAGCACGCTTGGTCCTAGTTACTGTTTACACACCGCACCCTATCCCTTGATCTACACTCATGTTAAAATCTTATGATTTATTTGCTGAACTGGTGCCATTTTCGAGGATCTACTTAAATAGCGTCAGAACGTTTCTCAACAATTTATTAATTTATGAATAATTCATTCATTTATACAGCTGTATATTCTATTGAAATAAGCAATGTAGTTACCCTGCTCAAAGCTACAAAGACGCAATCAAAACCCTTCAAATCAAACCTAAATAACACGGCCGTGCCACCCGATTTGTTATATTACCATATCGTCTGTAATGCGTTTGCACCATAATTAATGACGCATCTTAAACAAACTCCTCCTTTGAATAAGACGCAAATAGTGCGCAGGAAAGGGGTCAGGGTCGTTGTGCGGCGTAATCGAAGTTGTTGGCTAGGATTCAGCTTTAGCGGCAACTTTCACTTTTTGGTTTTGCCGAGGTTGCGCCCTTACTTACTCGCGTTACTGTAGTTGTGCAACACACTGAAACATTCTGGTATGTGGGACTTTCCGCAAGTGCACTGGCAACCTAACAGACATTGGAAAGTGGCAAACAAATTGATAGTTAATGTTTGTAGGCGGAGCTTATTGCCGAACGTGGGGTGGAGGTTATGAGATGGATAAATTGGATCAATGACAGCGAAATCAAACACACCAGACGACTCACCTCATTACTGTCATCTTCTGGACGCGATGCCCCTTTGCAACGAACGCGAGGCGCTGCACGTTGAAATGCCGGAGGTTGAAGTGGAGCGCGATAAGTCCGTGTTTATACTCATCAATCACTGCAATGAGATGAAACGCCAGGAGCGCAACTCACGGATTGTCACGGGACTCCTTCTCCTGGGTGTCGCAGCGCTTCTCGTCTTCCTCCAAACTCGGAAAGACAGCTCTTCAGACCGTGAGGTATAGTAAATGGTCTCTTAATGGCGCGCGTTTGATCGCTCAAATAAACTCCCATTGCTTTATGCGAGAGCGTGGGAAAACTGAGCGAGGTGCAACAGCAACACAGTTTGACTAAACAGTTCTCATATTGTTCAAGAAAAAGCACTGCGTACCTTATGCCTAATTGTTTTTTGTTTTGGATTTTTTTAAAGCACACCGTTAAAGCTACGCACGAGGGTAAGTTGTGTTATTATTATTACTACCGTATTAATAGTAGTAGTAGGCTACTAGTGATTTTGGCAGGCGTGTTTGGTGTTATTGTGTTATCTTTGCAGATAGCACTTAGCGAGAGGTGGTGCTGTTTACGTGGTTTCTGAAACTTTTTCCTCCTCAGGAGCAATCGCGTACCAGCGACAACGCGGAGCCAATCCAAATGCTCACCTCACAGGTTTGTCTAAAATCTTACACTCCTCACAACATTGAAAGCGATGTAATGTCGGTTTTCAAGCCGAACGTAATTGTCCTCACATTCACCTAAATGTGAAATAAATAAAGTTACAAAAAGATACATCAGTTGGGAGAACTCTAACTACCCCCCTTTCTTTCCTTGAATGGTGGTACAAGTTGCATGTGTTGGTGGATGCAGGGTTATTGGAGTATTGCTTATCTTATCACCATTACCTATCCAAATGTAAAAGCAAGAAGGAAAGCAACATTTTGATAACTGCTTTGTAACATCTTGATAATGAATATCGTTGACTCTTAATTTCAATTTATGCTGGAAGTTGCTCTGGATAAGAGCATCTGCTAAATGCATGTAATGTAATGTAATGTTATGTTGAAATGAATACAGCTAATGTTATGGTGACACCCAGGACTCTGGATGCATCTTCCTCCAGTTAATCATCACCAGAATTACGTCACACTGGGCCATAATTTGGAATGTTACAGGCAGTAAATAATTAACACTATTCTGCAGAGAAAGGAACTCGGTGCAACTGCATATTGCTTGTACACGTGTCTAGATTTACTCTCATGCTGTGCAAACAGACACGCTGTGTTTCACTTCAGAGGGTATTTGTGTTAATATGTGCACAATAGAGGGTAAGTGTAGATGTCTTATTAATTGACAGTATACAGTACAAAAAATTGATAGGGTATTAATAAATATTACTAAAAGATTTTTAAAAAATCTTCAAAAAATAACTATACCTACAAGAATATCGCTGATATTAAAAGCAGTAGGTTTGAAATCACCTTCCCTTCAAGCAAATAACGTTCCACTTGTATTTCTGCGGCCAACAGCCCCATCCCAGTACCCGTGCAAGTCTGACCACCTTGCATGGGAAGCCAAGAACGGAGAGGCGCACCTCCAGGACTTTGTTTATGCCAACAACAGCCTCATCGTTCTCCAGGCAGGCCGTTACCACGTGTATCTGCAGATCACCTACAGGATGATCGAGAGCAAGACCTGCAAGCCAGGATCTATGCTGCTGCTGCATCAGGCTGTGTACCGGAAGTCGGAAAGTTACCCCAAGGACATCGCCATCATGGAGGCCTCGGACTCTGTGAACTGCAGTGAGCATAAATGGTGGAAGTCCGTCTTTTCGTCAGCTGTGTTCCTGCTGGAGAAGGACGATCAGCTGAAGGTGAAAGCTGAACATCCTGACATGATTCACTGGCAAGAGACAAACGTGTTTTTTGGGGCTTATCTCATTTAGGGAGGATGCAATATTGGGATCCAGTATTTTTAATGTTATGTTAATTATTCAATTATCCTAGTGTTAATAATGTGGTTTTTATTTGTTTATTACTTATCTGTCATTTTCCACAATATTTGCTTTGTGAAAAAAAAGAGGAAATGTATACACGCATACTTCTGTATAAATTTTACAGAATTTGAAGTTGCTTAGATTTGCCCAGCAATCATTTGTACACTGTAAGCTTGATATAGTTCTCAAGTTGTGAATTGGTCAAAATCCCTTATTTTATCTGTTGTATATTGATGTGTACATTGTTGTCAGACATAACATAAGAACAACTGATTTTCTCTTTTTTATTGTTTCTGTTCATCCTAACAGCATTGTGTCCCGTTTTTTGTTTTTGTTTTTTTTTTTACCATTTCTATGTATGTAGCCACCATCGTCTCTATTAAAGATTGAATATTTTTAAAGGATTTTTGTATTTATTTGCACAGAATATGTGAGATTTTGAGTATGGCAATTATATTTTTAATTTGGAAGTGGCCATGTTTTTGTTTAATATCAGAAAGAGGAACAGTATTAGGAGAAATCATCTATCAGGTTTTCATGAAGAATTGAAAGCAGTGACTGTTGCTTGTTAAGAGGAAGCCACGCACAGAATGATGGGCACTGTCAGCACTATGAGGCACCTGGGATTTCTGCTTCTGTGGACACAAGTAGGGAGCCTCCAAAAAATGCTGCTTTGGCGTAGCATCCATCTCCTGTGTGGTTTTATCAGGCGTCTTCACCGTTTACCATCCATGAATTACATTTCCTGTTGTTTCTTGTTTGCTTTTTTTTTTACTGTAAGAGGAGAGGGGTATCAGAGGGGCACCACCCACGCCTGCAGTGCCTGAAACGAGCCTGATTCATTCAATGTATAAACGCTCAAAGCAGCTTACTGATTCTGTGGCTGTGCAACCATGTGCAAGTATGTCTGGAGGCACGTGACGGCTGCGCTTCTGTGGAAATAACTGTAAGTGTACCATTAATTGGTACTTTCTGGAAAGTGGTGGTTTTGTTTCATCATGTGACAATGTGTAACTTTTGTGATGCATTCTAATGGTTTCTGGTCATATTATATATATATTATATATATAGCCAGACATATTATATTCACTTATGTGCCTTCACCTTCTAATTTGCTGTAGATGAGCATATCTGCCAAATGAATGTAAATATATTTGTCAGCTACCACAACTGTGCCACTGTTTTTTTTCATCCTTTCTGATGACTTAAGGACAACCAAGATGTTGCAGCTGTTCAAGTTTTTGTGAACACAGTGCACACACACCCACACACATACACAAGTGTTATCGGCATGGAATCGACTTATTTGGCAGTGGAAGCATTTGGTCAACATTTGGTTTATGCATGTGCCATATTATATTTTTACTCCTACAAATGTGTTCATTGCTCTAACCTTTCCTCTGTTGATCCCTGAAGGAAAAAGGAGCTGCACACTCTTACTTTCAGTCTATAATCAAACCCAACACTCCTGCCAGACTACTCCACTCCACAACCCCGAGTCCCCCTGCCATGCCTTCCCGAAAGTGTCTGTCTTTTGATCACATCAGTTCTCCACTCTAGCTCCCCAATAGTGGAATGAGCTCCCCACATCAGTCAGGACAGCTGAGTCACTGCCCGGCCTCCCCCTGAAAATTGACAACTCATCTGCTCAAACTGCATCTTAATTCAACTGCAATCTGATCATTCATACTCTACGGCACTTAGCAGCATGCCGTGCATTATGTAATGACTCCTACTATCGGTTCTTATACTGGTGATTTGGTAATGTCTATGCTCTTAGCCTAGTCCTCCTGCATGAACTTTTGTAAGTTGCTCTGGATAAGAGTGCCTGCTAACTTACTAAATGTAATGTCAGGTAAACAAGAGGTCGTGCTTCAAAACACCAGATTAACGGTCACGCATGCATATCGTTCACAAAGACATATCGTTCACAAAGGCATAACATTCTCCTTCATAACACATGCTCAAAATTTTCACAACACGGGTTTTTAACTTCCTCATCAGACAGCCATAACAATTTGAGAAAAAAAGTGTACCCTTGTTGCCATGGCAGGCTAAGGGGTGCTTTATTAACACGGGCAAAGTGCGGAGACTGGTGACGCCATCCTGTTGGATGTGACTTGCTGTAACTCTGATACGCCAAACCCTGCAGCTGTATCTCCAAATAGAACATTCCACGAACAATCAGCAGCAGAGGAAAATGATGCTTCAATCGATGAAAGTCTTATTGTGCCAATTTGTTTATCCTACATCAAGGGAGGGTGGGGGCAGGGTATCTATACTTTGACTTTTACTTAATAAATACCTTTACCCTCTGTTTTATGATTCTTATTTGTTTTACCCATGTTTTTTTGCATATTATCTACCAACTGTAGTTTTTTCTTGTCTTTTAACTCTGTGAAATTTATTACTATTTCTATTATTTTATTTATTTATGAGCTGTCACATGAATAATAGGTTAGGAATCTATTAACATTACAACAGATGCAGGTGCAGATGCAGGTGCAGGTGTACCCATAATGCATTGCACAAGTGAGGGGAACACAGGAAGCCACCACAGGTTAATGGGGAATCCAGGCTGTGATTTCCTGTGTGGTCTGAGTCATCGGGTGTGGCTGCAGAATGGTCACAGTACAGGCCACACAAAGTATGCCTCTGTCCTTGCTTTCATCTCAGAGAGGCAGAGAGATAGACAGAGGAAATGAGTCAGCTCCGAAGTTAAAATATGTCAGCACCACAAAGGTTGTGGTACTTGGCAGAGACGCACAAAGGAGTGCCGTTTTTCTCTGCAATCGCCGTGTGTATGTGTCAGTCACCCTTTTTGAATTCCACAGTCACTGTTTCTCCCCTTGGAACTCACCCAAAGGTTTGCTGTTTTCAGCAAGCTAATCTGGCTAACCCCTGCTGTAACCTCCCTGCATCGACAGAAGAAAAAAGTGGAAAACTCCCTCTCTGTCCCCTAATGGCAACAAAAGATTTAACTTTAGGAGCAGATCAGACCTACCTTATTTAATAGCTAAATGAATAGCCCCAATTTTTATTTTTATCTGATTGAATGTAGTAACACAGAGAACACTCCACAAACACAGCACAAACTCGTCCAGGCTAGAGCAATCAAGCAAGAACAGAGAGCAATCGACAGGCAGGGGTGTTGTCCAGGAAGAAATAATAAGCCATCTGAGTGGGCAAAAACCAGATCACATCACCGTGTTGGATGTAATCACTTCCTGTAATTATTTTTTTTTTACTGTTTCCTAGTGCACACAATAAACAGACTGTGTGCCAGAGGAGGCAGTTTATTTAGATGAATATCTTGCATGGCGTTGTAAATACCAGACCTTTCTTCCTGTAGTGCGTTGTCCAGTATTTAAAACAAGTAATGTCTTATCTACAAAGCCATGAAGTTTTGTGAAGCTTCCTACCAGCTAGCTTGTACTTTGTCTGGCCAGCTATTAAAACTTGGTCATGCAGCGCTTCTAGTATTGTTGACTCCTTATATGGTTTTTTGCTTGTGTTGTACTCTGCCTCACTTGTAAGTCACTTTGGCTAAAAGCACCTGCCAAATAAATAAATGTAAATGTAAATGTGAATCTGGGTCAGTGAAACTTACAGAGCGAGGAGAGATTTGTCCTGTGTTTTTTTTTTTTTAGCATAATGGTTAATGATTAAACCTTTAACCTGAAGGTTGCAGGTGTGATACCAAAGCATTATATCATCATTCTTCTTTTATACTCTTGAGCATAGCATGTAGCCTAAGTTGCTAATTAAATATCTAGTTGTTTGAACGGGCAGCAGTATAGTATAGTGGTAAGGAGTAGGGCTTGTAACCCAAAGGTCTACCTGTTTGAATTGTAAATGTAAGCTGTGCATGCTGTTCTGGATATGATCTATATTTACATTTACATTTACATTGTAAATGTTGATCTATATACATTTACTATATACATTAATCTATATACATTTCAATTGAGCTAAATATATTTTTAGACTAACTATTGCTATATTTGTGATTGCTGCTGTTTTTATTGTTTTAATGCACGGCAAATACCATCAATACAATGTGTTGTGAATATTTTAGAGACAGGCATGATGACAGGCAAAAATTGGCTGTGTGGCCTCTTTGGTGAGTACAAAAGTTCTGCTGTTTGTTTTTTGTTTTTTTTTTCTGTAGGAAATGTCAGATTTCCATGTAATCTGACATTTCTTACAGAAAAGTGTATGGGAAGATATCATTTGCACTGAAAGTGCATGAACAGGAAAAAAAAACATTGCTCATTGCTTTTCTAATGAATCATTTCACTCTTTTGTTTTTTTTTTTTTTTAAACGTAACAATGGTTGAAGTTTCGGTTATACAGACCTTAATCTGTTTATCTAATCCATGAACCTGCTCTTCCTTATAAACAATGGGAACAGGAGATGACACTCCATTGCAAAATTCCAAACTAAAGCACCATCTATACCTAGTAAGTACATTCTTCCATTTCTTGAGAAAATGAAAAGGTGTCTAATTTAGTTCTTTATGCAATTAACACTGCGTCGATACATGCTGCCAGTTAGAGGTCAATACACCTCAGACATGGATGCCTAGCAAAAGACACCACTTTGGGTTCATTTTTTTGTACATGTTTTCCTCTTTTTTCACCCCTTTCGGAATCGCCAGTTTGCATGTTTGGAACATTTCAAGCACGCAGAAGCACTTGGAGGGAATGCGTACCTCCAATACATTCACGTGCCAGCGGTGACTATTTTTCACACTACAAGTCCCACCATGCACTGCAGTCAAGTACAATGCCTTCGGAAAGTATTCAGATCCCTTAATTTTTTGCACACTTTGTTGTGTTATAGGCTTAATCTAAAATGTTATAGATATAATCTAAAATGGATTAAATGTATTCTGTAGTGTATTGGCTGTCAGTCTGCACACAATAACCCATGATGACAAAGGAAAAACTTTTTTTTAGAAATTTTTGCAAATTCATTAAAAATCAAAAAAATGAAATATTTGATTTACATAAGTATTCAGACTTTGTAGAATTACTGTCAAAGATGTACAATGGAGCGCCATTTTGTCGGCAACACAGCTTCGAGCCTCTTAGGTAAGTCTCTACAAACTTTGTGCACCTGGATTTCAGGCAGTGTCTCCCAAGATCCTCTCAAGCTCAGCCAGATTGGATCGGGAGTGTCAGAACTGCCATCTTCAGGTCTCTTCACAGATGTTCTATGGGGTTCAAGTCCAGACTTTGACTGGGCCACTCAAGGATATTCGGAGACTTCTCCTGAAGCCACTCCAGCATTGTCTTGGCCCTACAGTATGATGCTGCCACCACCATGCTTCACAGTAGTGATGGTATTAGCCAGGTGATGAGCAGTACCTGGTTTTCACCAGAGGTACAGTAGCACTTCAGCATTCAGCCATAAGAGTTCAAGTTTTGTGTCATCAGACCAGAGAATTGTTTACGTCATGCCCTCAGAGTCCTTTAAGTGCCATTTGGCAATCTCCAGCTGGGCTGTCATATGCCTTTTAGTCAGCAGTGGCTTCTGACTAGCCACTCTACCATAAAGCCCTGATTGTTGGAGTGATTCTGAGATGGTTGTTCTTCCGTCAGATTGTCCAATCTCTGCAGAGGACTTCTGAAGCTCTGTTAAAGTGGCCATTGGGTTCTTGCTCACCTCCCTGACCAAAGCCCTTCTTGTGCGGTTACTGAGTTTGGCTGAACGGCCAGCTCTAGGAAGAGTGCAGGTGGTTTCAAACTTCATCCATGTCACAATGATGGAGCCCACCGCTCCTGGGAACATTCAAAGCTTTAGAAATGGTTTTATACCCTTGCCAAGATCTATGCCTCAAAACAATTTGATTGCGGAGGTCTACGGAGAGTTGCTTGGACTTCATGTCTGGGTTTTTGGTCTGACATGCATTGTGAATTGTGGGACCTTATATACACAGATGTGTGCCTTTCTAAATCATGTCCAATCAATTAAATTTGCCACAGGTGGACTCCAATCAAATTATAGAGTCATCTCAAGGATAATCAAAGCAAAAAGGATTCACCTGAGCTCAATTTGGAATGCCATAGAAAAGGGTATTTCAGTTTTTGATTTTGAATAAAGTCTCTAAAAAATGTTTTGTTTGTCATTGTGGGTTATTATGTGTAGATTGACGGCCAAAGCAATACATTTAATTCATTTTTAATTAAGTCTATAACACAACAAAGTGTGCAAAAAGTGAAAGGGTCTGAATACTTTCTGAAGCCACTGTAAGCACTGGTTGGAGAATAGGAGGTAGCTCATAAGTACCTGAGGGGTAACAGGGTGCTTGAAAGAAGACATGAAGAAATCTCTGGTTAATGAATCCACCCTTCCTGGAACGAAATCAATCTGTGGGCTCCTGGTCAGTGCTGGTGGCTGGCACAGCCAGTTTCAAACCTGGGTCATAGGGCTCGGACTAGCTGGCTGAGCCATTCCAGAGCCCACACGTACTGGTTCTGACTTCGTACGTAACAAAAACTGCAGCAGAAATTACTGTGTTAAGTGACATGATTAGCAAGAGAATAGCAGGTAGGTGTCATTCAGTAATGATATTTGGCATATTTGGTTATACTTGGAAAAGCAACTTTTGCTTAGCAACAATAAAACTGTCACAAAGTAGAGTGATCTTACTGCCAAAGGAGGTGGTAGGGATCACACGAAGCCACTGCTGTTGCTTCGATGGGGTGAATTTATTGTGGCGGCCCAACACGAAACAAAACAAAACACAAAAGAAAACACATTCCCAGACAGGTGGCGATGTGGCAAAAGAAAGAAAAAATCCATTCAAATTCCATAAATCCAAGGAAAAATAAAATAAACACAAATAAAGCAAATGCTGCTTTTCAGCAGTTAAAGTAGCCCAGAACAGCCACTAGCTGATGCTTAAATCAGGAATCAACTCACAGGGCTCAGGAACATGATCCTGCCTTTACACAGCCCCCCTTTAATGAGACCAAGGCTGGCCTTTATACCTACAGGAGTGCTGGAGCCACTCCCAGGTAAAACCATCCTCACCCCTATACAAAGTTTTTAACATTTTAAAGCAGCAATCTGCCTCACTGTCATGTTCTCACAATCATACTCATCAGCAGCTATTGTTACTTTAATAGGGTAACACAATCCTACTGCCATAAGGAACGCTATTATATTACCAACGATATTTAATACATATTTTGCCGGGAAAACATCTTTCCCCCCTTGAGGCAAACCCTATGCGCGCGCTCTTGGTGCTTAAAGCAGCGCGGGAGTCAGGCGCGCGCTCCCCTTTGAAAACTCCATGCTGCCGAATGCATCAGGTAAGCAGCCAGACCTCCTTCGCTTTGTGCTGTAGAGACAGCTAAAATGAGAGAACAGGTTACATAGATGAAACAGCTTCCAGCATATAGTTTTGAATGTGTTCTCATGTTAAGTCCTCATAATTTGTGGTAGGTGATTGCGGGAATGTCCCGCGATCCGCAGCCGATGCGTGCACTCACCGACTCCGAATCGGAAACAATTCACAGCACCTTCCCACACGACATGCTGCTGTACAGAAAAGTAACGTTAGGGAAACGGGTTAGTCCTGTTTCGTCGCGGGGTCAACATAACTGCAGCAGGCGATTAAACAGTTTAGTCATAAATTATTGCCGCCTTAGAAATATATCACGGCTACGCGAACTACCGCAGTTGTAACGCAACAGGGATGATCGGGGTACGGCCACGGACCCATCATCACAAAAACACACCCCAGAAATGCATATACAAGAACATATACATGAAAGTATCACAACAACACACAAGCATATCTGCACACGATCAAGCCATACCCCGCTGCACATGTTACCATCACACGTTGTCTTTTTCTCTTGTGACGCGAGTAGATAGAAAACAAACCCTCGGTCACTTGGCCGTCATTGTGCTATATAATCAGAATGACATTTCACCTCAGCCATTGCAGGTCCAGTTTATCTACATAGCAAACAACTAAAGACGACTGTAATAATTTACCTCAGATGCAACTTCCCAGTAGTACTGAATATGCACACGTCAGAAATGTACGGACAAAATCCAAAGATAAAATCCAATAGCCAGATGTGTTCATTTGATTTATGCATCTTGGATTCAAATCCCATCAACAGCCTTTGAGTCTATTTTTTTGACTGTGACATAAATCATATATCATGACTCATCCATTTTATTACACAATGCAAGTTCTTATTGTCAGTGAAGCAAAGTTATGTCACCTGTCCCCAGGGTATGAGAGCAAACTGCAGTTGCTCTTGCCTGCCAAGTAAAAAGCTGAAAATTCCAAAAGGGCCAACTTTGTGTGTTTATCTGCTTTTTCAGTCTAAGTCCAAGGAGGTGATTCTGAGAAGTCGTGATAACACACAGTAACTAAGGTTGTGCGAGACGCAAGGACTTGAAAATGTCACTTACAATATCATATGTAATGACCTTTTTAGCACCACAAAGATGACCGATTACACTGAAAGGACAAATCCAACCTGTTTTATGCACCTGGTACTTCAAAGGGGAACTCCAGCCATGGTCACCCAGAGGTTACTGGAGATTCTCACTGCGTCTTCTTCAACCAGTGTCCACATGGGCTTCCATCGTCCAATCAGATCACATGGTGACTGGACAACCATGTTTCCTACCAGCAGGGTTGGGGAGTAACGGAATACATGTAACGGCGTTACGTATTTAAAATACAACATATAAGTAACTGTATTCCGTTACAGTCACCACTTAAATTGATGGTAATCAAATTACAGTTACATTTTTAAAATATTTACATTACTAAAGGGATTACTTTGTTTTTTTTTCGTTAAATTTAATTTAATTTTTTCATTTAATGTTTATTCAGTTGGAAAATATATCCAATGATAGGGAACTCCGGGGCGTATCTCCCACATGCCCCTCACAAAAAAAAGAGAAGAAAAAAGCGCACAGCCTGCCTGACTCACAAGATAGTAGAATTGAGAGTGAGACAGAAAGAAACCAGCGCAATGCGTTTATGTCATGGAAATACCGGGACCATTTTACTTTCAATTTGGCAAAGGTCGCACCATAACAGTACAATGCAAGCTGTGTTTGCCAGCAACCAAACTGCTATCTGCTTCAAAAGAGTCGACCTCTAACCTGAAGAAGCATCTTGAAGTAAGTTCTCTTTTTCATTATTTAAGCTAATATTGATCGCTAGCTAGCTGTCTTACATAGTTTGGCAGCACTGGATTAGCTATTCAGCTAGCTAGTGGGCTAGTAGGTATAGTATTAAAGCTAACAAGTAGATACAGTGACAAAACAAGTGAAATTTCACATGTTCAAAATTGTGATTACTCCAACAATTTTACACTATGCATAATATACATGAAATTGTTAAGCTACTCCTTTCTCACTCACAATGTATTTAGGGTGGCCCATGCCTTTTCTAACTCATGTTTTCGTGTAATGTACAGTTTTAGAATTAACATTTACAATTCTGGAGAAATTGCGATGCAATGCCCATAGACTTAACATGGGGGTGCAAAATGTTAGCCACAACAATGCTAAGTGAACATTCTAAAAATAATCGTTCAGAACCTTAGTTGGATGAACATTCTTTAAAAAATGTTATCATAATTAAAAAATATAGACTGTATTTTATGTATTGTAGTAAAAAAATCACTCAAGTTTAGCTGTTTAGATTTTGACATAACTTGGACATAGTTCGTCAGAATCATCCAACCGGTATATGCCACATTCATACTTTTACTTACATACTTTTAAAAAATTAAAAACACAGTGTTCAGAAAGTAATACAAAGTATTTAGATTACGTTACTTAATTTGAGTAATCTAACAGAACATGTTACAAATTACATTTTAGGGCAAGTATTCTGTAATCTGTAGTGGAATACATATTAAAAGTAACCCTCCCAACCCTGCCTACCAGAGACCAAACCATGTGTCCTTGTGGAATATAATCTTTGAGGTGGCTTTATATAAATTTAGCAAGGACATTGGAACTTGTTTCCTTCACCTCTCTGGTGGCCTCCTAGCCCTCTGACAGCATTGCTAGCATTGCTTTCTTAGAGTGGTTACCTCTCAAACCAGATGCCCCTAAGTTTTTACTTGTTTTTACCCTTTACCTTACCTAGAAAAGGAAGGTAAAAGGAAAACCTGCATCCAACTTTGGAAGGCCAAGCTCTTTCCAACTGTCCCAGAAAGCTTACAGTCCAGGGCACAGAAATGATTCAGCCACAACATGTTTATGCAGTGAGATGTGACAGGCCTTGGGCCAAATAGATAGGTGAGAAGGACCAGTCACTAAAATGGGGGTATTCCAGGGGGGGGTATTCCTGGGGGCTGTAATCTGATTGTAAGGCCATGGGTCAGGCTCCAGTGAAAGATGTGAGGGGGCAGCAGCACAAACAGCTCTGTTGATAGGGGATGCCTTAGAACCTGTATTGATTAGCAGGGAAAATTTACCTCAGAAAATACAGACAAAAGGTGCATGGCATTTGAAAACAGCGGGTTTGGGTTGAGCGTTGTTAATGGATGTGCGGGTATCCCGTTGTGGGAGCATGCCTGTGTATATGCCATCAGATGAAGGCGAGGGCGTGCTGTTGTGTCTCTATCCCCAGGCTATTGCATGACTTGCCTCCACCCTCTAGCGGCGAGCCATCTGCCTCTAAAAGCAGCCGTTAGCAACGTTGAATTATGTTTGTCGTAAACATTACATTATTGTCATTACTATATCCAAAGCAACTTACACACAGAAGGGTACACTTTCATCCACGTTTATACAGCTGGATATTTCCTGAGGCGATTGTGGGTTAAGTACCTTGACCAAAGCGCCCTAGTGGGGAATCAAACCAGTAAGCTTTTGGTTATGAACCCTGATCCTTACCACTACGCCACACTGCTGAATATTTGCATGTATGAATTCTGTTTTCCAATAAATTGCAACACGTGGCCATCTGTATGAAGTCATTAGTCTAAACAACTTTCCAGACAGCACCATAAGCTGTGCAATGTGGGCTGCTGTTTGTTTTGGTTTTTAATCCAAGATGTCACATGTCTAGGAAATATGACTAGACACTTTTTCATCCATTATAAATACAACAAAAAAAAATCTCCAACTGTATCTCTTCCAACCATTGTAATATTGCAGCTCACTGTTTTATTTGCACAGGGAATGAGTGTAGGTCCCAGGCTGATGTGGCAATCTAACAAGTTAACAGGTGAGAAATGCTAGACCAATGACAGCATAATGGAGTGTGGGAGGAGATGAACTTTCCTGGCTCATGAGCTAATGTACCCCGATACCAAGGCAACTGGCTGTGAGGACAGGAGTGCATTTTGGGGAATTCTCTGACAAAAAAAAACCCTAGGGAAATTAAAGCACAAGATGGGCATAAGTTCAAAAGCCAAAACAAACTGACTGACTACTTTGCGTCAAAGTAGGCAAATCAACAGAACTGCGTTGTCATGTTTGAACTTGCAGCCATAGTCAGTGTGACACTTATGATCAAATAACAGAAGGACTGTCTAATCTTTTTATTCATACTTTATTGGAAAATAGCTCTGTTGCTGTCTCCTTTCCATATATATTTTACATATTTAATGATTATTTTCTTTGCAAGTGATAAATAATCAATTCACTGAGAAGTCACGAGTATATAAATTGAGTTCAATTCAAAATGTTATTTCTTTGAACCCACTAAAAAGACATATACAGCATTTATACTCACAACCTGAGCAGTGAACATTACATTACTATCATTTACCAGACACTCTCATCCAGAGCAACTTACACAGGTTAGCTTCTTTAACTTATGTGATCCATTTATACAGCTGGATATTTACTTGAAGCAATCATGAGTTTAAGTACCTCGCCCAAGGGTACAACTGCAATGCCCCAGTGGAGAGTCAAACCAGCAACCTATGCTATACTGCCACCCAGTAATCAGCAAATGGCTAGACTCTTCAGTTGGCTTCTTTCAGGATGGCTGGAACAAGTGGCCTTCTCTGGCTCCAGCTGGCCTCTCAAAAGGAATGACAGGACATAGATCACCCACAAAGGGATGTGTAGTTCCTTTGACAGTTGTGCCATCATGTTTTCTTTATCATTATGGCGCAAAATACTAAATAAATTAAGCACACCAGTACCATTGTGGTGCCCAACCTCCCTGCCTGAACTACTGTTTACATTATATTATTGGTATTTAGCAGACACTCTTATTCAGAGCAACTTACATAGCTTACAGTTTTTACATGTTATAAATTTATGCAGTTGGATATTTACAGAGGCAATGCTAGGCTAAGTACCTTGCCCAAGGGTGCAATGACAGTGCCCCAGTAGGGAATCAAACCAGCAAACTTTCAGCTACGATCCCTGCTCCTTGGCACTATGCTCCACTGCCACCACCACTGTCCTGTTACATATAATGCTACTAGCTAGCTAAAATGGAAGAAAAAAAAGTTACCATAGTGGTACGATCACAGCAAAGCATGCATCGAAAGTTGATGGGATCATCCTCCAGAAGGAAAAAAAAATCACTTCAGACGGACAGTCTGTTATCACCTCAGACAGACAATTAAGATCTCTCTCTGGGCCATCATCACCGGCCACCTAATTACTTCAGTAGCTGTTGCCTAATTACTTTGGCTGCTACTATGTCAGGGATCTCCACTTCAGGCAGTGACTGATGTGTAGCTACCTAACAAATGGTGCATGAAATAATAAACACAGAGCTTAATGCCAACAGATTCACCATTAAAACAAAATCTGTCGCACACAGAATCTGCTGATGGGTAATGTGTAGCTTGCAATGCCAGACCTCTTTCTTGTGGAGTAACACTTGGAGAACTGCATTTAAGCTGCGTATTTGTCTCTTCAATTATACAAAAAACCCAGTTCAATTATACAGAAAAATCGTGCCAGCAGACTGGAGATACTGTACATTCCCCAACTCAGACATAGCATTATTCAAAGACTCAGAGCCTAACTACAGGAGTCCCCCAAGGATCTGTCCTTGGTTTTTCTCTCACCACAAGTTACAACCTCAACACAAGTTACATCTGGATTTTATGATGGCAGGATGCAATGTGCATTCCAGTCATCTTTAATGTTATTGAACAATTTTAAAAAAAAAAAACCTGCAATTAATGACATGTGGCTCAACTCAATATAAAAAACTTTTCGTGGTCATCGAGGAATTTGTCTGACCAAACATTTTTGAACAGCTGTAAGTTATAAAAGATTTACAGACAGCTCGGTTTATAGAAACAAAGTAATCTGCAGTGCCTGTTTAACAGAATTTCTCTATCATAGAAGTATTTTGAGTTTGAGTTATCACTCACTAGGTACACATTCTAAAGATAGTGATCCAAGTGCTAGTGACAGACGATTACAGTTACATCAGAGTACAGTCTTAGAATGTGGGAACCCCTGTATGACTATGAATCAAACTACGTCAAACAAGCTGACCACAGCCAATGCAATGCCATTGACAAGCAGGTGACTCAACACAGTGGTGTAGTTCATTGTGCATTTTCATTGAGACATATTTTTGTTCAAGGCAGTTAGAATTATGAAGCTTATATTATTCAGAAAGCTGTGACATCCTATAATGGCTGTTATTTTGGGTAAGAAAAATCTCCCAGTATTAATCATGACTGCATGGCAAAACATAGAATTGTATGAATTGTTATTAAAACAACATCAGAAGTTTCTTTGTGTTCATTTTACTTCTATTCCAAACATTGTTAAAATTGTATTCAATGTTAATATTTATTTACAATTTTAAAAAGTCATTCTAACTTGAGAACTTGAGGACAATAGTTATGGCTTATAGAGTATAGAACATATAGGTTCTCTAAAGAAAAAAAATAACACCTCTAATTCTAGCATGCAATTAAATACATACAGGAAAGTTATTTTAATGATCTTGTGGAGACAGCAAGACATCTGAGAGGACCAAACTCCTCGACTCCTCGAAAAAGCCTCGACTACTTCAGGCACAGAACATAACTTGTCAATGTCACACATGACGTAGGTGTACTCTTCTGGAAAATACAGACTACAGGTATAATAGCATGGAATAATGGAATAATGGAATAATGGAATAACTAGACAACATGGATGAACAAATTGCCTTAAAAATGCTAGGGGTTTTACTGAGTCCTACTGCAGCAATACTGTGTGTGTGTGTGTGTGTGTGTATATAGAGAGAGGAGAACAGTTTGTAAAGTAAATTTCCAGTATACATCAAATGTTATTTTTTTCCATTCAGACAGACAAATATCAGAACCCTTGCCTGTAATTTTCTAAGTCCAGACATTACATATGAAAGGTGACATAAAAATAGATGCAAAATTTCCAGCGTTACCCTCCATTCTGGCTGTGAGATGCACCACACTGGTCACCACGATCCCACAAACTCAACATAGCCAGGCTATACCACCCTCTTTTAGTGGGGGGACCCTTGAGTTCCTGGTTTGCTTAGTTTTCTATGTGGGAATATGTTTCATATAGCAAGATTTGAGATTTACATTAGACCTGGCTAGACTCATGCATGGAAAGTATGTTTTTTTAAAGAACAAGGAAGTCAAACAGACATGGGAATATGCATGTTTTGCAAACATTATTTATATTAGTATTAATAAGTTTCAAGTGTAGCTGTAAGTAGGAAGACCAAGAACTTTACAGAAATAGCGACAAAGTCATGTGTGTGCATGATTTATGATTAAATTGTGCACCCCCCCGGTGGAGTCACCATTACAGCTCAGCTGTCAGCAAATCATGGTCTCAATAGAGAGCAGACTCTGTCTCATTGTTTGACATTGCATCAGCACTTGAAGGCAGGCTTCTCACCTGCGCACCCAGTTCAAGGTTCAATGTCTCCCAGGAAGTTTAGCATGAAAGTGTTTCACTTCAGAGGATGCCTACCTAACAACAGAAGTACTGGGAGAGGCACAATGAAGATTCAGGTGTTTTTTTTTTAAACGAGATGGAGGAACTTCGAGGTGGTTGGCACAGCCAGTGGTGCGGAAATCCACCTCAGGCCTGACATCCAAGACTGAAGCGAAAGCAGGAAGACAAACTGTGAGAAACTGGCAGAGAAAGAGAGCAGATAGAGGGATATATATATATATATATATATATATATATATATATACACAGACAGGTGATGAGAAAACAGGGAACAGGTGTGCAGAATGGGCTCCGGGTGGTGGGCGTGGCAGCCGGCCAAATAGGCGGGACAGGAGGTGAGGCAACAGGCTGAAAACAAAACAAAAGCACATGCACGCAAAAAAGGAAAAAAAAATCAAACAAAAGACACACCCATACTGACAGAAGGGAAGACAGAAACAATACAAGCAGGACCTCACGCTGAAGGACTGACACCAAAATTATATCCAAAGATATCCAAAATTTGGTACATAATTTGAGCATGGCCAAAGCTGTTAGCATTCCCACTTCTTCAGAGATTTTGACCTCACTTTGAATGACATGGCCTCACTTTGAATGACATTTGAACATTTATGCCCACGTGATGCAAATCTATTGTCTTGTAGAAACCATGTTTTTTGTACTTAGTGACTACTTCTTCGCAATTTAAATGTCAATATCATGCATGCCAGGTTTGAGCAAATCGGTTTTACCGCTCATGGAAAGATTTAGGTTATTTATTAATATTTCAAAATGTCGCAAAGTCCAATGTGGCGGAAACTACTAACGTTACTAACGTTGTTATGGCAACGGGCATATGCTTGTCAAGTTTACAGACTGCGTGCCTTACGGTTAACTCCTTGTACATTTTATTAATCATATTAGTTTTTGCAGCAAAGTGGCCTACGGGTAACTGTTAGAAATCATCACATTTAGCCTCTACAAACCTGCGAAGTTAGGTGAATTTTCGATTAACTTATTGAGTTTTATAGCAGTTTTTCTACAGTGGTGGGAAAATGAAATGTATGGACCCCTAAATAATCTGACCAAAAACAACAGGGTGCCTACGCGCTATAGATGCTTGACCAAATAAATAAATATGGTTACAATAGGGATCCTACTTTGCTACCCCTAATGAGCGCTGTATTTGTTGAAAATTTCGGATCGACAATCTGCAACTGGACGTTAAGATCAGCGCTGTTTCCGTTTTGGAACTATTAACGAGCATTCAATATAGCCCTGTGTCATCATGATCCATTAACAGAAACTGGGGTACAATGTACAGATCGACGGCAGCTTCACCTTCCTCAATCCACAACCGAACATGTAACTCATAGCGCATCCCTCTTCCAGGTAGAGGGAGATTCCTGAACACATGAACGGAACGAAACCTCTCACCACACCAGCGTTTTGTCTTTTGTTTTTTTATATAGAGAGGGTTTCACCCGAGCACCCACACGGACCTCGCAGAAGGAAGTCGGAATATGTTTTCAACATTATTCGAATAATTATTATTGTTTTCCGCTTAACTGCAGGGCCTCGTGCTTTCTCTGGGTGTGTCCAGCAGTTTTAGTTAATCGTTTCCGTTGAACAAACCTTACTTCAGGTAAACAGGTTAGTCGGTTCTAAATGGCTAGTATTTCAAGTATCTGCCGGGTGGACGTAGATATAATTGTACAGCGGATACTGCTATAATTATTTCAGTATCAAATTCTGTTAGGGAGTATGGTGTTTTAAAATGAATAATATATTCATTTAGATCCTGCTGGGAAAACGAATGTCTTTTAATATATGTTTTGTATCGATCTGAACGTGTATTATGTGTTATTCATTTTGAAGACGTTATTAAATCCTTACTGTTTTCACAGTTTTCTGTTCCTGATTTGAACCTTTTGGGGAAAATTGTTAGGACGCTGTGGATGGTGTTGGCTGTGGCCTCGACGCGCAGAACCATATTCTCCAACCAGCATTCTAACCTTAATCATTGTAAGATAAACAGCAAAACTTGTCTAAGTTGAGCACTTACAGGAATGTTTAGCCTGTAGAGCGTGTTACATGGCGGCCATATTGTGTTCAAGTAAAACGCCATAGGGGAGAATGGGGTAAATTGAGCAGCTTTTTACTTATGCTGTCCTCTAGGCAAGGTAAAATGTTACAGAATAAAAATGAAAATATGTACCTTTAATTCAGGATGTATCCTGTCAATGGAAATGATAAGAATGCATCTATGACAAAGGGCAATGGGTAAGGGTAGCAGTTGATCCAAGTCAGGGTAAGTTGATCCAAGTCAGTGGGTAAATTGAGCCAAGTGGGGGTAAATTTACCAGTGCACTTTTTCCAGTTTAAACCTGAGCATAACTTTAAAAAATCTTAAAGGTAACTTTGAACATAACAAACCAAATACAAGTGTATTATTCAGAATATTTTAATACAAATTATGAAACAATTTTCATACAACATCTGTTCAGTATTTCAATGATTCAGCATTCCACCCATCAAACAGAGAGGGCAAATACAAAGAATGTAGGCTAAAACAATAACAAAAATGCAGGCAAAAAACAATTCTGTAACTTTCTGTAATTCTGTAGCTTGACTTAAACATTCTTCATTGAACAAGGCTTTAGTTTTCATTCCCAGTTGGGCCTATTTTCTCACTCAACAACTAACTACACATTCCATCTTTCAAGGTTTCAAGGAAATATTGCTAAGTGTTGCTGCCTCCGTGCGGTTCCTCCTGCCTATTGAGGTTGAGGTAGCCTCTTCAGCACATCACTTTGTGGAAAAAGTGCCACATCATTTTCCTTGAAAGAAAAAGTGGGTTTCTCATTGGCAGTGCTGCCCCGGATTCTTCTGAGAAATCTTGCACTCACTTCATCACCCTCCAGTTTCTCAACCATGCCAATGTAACAGTAGCTCCTGCATTTGGTTTCAAATTTAACTATAATAAAGTAACCAACTAACAGATCTGTGCTGCTTGGTTCGCTTCTCTCATCCTCAGAGCTCTCATACTCAGATGTGTCATCAAGTGGGATGGGAACATCACTCTCCTCAGAGCTGCTGCTCACCATGATTTTCTTCTTGGTTTGTTTCTTCTTGTGCTTTCCTTCTTCTTTGATGTTACTTTTGCTTTTCATCTGCTGTTTATTTTTTCTTTCTTCATGAGCCCTTTCGATTGCCTGCTTTTCAGGTGTTTCAGTAAGGATTCTTGTCTTCACACGCTTTCGCTTCGTTTGTGCCCTGGGATGTGGACTTTTGGGTAAGGGCAGGATTTCATCTGGAGACACATGTGCAGGGTGACTGGGACTCATATCTGTGTCACCTGGTGAAGCACATCCATGTGTGGAGCTTGATGAAGGCAGGTGAGCAGCTATGGAGGTTGAGGCAGTGGGTGAATCATCTGCAGTGCCAGACTGTAGCTCGGGGTTTGGTCTGTCTGACACCATGGATGGCTCAAAGTCTGCATCAGGGAAGATATCTCTGTTGTATGGGGAAATCCCTGTGGACCTGAATCCAGAAATGATATTCCGTGGTGTCATTGCTGACAGAAAAGCCTCATTCACACATCCGGCGATCTGGTGTATGCTGGCTGTTTTGCCTGGGTTAGATCTCATCCACCCATCAAGAGCTCTGTTGTAATAGGTCTTGAATGGACCGTACACACTCTTGTCCAGAGGCTGCATGCGATGGGATGTATGGGGTGGAACGGTGAGCATGACAACACCCTTGCTCTTTGCTATATCCACTGCTCTGAGGGAGATGTGGGCCTCATGGTTATCAAGGATTAGGAGCATCAGATGGCCAGCGGAGCAGTTGGTATGCTCCACCAGATGTTTGAGGAAGTCTGCAAAAGCGTCCTCATTGACCCAACCAGATCTGGTGGAGGTACCAATGGATCCTGGAGGTGCTCCTGTGATGAAGTGGTCTTTGTATCTAACCCTTGGGAAGATAAACATGGGAGGTGCAGCATTCCCAGCAGCATCGACTGCACAGACCACAGTCCCCGGCTCTCCTCTTTCAGCTGATGTGATGGCACCCACTTGCCTCTTTCCTTTTTCTGTCACTACCTGCTTTGGGGTCTGTACTGTAGTCACACCTGTTTCATCAACATCATAAATCATGTTTGGAGGGAATTTATGCCTGTAAAAAACAAAGAGAGGGCATGAAAGAGCCAGATAAGAAACAGAATAGCTAATCCTCACAGGTAATTTAAAAAACATTTGCAACTAAACAGCCCTAAACAGATATCTTTGTAAATGTAGCTGGTAGGTAAACACATGCACTGGTCTAGTGTAAATGGATAGCCTACAGCCTAATTATTAGCGTAATCAAAAATGAATTCTGTCACCTGTCCATCACTTTAGCCAAATTGTCAAAAAACTCCCCCACAGCAGTTTTATTGAAGGCTGTAGCCCTCCCCAAGGATGTTCCTTCAGGCATACGGGAGGATAGATGGTGGCGTGATTCAAAGTTGTTGAACCAAAAGAAAGAATAGAATTCATTCTTTCAAGGCCTACTGTATTTAGCCACACGACAAGATCAGTTAGCCTTAGTTGACCTACTGAACCATGCTATCTCAACTCTTGCACACCCTACCTGCAAAACCATTGTCTTTCCAGTTATCAGGGACAGGGATTTTGTTTCTGTCTGCAAATTCAAATGCTAGTTCACAGCATTTCTTTGGAGTAAGGCCATGGAACTGGCCAGCCAGTTTTTTGACGTGGTCTGCAAGCTCTTTCTCCATCTCCTCTGTAAAGACCCTCCTTTGCCTATGCCGTCCCACTGTACCCTACTGTTTTCACTTCCTTTTCCTCTTTCTTTTGTATGAGTCGGCGCAGAGTTGACCTGTCAATCTTTCTCTCTTTTGCCACTGCTCTTATGGACCTTCCACACTTGACCTCAGCAGCTGCTCTCTCCATCTCCTCAAGGGGTGTTGAGCCCCAGTCTGTCTTCCTTTTGTATGTTCTTGGTGGCTATAATGCTTAGAATATGAAAATCATTTACAGTTAGAATAAAAATCATTTAAATACCATTTTTAGACTTTTTAGACTTAAATTAACTTGTGGCTCGTGTGAGGTAAGTTGAACCACTGGCTCAATTTACCCCAAGACTTTTGGCTCACTTTGCCCCACAGCCACCATTTTGGAAAAAACAGCCTATTCTGGCTAATCAGGGTAATCTTTAGCTAAATGATCCACATGGTTTAATACACTAGCAAATCATCAACATGTATGATATATGTTTTTAGACCTGGATAAATTTGCTACGACCAAACAGCCATTATAGCTGACATGTAAAAAATTTACTTTGACAAACAAAAAATGTTTTTTTGGGAAAAAATCATACTTACCACACCACCATGGACCTTTCTCTTTCACATCCAACGACAAATGAATGGGCATTGCAGAATTTATAGTCACATGACATCAAATGTGTACCGTTGCCTAGATACAGGGGGTGGGTCAACTTACCCACTGGCTCAACTTACCCCCCTCTCCCCTACAGCCTTTACTGTGGACTTCTTTTGTTGATGAACCAAAATTGCGTGTGCGAATGCTACTCAGGTCGTACAAGGGGAAGTCAACAAAAGATGTCTATGGAGTGGTATTTAGCAGAATCAGTCAAATAAGCCAAGATTGTGTACATTAATTTACATAGTAAACATGCTGTAGTGTGACTGAAGCGTCCCCTGTACCTGCTGTTGGTTGTATCGATGCAAAACCTTCAAATGATAATATCTATCTATAAGAATCTATAAACCAAACGAAAAGGCCTCACGTTACACCTCTCTTGGTCTCGCTCCACTGGCTCCCTGTAGCTGCCCGCATCATGTTCAAGGCCTTGATGCTTGTACAGCATCAGGGCGACCAACAAAACTGCACCTACCTACCTGAACTCAGTACTGCAAGCCTATGTTCCCTCCCGGCTCCCAACTGCTACTCTGCTACCGAACAGCGTCTGGTGGCATCGCGGCACAAAGTCACTATCCAGAACTTTCTCCACCACTGTCCCCCGATGGTGGAAGGTCTGCCGAGTCCCTCTCTATCTTCAAGACACATCTGAAGACACAGCTCTTCTGCTCTCAACTGAGCACCTGAAACCCTAAAGGAATTTCTCATGTCTGTCTCACTGTTTCCTACTAAACTATATAAAAAATGTATTCTAATGGTTTAACGCAACCGTTAGCTCCACCAGCTGTCTTGTAGGCTACCTTGTCTGGCTAACCATTGAAACCTGGTCATGCAGCACTTCTTTTATTGTTGCCTTCTTGTGGTTTTTTGCTTGTGTTGTACCATACCTCACTTGAAAGTCGCTTTGGATAAAAGCATGTGCCAAATGAGTAAATGTAAATGTAAATGAATGTGTCACTCTCCGATAAAGCTGCACCCCTGGTTGGTGTCAGTCCAGATTACGATTATTTGATTGATCATAAATAAAATTTATGATGAATGGCGAAAGCCCCTTATAGTCAAGAGTACTTCTGCCAGGTGTCTGCAACGGAATTTTGCTAGTGATGTGCAGTTCGTGAACGAACAAATCCTTTTGAACGAATCTTTGAGGTGAACTGAGTGTACCGAATCCCTAGTCTAAAAGATTGGTTCCTTCCTCTTTGCAAACATGCGCACTGATTAGCTGGCATAGCAGCTATAACTCTCCCTCCAGTGGATATTAGATATGCGGTCTGTCCACGAAGCAGCCTATCACAAAACTGTATCAGCAGTACATTCATGACGACAACTAGCCAAAGGCTGAAATGCTAAAACTCCCATATAAAAAAGTTGGTCTGGGTCTTTAGCTCTGTATCTGGAAAATTAAGGAGAGAGGTTTCAACAAAAATTTATATTGGAAAATAAACTGAATATTTTGTCGCTCCTGCCTGACTGGTACTTGCAGAATCTGGAGCAGTTTACAATCACTACGACATCATTAGAGTTTGAGATTGTTAGGGTCAGTGTTCAGATTAATTGTCAGGCATTATGGTGTAGGTGGTGGATGGCTTGCCGTGATCGTATAGTGGTTAGTACTCTGCGTTGTGGCCACAGCAACTCCGGGTCACGGCATCTATTAACTGTGGCTTTTGGGAATAAAAAAAAAAATCTGTACAAGGAAAAAATGCAATTCAATGCACGCGTGATTCAGTTAAGGAAACTAAACAATTAAGTAATGTACACTTTTAGCAGGTTTTGCCAGTTTCATGCCCACGTTGTTCATACCGTATATGGACAGCATAGTCAACATCATGGGGTCATTGTCCTAATGCAACAAAGTCAGATGCATTTTAAAACAACCCAGATTGCCAGCAGATTCATCCTTTACTCTCCATAAATGTAACCCCTTTAATCTTAGGAAGCATTGTACCTATGCATATTCTATTCATAGCTACAAACATTATAACTCTGTATTTCTACTGTGATCCCTCCCCTACACGAGCATACATAAGACAGACATGGGATGGCTGTGCTGACCGCACGCTTTTAAGGAGAACAGGTATCTGCAGTGTCGTGGAATTTCACCTTCTAGGAAGAGACTTCCATGATGAGACTTAGTCTGAGTGAAATGAGACAATTCTATGTTTATTCTGAAAGCCCTCAGGGGAAAAGTCATCCAACAACCCATATAGAGAAGTCAGAGCAATTCCAATTTGCCTTAGAGTACATCACACTTTTTATGTGGTGGTTGGGCAGGCAACTGTCAGAATAGACTCACACATCATTTCTAGGCGGTATACAGGCAGAAAAGCTATAACTGTGTTTTGAAACATTCTTTGGTTAGCGGCTGATGACCACGGCCTATGCAGTCCTTAGACCCACACAGGGCCGAAACCAATCAAAGCCGTTTGAGCAGATAATCTGCTCCACTCAGGAAAAATACAATATCCGTGACATTTCAGCAGAGAACATGAAGTGATTTGTGAAGAAAAACACATTGTTGTATGACTTTTATACATACAGGGAGAAGCAAAGAGTTCAGAATGATCAGGCAGAAGAAACTCAGCTCTCACAGCAGTAAAATCAGTTAAGGTGTTTTGGCCGACAGGATGATCTCTTATGTTAAGTTAATACACACTTGCACGTTCACTTAATCGGTGTGAATGCGAGCGCAAAGGAGTGCTTGGTCACCGTTATTCCTATAATTTGCTTAGGTTAAGTCAATATACAATAAACATATTCAAAACACATTAACGAGGGCCTGCTTGAGTGGCTGAGTTGGTCAATGTGCTGGCTCGGAGTGCAGGCTGAACTCAGTAACTCAGACCGAGGTTCAAGCTGTGTGCCTTTTTGACCCGGAGTCCACAGTGAGGGGGAGGGGGTGGGTTTTGTGAGCCTTTTGAGTGTTCTTGACTCATTTAGATGACGTGTCTGTCCCCAGCCAGGATTTGCTCATTTACAGGGAAAAATAGTCACTGGATACGTGCAAGTGTATCACAGGATTGCATTTGCACAGTGTGTGTGTGTCTGTGTGTATGTGAAATTTTATATATATATATATATATATATATATATATATATATATATATATATATATATATATATATATATATATATATATATATATATATACACAATAACATCTATTATATATAATCTATTATAATCTATTATATAATATATTACATCTATTGGATATATAATAACATATATATATATATAATAACATCTGAGCCACACTGATGGAAAAAAAGAAAAAAATCCTCAGCATCTACAGCAACCAATTCCTTGAACCATATCATTACCCATCACCCACAGAGCTAACAGAAATTCCTGACTCTGTGTAAACACTGAAGTTGCAGCACTGTAAAATGCAACAAGGAAATAAATTCGATACTGCCACTTTGTTTTGACCACACTTTGTTTTTTTGGGGGGGGTTTCACATTAGCGCCCACACAGAACTCCATCCAGCCACCATCATATCAGACCAAGTCCCCATGGAAGAGCAGTTATTCAGGTGCAAACATGAGGTCTGGAATGTTTGTGAGGTTTGGAATTACATAATACAGAGGCAGTAATGATGTAATTGACGATTCCGGGTATGTTGGCCTCACCCTGGTGTTTATAGTCTGTACATGCACAGTACGTCAATGGCAGCAGTGCATCAGTCCTCAGCGAAGGAACTGTGCGTCAAGGAGGTGAACAGCGACAACACTAAGACACTAACACTAAGTGTGCCAAACACCCAGAAACAATGTCATCTGTGATTTAACGAAATGAGTAAACTGTGAATGTGCGTGTTCCTCCTCCTCCTCCTCAACACTGAAAATGGAGTTAATATTGCACGTTCTGCTTGCTCCCAGATCAGATTCCCATGATCTTGTCAACTAGATGGGCTGGTAGTGGACACGAATATGGAGATAAATATGTCCACATAATGTAAAGATACAGCACGATTCCATTTAAGTTTAAATAAAGTACTGCAGTTCACTGGGGATATGATTTTAACCTATTCTAAAAGGCACTTATAATAATAATAATAATAATAATAATAATAATAATAATAATAACTGTCCCATTTGTTGCATAGACATTTATGTCATTTTTTATTTCTTTTATTGTATTGCTTTTTTTACTAATTGTTTTCTGGACCAGCAATTAATATAGGTGATTATTCTGGAACAGAAAATATACTGCTTTAAGCTCTACTGATACTGTACTGCAAGTGACAGACAACTCTGTACCATGAAGACAATACAGTGGCATTACGACTAATTCAAGTAATTTCTGGCATGCCAAGTATAGACTGGCATGCTGAATACCAGGTTTCAGAATAAGAGGAAGCCACTTTGCTGTGCTTTCAAATGCAGTAAACAGGGAGTGGGTGAGATAGATGAAATGCAAGGTATGCCATTCCTCTTCCCAGGTGAAACATCACCTGTGTGTTAATGAGAACAGGTAGGGAAACTGATGTGTCGTCACACGCGAGAGTCGTGAACTTAGGCCAGCAGTGTTCTGCTTCCAGGCCTCACTTCACCTCCCTCCTCTCAGATGTGTGTCATCCCACGTCAACCAGACGAGGAAGTGAATGGACGCTCTGGTATCTCAAAGTCTCCCTCTAGTGTTTACCGTTCTGCATTGACCGGCGAGAAATGGATGAGGTCAGTGTGGGAGTGATTCATTTACCCGATGCTGGATACACCATCCACAGGGAAAAGTCACGGGGTCAATAAAATTTCAAAGCCATAAGACCATCAGGACCGCAGCCACTGTAAGCTGGGGACCTGGACTTTTTTGTGGAGTGAGGCCGGACAAGCTAACTGCTCTGGTCAAGTGCGAATTCAGTTCAACCAACAAATGATCCTTATTTTTACTTGGCATTGTGAACTGTGTATATATATGAAATATATGCGTAATTTTATTCCATCAATGAAATTCCGCAAAGAGACATTATGTTGTGTCTCTTCAGCGTGTCATGTACAACTGACCTTGGGTTTGGTTCAGTTCTGTCTGCAAGTATTAAGTCATGAATATAAATCAAAATGAATACATTTGGAAAATGACATTACATTGTTGTTTAGCAGATGCTCTTATCCAGAGCAATTTTCATAGTTTACAGTTTTTACATGTTATCTATTTATGCAGTTGGATATTTACTGAGGCAATTGTGGGTTAAGTACCTTTCCCAAGGATACAATAGCAGTGTCCTAGAGGGGAACTGAACCAGCAACCTTTTGTTTACAAGTCCTGCTCCTTACCACTATGCTACACTGCTAATTTTTTACATTTGTGACTTTAGCTGCACTCCAGCTTGGGATTCCTTACATTTTCACATTCTTCTAACGATACTAAGGATAAATGATTCTGAAAAGTCTGAGCAATGCTGATGGAAAAAAAGAAGAACTTCCTCAGCATCATTACAAATCACTCACAGAGCTAACAGATATTCCTGACTCTGTGTCAACACTGAAGTTGCAGTACTGTAAAATGCAGCAAGGAATGAGACACGATACTGCCTCTTTGTTTTGACTGCATTTTTTTTTGGGGGGGGGGTTCGGTTTCACATTAGCACCCACACAAATCTCTGCAGAACTGAGGTGAAAGCCACTGTTGCATCAGACCCCATGTTGATTAGGTGCAAAAATGTGGTCTGGAATGTTTGTGAGCTTTGGAATTACATTACATTATCTTATTGGCATTTAGCAAGTGCCATTATCCAGTGACTTACATAGGTTACAATTTCTACATGTTATCCATTTATACAACTGGATATTTACCGAGGCAATTCCGGACTAAGCACCTTGTCTATACTACATTTCCTGGCATTCTGTATTATCGTGACAATTTTACAAGGACCTTGAGAAGACCTGGAGATTTCCTTTGGAAGCTGGATCCTGGCAACAAAATTCTGCATATGATATAATATGTACATATTTAGTGTTCGAGAACCCCTTCATTTTTTGAGGACCACTTGACTTTAAGGTCCCACACAACTCCAAAGTCCTGAGAAGGATTGTTTTGACAATGTCTGCACATAGTTGAAGCCATTCAGATCAATCACAATGCTATGATGTACTAACCTATATTATGTATATATATATGTGTGTGTGTGTGTGTGTGTGTGTGTGTGTGTGTGTGTGTACACACACACACACACACACACACACACACACACACACACACACACACACACACACACACACACTCACATACACACGGATAATGTTTCAATTAAAGAAAGAATCTTAAATGTTCTAAGCATCTTGATTTTTTTTCCTAAAATGTGACTTCTGAAACACTGAAACCACCTCAAAACTCTGTCACCTGATGTAGCTGATGACAATTTAGTGACAATCCTGTCATAAACACATTAGAGCCCATTCTAATAATGATATATGGTGCATTTTCACTCCACGAACTAACCAGTTAATATTTTGAATGTGTGCCAAGTGTTACTGTCACGTTTCCAATGAATGAGACACAAAGGAGTTGACTATGGATGTAACTGCAGATGTTGACAAGCTTGTTGCGTCAGGGAAGTTCTGTAACTGGAGATCTGATTTCAAGCAGACAAAAAGACTAAGTTTCCCTAATGATGAGTCTGATGAGTCTTCATCAGTTCATGGTAAAAAAGTGAACAGTTGCTTGTATAAATAGGCAAAGGTTAACACAACACAGAACACTTCCATTTACAAAATTTACCAACTGGAGAGTTAGTGACAGGTTATTTTTCTAAAATAAAGTGAAGTTAAACACACGAGTCCATAGATTATGTATGAACATAGTAAAGCTATATGACCAAGAGCAAAGAACTATGTGAAAATTTTACAAAAACAACATTCAAATGAATCCTTAGATGAACAGGAGAAACGTCATCTTTGTATTGAATTCACGTCTGTCTTAACATGACTTCTCAATTGATTAGCATAATCGAGTTTTCATCATAAGCATTCCTTGAGAGAGAATGCACCATGGACATCCAGAGGTAATGATAACAGAGAGATAAAAAGGAAGGACTTTCTACAGAATGGGTTTCAAATCATATTTGGTGCTCCAGAAGATGATGCGGCAAGGGTGTCGATCCGGGAACACTTTCTCATGGATTGTGACCAGTGGACACCTCCACCTCTGCATGGCGTGAGAAGAGCCAGGCTTTTTTCTTCCCTCTGACTCAGGCCAAGTGAGGCTGGGGTTGCTTTCCCTTTGAATGCGGGACCTTCTGGGGGGAAAAGGGGGGGTTTTTTTGTTTGTTTTTTTTTTTTTCCTGACGGGAGAGGTGCTCATGAGTCAGTGGAGTTCTGTCTCACCTCTGACGCCAGTAGTGAAAACAACCTGTATAATTACTGGGACACTGTGTTTAATCAGAGGAAATGTTTTTTAAATTATCTAAAATTTTTTTAATGATATCATGTTGGAAATAAGAATCCAGACACAGCCTTGTTTCCGAGCAAAAAATACACCACCATAACTAAGGAATGAAACAACATATTAAAGAGGACACAACCACTGACAAAGTTAATGCAGCAGTTACTAGACTTAAATCCCAAAAATCATCAGACACAGACAGGTTTACCTCAGAGTATTACAAAACGTTTATGAGCTGGTTCCTGTACCTGCTTTAAATCAAACCAAGAGTAGGCCTAATTCCTGATTAGCAACTTCAGAAAAACTCCAAAAAAATTGATTTTTGAAATGTTGCATAACTTCAGTTTGCTCACTTTTTGACTACAGAGTTCTTGACTGGGGTAGAAAAGTGAAGAAAAACTGTATATGTATATGTCCAATGATCACCAGATTTGGGTTCTTATGAGGAAAACTTCAATGAAAACGTCAGTGTATATATTAAATCCATGGGGTCGTCGTATTGGTTCTTGAATGTGTTCATGATCAGAAACGTGTTAGAGAAGTGTAGTCCTGATACGTCGCTGTTTTGGTCCATAATGCTATGTTAAACTTTTTCCTTATAATAGGGGTCAATGGAGAAGAAACGGCTTAACGCAAGATAGTTACCCCTTTCATTGGATTTCAGTTTTGCTTTTTTGACAGGAGACAGTGTTTATGACATGTAAGATGTCAGACAAATTTGGTGATCATTGATTGCTGTTTTGGGACATTAAGCCACGTTAAGCTTTTTTCCCTTATAATGGGCGTCAATGGAGAGGAAAATGCTTAACGTGAGATAATGACCATACTCCTAGGATTTCGGTCTTGATTTTTTGACAGGAGGAAGAGTTTCTGAGAAGAGATGTCTGAGAGAAATTTGGTGATCATTGATCACAGTTTTGGAACATTAAGCCACGTTAAGCATTTTAGAATGTCCCCAAATGTTTCTTATTCAGTTAGATAGACATTATATCAAAGTTTTAGGTAACCTCTCAGCGCTGGTAACATGTCCCACATTGTCCCACACAAACTTACTACTCGTCCCACATTTGGTCTGCTTGCATCTGGTCACCCTATGGTCTACTGCCATTTGCACCTAACTGACTGGATAACTAGAAAACTCCTGTTGTGTGAACTCAGTGCCTGCGCTTGGGTGCAGCTTTAATAGTCTACTACCGGCCCTCATCGGCCTAAAACATAGGCGAACAGGGACTCTCTTAAGACTATTCCCTCTCAGTGAACTCTTTCGCCCAGACATTTGCAGTAGGAGGTCTGCGCCCACAGAACCTGTGCCTCCTTCAATCATAATGAACCATCGAACAATGTTCTCTGTCATCCAGACAACGCCAACGGGTGTTTCTGGCAGCGTTCCCAGTACCTGGTCTAAGGTTCAGCAGTGCCGAGCTGAGCCACAGTCGCCACCGTTGCCTGTGTGCGCTGTTCTCCACACCGTCTCGTCAATTATTAAATGAACCTGATACCCCTCCCCCTCCTCCTCCCACCACGGACAGGAAGCAGCAAGCCATTTCAGACAGCGGAAACTTGGCCTTTAAACACTCTCTCTCTCTTTTTCTCGTGATCTCTCTCAAAACATCTACTGGACCTGCTATATGGTTTTTTGGGGGTTTTTTTTTGCAAGTCTGCATGTTTCCCAAATGACCGCCTAACCCAAAGCCTCTGTATTTCAACTCAGAAGCTTCTCGCTTGCCTGGCCTGTCAAAATGGATTCAGGTAAACCAGTAACTTTCTCTTCAGTTTGGCTCTGACCTTTAATCAAGCATAGTTCTACAGCACTGACGTGTGTATTTGAAAACCATTCCGCACAACTGGATAGAATAACCATAAAAATTGAAATAAAAGCATTATTGGATGTAATAATCATAAAAATTGGAATGAAAGCATAGTACAGGTACAACTTTCAAGATGGACACCCAAATAATGCACAAAGGTGCTAATTTCAGACATGCCAAGAAAAGAACAATGAAATAATTGTGTCTTCCAGCTTCAGAAGTGGTTTTCTAGCAAATACTATAAATCAATTTGTATCAATGTAATGTAACAGCTCTACATCAAGTTCTTTGGTCCCCCTGACTTGATCTGTGTATAAACATTGTAAGTTATGTTTAATTTTTTTTCCCCCCTGGAAAATTACCTGCGTGCCCCATCATGCAACCGTGCACTGAAAAATTCACGGCTCATTTAATTTTCCCCATCACTCACAATGGTGCACTCGTGCTGCCCAGCTTAAGGCTGGAAAGTGTTTTTGTGCTGAGGAGCTACCACTATCTTTGCTCAATCCAACTTTCTTCCCCGTGACGTGCGAAAACCTCAAACTCTGCATGCTCCCCGTCTCTGCTGTTGAACAATGACTGAGTCAGAGTGGCATGTTCCTGCTGTTGCAGCCACCCACATGTGAACAGAGCAATGACGGTGCCAAGTCTGCTCCGGGAGACCCTCCAGGGCAGGAAATTCTGGAAATGAGACCTGAAAAACGCGCGTGTATGGAATGTAACCCTGAATATCTGTGCCTGTTTGCTCTGGCCTAGAAATTGAAAGCAATCAAATACCTTTCTCCCACACACCTAATGCCCCAAGTGGAGATGTTGGCCTAGATAAGGTCTTGTTTTGGAAACATGATTATGGACTTCGACATCAGCCAATGAGGCACTGCACAGTAGTGTGTCTTTTGTGCTTGCCACGCATCTCGTTGGCACAATAACACAGCTGTGTTGCTCTGCTTTTGAGCACTTAGACACTTTAAAACAAAAGGCTCTGCTGTTGGAATAGTGGGATAAAACAGGGCCAGATATTCGCATTACTGTCTGTGTTTGCTCTTTCTCTCTGCTTCCCTTGCTTCCTCGTTCCCTCTTCCTGTGTTTGTTCCGGCCACCCTAAATTCCTTCCCATCACTCCCCTCTCCCAGGTGCAGCCCCAGACAGTCTGTCTGCGAACACCAACGAACACGGTCAGACCACGGGGAGCACAGGGGTACCGGAGGGCGTCCCGGGGTCAAGCGGGACCCCAGAGGACAGAAGCCCAGCAGCGCCTCCCGCAGGCCAGTCGCCCGCGGAGATCATGACGGGAGCGGCAGGAATGGGTGTCCCCTCTGCCCCCCCTCACGGCGGTGCCTCACACCTCACGGACGAGCCCCCGCCCTACACCCCACCGGACCCCAAAATGGCCTACCTCATTTACCCACCCCCATCGCCCCACTACTCGGGACAGCCAGTCATCGCCTGCCAGCCAGGACCCAACCAGCCGGCCTTCTACCAGCCGCAGTTCATGCCCTCCCCTGCCTACCCCCCCTACACCATTGTAAGAGCGCCGCAGCTTCACGGGTTACTTGGAGGAAATAAAAGTGCAGTTCTTACGGGATGTCTGTTGTAACTGTGAAATTGCTGATGCATTCACTCTATAAAGCAATGGTGTGGTATTACAAATTCAGCTGATTCCTGATAAGTGCATACGCTTACTATTGACAAGTTATATTATGCATATAAAAGAATAAAACAAATTAGTGGGACTAAAACAGTGGCATCTACGCATTATGCAATAAAATGTAGTATGCAATTATCAAACATGCATGTAGGCAGTTGGCTGTAATATGAACGTCACGGGACCGTGCTGCAGTCGGACCACATCAGAACAGAGACAGAGCCAGAACCTGTGTGGAATAGTTCCGGGTGCAATGTGCCCCGCCCCTTCATCTCACCTTTATGACATCACGTCTCTGTTTCCAGTACTTGAACGGTCCTCCGCTGAACCAGGATCAGACGCCCTTGCCTAAGGACTACCTGGTGGAGTCCCTGCTGGTGACCATCTTCTGCTGTCTGATGAGCGGTCTCATCGCACTCATGTACTCTTACGAGGTAGGGGCCGCCGGGCAACCGCCCCACAGACAGGGGCGAACAGGTGGAACACTGGGGTGCGACAGACACTGCAGCACACCGCAGAGCCCAGGTAAGGTGTCCCCACTCCTGACCCTGTGCCCTCCCTTCTCCCCTTGTCTCCCCATCCCGCTCCCTGTCCCACAGACGCGCACAGCCCTGTCCCGTGGAGACATCAGGGAGGCGGAGCGGGCCTCCCAGAGGGCCCGGCTGCTGGTCCTCTTCAGCCTGCTGTTTGGGGTTTTCGTGTGCGTGGGCTGGGTCATATACGTGGTGGTGGCCGTCTGCGCCTAACGACACCAGGAGGGGTAGGGTTCGCACCCCTTTCCAGACAGCCTCTCCCCCGCCAACCTGGTCTAACGCTCCACTTCAGCGCCATCCTTACCAGGACGGTCCCGGTACCACCTAACTTTCGGTTTCTCATGTACACCTGTATAGCTAACGTGGAGACACATGACCGTAAAACGCTGTTACGAAATGTGTAGTCTATGACAACTTGTAAAAAAAAGTAGCACCTGTTGTATGTATATAGTTGGATATGTGCATTGGCAAGGACAGAACTTGTTACCAAATCCACATTTTCCACTGAGTTCAACACCCAGTGGAACCTTTTCAAGTGGAATAATGCTGCAACTGAAGTCCTTCTCGTCACTATTTTATCAAATATGTTTGGCACTTATTTGAAAACTCCTGATTAAGCACTTATTATCACCTGTAAGTAGTTCCTTTGATTGTTAAAAAAAGCTATAATTAGTACTGCCATTTTATTATCTTTCAATTCTGTTTTATTTATTTATCTCCATTTTCTGAAAATATTAGCAACACAAAGTGTATGTTACATTGTGACAGGACAAATATTCTAATAAATACCCCTATACTCTACTCCTTTCCTCCTTTCTATATTCACTCTCTGAGTGGTCTGAGAGGATGGTCCTCTGAACTTTGCAAGGGCCTTTGGCAACTAATCCTGGGTGAGAATGAAAATTTTACATGATAGATACAAATTTTACAGTATACTTGGGGTTAGGATTATGGGTAGGCAAACTCATCTACGATCTTGTTAAGACCTAACACTGCTCTTAGGGGTGTGATCTGGAGAAACTGATTGACAGGATCTGACTCACAGCAGAAAAAACAGGACAGCAACATGTGCAGTATAGTCTGTGTGCACCCACTGGAAGACAAAGGGACACGAGGAATCAAAAAGAGACAAGCCCAATACCAAAAACCAGGCCCCCATCGTGTCCCAATAAAGCTAACTTTTATTATGTTCAAGTTTTACTCATTCATTATACATGGTTTTGGAACAGGCAATAAATACACTGAAAAAATTAAGGGGGAGGAGGGGCAAAAGGATTACGAGAAAAGGCTGAACAAGGAGAGGAAAAGAAGCAGGAAGTACAGGAAGGATGCAAATCTGGGCACATCATGGAGTCAGCTGTGTGCCCCTGCTGTTCTGCTGTGGCCAGGGACTAAACAGCACAAACAGACCAAGATGGAGACACTAACAAAGCTGGACCACTGGAAAAAATATAAACACACACAGCGAAAGACAGATGAAGAGATCTGTATTCACTCTCTGGGGAAGGGAAAAAAAAAAAGAATACAAAGACACACACTGACCAAAGGACACGAATGTGGCCACACTGCATCTCACTTCCTGATAAAACGGTCTACATAACGCCCATTACCACCGCGTGTGAGTGCACAAACAGTTAATAGGTTTCTGGGGGGGGCAAGCCTTGACACATACAGAACAACAACAGCAACAAAAAAAAAAAGTGACATCAATTACTTCGACGACAATATAAGGAAACGAAATGTTTTGGTGTAGGTGAATTAGCATTCAGTGTTTCGGTAACTTTGGTCTTCCTTGGCTCCCAGGGAAGGAGGTGAGGAAAAACAGAACGACCGCAAACGATGGAGGGACAGTGAGCCAGAGGAATGTGTGGGTACAACCAAACCGCAGCAGGCCAAAACAGAAAACATACATATAACATCTCACAATATACTTAAATATACTGCCTGTAAATGTACACACATTAGAACCTTAAATAAAAAGTTTAATATACAGGTAAGCATGCCTAAATTGACTCCACTTTCTCCATTTACTTAACTTTGTTTACATTCTTTCACAAAGGTTCATTCACAGAAGTCCAACAACAAATTTACTCTTCTGGGCCTTCAGATCCCAAAAGAACGTCTGTGTGTGTGTGTGTTATGACAAATATTATGAATCTAGGTGTGTGTCCAAATGTACTATCACCATTACTTTTCTTCCAGGAATGACTAAAAGCAAGAACGCTTTTCCACAAAACCTTTGGCTCACATGGCCAATTATCAGCAGAAGCCATGGTGACTCCTCAAACAGCACGCCCAAACATTTTCGACTCCCCACTGGAATTCATAATAAAAAACACCCACAGCCAAAAGGTCCACTCTAAATTTATTCACACTTTTTTCCAAAAAAAAAAAAAAAAAAAACAAAATGGGTTGAATTCACCATTTTTTGCTCCTCAATATGGCTTCATCCACATATTGTAGACTGTGTATTGGACACCCTTGATAACATGGCCTACTCCTTTGTAACCTGTGCAGTAGCAGTTAATGCAGTACCTCCGACACACCTGAAGACGCACAGTACTTGAAGCACAAAGAGGGTGTGATGTCATTGAAGTAACTCCCATCATGCTTTGCGACCTCTCAGGAAACTAAGGGAGGGGGCTAGGAAATGGGAGTAGTGTAAAGCACACAGTTTGATGTTGAACCCAATAAAAAATGGCCTCTCAAGGTCAGGCCTTGTTCAGCAGTGAGAGGAGGCTTCTGACTGCTGGGATGAAGCCCACATTCAGTGGAGGTCTGAGGGCAATCGGCCAAACCAGGTTCCTGTGACGCACGTGCGCTGGCACCACCATTACGGGCACCGCCCGCTGAGGTGGCACTACACGCCCTGACGGGTTTCTGCCACTATACACTGTTTCGGGTCAGAGCTACGCTGGCGACAGCAGGAAGGGGGGGGAGTGGCGACCTCCCGGTTTGGGTGAGCGGGGGAGTGAAGTCCTACGCTCTGTTGCGTTAAGGCAGTGAAAAGATGCGGAACAGCAACAGAGAATTTACAGCTGCGGGAATCCTCCATGTGAATGGGTGCGAGGGTCAAGGAACAAATTAAACACTAAAAAAACCCCAACAGAAAACACGTCACCAGGCATGCATTTCCTGAAGGCTAAGCCGTATGGATGGAACTCCTGCCAGACCACAGCGAAAGACAGGGTAGGCTGTGTGGCTTTCGAGTAAATGACAGCTGGCCACAGGGAGGACCTGACCTCCGAACAACCACACAGAGGCCAGGAAATGCACTCGGTGCTCAGGCTATGAGTTTGACCTCTACTTATCCTGGCCTTGACCTTTGAGCAAATCAAAACAGGACAAATTAAATCAAACCACAGAAAGCGTTTGGGTATGTAAACAGCTTATATGTATTTTGTTATTTTTTTATTATTTACGGTTTTTTATTTTTGTGGCTGTTCCCTGTTGTCTCTGGTGTACATTTGCATCTTGCATTTAGCATTGTTTATTTCCTGTCAATCTTGTGTGTGTGTGTGTGTGTGTGTGTGTGTGTGTGTATATGCCCCTCTGTGTGCGGTATGTGTGTGTGTGTGTGTGTGTGTGTGTGTGTATGCATTTCTGTATATAGCATAATATGAGTGTGTGTGCGTATGTATTGATGTATATGATGTGGGGTGAGTGTAAATTGAGGAAATATACTATAAGATCTAGGGTGAGAGAGTGTATGGTGCATTGTACCAGTGAGTGGCTTTGTCCATCGTATCACTGATCTGTCTGTCTGTCTGTCTGTCCTCTTTAGCTCAGCAGCTCCAGGTACGTGACCGGCACCTTCCCCTTCTGATTCCCCCTCTCTCCAATCAGCCAGTCAGGATCCATGCCTGGTACAGTGTACACCGTGATGAGCTGGGACACAAACAGAATAGCAGCGTTAGCACTCAAACACCGACAAATGACAAGCACAGGAGAGCATACACACAGTAATTGGGCTGTCCAGGTACTTGGCAAAAAATGATATCAAGCAGTAAATAATGGCACCTACACACTGTGAAGCCCATAACACATTATGATTCATGATGTATGATCAGACGAACAGAATAGTTCAATCACTCGGGTCTTTATCACTTTTGAACGGCCTTGTGTTAAGGTGTGGATAGCACACAAAACACATCGCTGTCCTTAACAGCCCAACACAGCACCACAGGTGTGTGTGTGTTTGTGCACACGTGTGTGTGTGTGCGTGTCTGTATATTTGTGTATATGTGTGCGCGCGCATGTATGTGTGTGTCTGTATTTGTGTGCGCCGTGTTCGTGTCTGTACATTTGTGTATATGTGTATGCGGGTGCGGGTGCGTGTATGTGTTTATATTTGTGTATATGTGTGCGCATGCGTGGGTGTGTGTGTGTGTGTGTGTGTGTGTGTGTATGCATGTGTATATTTGTGTATATGTGTGCGCGTGCGTGTGTGTGTGAGTGTGTGTGTATGTGCGCATGTGTATATTTGTGTATATGTGTGTGCGCGCACGCATGTGTGTGTGTGAGTGTGTGTGTATGTGCGTGTATGTGTGTGTGTGTGCGCATACGTATATTTGTGTATATGTGTGTGCGCATGTGTATATTTGTGTATATGTGTGTGCGCGTGCGCGTGCGTGTGCGTGTGAGTGTATGTGCGTGTATATGTGTGTGCGCGTGCGTGTGTGTGTGTTTGTGCGTGTGTGTGTGTGTGTGTGCGCATGTGTATATTTGTATATGTGTGTGCACGCACGTGTGAGTGTGTGTGTGTGTGTGTGTGTGTGTGAGTGTGTGTGTGTGCATGTATGTGTGTGTGTGCATGTGTATATTTGTATATGTGTGTGTGCGCACGTGTGTGTATATTTGTGTGTGTGTGTGTGTGTGTGTGTGTGTGTGTGTGTGTGTGTGTATGTGCGTGTATGTGTGGGTGTAAGCACACGTGTGTGTGTGTGTGTGTGTGTGTGCGCATGTGTATATTTGTATATGTGTGTGCGCGCATGTGTGTGTGTGTGTGTGTGTGTGAGTGTGTGAGTGTGTGTGTATGTGCATGTATGTGTGTGTGCACATGTGTATATTTGTGTATGTGTGTGTGTGTGTGTGTATGTGCGTGTATGTGTGGGTGTACGCACGCGTGTGTGTGTGTGTATGTGTGTGTGTGCGCATGTGTATATTTGTGTATATGTGTGTGTGCGCACGTGTGTGTGTGTGTATGTGTGTGTGTGCGCATGTGTATATTTGTGTATATGCGTGTGTGTGCGCGCGCGCGTGTGTGTGTGTGTGTGTGTGTGTGTGTGTGTGAGATCTGACCTCGTCTGCCAGCAGTGACATCTCGCTGGTGTCGGCTGCGTCATAGTCGTACAGGACCTTGGCCTTGCGTGTGCCGGCGGCCGGAGGCTGCACCTCCTCGATCTTCAGCGTGTCGGCGTCCGAGGCGCTGGCGGAGCCCGCCCCCCCGATGGGCGCCACGGGCAGCGTGGCCGCCGTCGTCACGGAGACGCTGGAGGAGGGGGCGGGGTTCACAGTGAACGCGTTGGGGTACCTTAGGGCGGGGCAGAATGCAGGGTTCTTACATCCATACACAGTGCCTCAACACTGCTGAGGAAAACCAACAAACACACCACAACTGTCCAACACATCCCTTCATATTCTTCACTATTATTCTAAAATGTGGAAAACAGTAAAAATACAAAAAGAAAAGTGTGTCCAAACTTTTGACTGATACTGTAGCTGCATATGAGCATTTGTTTCCTGATAATGATTATCTAGAGTCTGGATGAGTAGGATGTATTTCATCCAGGTGACTAAAGATAAATCCTAATGTTTCCTTGAGTAGTTGGTAAAGGTCTGACCATGAAGTGTGTCCGTTTTCATGAAGTAAATAACAACAAACCAGGCCTTCATGTGACTTTTTTTACACATGAACAAGTAATTGAATAATCTAAATAATCTAAATTTTTCCAATGAGAGGAGCTCACCACCTGAAAGAGCAGAACCTTAATCTATTTCCGTGTAAGTAAGGCACATCTCAAAAATGCAAGCTAGAATCCTCCAAAACTGACTGGTGAACAGAGCTCTACTTACACATCTCCATTAGAACTGAGAGCAGAAAAGAGGAAGGGGAAACAGTAAGTGTGAAAATGTATGCATTAAGAACTCATAACTCATCACAAGAAGTAAAGGTTACAGCTCCCTCTTCTGTCTGTCCCATCCAAACACAAAGAGGCAGGTAAACTTCACAGTGAAAATATGATTTCTTGTTATCCTGAATATAGCATTTCTTCATGATTAAACATAAAATTGACCAAAGCTTCTCTCTCTGTCCTCATTTGACGTTTCCTCTTACCTGCCCAACTCCTTCTGCAGGTCCTGCATGTATTGGTGGCATTGTCTGTAGTAGATGGCCTGGGCCTCCACAAACTCATGCAGACAACGTAGATGGTTTACCTGAAAGAGCAGACACAGAGCTTTGAATGCCGATCCAACAGCTGTCATCCAGAACTGTCAAAACACTGTATGACACTAACAACCTCATCCAGAACTGTCCAAACATTCTAGAACAAAAATGGCTGTCTTGCCAGAACTGTTGTAACATTCTGGAACAATAACAAGCCTCAATCAGAATTGTCCAAACCTTCTATAAAAACCACAATGTTTGGCAAGAACAATCTATCTTCTGTAACAACAGCAACCCTGCCAATATTAAATGCAAAATGGCAATATTCTAGGATATTCTTCTTTCAGAACAATTTTCTTCCAGGCGCATGCATGCTAGTATGTATGTATGTATGTATGTATGTATGTATGCTAGTGTGTGTGTATGTATGTATGTATGCGTGCATGTATGCCAGTATGCGTATGTATGTATGCACCCCTGTATGCCAGTGTGTGTGTATGTATGTATACAACCCCTGGCAAAAATTATGGAATCACCACACTTAGAGGATGTTCACCCAGCTTTTTTACTTTGCAGCAAATAAACAAATCACACATATGACACAAAACTATTTTTGTTGAATAGCTGAACATTCTGGCTTCGTGAAACATACCTCAAACAAATTAAATTAGTTTAATTAATGGCATATACTTTTCCAGATCAAGTAGAGGAAAAAATTATGGAATAGGAAAAAATTATGGAATTATCAACAAAAAAAAATTCACAATTAGAACTTTGTTGCTCCTCCTTGGGCTTTTATGATGTCCTGAATTCTTTCACTAATGAAAAACAATATTCTCCATCAAGCTGGTTCCAACTTTCTCGAATAGCGGTTGACAGATCAGCTTTGCAGGATGGAGCCATGTCATGGAAAAATTTTTTTAATTTCCACCATAAATTTTCTATCGGATTGAGATCCGGATTGTTTGCTGGCCACGTCATTGAGTTGATATGCCCTTCCTGAAGAAAAGCTTTAACACTCTTTGCTCTGTGGCAAGATGCATTATGATCCTGAAAAATGACTTCATCATCACCAAACCTATTTTCTATCAATGGAATTAGAAAAGTGTCCAAAATTTCAATGTACACTTGTGCATTGACTGTTGAGGTAATGATTGCCATCTCCCCTGGTCCTTTACCAGACATGCAACCCCATATCATAAATGAGTGGGGAAATATGATTGTTTTCATCAGGCAGTCATCTTTATATGTTTCATTAGAACGGCACCAGACAAAAGTTCCAGCATCATCTCCTTGGCCAATGCAGATTCGTGATTCATCACTGAATATCACTTTCATCCAATCATCCACACTCCATGATTGCTTCTCTTTAGCCCACTGTAACCTTGTTTTCTTCTGTTTAGGTGTTAGTGCTGGTTTTCGTTTGGCTTTTCTGTATGTAAATCCCATTTCATTCAGTCAATTTCTTACGGTTTTGTCACAAACATTGACTCCTGTTTCTGCCCATTTGTTTTTCATTTGTTTTGTTGTGCATTTTCTATTTTCAAGGCACATTCCTTTGAGTTTTCTATCCTGACGCTTTGAGTTTTCTATCCTGACGCTTTGACATCTTCCATGGTCTACCTGTATGTTTTCCTTTTATAGCCTTCCCATTTTGTTTATACTTGCACCAAATTTTAGACACAGCTGACTGGGAACAACCAACATCTTTTGCCACACTCTGCGTTGGATTTCCTTCTTGAAGGAGTTTTATAATCCTTTCCATTGTTTCAATTGACAACTCTCTTATTGGGGCCATGTTTCCTTTCAATCAGCCCAGTCCAACAGCTCGGTAAGGTCTGCAAGTACTCTCTTGTAACTGCAGACTAATTTGCATTTTTAGACTTGTGCCGGTATTTGTTTTAGAAATGCAAATTACAAGAAGTAAAAAAGCTGGGTGAACATCCTCTAAGTGTGGTGATTCCATAATTTTTGCCAGGGGTTGTATATGTATGCATGAACGTAGGCTAGTGTGTATGTATGTATGTATGTATGAATGCGTGCATGTATGCCTGTGTGCGTATGTATGTATGTATATAGGTATGCATAAATGTATGCTAGTGTGTATGTATGTATGTATAATATGTATGCGTGAATGTATGCCAGCATGTATGTATGCATGCATGAATGTATGTATATTTGTATGCACGTTCCCGTGACTCACGTGTGTGCTGCTGATACCCTCCAGTAGGAGCCGCGTGACCTCCGCCTGCCGGTCAAACTCTGTCTGAGCCACACGCAGTTCATGCTCCGCCTGCAGGGGGCGTTACAGTGACCCAGTTTTACACACGAGTAGTGGAAGACTTTACAACAACTGTAACGCAGAAAATTGCAAAAATATTCTACTGTATTCTTCTGCATATTTGATGCAAAAAAAATTTGCACGCGTGATAAGTACACATGCAGGGGCAATAACAATTTAATCACATTCTTCATACTTTAACATTCATTACTTTCTCCCAAAGTCACTGATGATGCAAGCAGATTATTCTAATTTGTCTTGTCAAACTCATTTTGTTACATCATCAAAGGTCATATAAATGCAATTATGCCCCTCACTGAGAAAACGACTAACATTTTTGTGCTGTACAACAAATCATATCTACGCTAAAATATGAGAACAAACTGAGTGTGGAAAATGCCTGTGTAGATTAGACTTGAGGCTGTAGCAAGCCTCTCTGGATCTACTGCTACAAAGGAGCTTAGTCCAGACAGGACCAGCTGTCACACACAGGTATGTCTCTCAGGTGTGCCTGCAGGTATAGCACTGAGTCAGCAAACACACTCCTACACTTCCCATCTTTACTGTAGATCCCCTAAAGTCACAGGGGGCCTGCTTCTCCCCCTTGCTTGGTCTTCTTAAAGCGGCAACATACAAGAAATAATGAATTACAAAAGGGGGACGACCAGCTACTAAATAGGTTCTTATCAAAGGTGTTTTACACTTTAAGTTGCAAATTTCTTTTCGTGCAATTTCCAGCAAACACTTGAGTTGCACAATACTATACATTACATGAGTAAAATGGCAAGAATCCGAACCACAACAACTGCGGTCATTAACAAGTTGAAAAGAAAACACCATAAAAGGAGAGAAATGGTTCCCAGCATTCATTCTTTTCACTAAAGAACATGGCAGTTAAGGGATACTCACTTTGTCCACCTCCTCACTCCAGAGCTGAAAAGCCGCATGACAACAAGAGCAAGTGAGAGAGGCATTCTGACATCACATTAACACTAATGACATCACAAAGGGCACACAGCAGCGGCCTCTTCTGCTTCCTGCCCAAGGGACTCAAAGCGGGAGGGCACTTCGTTTTGTAAGCATGCCCAGTGCAGTAGAGTTGCTTCATATCACAACAATATTTGGATTTTAATAAGAATTTGACTGAGATTGACTAGCTGGCTTGAACCCTTGAGTCCTTGGCAAGAAAGGAGAGAGACATTAAACAGCTGGTGGGCCACTGAGCCCCCAGTTCGACAGCTTCTCATCCATTCAATCGTTTCCTCACTGTCGGATGTTAGTGAGCGTAGTACCACTACAGAAGGACCCAAAAGATGTCAAACATGCTGCTCTCTACGAATCATCCTACAAGTTTAGCCTCAGCACTAGATTTCCTCATGGAAATGTTGAGCACACTGAAACAGCACTAACAGCGACAAGCACGCGCACGCACACTTACACACACACACACACACACACGCACAGAGCGACAGCAACATGCACCTGAAAGTGGGGAAGAGAAGAAAGCACACAGATGCCCTTGGAAAGCAAAAAGGGCGAGAGAGTACGTTTCGTGAAGGGAGAACTCCCCGGAGGGGAAGACTGAAAACCCTACAGGACCAGCACTCTGCAGGTCTCGCTCAAAGGAGAGGACCTCCCCATTTACTGAGTCAGCAGGACGCCTCTGCATTGTCATCAGTGACACACGGACTCCGCAGTGCCAACCGCCAGCCGATTTACAGCAGAGGACAGTGTCATCACAGCGGAGGACCTCCCCTGAGGTTCAGCATCCGTGTCTGCTTCTGAAAAACCTCTCACGGCAGGTATTACGTTTAAGCTAGACCTAACCATGCAAAGACGTATGTGTGGACGAGGGCATGGCTTTGGTGATGGAGAGGGAGCCCCACCGCATGCAGACACGCACGTGCACGATTAGGACACACGGCAGAGGCAGAGAGCGAGGCGTAGAGCAGCAGAGCCGCTGAGCTCGTTTTCCCTTCCTAACGCCGACGCCATCAGGGCTTTAACAGCATCAACAGACGGGAAGGTAGGGGGGGCGGAAAATAAAGCCACACTTCTGCAGGCCCACCTTAGCTGTAGGGCAGCAGTAAAAGACACAAAACAGAGACTATTCCACAGAACCCTGCCTGGCAGACAGCGTGGAGACACCTTTCCTGGCATGACAGTCCCTGGCCCAGGATGTGGGTACATTTACCAGAACTAGACATGTTTATCCTGGCTAACTTTACAACCTCTTTGAAATGCTCGCCAGATTGGCATATGCTAAGCATTAATTACTCCCTTCTGATGTCAGCACCAACATCAGCAGCACTTGATACGCTAGACAGACTGCAAGCAGTCACTTTGGACATAAAAATTCCACATTTGACATTTGTACATAAAAGACATGGCTTAAGGATCAAAATATCTGACGTGCTGCTTTCTCCATCAGATTGGAATGTAATGTATTGGATTGGAATGGAATGTAAACCATCACGAAAGGTTCACGGACAGAATTACCCCCCTAGAGCGGAGGTGGGCCGTCGGAAAAAAGCTTCCAGAACCTTACAGAGGAAGAGTACCTCGGAAAGTCAGAAAACAACCCTGTTTCCTAATATATGAATGCAGACAGATTATGGGCCTTATGGATCTGTACAAGAACTGCAGCATCTTGGAGAAAGGTGACAAACGTGTTGGAGGAGTTTAAATCAACACACACAGCCATTTTGACCAGTCTGTGAGGGTGAAAGGCTTGACCACTGCAGTCTTGAGAGAGGAGGTGCACAGTAAGTTATGTTTTGAATGTTCAAGTGTTACTGCCTGGGCATGACATTTTGAACTTTTAACACACATGACAACAAAACAATTATCACAAGACATTAACAACTGATCATTTCAATGGCACAGCACAGGACAAGAGTGAAGGACAGTACACATTTTTACAACCCAGAGAGCTTAGAATGCTGCCAAGGCGCTACTTTTTTCAAAACCCTGACTACTGAAAGAATTACAACCAAACACACACTTCAAGGATGGTACAGAATTTAAAAGATTTTTTTTTCTACAGAGGAAAGAGGAACTAGATGAGTGAAATACAAGCAGAGGTAAACTGAAACTGCCATTTGGCACCGCCCCCTTTCAAACAATTCAGAGTCATTTCATAGGCTTTTTTTTTCCCATGCAATCAGAAAGCTTGAAAGATCACTAGCTTTCTTAGCAGTGTGGTTATTCCCCAGAGTAAAGCAGCTTTGAAGAAATTACCACCTGCTCTTTTTCCCCAGCATGCAAATCTGGTGACTCTGCTCTCATTGGATTGAAATAGAGTTGGAAGGCCATCATGGACTAGAAGCATACATAATTACTCTGGCCTCTAGGTGGCGCTGTGCTCTCACCAGCTGGCTGGTTGCAGGTAGAAAAGACAGCTTCCCCAGGGATGCCACAGCCAGGGGGTGCACAAGCAGGGAAGTTCTGTGTCTGTTTCATACCAGCTGCCTGCTGTTAATCATTTCCTAAGCCCAATCACTTATCTGATCAAATCATGATGGACAACTGAAAGCTCCGCACATTTAGCTGCGACCGTAACACACGTATGACCCAGCGCTGGTATACACTGCTGGTATACAGCATGGCTAAAATGAAAATCGGTACAGACACCAGCCCACCCGGGGGGAGCTGTGCACCCCTGCTATCGGCTCGTCTTCGGTGAGGTCACTCAGCTTGTTCAACATTTCGACAGAGGCTGGGGGAGGGTCGGGAACAGGGGTTGCTACGAGGAGAGAAGGGCAGTGGGGTAATTTTTTTGTCTATCGCGTCTGAATGGCTGAGGACTACATTGGGTGTTGCTAACTTCTAAGTAATGTCTCACACTAGTTCACGACTCTATACATACAATGTTTTCCTTCGGTAGGTCCCCCAAAGCTGAGTCTCCCAAATCAAACCGGCTGAGCTGTGTTCATTCAGAGGACCAGCGGAGGGCAAGGGGAGGAGAGAACACACCAGGACACAGAGCCATCAACTGTGGTAAAGCTCACTTTCAAAGATGGGTGTGGTAAAACTTCATTTCTGCTGTTCCAACACTGACAGGTCCCCTTTCTCTCTCTCTCTCTCTCTCTCTCTCTCTCTTTCTCTCTCCTTTCCTCCCCCCTCTCACTCCCCCCCTCTGAAAATGTTGAAGCTGCATTGTGATTCTCAGCAGGGACGAAAATGTGGCCCCTGGGGATGAGTTACGCAAGAAGTGGTGCATGTGTGTGAGATTAGCGCACAAAGAAAGCAGTCGAGGCTCTAAAAGTATGCGAGAGAGTGAGAGAGAGGATCTGCAATGCTTCGAAAGACTCACACTCAGACAGCACCTTAGCCAACTTCCACATTCTCTTTGATGTAAAGATCATTCACATCTGATTGCATGTTTCACTCATGTATATCTGACGTGTAACATACCAAATTTGTGAGCGCATGTTCTTTAGTGTATGTGGGTGCAGTGGGCATGTATGGCTAATTGCTACATGTGCATGGGAGAAATCAGGCCTGCATATTCAGGGTGTGTGCAGGAGAGAGAGAGAGAGAGAGTTCAATGTGTGTTCAGGTGGGGTGTGTGCACTCCTTACCGCAGATGCGCTGGCAGAGAGAACGTAATTACGTGGCCTAGTCTCCTGAAAATTGGGCACGGCCTACGGGCGGAGGGGGAACAGAAATTCACACAGAGGCATGGACAGAAAAGCATATCCACAACAGAAAAAAGTGTCAAAAACAGCAACAAATGAACAAAAAACTAAACAGACAAACAAATAAATTGGTGTATATTAAAACAGCTAGGACCCTTTTGGGGTTTTTTCCCACTGTGGGATGAAGTAGGTGGGCGTGTAGAGAGCCAAGACTGGATGACCTTTGCCCTGTGACCTCTCAACTTTCTGACCCTGCAACTAGCAATGGGAGAGCGAGGCTTCATGAACGTCCAAAAGAGGCAGAGGCCAATTTACACGAGTCTCTCTGCATTCATCTTGACTGGCCTGATCATGGCAATCCCATCACGGTGACACAGGAGCGTATATTTGTAAACTGGTTTCATCTGCAGTGGATATAAAAAAAAGAGACTGTGTGCTGCAATCGAACATGGTCCACTATAGACATAAAGCTTGTTTTCCGAATGTAACCGTGACATGTGCGGACACATTAAAATAAGTAAACCAGACCATCCGGCCACACTGGGGTTGTGCTCCCAGTGTGGCCTGATGGAATTTAACATAAGGTCATGCTAGTAGATCCAGCCAATCAACTTCAGTTCATGACTGTGGATCCAGTCAATCACAGCTGGACAGGCAAGATGGCTACCCTACACAGGAAGTGAATGGCACCCTCAGTATTGCTTTTCACAGTCACAGGCAGATGATAATTTTTGGTAAGAGATACCAGGTATACCAGCAGTAGGCACCAGGAAATCCCACTGAAAGGTACCAGGTAAACAGAACCACTGAACCCTTTCATACATCTCATGTCAGATGGTTTCTCAGTGAAAAATGCAGAAAAGAGAAACAAACTGAAGTCTAGGGGAAGTTTTTAAATCAATGCCATATGAATAATGATGCCATTCTTAGAATTTCTGTGGAATTCCAACAAAAATACAACAGAAACGCAGCAGGTGATCAGGGCAAGTTAACAGCACATCATCCTCCTTGTTATCTGTGGTCACTACGTCCCATCTGACCTGAGGTCAGCAGGATGTCATTTTGTTTTGCTATTTTGTTTCTGTGTAACTGCACTACAGCCTGTTTCCCAGAGTAAATAAATGCATCAGCAGAAAGCCATAAGTATGTGCACACAACGTTCAAAATAATATTTTGGTAACGTCGCATGCAGTCCTTGGACACACCTCAACCTGGTGTGTCCTCGTATCTGAGGTCACAGCAAAGGTCCTCCCACTTGTCAAATGGAGCCCCGCCCACTTCATCCACACAGAGGGAGAGCAAAGAAAAAAAAAAAAAAAACCTCACAGCTAGCAAGGATGGAGGGAATCAATCTTCAATCCTAATGGCCTGAAGTACAGCTAGACAAACCCACTTTAATAAGCACAGGCATGCCATGGGCTTTTCCAAAGCAAGGGGAGGAAAGGGCTCTATTGCAGACAAAGGAGCCCATTCATAATGAGCTGCAGCATAAACGTTTGTCCTGCCCCCTTTCCACCAGGGGGCAGCAAACGTAAAAAGGGCAGACTGACAGCCACATTATTTCTCCTCAAATGGCCTTTCTAAATTGAATAAACTAATCAATATGGCGCATCACAGGATACAGCCACAGGGAGAAGGAATTACGGTACATATGAAGGCTACTAATGTGTTATTGCTTTGGGTTAAGCCATTAAAAAGTGCTTATTAAGAGAAAAAAAAAACAAAAATCAATTAAACTATAAATCGAACTTTGTTTCTGATGGCAGTTGCCACACATCTTTTAAAGGTCAGGTTCAACCGCAGTCCACAAAAAACAAGAAAAAAATTAACATCCAAGATCATTACAGTAATGGCTAATGACTTGCAGTTTTTCACTATATCTCTGTCATGGCAGCAGGGTAAGACTGTGTCGAGTCTGTACCAACCGCTGAACAAATTAGAGTGGAAACTGGTCAAACCTGGCCCTTAAACATTCCAAATGAAAGACAAATCCCAAAAAATTAAGAAAAAAAAACAGGCGAAACATGGAAAAAACGTCTCATAATCCAATATTTTCATTCTTTGTCTGTGGGCGTATGACCTGGCGCGACAGGCTAGGATCAACGGTACAATGGAGCAACTGTTTTATCCGCCACAAGCCTCAGAGCTCTGGCTCCAGTGGTCACACGCACCTCCTGCCTGCTGCACACAGTACCTCCCGGGATTCGCTGACAGGAGAGCAAACATCATAATCAGATGGGCCAAGTGGAAGCACCTGTGGAATCCATCACTACCAGAATTCAGAAATTTTGCCAGGGCAGCACTGATGGAGTAGGCAGCTTACAAAACGATCCATGTGTATTGTCAGCTCTACAAATTCCAGGTGCATGAAAACAGTTGCTCATTGTACCGTTAAAAACAAAAAGGTTCCATTTGTTCGTTGCAGACTATCTAAACATCCTTATTAAAATCATTCATATTTTCAATGCCTTTTCTTTTCCTGCTTCTTTTTTTGGTGAGAGGCACCCTCAAAAAATTTTTAAACCAATAAATAAATAGGACTATCAATTTCATCAATTTACTTTAGGTGGTATGCGGCCCTGAAGCCACACAGAAAGGAAGGGCCAGTGCCTCAGTCACCTCTCAGTTACAGACAAACAGAAAAAGAAGGAAATGGATAAAAAATATGAACACGGTAAGGGAATGCACATGGCAATACTCACTTCTCCCTCACACTGCGCAAGTCACAACAGAGAAACACGTTAGTACACAGTCAGTAGGGGGAGACACAGCACTTTGGAGACTGAGCACACAATGGGGAGGACACCAAAAGCTTGAGGGCAAGAGAGGTCTGTGCTGACAGGCAGAATGAGCTAGTGAGGACAGGCCAGACGGATAACTAAATAACACTGACCATCTCTTTCGCATGTTTTCTCATCCTTCATTCTCTCCACACTCTATTTTATACGACCCTCCCTTGACTTTATTGGATACAAATGGTCTGCTTTGCTATCAGTTGATGTCATTGTAACATTAGCCAGAGCTGGGATCGTCCCCATTTTCTTCAAACTGTGTTTTTTTTTTGCACTGTTTCTGAACAGAGACATGATAAAAAGCTCAGATGTTTACCCATAAGAAAGAAAAACTACACACATCTACATAACAATGGCAAAAACAATGACCAAATGCAGAAAATGTAAAAACAGAAACAATACTCAAACAGATGCCACAACACTGCCAGCAGAAGAGATAAGATGCAAAACATCACGTGTAAGATCAAAGGTGAACGCCGGCTTGACTCTCCACTTAGCGACATTAAGCTCAATCCATTGCTATGGTGTTGTCATTCAAACCAGTCGAACAAGTAACACAGTTTCAAACATGCAGAACATGAAACAACATTACCAACATCACAGCACAACACTACCGAGAAACACAAATATTAGAAACGATTTTGCCAAGTCTTTTCCAATTCCACTTCCATGTCAGGTGTGTATCTGGCCACTGGGTGCTGTGGTAAAACACCTTAGTTGTGAATAATTACCTGTTACACGTGCTGTTCTTACTGTAGGGTGAACCGCATTACAGGACAGCGGCCACCACACCTCGACACCTCCTCTGGAGCAGACTATGTAATGAAACAGGGGTGTAGAGCACGGAGGGGATGGAGGGGGCTCTGAGGAAGAGGAAGAGGAGGAAGAGGAGGGACTCACCGCAGCTTTGGCCTCGGCCGCCTTGGCTTTCTTTAAACGGGTTTTACAGGCATCCAGGTCCAGCCGGCGATTCTCCAGGAGACGCCTCTCTTTCTGTACCAGGAAAAAAAGGCATAATTAACAGGTCTCTGGTGAGGTCACTGAGCCTGTTTTAACCAAAGGACACCCTGTCCTGTCCCACACCCCAACTGTTTGGACCCCCCGAGTCTACTGGCCGTTGATCTGAGGAGTCCCGTCCGGCACCGATCCCCAAAACACAAACTCATGGGGGGAGCGACTGCCAGGTGCAGCAGGGCTCAGGTCTGAACCCCTGAAAATCCCAGACTCACAGAGATGGTCCTCCAGTCGCCCTCCAGGAAGTTACGCAGTGGGGTGAGGAAGTTGAGGGCGGAGGTCTGCATGAACTCCCGCTCTGCCCCGCCAAGTCGCCGCTGGCACTCTCCAACCTTGATCAGGGTGCTTCCTGCAGTGTACACACGGGGGTGGGGGAATAGGAAGACAAACACAGAGAGACAGAGAGAGAGGGAGACAGAGAGAGACAGAGAGAGAGGAGAGGAGAGAAAATAACAGTATTAGAGTTACGTCACTACCTCACTCTGAAGAACCATCCCCTCACCTCGAGAATACAGGTTGCATGTCTATATGTTCGCTCCTCACTCCTCACCCATTTAATCTGACCATGAATAAATAACCATGCTAAATATAAAAAGCTTGGCTTTCCACTAATGCAAACTAATGCAAAGCCAGCGCAGCTGATGCTTCCGGTACCTGTAGTCCGCATCTCTATCCCAGCACGCATCAGAGAGATGAGGTTAGCCTGCCTAACTAAGTCAGTTCCTGTGCAACTCTCCATAGGAGAGCTCCCTCTGGAGTCTGTGCTGCCAGCTGCATCAATAATTAACAACCTGCAGCAGAGCTTTAGTGGGAGGGAGGGGAGAGGGAGATGGCCAAACTGCAGCCTGGGATGCACTGGGGAAAGGGGGGGAGGGATGATCAGAGCACTGGGGAAAATCGTCACACACCAGGGGATCCCCCCCAGCAAACCTTCAGATGGGGAGAAGAGTTCTTTGAAGCACACTTTGCCAAAAACAAGTCAACAAAAAGCATCTGAAAACGACTCTGTTCCTTTCATCTTCAGTTATTTTTGGCAAAGCCAGTACAAACTTCTGCAGAGTGGAATCCATAAGGAAAAAGAAAAACTGATGCGTGAATACTTAAAAGTACAAAAGTAGCACAAAAGAGTGATCTCATGCAATGGGGCTTTTCAAAGGGTCCAGACATGCTGCTCTTTAAGATGAAGACCTGGCTGTAAATATTACCTCACAACCCTATGATTAACAAAGGGGAGTGACGGGGATGGGGGGATGCTAACCAGCTAACCAGCTAATGATAGATAAAGCTCAATGGCAGGGCCGGCCCAACGCATAAGTGAACTAAGCGCCTGCTTAGGGCCCCCGTGGCCACCAGAGGGCCCCCAAGAGCAATTGAAATGTCCCACAAGAGAGCTTGAAAGGTTTTTTTTTTATTTTGTGATATAATATATTATGTCAATGGTAATCATACAAAAACACAATATTATGTTAATGGGCATTGACAATAGTCAGTAGTATTGGCGGCACCAAGGCGGTGGGGGGCCCCCAAATCAAATTCTGCTTAGGACCCAATAAAGGCTTGGGCCAGCCCTGCTCAATGGATTCTGCAAAAACTCACAAAGAACACAGGGTCTCCTGTCTCCTAATACAGTGTATCTGAAGGTATAGCAGTATAGAGTAATGAGGTAAGAGAACTACAGGTGAAACAACGATTACAGTCTGATGGAACACAGGATCCACATCTGCAGAGAACCAATACCCTGTATTATTACCCACAATCCTCTGCACATCTGCAAAAGGCCACTGGAAATCACATGATGTAAAATCATTTCAAACATGAATGAAGAGTCTGAAAAGGGTTTTTTTCTTCTTTTTCACAGTTTTTAAAGCGGCCTGTTAAAAAATGAAGTGGAAAATTACAAAAACGGATCCTAAAATCTATGTTTATCACTGGCTCCATTCAGACATGCTGAAGGGCTTGAGATGACATGTTGACACTTCTCTTCAATCAAATAAAAAACACAGGTGCGCGCCTTATCCACGGTGCTGCCGCAGCCTTCTGGCTCCCATTGTAAAGAAAAAGGGTTCACGTTCACAGGAGTCAATGCTGCACCACATTACCAAGCTCTCAGGAAAATCAGGCTGGTCCCTCTGTGCAATCCACCCCGTGCCACTCCTGCCTTACGGAACGGAAAACGCTCACGCGTCGTTCACACCACCACGCACGATGGGAACGGCAGGGTGAACCTGGCCATGTGACCAGCGAAGCTGCTCTCGGCCAATCAGAACACAGCACACCGCAGCGAGAGATCACATGCTGCCGTTCCGTGATGGAGCAGCGGGGTGTGAGGAGCGAGGAGCGGCCTGCGCTCCCCTGCTGCTCCCCGCAGCCTCCCTCCGGGCATCTCGCCTCCAGCGAGAGGGAGTGCGTGGGCTCGGCGCCGCGCTCCCTTCCCACAAGCCCCTGCGCCCCGCCCACTCTCACACCCGCAGAAATTCACCACACACTCAGAGAACACAGCTCTAAGAGAACACAACGCTAAGAGAACACAGATTTCATTTCTACACCAAGGCTGAGCCCCCACCCCGCACGCGACTACTGAGCACTCCGTTATCCACACTGTCCTGCGGATAAATTAATTGGATTTGATGGAGCGTGAGCTGGGCTGAGCGCCTTTTTAAACGCTCATCAGGCTAACAGTGATCAGCATATTAACGCCTGCACATCTCGAGTGTTCCACCCACAAAGAGAGCAGGATTAAAGCTCACGAATAAACGCCTTGCTGCCGGGACCCCACTGAGAAGGAAGAATGGGTCTCTCCCTCTCTCCGCCTCTCCCTCTGTCCCTCCCTCCCCCTTTCTCTCTCCCTCTCTCTGTCTCTCCGTCTCTCTCTCCCTCTACCTCTGTTTCCTTTTCTCTCTCTCTCTCTTTCTCTCTCTCCCTCTGTTTCCTTTTCTCTCTCTCTCCCCCTCTGTTTCCTTTTCTCTCTCTCTCTCTCTCTCCCTCTGTTTCCTTTTCTCTCTCTCCCTCTCTCTCTCTCCCTCTACCAGCCCCGCATCCTGTGCACTAAAAGCCAGCAGCCCTGAACGACATGTGAGTTCTCAGCAGAGAACTATCGATCTCCCGGGCTGTCGATGGGGCAGCGGGGTGGGAGGACAGAGATTTATTGGCGTGGCAGAGAGGAAGCAGCCAATGAGCAGGGAGGAACAGAGCAGAGCCGGCAAGAGACACACTGGCATCATTTCAGTAAGTTAACAACTGCTGATAGGATCAATTATTCTGTTCATTGACCTTGTGGAGACAAGGATAGTCTCTGGCAAAAAAAATAAATAAAGTTCCAATGCAGCCACAGTGAAGCTCAAGCAAAGATGAGCAAGCATGGGCCGGCAAAGAAGAAGTGGGAGGTCTGAGCTGATCTGATGTTTCTTTACTGTAACGGGCACATCACCCCAGAAAATGAGGTTTGTGGGACAGCAGAGGTCAGAGGTCACAGGTCACAAGAAAAGAAAGTGAAAATAAAAGCAGCAGAGAGTGTCAGACAGCCATAGAGGTCATGCTGAAGGAGCTGAAATATTGGATTGCCTTTGTGGAGAGGCACACAATTCCACAGAAAATCCAATTACGAATCAACTGAACACCACGAGGGACTGCCTCAGGGTCATATGATTCTACTCCAAAGAATTCTGCCTGCAACTTCCTTTTCCTTAAAAAAACAACTTTCCACCAGCAACACAGGATTTATCGTGGATTTTAAATAACATTCAGGAAACAACATGGAAATGATTTTATTTTTTTTCTCTACATCAGGATGGCAAGCATATTAACCCATATACAGTACCAAGAGTGAGGCCCATTTGAAGGGGTTCTTCTGATGCACTCTGGGATACCTGACACCTGAAAGCCTTCCCAGAATCGACTGTGGTAGAGGACCTTCACAGACACCACACGAACATGCTGGAACAGCTTCAGGTTTCAAATCATATGAACTTTCACTGTCACGCTCCACAACATTCAACCAAACACTTTCTGGTCATGTTTCCACTCAAATTTCTTTAGCAACATGGAGCCTACAGACTACCAGCACCAAAACCCAAAAGTAAACAGACATTTTGGAATAATCCAACATAGGTTCATGAGTATAGGACTTGTCTTTGTCCAGAGGTTAGCCAGATCAAACATAAGCTCACAGCTTGTTAAAACTGTAAAACTGCAGTTTTGTGTTTGTTACAAAGTTCATTATGGACATACCTTGCAGTGTAACACCAATGACCCCACCCCCCCGAGTGTCATCTTCTACCTTGTGACACTTTACCCTCACAGGGAGATTTTTGCTTGTTCTGTGTGAGCGTTAGATGACAGAGGAAGTCGGACAGAGGCAGTCCGAATGGCTGAACTCTGCAAGGGGATGATGGATCTGGGCCGGCACGGTTCTGAGCCACTCACCGTACGGGGTTCCGGGTCCAAAGTCCTTGGCCGCCTCCAGCATGTACTGGCCCAGGAGCTCGCCGTTGGTGGTCCGGGATGGGATCTTCCTGTCCAGCTTTTCATAGAGGAACTCCTCGATGCGGGCACCTGAGGGGGCGGGCGGGGCGGGGGGTGCAGGGAGAGAGAGGCTGCTTTAACGCAGGAGCCAGCCGAAGCCGCCACTCAGGCCAAACGCACCCGGGGATCAGGCTAAAGGACGGCTGCTACGGCCTGCTGCTCCCTGAGGGGGAATCTGGGCCGGCCCGTGCCGGAGTACAACCTCCATCCAAACAGCGCATAAAGGTCAGAGCCATCCCGTTCCCAAAACAACTTCTGCTCCTCACTACAACACAGCTGTGATCTGGACCGAAAAAAAGAGAGCAGAAAGATGGTCATTGCCATTTACCTGCAGGGGGTTTTCTGCACCCGAGCCAGAAAACAGACGGTTTGGAGCCCCAGTAAATATTTCTTCCTCTCCCTTGCAGTCAAACTGAAACTCCCATGCTCTTTGATTATCTCATCAGTCATAATAATAACAAAAAAGAACCGAAATGGCCTGCAGCCTGCCGAGACTCCCCTCTGAGTGCTGAAAATGACCTCAGCAGCCAGTCACTGTGAAAACTATCAAACTGGCTGTAAAAAAAAGTGTTTACCGTTTCCTGCTTATTTGTGTGTTTAACACACAAAGGCCAGAGGACAGAGAGTGAATGTTTGACATCCGCAGAGGACCTTTAGCACCCAGAGAGGAGTCTGCAGTGAAGGTGCAGAAGTGCTCATTGACTTTCACAGTATGTAGGCTATCAGTGAGTCTGGCCAACAAGCTACGGCTGGATTATGCAATAACCAAATGAACTCACTAGTGCTGCAGACACGATGATACTGACCCTATCACAGTGGGCTGAACAGGGCTATACAGGGCTGAACCACCTGTGTTCTTTACGGAAAACCCAGGAAGAAAAGCTGGAGCTAAACGGCATTAAAAAAAAAAAAATCAGCGAGGTTTGTATATGAATGAGCAGCCTGGTTTTGTCCATTCCAGAAGCTTCCTGATGTTCCGAACAGCCCGGTGGAATGTGTGACCAGTGGCAGCTTGTTTGTTCTCTGATAAAAAAGGACCACCGATCGCAGGCCGCACCTGCTGTTCAGCTGCATGGCCGTGACAGCCACCGAAATGCCAACCGCACGCCACACACCGAGCGCGCTCACGACGGACGCGCTAACACGCTTAAGCACACTCAGCGCCCCTGCGTTCCAGCCTGATGAATCACGCGCTGAAGAACCGGGAGGGAGAGCGCGCGGGGAGGGGGGGGGGCGGTGGCGGCCGTGACTGTGCGTCGTAAATAAACGCAGTCAGGGCACCGACGCAGTCCTCCCGGCCCCCCATCGCGCTCTTCTCTCCCGATCTCGCTCCTGCCCTCCAAACAGGAGGGCCTGGGAGATCTGCAATCTGTCACCGAGCCACTGCAAACGCTGAAGAAAAATACAAAATGGCAACCTTCCACCGAATGAAGCCAGAACAGTGACACTGTGAAAGGAGTTCTTGAAAGACAAAACAAAACAACGACACATGAAACTAAGGGATGAAATTATCTAATCTATGCATGTAAAGGACAGATTACATTTTTTAAACTGTACTGTGTACTACACTGTAAACCGAAGCAACATACAACACCAGAGACACGGAGGCCCTGAATGATGAAGCAACAGATGGAAACTATAAAGCCCAGGATGACTATATGGCTGAGGGACAAAAGGAAATGCTGCCTTTCTCTATTCACACACTGCACACCCTTCTCCGATTGGTCTAGTCACATTGTGCCACACATCTGAACCAATCACAGACGAGTGCGCTTTGTGTGGAAAGAGAAAAACATCATGCCCATAGTAAAGCTCGGGGTGATGATGTCACAGATGGAGACCAATGAGGCCCACAATGATGATGTCATGAGCTGTGACAGTAAAACCAGAGGCCTTTTATTACTAGGGAGACTATGCGCTTACGTTTTTATCCTGGTCAAGGTAGGGAGTTCCTGATCTTTAGTTTCAACATTGTAAGACAGCTTTTGTATGTGAGGTGTACAGAGCCTGTTTTCATGAGTATCTTTCGTAGAGTGCTGGAATGCTGAGGTTTGGAGATTTGGAGTTGAAGCCCTTTTTTTGCTGATGTCACAGACAGATAGAATAAAGCCCTGCGTGATGACCTCACAGACGCGGATGAACCTGGGCCCGGCTGCATGTCCCCAGTGGCCCCAGTGCCGGTCTGCAGAGGGGGTGGAGACAAAGCTGCACCATTTGATACACCCCCGTTACCAAGGGGGTTATCAACAGGTTCTGACGCTTACAGAACAGGTGTGTTAGCTGGTACCTGGCAGTCCCAAACAATAAGTCTTCCTGCACCTGCCACCACTCACCATAACCCCCTTCCCCCCACTTCCCAAACCTGGCCCCAAACCTGACACTTTTTCCACTGGCCTGTTGGTAGCCATTTTATTGTGGTTGTGCATTGCGGGGGAAATCTTCAAACCTTAGCCAAAACAATCTTTTTAAAAATTTCACTCACCTGACTAAACTCTTACAAAACTGACACACACTTAACATTTGTTGTTATCAAAACTAGCATTGATAAATCAAAGCGAGAGAAAAAGAATGATGAGGTTTCTAATAAGACCTTATCCTGGGGTTCTTGTGGTGGCAGTTCCCATGTCCAGCTGGAGGAAGACATCGTCATGCCCCGCCCCAACACACTCTGTCTGGTCCACCCAATCAGGGGACCGGCAGGACCAGCTCAACACACGTTCCCACTACCAATCAAAACAGTTGGGGGGTGAAAAGTTCACAGCACAGGGCACTGGGAGGAGAGGCAAACTTACCAGTGTGATCAACTGTAGCATGGAAGATCAAAAAGTCACAAGTTAGAGTTCCCTGCTCTCTACACTCTAACTACTACCATCACTATAAAAACAATGGGAATACAGTAAAGCAACTTGGCACTATTACAGTTTCATCTCACCCTAAACATCTGAAGTGAATATTAATCTATTGGTCTTTTATATTGGTCTATAATATTAATCTGTCTACACAGAAGAGGCACAAGAGGCAACCCCAATCTGTACACAGGCAAGGGCCCACACAGTTACACCTTCAGCCACTGTGGGGAGAAAAGGCAAGGTTATCCAGGGCAACACAGAAATCCACCCAGGTGCTGCATTAGTGTTTTCATCACCTGACAAAAAACGCTTTGTTTTAAAAAAAATAAATAAATAATAATAATAAATTTGATTTTTAAGCAGCAGGCTGATCCAGGGAAAGCTCAAATCCACTGCGGCTCTCGGCATGCTTCAGGGCCTAATCATGTTACCCGCCCCCCGAATTACAAGACTCCTGTTTCTCAGGCCCGAGACAACGCGGGTTTCTTATTTAACAGGCATGGGGGCAATCCGCCATGGTCGTTAGGCTCGTTAGGAGCTCGGAGCCAAGTAGAGCAGGCGGCGCGACGTGGCCACTCAGAGAGGCACTGTCACGCCAAAATCACAAGGCTGTCTGGAAAAATGGCGCAGTTTCCCAAGGGCCTCGGGGGTTAAAACGCACCATGACCTTTCCCTTGCATGACCGAGAATTACATCAGGAGGAAAAAACATGAATTAGGTTAAGGGGGAAAGAGAAGGTGCATAAGAAGAGTAAAAATAACAAATAACATGGTTCACAGAAAAGACCAAGATGAGACAGTTCCCCTTTCAAAACTGGGGAAAAGAGTAACAAGAAAAAAAAAAAACAACAAGAAGGTATTTTGAAAGCTAATATACCAGGAAGCAGATCAAATGTGAAACTGAGAGCCAAAAACCTGAACTCGGATCAGCAGAACCTTACATTTGCTAAGCAGATGCTCTTATCCAGAGGGACTTACATAGATTACATTATTACAGCTGAACATTCACCAGGGCAATTTCGGATAAATTCCTTGCCCAGGGGTACAACAGCAGTGGCTCACCTGAGAATCGAGCCAGCGACCTTTGAATACATAAGCCCTGTGCCTTACCACTACGCCACACTGCTGCCACTGCACCTGTCCTCAGATCAGTAGAATCTGACCTCAGACGACAGTAAACCTTGCTGATACAGAGAAAGGAATGTTTTGGAAGGAACATATAACAGGGGGAGAGATGAAGCAAGAGATGAAGGGAAAGAGGCACCAGGGCACTATAAACCTAGCCCAGCCTGACCGTGGAAAAATTTCATATCGAAAAAAGAAAGGAGCAAGAGCAGAACTGCAAGAAGTGGATTAAAAATAGTGCAAAGCTAACACCTGCTTATGAACCACTCCAAAAAATTTTTTTTTTAAAAATCAGAGGACATGGTGACTTGGCTTGCACCCAACTCAAGGAACGCATAATGCATTCCCTTTTTGTTTATATTTCCTTTGCCTGCAGGGAACGCTCCGAGCTTGAAGAGAGTCTTACTTGGATTGGGCTGCAGCAGAACCTCGGTCTGCCGAAAGATCTTCTCGGTCCAGTTTTTGGTGCAGTCGGCCCGGACGAGCAGGTTCTCGAAGTGGGCGTCCAACTCGGTCTTCTCTGCCTGTCCCAGCTTCTCCTCCGTGAACTACATCGGTGAAAGACACTTGACTTCAACATCACTGTTCCCTCACAGAGAAAAAAAACGCACAGAATTATATCACATTCTGCACAGAGCGTCACAGTACTCGAACAGTGCTGGACACGTATTTTTGAATGCTTCACTAGAAAATATCACGAAAAAACCTGAAAATATAACAGCTGTTGTCTGCAGTTGCCTGACATCACAACTCTAAACAGTGCACTGTCTAAGAACGCCTAGGGTTAATTTCTGTTAAAAATAAATAAATAAATAAAAAATAAAAGGATAAGCGATGCCATTATAAATCCATTTTACGCATAGTACTTGCATTCTGCAAAGGACAGGCAACATTCAAAGCGCTTCTGGCAAGATACTGAATTCGCCATCGTGCAGAGTGCAGACTGTTGTGTTCTGGTTAGACAGCAACACAGCAATTAGAAGGTGATAAAAAAAAAAAAGCCAGGTGGTTTTAGTCGACAGAAGAGTTGGCACCACAGAACAACGCCAATACCACTTTCATGTGATCCCTGGGCAACGTTGCAGTGCCCAGGGCTTACTTCCATCACTTTGTTATCACTCAGCCTTTATTCTGCAGCACAACACTGGCATATCAATGCCTGAAACACCAATTATTCATATGCATGTGGGCACTGCGTTTTCAACCAAATTCTGAGAGGAGATTACTTGCGGGTGAAAATGGTTTTGATACTCCCGACAGAGGTACAAAGCCGCCTCTGAAGGCTCGGAGTTATGACTAATTCCAGAGGAAAACCGGCTAATCACATTACACTGCTAATTCACTTAGCATCAGCAGCGCTTATCCGGGGCAGCTTGGATTGCTCACATTTCTCATGTCGTCCATTAATACAGCCGGATATTTACTGAAACAAATTAGGTTGAGTACCATGCTCAAGGTGCACACCTGCTGTGCCCCACCAAGGGGGAATTGAGCATGCAACCTTCCGGATCCCTCCCAGGGAGACTTGGCGTGCAAATGTCTGAACATCGTTTGAGGCTGTGAGTTCTGAGATTTGAATGACGCAGTATTTTCGGCTGGCGTCCCCTGAGGACTGGAATGCACAAAGTGACATGACGCCTTCCCCCCGGCGGTAGAACCCGCGCAGGTAGGCGGCCGTCTTTCAGCAGATGGCTGTTAGACAAGACTCGTCACTCCTTTGGTTTTCACCGCAAATAATTGCTGGGGGAGACGTCTATTTAGATGGCATCCTAAGTGGGACCGCAGAAGCGGTGACTGACGTACAACTGGCTCCTCGACGCATCTGAAAAGGTCGATGCTTAAGGCTTGAGAGGCAGCATTCTCCAGTCTACACTCCCACTGTGAGCGATGTAATAAGGCAGGCAGTCCATAAAGGTGGCTCATGGGAACGCTACACCTGCTGGTCACCCTCTGTCATCTTTGCATGAGTCTTGTTTTTTTCATTAGCTCCCTCACAATTCCCAGCCTCCCAACCCTCCCCTCCCTTTTGCTGTCTCTCTCTCTTCTGCTCCCTCCTTTCCTCTCTCTCTCTGCCTCCCCACCTCGCTGTCTTGCTGTTTCTCTTTCTCACCCACCCTTGTTATGCTCTCTCCCTCCCCTCCCTCACACTCTTACTTACTCTCTCTGCCTCTCTCTCTCCTTCTCTTTGTCCCTCTCTCTCTCACCCTCCAACTCCATACTACTCAGCTGCATATCTGACAACCACACAGAATAATAACAAAAGGTAAGACACTCTGTATATGTCCTCTCATGTACAGCTCAGAACACACTAGACTGTGTCTAATAGTGGGGTACTCTAGAGAGAACAGAGGCAGCACAGAGCTATACAGGGCAAAAAATTTATTGCACATACGGAACAAAGACCCACTCATGTCACAAATCCCCTCAGACACATACACTGCTAAACACATGCAGACAAATCAGCAAAAATGGTAACCCCTCTACCACCACCACCACCGGACAGCCCCCCTGCCCACCAGAAAACAGGGGCAGCAGCATTCAGATAACCCCCCCACGCCCCTGTGGCCACGGCAGCCGAGTCATGGAAATAAAAACAGGCTGGTGCACAGCTCGGATGTCTCAGGGCTATTCTGGTCATGGGAATCGATGGAGTACCCTGGGACAGAGAGCTGGGGCCTCCACAGTCCCCAAGACGCACTGCACCCTGCCAGTCTCTATGAGCCAAACATGCATCCTAACACTGCAAACAATCTTCACTTACACGTTGCATTACATTGCAGGCTTTTAGCAGACGCTCTTATCCAGAGCGACTTACGTCGATTACGCTTTTTTTTTTTAACAATGTTGTCAATTTATACAACTTGATATTTACTGAGGCAATTGTGGATTAAGCACATTGCCCAAGGGTACACCAACAGGGGAATCAAGCCGGCAACCTTTCGGGTACAAGCCCTGTTCCTTAACCACTATGCTACACTGCTGCCATACTTATAAACAACAGTGTTCTGCTGGGGCCATCGCACACCGAGTAAGTCTAACATGTGTAAGGGCCCTCATCACAGAATCACATGGTTTCAGGATACTGACATCACCAAAGCAGATACTGTACACCAAGACCACGACTGAACCAGCAGGGTATGTTTTTGGGTTTTTGCCTCAATTCCAAAGTGGAACGGGTTGACTCGACCACCGGCATAAACGCCATGCCCGTAGACAGCCCTGAGTACAGATGACAAATTCCAACAGGTTTCATTTAAAAAGAGACTTAAAAAGCCAACGGCTCCACTGCCAAGGCAATGAATACCGAGTAAACGCAACACGATGACTTTGCGCATAATGATTCAGCTGGATGCCTCCTCCTTTTGCTGGGCCGGGATCCAGGCGGGAGAGAGAGCGATGCCGTGCCAGGGAGGCTCGGACCGGCACGGCCGCCCGTCACGCGCCCCGCCCTGCTCGTCAGCGATCAATTACCAATCAGGCGGCTCTCCCCGGGATCACCCGCGGCGATACGATCCCTCTGCCCCTCCCACAGCGATAACGGTCACTGGCGAGGGAGAGGCAAGACATTCAGAAACACAGCCGGAATCCAATTACTACCCCCCGGTTCATTAAGCCGCATCATAACACGTTTGGTGCAACCGTGGCTTTGCGGGCACCGAGGGCGGCGTTCCCGGCCCTTCCCCTCAGAAGCGTTGCCGTGGCTCCCGGCTGCCAGGCCTGCTTGGTTTAATTCTTCACTGCTCTCTCCTCCTGATGTGCAGCCTGATTGGTTCTCGCGGCAGGGCCCATCCATCCTACCCGTCACAGTGGTGCGCTGGCAGAGACTGGCTCATTGCAGGCCAGGCCGTCTGTCAGCACAGACCTGGTCACACACCTGTCCCAGTGTGCAACGCGAGGGACGACCGTGACTGGCAGTTTCCACCATCCACTGATGTCCGCATGCACACTGACCATATTATGACACCAGAGGCTAACCACAAGAAGTCAGTTTATTTAACTCACAATGAAAGTACTTATTAAACGGAGGGGAAAAAAAACGATAACATGGTTAGTCCCTTGTTCTTCAAATTATGTAGTCACAGACTTTTTCAGACTATGAACTGTCACGCTTAAATAAATTACAGGTCTACGCAACACAAAGATAATTGCACGTATTGCTCATCTTGTCTGACAGCTACCTCCACAACTGCCAATTAGCTATAATTACAGCTTTTTAATAATAATCAGCCGTGCTATCTGATCAGCGGCAATGGCTGCAGCCTCAAGGTAGAGAGATTCAGTCACACAGAGCCGGCTTGGTGCAAGAAACAGGATTAAACGGCTCAGACACCTGTATTTCTTAAGAAGGGGGACTGATAGAAGAAAAACATTTGGAGGATGCACAAGCAATAGAGGTGCATCTTTCAGGGGTATAAATGTGGCAATACCTTAAACCAGGCCCACGGATCACAGACTGGGACATGAATTGAGTGAACTGAAGTAGGGAGTCGCAGGTGTTGAGAGCCGGTGCAGCTAGGCTTAAGTGGGCTTCACACTCAGGCGTGGGCTTATCCTGCAGACGTCACGACACATTAAACTGCCAGCTGGGGGAAAAGAGCATAATACGTCTGACTCAGGGAAGGAGCCAGGGAGTGTTGTCTCGCGGTGAAAAGATAACTATATGTATTACTCATCCTGCACAAAAGCCACTTCCACAAGTGCCAATTAGCTGTAATTACAGCTCTCAGTCAGAGCGACCAGGCAGCGGAGAGGTCAGGGCATGAATGATGATGGCAATGCTTAAGATGGCCTGTCCCCTGCAGAGAGAGCGGTGACGTGAACAACACATTGATCCTCAGGCTGGAGTGAGGCTACAGCACTGCTTTAACACATCTTCCATCTTCACACTCAGAGAGCCACGAATCCGCACCGGAGACTGAACCTCACTGGAAGACAATCCGATCACCAAGGACGACAGCACGTGGGTGTGTGGTGTACGTCCCTGCACCGCGACTCCCTGACCTTTGACCTCTTGCGTTCGCCTCCCCCGGTACGATGACTCATGACTGCGCGGGGGGGGAGGGCTGCCTGCGGGGGCCCAAGCTGCTGAGCGTCCGGATCTGGGCCGTGTGCCGACGACCGTGACAAACTTAAAGCACAGCGCTCAGCTCATGCTGGGCCCACCAGCTCTCTCTCACAGGGCAGCCGAAGCGAGGCTCAACTGTGACAATTCACTTATGACGGCCTCTGTCACGCACTGGGTACTCACAAGAGGCCCATTTAACTCAAGTGACCTGAAGCAGGTCTGTGAAGACTGAATGGATTTCTACCTCAGTTGGGCATTATTTTTCCAGTAAAAGTAGATTCCACTTTTATTTAAGCCTATAGGTTACAAACAGTGGTGCGAAGATCAAAAGGATTTCAGCAGCAACATGCGTAAAACATCAACACTCAATAGTTTTTGGAAAACATGAGCCCTGAAGATACAAAAATACATTTCACTTTTCCGGATTCCTCAAAACGACATTATTCTGAGAAGAAATCACAACCTGCTCTTAATAAAATCAAATTAAGCTAGCGAACACAGTCGTCCAATACACTCATATGCACAACAGCTAGTTTTTTTTTTTACAATACAACTCCCACAATGCACCTCGGTGAAACGGGAACCATTGGATGCTACTCCAATGACGTCGGAACTCGCTTGCGACTTACAAATCGCAACGGGACTGAGAGGAGTGAGACAAGGAAACACTGTCGATAAATCTACCCCCAACCCAGCAGAACAAAGGCAATTTGCTCCACCACTGTGAGCAACCGGCCACTGTCAGCGGACAACACAACTGGGATCGAACCTGGGCCGTAGGGCTCAGCCTGCACTTGAGAAGGCTGTGTCATGTTCTGCAGTAGCCCCCAGAGCAGTCCAGCTGGCACCACAAAACATAAATAACCTCGCCCGGAAAAATCTTGACTTAAATGTTGCAGTTGAAGGTTAATCCATCCCAACACCCCCCACGGCTTCAACATCTGTGACCCTGCAATCTGAAAAACTTGCAACAGTGACCAGAACCAGAAAATACAGGACAAAAAGTTGGAATTTGCTCCCAGGAAAAAAATTAAGAAAAATCTCCCATGAGACACATAACACAAGACACTGCAATCACTAAAGCAGAACTATGGGACAAAAGAGTATGATTGTGACAGGACCTGTGTTGCACAACAACCATAAGGTTTCAAATTACTGGTAAAAACTTCCTGCTATGTCATTTGTGACAGCTGTAACTTCACTAGCAGCTATCTCCTGAATCAATATTAGAAGAGCAACAGATTAATATTAAGCTTTTAGGTTCCTGGGTAGACAAACTCATAAAAGAGAATTTCTTAATTGCTTTCTGAAACTGAAATGAAAACCTCTGTATTTGTACTTCAAAACAAGAGGTCACTTGTCCACCCCACTGTCAAAGTCTGACCGCTGGCCTAGCCTTTACTGGCTGTTACTTCACTGTTCTCTGACATCCTGACAGTGGACTGGGATTACAGAGGTCTCATTTCCTGGTGACCTCTGACCCACAGTGCTACACAGTAAACCACGAAAGGCAAATGTTACATCCTGCATGAGAGAAAAAAAACTGTCCTATTGTTACTGTTTTTATACAACAGGAAAGCCACTGCTGACAGTATGGAAATGGGAACAAAAGTATGAAGGAAAAAGAAAAAGGTTAATAAAATATTATTCATTTTCATTTCCCAGATCAGGTTTTTCCCCACAATCTGTAGAATAAGACTAGCATGGAGACCCTCCATATTCAAAATCAGAAAAAAATCAGCACAACTCTGTTCAATCAATACTGTGAATTTATTGTACATGGCACCTTGGCATCTCTGTTCTAAAAGAGATTAAATCTGAGCTAACACATGCTCTGAGGCGAACAAAACCAAACAAACAGTGAATTACCCTGCTATCCAAGTACAAAGATTATTATAAAGCAATAGGTAATTCACTGTTTCTGTTTCTAGTCTTAAATAATTGAAGATGGGCTTCATAAATTGTGTTTTCTTTCTTTCAACCTTTCACACAGTACAACATTCCTTCATGCCACAGATGCATCAAAGTGTAGCACCGCGTTTAATGGTAATAATCTAAAAATACCAAAGTTGATTGTTACAAAAGTATGATGTTGTATCAGACTTAGCCTTAGAGCCTATGAGCATATTCTAACAGGTTTTCTGTTGCACGCTTGTATTGTCAGCCTACGACAAAAAAGCTGATGTAGACTTTTTTTAATTGCCTAGAGAAAATGAACAGATCTTCAATTAAAGGCTGAGGGATTTAACAGGAACTAGCCATCAAACTTGCAGAGCTAAAACTGCACGTGGCGCACAAAAGGAATCCAGCAGTGTGACATTCCTTCTGTTGCCTCCTTCACAGCCACCTTATCCTTCCTATCAGACATAGCTTAAGTCTGCTGTTTTAACTGCGAAACGTTTTTTTTCCTCCAGTTATCAAAATATGTTTTTCACTAAAGCAATTATTTTTCCTCATTAGAGTGTTATTTCCAGAAAGGATCAATACAGATCCCTGAACACGCAGGCTTTGTTGATCCTGTTGCCTGCATTCAGGACTTTTCTGCTTGGTGTAAACAGTACAGTCCCACTTCCATGCCAGCTGCACTTGATGGGGAAACATACTCCACGTTATCCTGTGCACCTAAGCTATAATCAATTCAAAAAGGTACACTAAACAACTACAGTACTGAGCTTGAAACTGAACTGCTATTTCTCTTGTAAAAAGAAAAAAAGTCCACATTTCCTCTGTAAAACGTGTTACTAACCGTATTTCTGGACAGCCCCGTCAGTCCCTGTGTATTTCAATGTTTTAATGTCTCTGCAAAATGTACGACGGAGACAACAGAAGTGAAAACCACAGGGGTATTGAAGATTGCATAATCTTAAAATAAACCATGAAGCAGTAGCACCAACACGACCTCATATCTGATGCTTAAGGCCTAAGTAATCACCTCAGCTACTTAACCCTCCCCCACTTGGAAGTAACATTAACTTTACATTATTACATTACATTACTGACATTTAACAGATGCTCTTACCCAGAGCGACTTAAATAGGTAGAAATTTTATCCATTCATACAGCTGGATATTTACTGAGGCAGTTGTGGGTTAGGCTCCTTGCTCGGGGGTACAGCGGCAGTGCCCCAGCAAACACACTTACAGCAAACAGTGCAATAAATATATGGTACTCAGACGGTCAAGTAACAGATGTCACCAGATTCAAATTTGAAACCAAGAATGCACGAAAGTTAGGTAAGATAGTTAACGTTAACTGCACTGATGTCTGCAAGGGAGAAACATACCGCATACCTATTTGATGCTATTAGACTTAATACTGACCTAAGTTTGAGTTGGGGGCTTAGCTAATACTAGCTGGCTACCATCAGTTTCGCTCAAGTCAGTTTCCAGAAATGAAATTGAGGTGTCATCGTTAACGTCCTACCATGACAGGCGATCTGAATCTCTGGGCTGCACGGCAAACACCAGAGACAGCGATTACCAGAGACAGCAAGCTACTTAGGTATGTGAGATAACGTTAGCTATAGCTCCCAAGACTTCACATGTTCAAAACGATAACACTGGCTAGCTAGTCTAGCTCTTGAGATGAGTCGACCATCCGTTTCACTTTCAAGTAGCTACAAACGTTACCAGCTGGACAACGCTGTTATTTAAATACACAGTGCATGAGTTTAACGGCTAGGTACGTGGGCTTATATTGTATTACCGGGTCTTACCTAGTACTACTAGCTAAGCATAGCTAGCAAGGTAGAAATACAATAAGAGAATGCGGCCAGATTGGATAGCTAGTCTAGTCAGGGATATGCAAAAGCAAACCGCACACATTAAACATAAAGTAGCTACACAGCTACATGAAAAACGGTACAGGCGTATTTTGGACCAATTTCATATCCTCTCTCAACTTATGATCTTCGCGTATGTGAATGTAACTAGACTAGCTGGGCTAGCCAGCTAATTTTGACAACATATTTCACAGGCTATCTTACTAACTCTAGCCCTGTGGGATTGTCCTATTGATTTTATTACGGGTGATAAGACCATCCAAGGCTGATTCGGATTCATCTATTATTCGCTGCTCTCGCTATGACTGTAGTGCTGAAGCTGAAGGGTGCATATAGCTGGTTAGCTACCTAGCCAAAAAATTAATGTCGCTAAGATCCAAGCGAGCTGACTGTCTACAAACCAGATTGCTGTTTATTCTAAGTGGCTAGCGAGCTTTTCTCACTACTTTGCAAATTTTCAGCATCCGAATGGTTCATCTATAGCCAGCACTAAGTCTGACCATCTGTGTAGCTGCCTATCTTGGTGACAGCCGCGATGTCCTCGCTAGTCATCTGACTAGCTAGCTTGCCATAGTAGATCTCTTAATGATAGAATCAGAATGATGCTAATACATTTATTCATTTTGCAAATGCAGCTAGGAAATGTTAGCTAAGTGTTTGAACTAGTTCACATTTTTTTCTAAACATCCCACGACATGCTAGACAGCTACATCAGATCGACTAAATAGTGGTTTTTACCTGCAAGATACCTAGCTAGCTACTATAGTTAGGGTATAGCTAGCAAACAAACTACTGGTGCAACCGAGTAAGCAAAAAAAACTGTACAGATTGCGGTTAGCTATGTATATGGTGTAGCCTAATCAAACATTCAGTCACCTTTCTAGCTAGCTAGCAACATCGCTAGCTGCCTAGCTAAGGGGGGAAGGCAGCCAGCTAGAGAGATGGATTCATACCTGCACGGCGCGTGTGAAGAATACTCCTGCATCAGAAGCAAGTTTTTTTACGTTGAAATCCATGTTGTCACCAAATGCATAAATAACGTCCCCACAGCATCGACTTTGCTGCTATCGCTGCACTCCGTTAACTCGACAACAGTGGCAGTGAAATTGGGCAGAGCAAAGACACCCACTAATCCTGTGAGTCATCGGTGTTGTCGGAAATCGGCTAATTGGTCTGGGCTTAAAGGAGACGAGACGGTTGTTGGAAAGCGAAATCAATTCTGCAGTTTTTTGCACATTGTGTTGCTACAATTCTAGCAGATGACATTGTTTTTTTTTACATAAAATGGTAAGGGTTTAAGGATATAGTATGGTAATGTGGTCCTGGATCGTTTGTAGGGGCATTTGATTGTAGTTAACAAACTATGACAGGCGCTATATTACATACAGACTAACCGGCACTTTAGAGCGAATATACCAGCATCAGATTTGGTTTGCTCTCGTAAATGGATTCCAGTAATTTACATGACAATTTTATTTCGGGAGTCGTGTTTCTTAGTTCAAACATGACATAACGGACATTTAGATATTTTACTAGCAGCAGCTAGAAAGATTCTGAAAAAGCCCGTCATATCTTCGATCAACTTATCTCTACTTAGGTCTGCCTGTCAGGTTGAATATTATCCAGTCGCATGCGCAGCCCGTCCACTAGGGTAGCGTTCGGATCTGCGACGCTTCTATAATAACTGATTTTATCATAATGTTAACGACTCGGTGTACTTAGTAAACCCACAATTCAGCCGATCCGGTTACCGTGTGGATCAATGATTTTTTTCGCAAAACAACGCAGATCACACCTACGCACACTACTTTAAACCTTTATAAGCTGTTTTGTGGATTTATTATTCAGTATGTGTGAAAATGTGATCTCTTCTGTCAGTGTGAAATAACTGATTACATTCAGAATACATATGGAAAGACTTTGAATGGTTAATGACAGTATACACTGAAAATAAAAATGTATTCACTGTGAAACAAATAAAAAGTGTGCATGGAGTTACAGCGCAGTTTCCAGCCTTAGCGATTTCCTGCGAGTTGGCGAACTGCCACAGATGACAGTCCTAATGGATTTAAGTCCATATTCTCTAATCCTTTTTTACGTTTCTCACCGACTTTAACTGAATCTGCTGAAAAAAACGCGTTGTATCAGAGTATCAGGCTCGCAATTTGCGCAGAAGCACTGAGACAAAAACCTTAATAAAGGTTGAAAACATTACAAAAAATCGTACTAAAACCTTATCATCCATTCTAGACACAGCCTCCACAATCCTAGGGAGGTCATTTTTATGTCTTTTTAACACAGGGACTTTTTGAGACCTTCAACACAATAAAAAGCTGTTAATTGATATGAGCACGTGTTTTTATTTCATCAAACTTTGAAGGGGATCAGTTTTTAAAGGACACATCCTGAAGTTGTACAGAAAGACTCGCCCAGTCATAATTTCTTAATCTATTTAAGAAGAAAATCAGCGTGAGTCAACAAAAAAACGTTCTGTTCATCAACGACAGTTCTACAGTTCAACGCCAGACCGTTTAATACAGAGGGGAAGTCTGTTGAGTGGTGAAACAGGGCAAATGGAATCAGTCCGACGGGCAAACCAATTGAATTACTCAGAGCTAGCTGAGTGGGACCATTAAATAAAGCCAGCGATCAGAGTTTACGTAAAAATCCATTGCCCTGCATTTCTGTCTCGTCCTGTCCCGTGATTTGCGCTCTGCTTGGTGACCTCACCTCCAGTCGAGCAGCCAAACTGAGGAAAGCTGCCTGATGTCAGGAAAGAAGATATGCCCATGCTCTAAAGTCTCGCCTCTGTTTTATGAATGTGAAATATATTCAGATTACAGCGCGCCTAATGCTTGGCTTTTGAAAGTAAATCATATTCACCGTGACCAAGCTGTACCCATGCACAGTCAACCTGTATCGCTTTTAAGTGATTGTTTATCTTTGCGGCCAGAAGCTGAGCAATCTTAAATTATTTCAGTATGCGATGAGAACAATCTTGGCCATATGTGCTGTGGGTTTTATATTTTAATTGATTAGATTAAATAGAAAACTTTATCGATTTATATTCTTTAATATGCTTTTCAGTAATTTATCCCCACAGAGAAGACGTGATTAATTTTGAGGAAGGAGAGTTAAGCTTGAGTCGCGTGAGCTTTAAGAAGTTTAGTGGCCCCACCTACAGGTTGGTTAACCTACTACATTTTACGTTCAGTTAAAATTATGTTCTTAAAATCCTGGTAACAGAATCACACAATAAAAGGGTAATAAAAAGACACGAGGAAACAGATTACTCAGAACTGTTTGTCATTGTTATCTTCATGATCATTTTTGTTGATGTCATAACATTCAATAGTGCACGTACCATAGTATAGACACACATGTGCGAAACGAAGGCACAGACTATTTGCCAGTTTTCCTGAAAGTCCTGGGCAGCATATACTAGCTGAACAAGAAAACATAAGAGCATGGATAGCAAAAAATATCTGCTTTCACTTTCAATGTGACATCAATACGGTTTAATCTTCTGCATAGGAAAGCACTGGTTGAGTAAATAGGCAACATGCTCTCTCACAAAATGCTCTCTAGTAATGCGCCCATAGATTAGTGCCCATAGTCAGTGCTTACAACAGTCATATATCCACAATACATAATGCCCAGCTGAGATTTCAGAATATGGTTTATGGGAATGTCCCCTAAATTCAAAAGGGTAATACAACAAGAGCTATTCAAATAAAAAAACAAGGTCTTCACTAATTTATGTAAAATAAATGCACCCACTCACACCCACACATTCCTCCAGACCAGTCATATACAAGTGGTCTCATACAGTCTAGATCAGCCACAAAAAAGCATATGCAAAATCAATGCAGGATGAATATAAACACAACTGAATGGTGCATGTGGGCCAGGGGTAAAGCAGAGTGGGTTCACTCTTGGTTTGGAAAAGCAGTCAAATCTTCACCGGCCTCAAATGGCAGGCAGAATGTCACTGCTGAGACACAAATTGAAGTGTGTCTGCTCAGTGTGTCTGCTCAACTCCATTACCAACAGGAAACACTGCCGCAATGTCTCTCCCCTCCAAAAACCAATGAGATCACACTTTCATACACAACAGCTTAATATCATATCCACCAAGTACATCATTTAAATGTAATTCATTTCAGGTCTGTGAAATAAAATGTATTTGATGTAATTTTTCTTAATCACTCTCTCTGAACATATTCTTCAGTTGTTAAATCTTTATAAAAACATGACATGGATTGCGGGTATATGGGGGTCTTGGCTTTTTTTTTCCAGGGCTTATTTGTTATCTTTGACCATGTGCATCACATATACATAAGTTCATTGTTTGGCTTGATGAACTAAGCCTTATTGTATGAAGCAATGTCAAAGAGTAGCGTGTGTTACACACATCAAAAACTCATGGGTTTGTTAATCAAAAAGAAATCCAACATCAGTTTTATCCTGCTGTGGTAATTAATTTATATTTCAGGAAGAAAAAAGGTAATCTTCTAATTGCCATTTTGTTGTTGCTATATTACCAGTCAAGACAATTTTGTTTTCATACAGAGTCATTAAGTTGTGATATTAATCAACAATTTGTCACTTGGTGAGGAAATTACCAATGAATATAATTATCAGAATGGTTAAGTGATTAAAAGTGTGTCATGTCATCCCTGCATGTTATTTTACTCACTCAAGGCTCCAAATGAAAATCACATTAAAAAACTGTGATTTTACTTTTCCTGTGTCATTTACCCAAATGATGAAAACCATAACTGGACAAAGTCTGTTTAGAGTCAAATGTGAAATCTGACACTACACCCTGCTCTCTGCAGATGCAAAAGGTCTTCCCAAGATGTGGAGTAATGAAAATAATTCATACATCTCTACAGCATTAGCATTGTTGTTTGCCTCTAGGATTAAACATCTGCATAGACTGAATTTTAAATGAATCTTTAGCACCTCATTTACTTCATTGTCTGGTTTTGGGATTAGCAACAGTAAAATCAAACGCTAACAGCATTTTCCAGTACAATATTAAACCCAGAGAGGTAAGATACTGCTGGAAAAGATTAAAATTTTCATCTTGCCTTTTTTTTAATAAATGGTGGTGTTGGTGGCGGTGAGAGAGCGTGACAGAAAGAGCTGAAAGGCAAGGGTGCAACTGTCGTGCTCGTGCGTGAGTTGTAAGTGGAGAACTTGGTGACCGCGGCCAGTCTCTCAGTGTCCCTGGCGGGATTGACCGTCCCTGGCCCTCCAGTCCTGCTCCTGTGGACAGTCTCCGTGTGTCTCTGAGCTACTTGGTGTGGGCCTGCACCCACTGGCAGAGCCTCCGGGAGTACGCGGGGGGGCTGACGGTGGAGAAGGCCAGGCCCGGGTAACGCAGCCTCTTCCACAGGTGCTCCAGCTTCTTCTTGAAGCCGTAGACGGTGAAGATGTCGATGATGCCCACGAAGTAGCGCAGCTCTGGCCCGTCGATCACGTGCAGCGGGTTCTTGAAGTTGGGCAGCAGCCGGCGGTTCTGGGCCTGGAACTCCCGCAGCTCCGAGTCCGTGCCGGCGCCGGAGGCCTGGCCCTGCAGCTCCTGCAGCGGGATGAGCCCGTCGTCTGGGTGCACCTCCGTCACGCGGTAGCCCTCCGACCCGCTCTCCATCTCCGACACCAGCAGGGCGGAGTCCTCGTCCTGCACCGCCCCCGGGACGCAGGGCAGGCACGCGTGCGTGGGGCTGGAGCCTGGATGCACAGATCTGCAGGGTGGGGAGAGAGAGAGAGGAGCAGACAGCCGAAAGCACAAAATAACATCAGGCTTCTGGCACCGGAGCTTACATTTACATTTATATTTTTGGCATTGAGTAGATGCTCTTATCCAAAGTGGCTTACATACCTTACAATTTTTATATGTTACTCATTTATACAGCTGGATATTTACTGAGGCAATTCTGGGTTAAGTACCTTGCCCAAGGGTACGGCAGCAGTGCTCCAGCGGGGAATTGAACCCTCAACCTTTCAGTTATGAGTCCTGCGCCTTACCGCTATTCTACGCTCCTATAGAAGACCTCATGATACAATGACAAGATGATCTTTAATCAGGGTCAACTACTTCTCCCAATTACTGTGACCCCCACATCAGGGAAGCAGCCACTGTTCCACAGCATCTGTTTCCACCTTTGACTTGCTTTACACCCACACATTGCCAAGTCATTACTGTAAGCACCATAATTCCCCCTCTGAAAAGGCTGTGTTATTTTGCTGATGAATGAACCCACATTTCTGGATAGGAAAGGACACAATGACCAAGCACTTAGCTCACGCAGTTGATTAAATATTAATCAACCAAAATAATATTTTGTTTCTGATGAGTTATTATTCATAATAGAAATGATACAGATATATATATAGTAATGCATATATAGTGTATGTAATACACTATATGTTGTATATTGCTTCACCATTGTGATAATTATATTTATTGCTAATTTCCTTACCAAGTGACCTTCCTTGTTCATTAATATCTCTATATGTAGTAATGCAGCGCCTATAGTTTAGAATACCGTATTGTTCAGTACTCTTGCTACTTCCATTGAAAATAACACCTGCTATTTTGCTGCCGTGCCGCTAGGGGGAGATACCTACTTCTTGGCTCGTATGATGAGTGTGGCGAAGGAGTGGCTTTGGTCCCTCTCGTCGTGGTGCAGGGGCTGATGGGCCAGCAGCAGGCTGTAGTCCAGCACATTGATCCTCTGCAGGAAGGCCGTGTCGATCTCCACCTGGCGAATCAGCCAGGAACGCTGCTGATCTGTAGGGAAAACAGAGCACAGCCAACCGTCCAATGGCCGCACAGAGCTCCCGTGACGACAGACAACTCCAGGCAAAGGGAGGTGCGGATAAATTTAATTTGATTCGATCAATTCTTTATTTAGTAACGGTCCACATCACGCTGTTTTTAGAAAGGTTCCTATAATCCATGCAGGAGAGCCATGAAAGACTCAAAGCTACCAGTCCCCAAAATAAACCACCGTTGTACCTGTATACTGTATGCAAGATTAAAAACTTCAAGATCTTGTTGCACCTTCCCACAGTCCTTTTTAAATTCCACCATTAATTATAAATTGTAAATGATTGCCCTCACAGATGATGACGTGCAATGTGAGGTAATGCTCTTACCCAGGTTGATGTACTTTCCCTCAAAGTTCAGGTCTTTCAGAACCACGATGACGTGGCTGCCCTCCGGTGCTGGGTCAGTCCACCTGCTCACCTCACAGCCCTTGATGTCGTACCTACGACACGGAACCAGAATGCCAACCAGAGAGACATGAATTCTCAATGTCATAAGAAGACAGGCTAACAAATGATTCAGGGTATTCCCAAGCCAGTCATGGGTTTGTGAGCTGCGCTTTTGAATTGACACAATTTATGAACTGCACACAGTTTCACCAAGGCAAGGATATAGAGGGAGAGAGCACAAAACCCATGCCCATCTCACTCCTGTGGAGCCAGAAGAAGGAGACTGCACCCAGAACAGAGACTGACAGTCTGAGACAATGTCCGGAGGTCCAAGAAGGTGCTCACTAAGGTAAATTGGAGCTACATGAGCCAGAGTCAAATTTCACGTGAAAGACAGAAACAAACATACTGATCAAAGCACACTGAGACACTATGGATGACAGTAAACAAAGGTGACAAGAGTGAATGCCATAGTCTCTTCTTCTATGAATCTCACCAACCGCGTAGACATGTTTCCAATTGGTCCAAATCTGAATAATTACTTATTCAGGAGGTAAGAATTTTAATACAATAACGGGTGTTGCTGATGGTGAAGGTATAGGGGTATGGATCTTTGGATTGGAATCTGAGGAAGGGGTCACACTTTACCGGGGGCCGAGATTGTTGACCCCCCCTTTTTGGACATCACACATGGGAACAGATATAAGGAGAAGATAGGGTGGAAGACGGATGCCACAAATAGCTGACATGGGAAGGAAGTGGTGAGTGGGTTTTTACACTGGAGGATGGGACACATTTGATGGGAACTGTCTAAAAACTCTCCTCCCAAATCTTCATTAATTAATAGTTAATTTTCCTGCAGCTGTCATCTAATCTTGCATCCTTTGTCTGCTCCCTTGAACAGGTGCACGGGAACGGACAGCTGTCACAAAAAGATGCATGGCTGGACATCAGGTGAAACATTATCTCTGAGGAGGCCATTTTGGACTGAACTACGAAAGCAGTTGGCAGTGCAACGGTCTCATTGTTAAAGTGAAGGGTGGCTAATGATTTATTCAGATGGTAAAAGGCATTTCCATCGCTGTAGCAACTGTGAACTGTGCTGTGAAGGGAAGACCACTGTGTGTCAAGAGCAGGTGTTGATCGGTGTCAGCAGACACGTCTCCTCTACTGTTAATTATTCACCTGCAGACTCATTAGGTTGTAGTTTCTCCCAGTGTTTTGATATACAACTGGATACAGAAGTGCCGCTTGCTGTTAGCCACTTTTGTTAGCTCCTGGGGCTAGGTTACAAGCATTGCTAGCCATTAAAAAAAGTGTTGAGGTTGACAGGGCTATTGTCCTCTATCTGTACAGTTTCTGTACGTCTTTGCACTTGTGTTGTCTTTTTGCTTCTGCACAGCATGCACATAGCTTACCTTGCGGTAATTCTCTCATCAGGATAGAACACACTCTGCATTACAATGAAATATTTCTGAAAGAAAAACAACAAGAACATAAAAACATTACCTCCACCATCATTAAACTGATATATAAGTAAGGCTTCTTAATTAAAAAAAAAAACTTCATGATCCCCTACCTTCTTTTGACGGGGAATTTTGATCCTGTGGACACCTTAATAAAGAGCAAAATTAATGACAACAGACCTCGAGTAGGACATCACTTAGTAACTGCAATACACACAATAAGACTGACCATCAAATGACAATACTGATTATTTAAATCCATCTTTTTAGCTTAGATTGAGATAAAATCTTTCATCGCTATTTCCATCTCATAGTGGAATCCATCTCACAGATCTTTCAGAACACTAAAAGCAAAATGTGTATGATTGTTGTGGTACAGACCCTACCAGTATACTAGTGTTCTGTGACACTAGCTTTGGCATTTGGCCTTTAGGACATTTCCACACATCCTGGTACAGCCAGACTGCCGGTCTCACCCAGGAACTTGACAAGCAGCGAGTGAGGATAGCTCTCCAGGTGGTCCATGTAGATCCTCAGGTTCTTCAGGAGGAACTTCACCTCCCGTTTGTTCTGCGTCTTCAAGAAGAACCTCTTGTCATTTCTGCGGAAGAGAAGAAGTGGATAAAGGTGTTTATTTTTTGTGAGAGCAACGCTGCAGAGATGACGCAAATGCAAAAGATCTAACCTTATTTTACAGAAAAAAATGGACGTTGGGTTTCTTTCAAATCATATCAGGCCATTACCACAGCCAGTATCTTCACCCTTCATGAAGTACAGCACAAGTGTGTATTTGGGAAAGCAGTGTTGTTTAGTGGTAAGGACCAGGGCTTGATGCCCAAAGGTTATGGGTCAATTTTCCTGTACAACTGTTGTTGTACCCTTGGGCAAGGTACTTAAATATCCAGATGTGTAAAACACATGTAAAAATAGTTAGCTATGTATGTCACTGGGTAAGTATGCCGGCTGAGCAACTGTATGTAATGTAATGTAAAGCAGGTGTGTGTGAGAGGGAGATTATGGGAGAGAGAGAGAGAGAGAGAGAGAGAGAGAGAATAGGGCAAGAAAGAGAATGAAGGTGCGACCGTGAGGCCTTTGCTCACGTGAGGAAGAAGTCAGCTTTGCTCTTGGAGTTGCTGATGAACTGCAGGTAGCATCCCTCAGAGGAGAGCGAGTGCTGGTATTCCTTCTCTGTCATCCCCAGGGAACGACGCAAGCTGGCAAAGACTGGCCCAGCGAACGTTTGCATCTGGAAACCCTTTAGAGAGAAGGAGAGTGTGTGCCTGTAAGAGTTTCCATTACTCCATCATACAGTTATTTCTTTGAATATTTGTAGCCAGGAGTGTGCTTTCTCTCTCACACACACTCAGCTACAACACAGCTCACAGATCATTGCAAACATCACACACACACACACACAATCAGAATATACAATTTTCACAATGACTATAATATGTTCACCAGATTTACAGTTAATTCATACACGTTACTGTGCACTTTCAAGACTTTGGGTAAATAAATTACAATAAGCATTTCCTTTCTGATTTCCCTTTTATTTGAAATCCCACTGATTATTTTTCTACTGTGTACCTCTTTGTTACAGGAAGTGAATAATGACCTTATGATGAAACCCAGACCGTACCTCATGTACTTGAGTGACCTCCATTTGGAAATCGACTTCAGTCAGTTCATCCTGGGAGAGAGAGAAGGGCATAATACGTTTTATGGTAAATGGTTTTATCTTACAGTTTTGAGATTGCAATTTAGATTATTATTAGGACTCCACTCAAACTGCATATTTTCTTAATCATAATTTTCCTAATAATAAGTGTTACAGCATTTCATACTATAACACTTATGTATATATTCTACATATTATTCTAAAGGTTTCAATCTCTTTGTTTTCCCAGGTTTTAGTGCATGTGATAAAAGGAACCATGGTGTGGCTCAGTGTTTTCCAGAACAGAAGTGCAGACATAAAGCACCTATCTGTTGTACTGCACATGTAAATGTTACACGCGAGCCCCTTAAAAAACCTGCACGAACTTACAATATCATTTAAATGGCAGTATTTGCACCTGGAGCAAAATCCTTTGAAAGGTCAATGTGAGTAGTGTGGAAGTGAAAGGGTTGCAGTGAGGGTGTGTGTGTCTGCTTGTGCATGCACTTACATGTACCTTTACATGTATGTGTATTTATGTGCATGTGCATGTATGTGTGTGTGTGTGTGCGGGCGTGCATGTGTGTGTGTGTGTGTGTGTGTGTGTGTGTGTGTGTCTGTGTGTGTGTGTGGCGTGCATGTATGTGTGTTTGTGTGTGTGTGTGCGTGTGTGTGTGTGTGTGTGTGTGTGTGTGTGTGTGTGTGTGTGTGTGTGCATGTGTGTGTGTGTGTGTGTGTGTGTGTGTGTGTGTGTGTCTTTGTGTGTGCGGGCGTGCGTGCATGCGTGTATGAAGGTGGCCGGCCGAGTCTTGCTGGGCACAGGGTTAGGGAGGGTGAGTGTATGAGTCAGGAACAACAGATGGGACACTCATTGATGAACACGCTGAGTCAGCTGGCCGGGCCACAATAGGGGCTGGGGCCGCCGCCATCACATGTGTGCAGTCTGCTCTCTCATGACTGCCCTCTCTTATGACATCATCACTACTGTACCCACAGCGGGGTCAACACCAAACCCTGCTCTCCACAAAGGCCTGTGGTGCTCAGAAATAAATGCACAGAAAGGGACGATTCCTAATTCCAACATGGAGGGGAGGCAGGTAACGAGGTATACTCCAGCCAAGCCCAATTATCCAGGGTGACTAGGACATATTAGTGCATCAGTGTAAGGGTAAAGGATTTTTCATCTTCCTTCCTTCCTTTTTCATCTTCTTTCAGCTTCCCCTTTCAGCTGTGACCAGAATTTGAAAACCAGTGAAGGAAATAGCAGGGAACGCAATCAAATCCCTAATCAAATCTTACGGTCACAGGTCACAGGTCTGTGTGCATTTCTGAGGAGATCTCATCCATTTTATCCATGCATTGAGCAGAAGCTTTCATATTGATTGATTTCAGTCTCTGCATTTATAATTACGGCACTGAGAATATTCTGGCTTCATAAAAACTGCTTCCATCTTCCATTCCGCGGTGCTGATTAAGGCGACCTCTCAGCCCTCCTTTCACGGCAGGCTTCCTGATCTTAATTTCATTTAACTCGCACATTATTTGCGTCATTGCATAAACCACTTTAGACTGAATATGTAAATTTCTGGCTGTTTGTGGCTTGGGTGCTTTCACAATATTGACTTTAATTATTGTCAATGTTGTTCTTCCTCTGTATGATTTCATTAAAAAAACATAAACAAAAAGAGTAACAGGATTATTAATAGCAAAGGTTCCATAGATTTTTCTTTATTAATTCTGTGTAAATATTGTGAATTCTCCACTGCTCTCTTTCAGGAGTGGGACAGTACAAACTTTCCCACAGGAATACACACGTGTGCCCACATCCAGCGAGCTGGTGATGAAACTATGAATAAATATGAAGGGAAACACCTCAGACGCAGATGCTGACAGTGAGGCTGTAAATATATGTCATTATCACTTCATCTTCTCACTAATTAGGCCCAAGGTGCATTGTCTTAATTAGAACCAATTATATAAACTGGTGTGAGTGCATACCTGGTGGGACACCCTTAGATATCCTGTCAACAAGCAGATGAGGAACTCCTCAAAGCCTGTTCATTTATTATATTCCTATATAACCATCCCCAGTTATTTTTGAACAATAATCTGAGCAACAATCATGCCAGCAATTGTAGCACAAACACTATACTGTACACGCCCATGAACTTGCCAGACACAATGAGTGAAAGTGTTCTGAATCCTCCTGATGCAATCAGTCTTGTTTCTTTTCAGTCTTTCAAGCCAGAATGGCTGGAAGCCTTACATTCAGCTCACATCTGTCACATATATCAGCCCTGGACTCTTCACAGATGCAAATGACTTGCAATGTGTCTTGGTCCCTGGCCTTGCCCAGCTATGGAACTGTATACAGCTTGAGTATTACTGACCAGTAACACATGAAGTAATAACGTTGTAATTTCCACAAATGAAAGCTTGACCAAACTGTGAATTCCGTTTTCACCACAGTGGTTTTCAACAACTGCACGTTTACAACAGTGAACGTGCAATTTCATTTCCCTCGTATGCTATTTTTTTATTACCCTGCACCTGCGGAAATATATAAATGTGTGTATGTTCTCCTTTTCTGGCTCAACTATGCTAAATTTATTTAAATAAGCCAGGTTGTAGCATTCACACATTCAACTGATATCTGATACATTTCTTAGATACAGATGTACAATTCACTCAATCAATTACCAGACATTCAGCTTGAAAGCCTGGCTTCACAGTGCCACATTAATCATCCACCATCAATGATAATGACCTCAAACAGTCTGTTTTTCCATTAAGCCCCACTTATTCCCTTTGGACCAAAAACATTTTACTAAAAAGGTTTTTAGTCATTTACAGCATGGTCATTAGTGCACAGTACAATGAGTTTTTTTTTTAATCTCAGATTCACTAAGTGGACTTTTTCTATACTGCAATAGTGTATTAATGAAAACAGCACATTGACACTATTTGGGTGATCCAGAATCTACCGTGAAAGGACATAATTTTCATGTAACAGCTATGTAACAAGTATTACAATTCCTTGTGCTTCTCTGAGAAAGCTATTTTTTAAGACTGCCGTTTGAACAGCACAGCTCCTGTATGTATTTTTTCCGTGTATATTGTAATCACTACACATGTAATACTACCACAACACTTAACTAATTTAACCGAGAGCACCTGTGTCAATCACATTGGGTGAAATGACAGTTACATACACATGATGTCATAGTTCTTTTTCCTTGTTAAAGCCCCTATGGGTCAAAACATTCTTTCGATTTTATGCATAAATAAAATAAAAGCACTTGGGAGCATTACATTAATGTATGGACTATATTTCCTTGCCACAGTGCACAGCAGAGACAGTAGGTGATGCCTACTATTTGTATTAATTTGCACAGTGCATCAGTACCATGCCAGACCGTATTTCTAATATAATGCCATCATATCTGAGCCCTCTTTTTTTTCCCTTATTGTCCACACTCATACAGTGGGGTAGCTTGCCTCCAGAGATCAAAGCAATCCGACGAGGTGTTGTGTTCCCCTACCCTCATCCTATTCTGTTTGACAACAACAATACCCATCTCTCCCTGCCAGATCCCCAGGGAGCCCCCAGCCACTTGTTACCAAGGCAGGGGCCCCATGGCACAGCATCCCCCCCCCACGCAGGATCTAAAAAGCACTCCTTTTGCCTCCCCCGGCCAGCTAATTAGAGCTTGTCTCTGAGGGCTTTGGTGCTCGGCAAACCAGCCCAATCGGTCAGCAAGAAATGTCAAACAATCACGTCCCTCTTTCCTTCCAAGGCTCCGGCACACATGTAATTAATGCCTGTTACGTAACCCCGCGCGCGTGTGTGAATGAATCAAGTGTGGCCTCTTTTCTTTGAGTCTTTTTGATCATCATGCAGCTCTGTGCTGCTGGACCCTTTCAATTTCTGTCAGCGTTACTCAATTAGATTTTCCAAGATTAAATTACCATGTACAGAGCGGCCGAGAGGTGCATTTTGTTTTGTTAGTCATTAAAGAGATGTACTTTCTCTAAGAGTGTATTTCATCAGTTGGGGAGGGAGCGTCCAGTGAAATATAATGTAAGGATGACCACCATCTTTCTCAATTTGTACGATCAAGAAATAACATCTAGGTCAGGAATAGGAATAAATGAATGAATAAAAACGTAAAATCAACGGTAAATGTCACCACTTGCAATGACAGGGGAGTAACAGTAAGAGAGACTGACAGAGCTACTGCAGTACCGCCCATTAGAATGTCTAACCCTGTGATGTGTGACACAAAGAAACTAATCTGATTATTACACACCATAGATAAATTTGACAAGCCTCATGCAACCACTCAGGGCAGACAAGCTAGTCTGCTGAGGATCTAACAGTAAAAGATGCAGTAAAAAAATCATTCCTCTTAGGAGATTAAACAGAATCTTCAGTTTTCCAGGGGCTTCAGCCCATGGGTTCTCAGGGGGAGGAGTCAAGGGGAGAAGAGCCTATCAGCTGTTCATATGGAACAAGGGGAGGAGTCTGTGGAAAATGTGTCAGATAAAAGGTGAGGAGTCCAGTTTGGTTAAAGACAGTATGGTAGACGTGTTGCTCTGTACTCACCGTAAGCGGGTTGTCTATGGTGTTCTGCACGGCAGCAGCCAGGCCTTCCTTCATCATGCGGGTCAAGCCGTAGAACTCGTGCTGCTGGTCGATCTCGAACAGACCCAGCAGCTTCCACTGCTGCCGCAGACCCCCCCATAACCGCCTCTTCACCGTCCGAGAGCGCCGATGCGCTGGCATCTCAGTCTGACACGCAAACACACACACACACTGTGGTGAACACTGTGTTCACACATGCACACACATCAATGCACGTCAATACATGCTATAAAGAGATAACATTTCGTGTCATCCATGCTCAGGGTTCCAAATTACAGTATGTGACCACAAGATAGCTGTGCGCCTTGCCATTGACTTGAACATGAAGCATTGCCCTTTTGCGTGTAGAGAACAGGGAAGTCGAAATCTTTCCAGAGCATTCAGCCGTATTTGAATGAACTGTGAACAGAGTAAATCAATGCAGTTTTATGGGTCCTTAACTGATGAAAGATTGTAAGTCACTGCTGTTACCAAACAATTCACTGGCCAGGCACAACATTCATGTATCCAAACAAATCACATGTTGAAATGAAAAACAGAGCCACTTCCCACTGCACACAAAATGTGAGTAATTAACCCCTTTCAAAGCAGGTCCCAAAGCTGATGTGTTACTCCCTGGGGAGAGGGAGACATAAAAATCCATCTCTTTCAGTCCCTGAAGGTTGCTGGTTCATGATTGCCCAGGAGATTGCCTCCAGCTGAACTTCCCATTTCAAATTGGTCAATACACTTTTATAGCTTTGCTGTTTCAGCCCGGCTATCCGGGACCCTGAATGAAAGGTCAATCCATTTCAGAGATGTGCAGTCAGTTTTGGCTTCCCATCAGCCCATTTACTCTGCCTGGATTGGTTCCCCTCTCACAACCGACCAAAGAATTGGAAGCTGGTCTCTTGCTAACAATCACACACACACACACACACACACACAAACACAAAGCCCATGACAGAGGATACTACTTTTTCCATCATATTGGGGAACTGCAAATAAGAACAGTAATGCCTCTATTATTGGAACACGGGAAAAGCAATTTTAATCAGTCTAATCAGAGAGGAATGATGATAATATGGAGCCTGCACTCCACATGAATAATGAAAAAGACCCAATTCAGTGTACGCGCTGTATCGCATAAAACGCCGGCTTGACATTTCTGCAAATAGTACATTTATTCGGTATGGGTTGCGTTTTACGTCTTGAAATACTCGCTACTGCTATGAATAAACACAGTGAACCTGTTACTATGTCAATATTAACTTTTTTCACAACGATGCGTAAAAATCATAATCAGCAGACAGACAGAACGAGATCGTCCTGCCAAACCGCAGTCCCTGCAACGACACGCAGCATCTTTTCTTAAAGTCTAGCAGATGTCAGGACCTGAGGGTGTACAAATTTAAGCATTGCGCATGGATTTAAAAACCTTGGTCGATTTTGCTTTGTTACACGTCTTTCGGTCATGAATTAGGTGCAACGGAACACTGAAAAGCGACGCACTGTAAACGCGTAGATCAGATCTATTAACATTGTCAGATTGTGGTGGAAACACATCTTACATACCTCAGCTTGACTCGTCATTGTAGCTTGTCATCGGGGTCCTTATAAACCAGTTTCGTAGTCCGAGAAAATCAGAGCGTTCTCCCCATCTCATGTGGCTAGTAGACAGTCTGCCGTTGTTCAACCTCGGCTCCCCACATACCTCATTGTAGCAACGCTCGTACAGCGAATAGCCACCAGCGACTCGCACCAGGCAACTCGTCGTTACGGGAAATATTGCTTTTCATGTCACAGGCCAGAGACGGTGTACATGAATGCTCAAACATACTCAGCACGTTTTGATATGGACTGTACCAAAGGTTCTAACAACACGGCGCAGGGGTGCGCACAAGCCTGGACGAAAAAGCGGGAGGTAAAAAAGTATTTTACTTATACCACTCTCTATGCACGAACAACGCCCTATTGCTGAACGAAGCCATGGAAAAAGTGCGCATGAACACTAGTCAGTGTGCCCTAATGTAAGAGAGGAAATAAGCAGTACGGCTGCGTTTCCAGAATTACATTTGCCTAGCTTGTGTAATATTGACAGCACTGCAGGTAAAAAAAGACTGGAGATGGCTTCACGCTGCCTTTGCGCTATGGAAAAGAATAAATAACTTAACACTACAGTGTTTGTGGTGTATAGGCCGAATATATGTATTATTTCACTCATTTTCAAATTTTAATTTAGTAAGACAGATGTCCGAAAATATGAATTTAAATTGAAATAGTGATTAGTATACTTTTTCCTAAAATAGCCTATGATTGTGTATAAACCCAGAGGCGTTATGAGTCAAACTTTAAATGAATTATCTTCTAAATAAAATTAAGTGGTAGCTTGTCATTGGGCAACACAAAGACACCGATACATTCACAGAATTGCGTGACAGAGGCACAATGATTTGCCAATAGTTAGTCAACTAAATAGCAACTTGCCAAGACGCTACTCTTTATTGGCATGGTTGTGAAAATTACTGTCATACTGTAATTCGTGCTGGCATTGACTGTCTCCAGAGATCCTAAGAGTCGTATTTCTACTTACTGTACTCAGGTGCCTCGCGAGGTGATGGTTAGGATTCCTTTGCTGCTAGAGACGATGTACTGTAGTCAAAACAGGGAAAATCCCTCAAAATGTCACGCAAGACTTTTGTCTGACTTGTTCATATCCGATGTATTCTCTTAAAGCAGTCGCGACCACACCAATAACTGTCAGTGCCGCATTCCAGAATCATCAGGTTAGGCAGGAATTTCAAGGTGGGTCACGGTCAAGGTGTATCATTGTCTCAAAAAGATACATTTGTGAATGGATTGTCAGGAAAATAAAGTCAGGAGCATCATAAGGTCGAGTTTGCAGTGGAGCTAAGCTTCATTTGTTTTCCTCTACATCTCACGCATCAACTATCTGTGGTGGGTTCAGACAAAGTTCGTGTAAATTAAATAGGTCTATATTTATTCGAACTTGTGAGTAAAGGGTTCATTATCTTGTGCAATTCAGCCTTCGTTTACATGCAATTTAAATAAGAGCACAAACAAAATGAGTAAATGTAGCCTATGTAGGCCTACAGTTTGTCAGTTGTGCCACTTGTTGCGCGCAGCACCAAAGAGTATAAAACGTTTTCAAACAGCCTCGGTACCTTTTCAGTTTTATTTAACCGAGTTCATTAAATCCCAGGAGAAAATACATACTTTAATGTCAAATATTTTACAACAGCTTTTCATTAGCAAAGTAACAGTAAGATGTGATTCCCTATATATTTTATGAAATGCACATAACCATTGTTTTGTATACCTATCTGACACTGAAACAAACCGTTGCTCTATCGCGTCACAATCAGAGCAGTTCGCAGAAAAATCGAAATTCTGTTTTACTGAAATGCATTTACATTCAAGGGAACTTTAACGTCATATGTATTGTAAGGAATTTTTGTGCGAGCCACTGCACCTGTTGCTGCTGGGCTCGGGGGTTGTCCCGATTCCTGCGTCACGCAGTGCAGCTAGTAACGAGCTGCGATGGGAGAGGGAGGGATCGTTGCTCCTAAAATGGGCGGAGCTGCGATGTACTGTCAAACCCTGAGTTGTCTCAACCAATCAAAACAGTCAGTGATTCGTCGTTAACAAATTATGGCTCCACCCACGTTGGGGTTCTGTGTAGAGTGTATTCCCCAAGCACAGAAGGTTGTGGGTTGAATCCCGAGGTTTGCCATAGCAAGGACCTTAAAAATGGTACTCACACCCTCTTTGCTTTGCCCACAGCAATAAAAGGGAGGATTTGGAGACAAGGGGAGAAGTGCATAATCTTTGTGTGCTTATAGCGTTGTGTCCTTTGAACAATGAGTTTGGCCTAAGCTTTACTTTTATTCATGAGTGTTGAAGGAAGATCCCATGGTGTGATTATTATCAGAATGTATTGGCCGTCATAGCATCAAGACAATGCCCCCTAGGGTGTTTGTGTGTGTGTGTGTGTGTGTGTGTGTGTGTGTGTGTGTGTGTGTGTGTGTGTGTGTGTGTGTGTGTGTGTGTGTGTGTGTGTGTGTGTAAATACATAAAGTGATCAAAACTGATAATTGATCATCTCAAAATGATTAGCCTTAAATACACATATGTCACAGATATACATTTATGTATAGGTGTGGCGATACAACAAACACTGGAGAATTTGTATTGAAATATACATTTTTTTATTGCAGTATTATATTACAGTGTAGAAACATTGTTAAAATGAACAAATGGAGGATCTGTTCTTTAAGGGAAGAGGAATATTTATCACAAATATGAGATACTGTATCTGTAGCTATATATACACCGTATGGTAGCGATTAGTGGGGAGTGTTTCCTGACTGAAATGCAGAACTGTAAGTGGGAGAGACTGGGATGGAGACTTGTTTAGCAGCTGCAATCCCTGCTGAGTCATCAAGCTGCATCACGTTTAAATCTTAGTGCCCCTCCCTGAGACTCCTGGAAAGTGCTCACAGAAAATCTATTCACAGAGGTGCTGAACAAAGCATTGACTGTCCCCCCTGTCCTCTTTAAGTTAACGAGTAGACCTCTGAGGCTGGCAGCTAAGGGGAAACCACCCAGTGAAATCCATCTTCATGAGCTCTCAGTTCCTTCACAGCAATTCTAAAATGAAGGATCCTGACAGTAAAAGCTCCTTGGGGCCCAGACCTTTAGACAAGGGCCCAGAACTGAATCTCAGCCAAACTGAAGAATCTTTCCATATGAACCAACAGTATGTAAGGTATTAGTACTAAACTGCACTAAACTACACAGAAATGCACAAATCAGTGTGGCGAAGTGGTAATGAGTGAGACTTGTAACTCGAAACGTTGCCAGTTCAATTCCTCGCCGGAGCACTGCCGTTATATCCTTAGGCAAGGTACTTAACCCAAAATTGTCTCAGTAAACATCAAGCTGTATAAATGGATAATATGTAAAATTATAACCTATGCAAGTCACTCTGGAGAAGGTCATCTGAGAAATCGTAATAATGTAATGTAATATCACAATTTATCCAAGAGGAGTACCTACTAACAGCATGGGGTCCAATGCTGCCACATCAGGTGACTTCCCTGAAGTTTCTCTGTGGAGGTAATACTTACAGATCAGGTAACTGCTTTTCATGCACGGTCAAAGTAATAGGCAGCAGTGATATCACCTAACTTGTCAACATTGTTGACATCATGGTATCAGTGAGGTACCTGATACCTTTTCTGTACAGTTCCCCATATTGTTAACCCAGCTATTTCAAACCCCTTTCTGGCTGCTAATACTGACATTTCCAGTTGCAACCTATCAGCTAATTCAGATTTGTGGTCTGCTGAGTCTGCTCAGAGCTCTGTGTTTGGAACTGTGGATCACAGCATTCTTTCATGCTACCTCAGTAGAGAGTGATTGTTCAGGTGCTGTTCCTCACTCGCACGTAGGAAGACAGCATTCATAAAACGCCTCTGTATTTTAGTGGCCTGGTCCTAAAAACATAAAGCAAGGAAACCTGGAAACTTTCTCTTTTAAATGCCCCATTAACTGAGCACATCAGTTGGGCCAGTGTTTGTACTTTGATAATGTGGGAGCATTCTTCAGCTTAAACCAAATTTGCATGACGATCATCATTATGATGATAATGATAATGACAGTAACAACAACAATAAAATATATTATTGTTATTATTATTATTGTTATTATTATCGGTACCAATGCTTATTATAAGATCATGTATATATTATATGATTAAGTCACATTACCTTCTTAATTGTGTTCTCTTGAATTGGTATCTAATTATATTTATTGCACTATTAAATTTAGTCATTAAAATAGGTCATTTTTCTAGATTGACATGCAAAACCAAAGGGCATGTTTATATGCGCTATTTTGATGAGAGCCAGAGTGAATCCAGATTGAACCGCCTGGAATCTGCAGTCAGTTGGACTTTAATTACTTTTCTCATCGCGGTGCGACTTCTGCGTTCTTAATTAGAACAACCAGCGAGTCACGGGTCCGCTCTGCTCCACAGCAACACTGGCGGACACAGGGGCCGAAAAATGAAGCTCGGCAAAGTTTTACTTATTTTAATAATCTCTTTACCAACGATTTCATCCTCCCCCACTTCCCCCCCTCCGCCTCCCGTGCCGTCGGCGCCGGAAAAGAAGAAAGCAGGTTGTATCAAAGTGAGCCACTGCAAATGCATCATGAGGGACGGATCGGGTGTCATTAACCTGGCCGCGCTGGGGGATTCGGACGGCTACCTGGAGCGGTACAAATCCGTCCCCTCGGAGAACATACCCGCCAGCTCAGAGGTTCTCCTCTCCTTCAGCCCGTGCATGCCCTTCTCTGAGCCCGAGGATTTCCTGGGCACCGACTGCCTGGACGTGGCCGCGTGCCTGATAGTCAGGTACGTCCGACTGGTCGCGCATTTCAGTCAGTTAGGTACTTTTAATGTTGTGACGAGGAGAGTTTATTAACGATAAGATCATTATTTTGATCTGCAACATTTCATCATTGTAATGTGTTTCATTCCAGAAAATTGTATGTATTAACTATGTATTACGTTAACACGTTGCTGCAACGCTTTGTTGTTCCACATGTAACACGGAAGTATTAAGTAGCTACAGATGTGCAATTAAATTAGGAGGCTGAGGATTTTGCACGCAGTGCTGTGTAAGAGGTAGTCACATGTGTATTTATATAGGCACAAAAACACATAACAAGGAGTTAAGGTACGAACTTGAAGGGCAGCTGCAAAATGAAATTAGCCTTTTGTTATGTTTTTCTAGGCACCGCAAAAACAATAGATTCTTGAATCGCTATATCAACTACGGGCGACACGAGGGCAATGAATTCCAGTACAACGACAGCATTAAGACACTGTCTGTCTCTTACCCAGGTAAACTGCCCTATTCCCGCTTATAAACAGTGTGTAACACCTCCCTGCTGTCACGTGCTGTGGATCATATGAACAAAACAAGTTGGAGATTTTCACATGTAACACTTGACAGTCAGTCCATACTGTATGTGAAGGCTGTTTGAAGAAATGTGACAGATGTTAGCTGTAGAGTGTTCCTGGTGCACTTTAAATTCTGAAAGGGAAATGTTTTTGACACTTAAGATAAACAGAGCAAGCTGCTGCAGTCTTAATAACTCAGGAACCTGAACCCTGAAGATGTGCAGAACCTGTCTGCTGAAACCCTCCCCCCCCCTTCCCTCCCCAGTTGTCAGCATCACCCACCCCCAGACGATAGTGCACTACCACTGCAGCCCCAACCACACCATCGCCTTCTCACAGCGTTTCGGCGGAGACCTGCCCCTGCAGATCTGGGTGGACAGCCCCTGTGCCTGTCCCAACGCCTGCGCCCTGGAGGACGTGGGGCCCGGTACCATCTTCCTCATCATCCTCTGCCTCAGTGCTACCGCCTACTTCATACTGGGTAAGGCTCTAACCCGGCCATCCTCCTCCTCTCTCAGTCTTACAGCATCCTGCGGTCACCTTACAGTCACCGTCTGGGTATACATTGCAATGGGGTGTCCCAAAGGGGTGCATTAAAAAAACATTTTCAGTCTCACGTATACCCAACAAGGGTAAAAAGTCACCGTGTATCTCCCTCTGTGACCAGGATTAATAGTTATCTGGGTACATTTTTTTTTTTGAAGCTTTACGTTATATAGAAAACAATTTGGAAAATATTATGCACATATTACATTATGTACCTGTTCAGGTGTAGACACAGTTATGCAACCTCAGGCAACTGATAAGTAATGGTTAATACTGCTGTACTACATGTTTGGGTGGTGTCTGCTAGCTGTAGTGGTTTAGATTGATTACCCAGAGTGACTGATATCAGAGATTAGGTGCTGTGAGAGATTATTCCCTACCGCAGTGTAATCTCCTTCACCAGAGCTGTAATCCCCTACTGACACCTGGGGTTATACATTTTCCAGAAAATGAATGTAGTTACAATGTTGGCAGTGAACCATCTTCGTTGCTAGAGGAAAAGATATCTATTTCGTGATTTCAGCTTATATCCTTTTGAACCACTTTGGCCTTATAACTGATTCTTTTCCTGTATCCCCTCTGAAGTTAATGTCTTAATAAAATATATTTTACATATGTTCAGAAGAAACAACCAGCAATGGCCCCCGTGTCCTCACACGACTACAGCTCTCAGTACAGAGCCCCAAGGTTCCTGGAGTTCAGTGGCACGCTGGGTTTTTGTATTTCAGACCCGAGTGAGGAATGTGCTTGTCTTGTGCTTCTCTCTCTCTCTCTCTCTCTCTCTCTCTCTCTCTCTCTCTCTCTCTCTCCAAATTCACTCTGGCTGGAGAAGAAGGTCAAATTTGTATTTATTTGGTTTTGAAAAACATTTTTGAAAATGTAAACCTTCATGGATGGAAAAAACTATTGTTTTATTCTGATTTTTATTGAGTTTTTTCTTTTTTCTTTCTCTCTTTCTGCCTGAGTCCTTATGATTTTTTTTTTGTTTTAATCCATTTTACTAGCACAATATCTTTGCATACAAGCATACTATCTTTCTTCCTGCCTTTATTTGTGGTGTAATTCTTTTTTTCTGTTGTATTTTGGAAATTGTTACCCCTCCTTTTTGTTTAGAATTGAATGTTGAAATGAAGTCGACCTAAAAGCTTCTCTGACTTTGTCTCTCTGCCAGGCTCCTGCGCTCTGAGACCCTTCCGGAGCAGCAGTGGGGTGCAGATCACCCCTGAAGACAGCATGTGGTGCACGCTGTGCTACCTCTTCACCGAGCGCAGGGGGAAGAGGCCACGGAGACGCTACTCCCTGAAGGAGGAAACCCTTTAAACTCTGCGTACAGCACCAGGGGAGAGGAGTGAGTCACAGAGGGACCTAAGAGGGGAAACCTGCAGTGTCTGATCCTCCTCGGGGACTGGGTGATGTAGATTAAACACGTTGCCTTCGTGACATAAAATGCAGAACCGTTTTTACTGACTGTGTGGAAGATGCAGAGGAAAAATTCCTTGCTGGATACCCGATACTGATTTTTCAGGGAGGAGATTGTCTCTGCCAGTAGAGGGAGGCAGAGTGCCATTTATAGTGTTGTGGTTTTATGGAGGCAGTTGGCTGTGTTCATTAGTACAGAGGACCAACAGATTCATTGATCTTTATATCATCTGGATGGGTTGATAAAATGTCAGTATTTGGACTGATGCTGCTGTATAATATAAAGCTAAGTGCATCTGCACAGTGCTGCTTTAAACTGATGCCTGTGAACGTTACCTTACTTTTCAGCCCTGGTCCTGGGGGCACAGTATATGGTTTTGCTCCAGCTACTTTTAATTAATTAGGATTTATTGAGCTGTGGACTGAATACTGACCTGCATCTAACCTCTTTCAACAACTGATCTTCTCTCAGTTCTTTCTTAAGCAAATGTGTTACTGGATGTATGTCTGTGCTAATTTTAACGTAGAAGACATTTCAAGTTTTTTGTCAATATCTATATATATGAATGTAGCTGAGTCATTGTAAAGTATCTGGTTAAAGTCACTGTTCTAGGCCGTGAGAAACAAATTAATCTTAAGTTGAATAGCTAATGTTTTTTAAAGAGAAGTTGCACAAGTGCCTTACACTAACTTTATCTTTTTTGCTAGCCATACCAAATCACCATCTGAAGACTGTAGCTTTTCCAAAAAAGAACTAATGGCAGGTATTGTACAAGTGAGATGATGTCAGTCTCAGATCAACCAATCAAACCTACTGCTAACACTTTGGTGAACCCCCTGACCAGGGCTAAATAATACTCCATTAGAAATTAGTCAAAAACCAAATTCTGCAGATTCTTAAACAATCTTAAACACTGCATTTCCATCCATAGCACCTAGTGTACAAATCAAGGTGCTGACAAGGTTGTTGAGGTGTCAAAAAAAGGGAAAAAGATCAACACTTTTTTTTGTGCTGAAGCGCACAAATTTATTGAGGGTAACAACACAGGGCGCTTAGGAAGGCTAATTACCCGTGTGATTCAGACATGGAATGAAAAGAAACAGTACAGGCATACTTCCGGTCAGGTGCTCACATAGGTTCTACCTGAAATCCAAGCATGCTCCCATTTTTGCTTTTTGCTGAAATAAATTTATGCATGTTTCTCAGAGATTGCACTTTTTCTCTTTTTAATTTCCATCCAAGTAAATGGATAAAATGAATTTGTCAAAGCAAATAATCAGACCACACAAGAAAGAATGAAGGAGACATTTGTTCATGAGGTACCCAACAACATATTTATTACCCCAAAATATTACATTTACTTTCCCCGTTGTAGTACAGTCTAGAATAGGAAACATCCAAAGATGCATACAAATATACTTTGAATCCATTACATCACAGTGCTCCTCCAAAGTGAACCAAATCGAACAAAGTAGAAGGTAAATTCTGATTGTGATAAACAAAAACATGGGGAAAAAAATTTGGAGCTATGTTTAAATGTTCACTGTATTAAAAAACAATCTGGAGAATCATAAAAAATATAACCATCTAAATATTTCTCTCTTAATACAATCTGTATAGATCCATTTAGTACAGAAAATTATAGAAACATTTGAATTCACTTAGCTTTTTAAGTTATTATTATTAATGTAAAAGAAAGTGTTAATTCTTCCTTGCAGGAGTCTTGGACTTTTGTGCATAGCTTGAAACCCTTTCCAAACAAAGAAGAGGAAGAAGAAAAATGAAAGTGTCAAGAAATGTATGTGTTAAGCCGAAGACCTAGTTTAAGTGCTGTTGTGATGAACGTCATTAAAACTTGGGTTTTCCAAGAAACAAGAGGAGCCAGCAGAGCTTTTGGTCATGTTCTATGACTGGTGACTACATTTCATTTTTATTTGGGGTTGACTGTCATCTAACACAAATGAGACATTCTGTCATTGTGTACTTCTTTCTTTTTAAATAATTTTTTGATTTTGATCGGCTCGTGTTTGATAAACTCGTGTTTAAAAATGTATCAGCAGATCAATGGTACAACTCCATTATAAAGTGATACATTCCAAGTGTACTGAGTGTAAAGTTATTAATAAACACAGATCAAAGGAAAGTGTTCCTCTTTGAGCAAAATCAGTATTAATCCACACTTTTCTCTGGAGTGTTTCACTTTATGTTCTGTTTCTAGCAAAGAACAGTGTTTCAAGTGTGACCCCAAATCAACAAGCATTCATACTCTGTGCCCTCAAATAACAAGGGTGTGCGGTTTTATTCAACACATTCTCTAGCTGTGAGTCTCCTGGCCGATCATGAAGGCTTACCAGTGAATAAAACAACACATATCTCAGTGGTATATACAAAAAATATGAACTCTGGCAGGTGGTTTGCCAATTTGCAGTGAGCTGATGGGATCAAGCTTTGGATTTAGACAGGAAAAAGACAATGAAAAGATCATTAAAAAGAAGAGTAAATTTTGTTGTGTGTTGCTATGTGTTGTTTTATCCAACGGTGGAAAACACCACAGACCGCAGAATCACGCGCACGGTTCATCGAAGAACCATGGTTCAGTTCATAACAACAGTGTCTTACACTAAAGAGTAAGAAAAACAGTCACAAGTTACAAACAAGTCAAGTCTGTTGAGAAAACATTTGTGTACAACAAAATCAATCCCCATTTTTACAAAACAGTATCAGAAAACAAGAACCACAAATTTACTTTTTATCAACTTTAATACATATAATTTGTCTCTACATTACTATTTTGATGTTTCACTGAAGAGAGGGGAGATTTCCCTCTGTGTGTATATCATATCAAAAGGAGAGAAATAAACCAGCCAGCTGGTTTGGAAAAAACAGCAACACCAAATTATTATTTTTTTAATAAAACAGATATATCTAAATTGAAAAGGTACTGTAAAACAGTAGAAGAGACCCTATACCCAGAAGTGTCAAAGCTTCACAAAATGAAAGGAACAGCTATTTAAAAACATTGATTCAGTGTGTTAGGACACCAAGACATCCACAATGAACAAAGAAATTATACATTTCATGAAAGTGCAGCCTCTGTATATAGTTTGCTGTTCTCAAAATTGTATTCAAAGACATAAACACTACGGGACAGAAATGGCTTTATTTAATTGTAATAATGGGGAAGAGTGAGGCTTCATGAACCCCAAACTGGGCACATTCCATCATGAGTTTTCAGCGGCTCACTGATTTGAACCAATCATAGTGTTTTTCTGTGGAGGTCAAAGTCTTTTGATTGGCTCAAACAAGTCCAGTCATGACAGTACATGACAGTTCCACCCAATTATAGAGCTTGTGAAGCCTCACTCTTCCAAAAGAATTTAATGCCACAGTAACAGCATATTATTTCGTATTGGACTTCTCTACTTGGTAGACCCATCTTTACAGAGGGTGCATTCGACAGAGAAGTCTGATAGTGAATGGCTGATACAACAGACAGAAGGACAGCTAAGAGAACACTGCACCCTTTAGGGCAGTGAGTGGCCTATTCCTCCAGTCCACTAGGGGGTGCTGGAGAAGTTTGAGACTAATAATTGGAACTGGCAGGGCTGGATTCTAATGGGAGACACTTCTCAAAGCCACTATGGAGCAGAATGGACACTGTCCAAATATTGCTCAAAGAAGCCCAGGGTACCCTACCCAGGTGCCTCTTTATCAGAGGCCAAAGACACACTTGTCACCCACTTAAGGTGAGCCTACATTCTCCAAACAGCAGGTTACTTTCAAAATACAAGCCACTGCTCCAAAAACAACAGGGGTTCACCCTTTTTCATGTGTCCTCCTGTACTCAGCCACAGCTGAGAGGGTGCAAGCTAAAGTTGGATTCCTTCAAAGGAAGCCTGCATGAAGGAGTGGCTGTTCTTGGTATTCATTATGTGAAAATATCCATCATTAACAATTTTAAAGGGACTGCCAATACTTAACTATGCATATCTGAGGTCAAATCGAGCAAAAGGCATGTGTGGACAAGGTCAGAAAAAAACCAAGGTGCTATTTACGAGGCCCAAAAAAAGGCCTCACTTGTACAGAGACTTCTCCCGTTTTCATCTGAAATCAGCTTTAATGTAGCAAAACTAAAAGCACACTGAAACAACTAGGGACCACATTTCCCACATGCTTCCTGATCAACAGGAAGTGCGGGTTGCCATGGAGACAAGGGCCAATGCAAAACAGACAAAACTGAGCGAATTCATTTAGATTCCAAAGCAGTATGTTCTGCCCCTCACACAAACCGCAGGAAATACCCAGATGGCCCAGGAGATGTCAGTTTCAACCTCTTTCCATTTCAATGATGTATAAAGTGCTCTTTCTCTCAAAATGTTCTACACGCACATAGCTCATCTGAGAGAGGCTGGGTAGTTAAACAAACAAAAAAAAAGAAAAGCATCATGACCGCATCCACATGCATTCCTAACAGGTGTTTGGATGAAGCTAGTGGCCACCATCAGGTATGCGATGCGTTGCAGGATCCAGGACTGGTACTGCGGACTAGCCTGACACAGAAAGAGGCAAGAGGGAGGAGGTGCAACATGATGGTCAGCACGGGGCGCTGTCCCCAGGACCTCCTCCAATGCCCTCGGTCAAACACATGACAGACAGCCCAGCACAGGGGCGCTGAGATCACTTCCTTTCCGAGGAAGGAAATACCAAAAAAAAAAAAAAAAAAAAAAATCACAATCCTCCCAGCCAGGTAGTTTGTCATTACAGAGCAAACATACAAAAACACAAACAAACAAACAAACAAAAAACCTAAAGTAAAACCAGCACAGGTATACCTCTTTTCCTGATGCTACAACCAGCCAGCTGGCGTGAATCAGGCAGACTGCGTTCCATACGCAAAACAAGCACAGCAAACAGACATACAAGGACAACGCAATTCAGAGAGTCAGACTGGGGTACTAGTGAGCTGTTCCCCGACAGGATCTAATCACCACGCCGGCTGTCCATGGCCAACCCTACCACAGTCTTAGGCTGGCGGCCATAAAGAACAATCAGGGCCACTTCTGCCTACCCAAAATAACTGCCTGGCCTGAGAAACACTAGCCAGGAAAGCTTTGCCAGGCCACCACCACCTCTCCCCACCCTGTGGTCATGACAGAACTGAGCAAAGATGGACAGACCTCACGGCTCACAGAAAAGAAAGACAATGTCACAGTCGCATGGCTCTTTGAAGCTTCACACATGTAGCTCCATCAAGTGTTTCCATCTAGTGGTTTATATCGATTTTTTTTTTCCCTGACTAGATTCAAAAGCTACCCGGATTCCTGTGTCATATCCACCCGCCCGACCCCACAATCTACACCTAAAAACAGCAACGCTGAATACATTCCATTAGATCACATGTTAGAAACCGCTTAGCCCCCCTTTAACTTTAAAAGGTTAGTAATATTTCATGTCTAACTCACAGCAGTGGCGCCAAGCTTTTACAGGTGATCCCTTTGTCTAAAAAAAAAAAAAAAAAACAAACAGCTAAAATTTACACACCTAAAGATTCCGTTTCCCAGACTCCCCGGCAGCCACATGGAATGGGCAAAGACCCCATAGGATTTTGCCCTCTTGTGCTCTTTCACAGTGGAGGAATTCCCATGATGCCTTTCAGTTATGGGATGCCGAGGAGTTTGCACAGTTCCTTGTGGAGACTGTGAATCTTTAGGTCATTGCATTCAAACAACAGAACAGGTCTATTTGGCTATTAATAACAACATTGTTTACGTGTGAATAACAGTTGATAATGTTATAGATCTGGATAGTGGCCAATTTTATTTTTAGTGATTTTTTTTGTACGCTGTGGTGGACCGCTCAGAGGTGGTGTGGTTCTCACACACAGCGCAGGGTTCTGCGGGAGGTTCTACATCCTTTCCAGGTCTCATCTCCTGATGTGGAGACAAGGGGGGGCAGCGAGAACGGGACCATGCGGTCAGAACCCCCCGCTGCTAATGGCTCTCAATCACGACCGGCTCAAAGACGCCAGCGGACACCCTGGGGGGGGGAGACAGAGAGAGACAGAGAAGGAGAGAGTGAGAGAGAGGGAAAGAGAGAGGGAGAGAGAGAGAGGGAGAGGGAGAGAGACAAAGGCGGAGGGAAAATGAGTGAGTCATAGTGCTGATGTTGGAACGGCTGCCTCACCTCAAAAACACACACACACACTCTCACACGCATGTACACACCCCCAGTCTCACTTATACAGATGTCAGCACAAATCTGTTCAAATACACGTGTTTGAATGCCCACGCACATGCGTGCACACACACTCTTGCCTATACAGATGTCTGTGCACATCTGCTCATATAATCATGTGCACCATTGTGCGCACACACACACACACACACACACACACTCACACACATACACACACACACACCACACACACACCACACACACACCACACGCACACACACACACTCCTGACCTGTCCTCCCTCACCTGTTTCCCAGCTGTATCCCGCTCAGGGCTGTGGTGCCGTCTCTGCTGACAAACAGTCTCAGGTTGCTGTCTGTGAGAGAGACAGAGAGGGACAGAGACACGCGCTGCAGTGAGGACACGACACATTCCAGCACCCTTCTCTCACTGCCACGCACCGGCACACACCTCCCGCAGGTCATGCTGATGCACGGCTGGCAGAGAGAAACGTGTCGATACAGTATTCTATGAGTGCATGTGGCAGCAGCGTTGCAGCATGCAGGGAACCCACGCCACGCTGCCACACCTCTGCCCCGCGCGGCCACGCCCGCCCCACCCGGCCAAGCCCCCGCCCCGCCCGGCCACGCCTCCACCCCCCATGCATCCTCACCTTCGTTGTTGCTGACAGCAAAGTTCTGGCTCTGGACGATCTTCTCCACGATGTCGTCCGCGTCGATGCGGGTGTCGTCCACCCAGGTGGGGTGACTCTCCACAGAGTCCTTCTTCCTCCTGTCACAGGCGGACGGAAAAAGGGAGGGAGAAAAATCCACTCACTACCTTCAGTGTAAAAACGAGTAACTGCTGGCAAACAGGAGAAAGCAGCACTGTCTGCCAGGAACCGACCCCAGCATTCTCTGGAATGAGGCACCTCAATAACACATAAGCAGACAGCTGCTTTATTTTATTTTAATACAAACACTGCACTGTATGGAGACTGGAGATTCTACAGGGAACGGTGGCGCGGGCCAAATTTAAATGGAACACAGACATTTCAGAAATTCTTCACCATTTTGAAAAGAGTAGCCTGTTGGAGTGATCCTGAAGGCATGTAGTTATAGGTATCATTCACCAGGGGGCGCTGAGAGAGAAGTTTCCATAACGCAAGGGAAGGAAAATGTTCTGGTCGGGGAGGGGGGAACAAAAAGAAAAGCAGAACGAAAACAACAGCTCTGCCGGGTGTCCTTGCCTGGAGGGTCTGTTGGACGGCAGGACGGGCCGCGGCGGGCGGGGGGGCCTCTCGGGGCGGCTGGGCTCCTTCTCAGCCTCGGGGGCGCCCTCCACGCTGAGGCTGAAGCCCCCAGAGGTGCTGCTGCTGGTGGAGGTGTTGCGGCGGTGGGTGAGGTCGGACATGCTGGAGGAGCAGGAGTGCTCTGTGCTGTAACCTGTGGGGGGGTACGGAAACGGCGGTGAGGAACAGCGACATCACAATCGCAGGTGTACCGCACACTCTGTCTCCTCTCTCAACTCCATCACCTCATCGCCTTAGCAACACAACAGAATCTTTTTTATTTTAGAATTATTTGATTGAGCAGCATTCTGTTATTGTCTGTCATTTTAACAGAAACTGTTTCAACTACATTTGAAAGCACAACAGACTTTTATAATATTTTTGGTTGTGGCTGCTGATATTAAATGCTTGCAGATTTTACTACTCAAACTGAACAGGGCTGTTTGCACATGACAAACAGGGAGGAGACGGATAAATCTCCCACAGGGCTCTGCTTCCTGCTCTGGTCAGCAGGGCTGACCGGACGCAGGCACACACACACAACCTACTCCATCATCCTGCTTTCCTGTGTCCAGCCGGAGGCAGTGAAACGGTCACAGCACAGACCCTTTGGAAGCACTCTGACGAAAACAACGTCGCCAGCCAGTCTGGTGGGGGACACCTCCTCTCTGCACACGCCACACAGAGGGACATCACCAGGTGTAGGCGCAGGAGTAGGCCCTCTCACCTGATATCTTGCTCTGCTGGCTGGCATAGCTGGAGTTGCGGGAGTGGCCAGTGTGGAACACCTCATCCGGGCTGGACAGGTTCTGATCCGGTTCCTCAGGCAGACCTGGAACCACACAGAACATCTGGAAGTTACTATACTACACTATGCTTAGCATTGCCATGCTACACTACACTACGCTATGCTATGATACAGTTTCTACTATATTTCTTCAGTAAGGTGAAACTCTGCAGAAACCCAGTACCACAAACCCTCAGGCAGAGACCGGCAATGTAGCGTAGCGGCAAGCAGTAGGGCTTGTAACTGAAAGGTTGCTGGTTCGATTCCCCACAGGGGCACTGCTACTGTACCCTTGGGCAAGGCATTTAACCCACAACTGCCTCAGTTAATAACCAGCTGTATAAATGGATAGCATGTAAACATTATAACCTGTGTAAGTCACTCTGGATAAGAGCGTCTGCTAAATGACAATAACGTAATGTAATGCACAGCGTTGGACGCTGATTGTTTAGGTTGCCGTTCAGTCGAGTTTATCCCCACAGCCAGCACCAATCCGATACAATTCTCCTAAAGCCACACACAGGAAAATAGCTTTAGTGTCCAGCCTGTCAAGGGGCAGCTGTTCTCCAAAGGAGGTATAAATACCTCTAAGCCTGAGTGAGCCTGCAGCCCGCGTGCACACACGTCTCTGTGCGTCTAACACCGGTGACCTCTCACCTGAGCTGAGCACGGAGGGCCTGGACTTCAGCGAGCGTACCGCGGTGATCCCCCCCGGGGGGGTGGGAGCGGCCCCCGTGCCCTCCCCTTTGCAGTCCAGCTGCAGGGAGTGGTCCTGTCCCGGGATGGAGATGGACTTTGCTGTGCTGGGGGGCCTGAAGAGGGGAGGGGCATGGGTGACATCACAATGGCATCACCGGTCACATGACACTCAGACACATAACAGAAGCATTCAGGGGCCAGTTTTTACTGAATCAGACTGCTCCAAATGTGTCTCAAAGGATGTGGCAGACACACTGGTCAATTTATATAACTTATAAAAAGGGGGATACCTTTTAAAGCTTTTTAAAGCCACAGCAAAAAACAGTAGTAAGGAGGAAAAGTCAAGTGTCAAGAGGAAAAAAGTTACTCACGTTTTAAAGCAAGGGTCTCCGGACATCAGGGTCATTCCAATTGTTACCTGGAGGAGGGAAAGAACTGAATTAGTCTCAAAAGTCAGAAAGGCATAAGGTCTGGGATGGTGTTCAATCGAATTCACATGATGTTCAGAGCCTCCAGCAGGTCTTTCAGAGTCTGGACCCAAACCCGTGTTTGACCGTGAGAGAGCAGGCACCCCTCACCTTCAGTATGGAGTTGTCCTGCCGAGTGTTCTTGGTGTCGTAACCCTCCAGTAAACAGCAGCGCACGGTGGAGCCCGAACCAGCAAACTCCGCCATGTTGAGGTCAGCAAAGCCCAGCTGGACAGAGGGAGGGAGAGAAGGGAGAAATGACCATCAAAGGGAGAAACAGTGGAAGGAAAAAAAAAACAAAAAGTGTGACACCTGCACATTGTCTTCCACCGAACCACGGAGGCAGACGAAGGGTTACATTTTCCAGAGAGCGCCGTTACATAACCGGGGCCGTGTGAGGCAGGAGAGGCAAGGCCGTCCACCCGTGAAGCACTCTTTCAATTAGGGGCATCTCGCAATGTTCGCTCGCTCCCCCACTCTCAGTCTCTTTCCCATCTCTCTCCCTCTCTCTCCCTCTTTCTCTCTCAAGCCTCAATTCACACAGAAGGACACAATGCCTGCTCTGCAGTGACATGTTCCCTAACAATCGCTAATGGGGCTCGGAGCAGTTGTTCCCTTGCACTAACTCCGATGCTGCCAGCTGCACAGGCGTTTCGAGACACCCACACACACAGGCGTGGGCACGAAGGTGTGGGCGGGCGCGCCGAAATTTTCACACCGACACACTGCCACCGAAATAATTGCCAGCCCTCACGTCTAATCTTTCAACAGCATCACTACTGCGGCATTGCATTACATCACAATAAACATCGAACCCGGGTCCATTTAATCACCAGGGCAGCGGGAAAGGGCAGCCTTGTTTTAATGGAAAAGGCCAAAGTGGGTGTGAATCCTTACTGTGCGTCAAATGTGTTTTTTTTTGTTTAGAATGACAGGAACTGTTATCCTCTCTATTCAAGTGGCAATTTTCCATTTCATCCCAGAAGTGAATGAATCACGTTCTGATTTAATAAATACTGATTTAATAAAATATATATTTTAATAATTTAAAAAAACATCTGAATATTACATCATATTATACTGCCCTATCTATTACATTACATTACCTTCTTATCCAGAGTGACTTACTCACCTTAAAACCCTTACAAATTAGCCATTTAGACATCTAGATATTTACCAAGCCAGTTCGGATGAAGTACCTTGCCTAAGTTCAACAGTAGCCGCTCACCTGGGACTCAAACTGGCAACCTGTGGGTTATGGGAACTGCTCCTTCATACAACACTACACTGCTGCTTCTGTGTGTACTGTCATAAGTACTATGTGTCTACTATAAACATGATGCATACCCAGTACCTAAGGTAACACAATGTAATTATGAACAAAATTTTGTTTTCAAACCAGGTTATTGGGTTTTAAAAGCTTATAATCACAAGACCCATTCATTTTTCATGTTCTTTTTTATTACGCAATTGTACTTTGCTACAGTGGCGGTGAGTGTCTACGTCAGAGAAGTACCGGCTTTCCATGGACAGAATGCTGGTCTGGTGCTTAATTGGCCTTCTTGAAACTCAATGTCGGTTTTAACTGGAAGGACTTATTTTCTTTCAGATGGGCAAATTCACGAGAGAACCCTCTTATCCTTAAGGAGGACGCAATCTGAGGAGAGTCGCCGCTAGGGTTCGAGGAGACTCCTCAAGACTTGAGACGGCTTTAGCATGTCGCAAGTGATCTGCTGTTAACCTCGAGCAAAGCCGATCAAGATTTCAAGATCTGCAGCACTTCCGTGGCGACCAGCTGCCCCCTCGAGGTTACAGTGTTAGAATGTCATGCGCAGTCATGTGCCGTGCTCCGGTCTCCGAGCGCTCGAGAGAGAGATCTACCTTTCAAAGCGAGCAGCGTAAGCAGGAGGTGAATGACCGGAGCAGGGTAATGAGCTTTTAGGTCAAAAGCAGCTTTAAAACCTTGCTGAGCTTAGCACACAGCAAACCTTGGACCGCCTGGTCGCCCAGGCAGACAGTACGGTCGGAGGACGCGTGGATGCGATGTTTGCGTTGCGGCCGTTTGTGCTGTTCTTCTGTCTCACAAAGCCCAGAATTATTTCCTTTGCAAATTCCATGTGATATGATGCGTGTTCCTCACACTTCTGCTTTCCAGTGCCTATTAAAAACCTCCCACACTGGAAAACCACAAACAAAACATCAGCAGGGTTAATTGAACAAACTGGACCTGCATCACCCTTTGCTCAAATCGACTCTCAACTTTGATCACTCACAACCAAATCACAACTTCTTTGTGTAACAAGCGCTCAAAGGTCAATATGATCATGATGAAAAAACAATCTGGCAATGGATGACACTAAAGCAGCCATCCACACTCTACACCAGATCAGACAAACTGCCAAGCAAACCCCCCTGTTAATTTGGTAATCTTGACAACATCATAGATGTTCGGATTAATAAGTGGTTAAAATTCAACCCAACAACTCATGCCACCCTACTGACCGGAAAGGGGGGGGGGGTGTGTGAGAGTATCGCCGATATCCATTAGCTTAAGCTTGAAGGCCTTAAAAACAAGGCCAATGACAAAATCCAGGCCTCTGTGCAGACGGGAGCTCAGAGGGGATGTGTGTCCAGTGCCAACAGAGGGCCTCACTGTGTCCCGTGCTGGGGTCAGATCCACCCTATGTGGGACACCAGGTCAGGTGACCTCGGCGAGCCTTGAGCCCCACTCTGCTGACTCAATGGAACACACGGATCTGCCGTCTTCCTCCCGGACAAACAGAGCCAGTTTTTCCGGATGTAAAAATAAGGAGAAAAAAAAGGAAAAGAGGAAGAGGAAGCAGAGAAGAACTTTGGGGAAAAAAAGGAAAGAGAGAACATCCCTTTTAATTCTTGGAGCAGTGTGACCGAAACCTCAGGAGTTTCCTGTTGGAGCGCGGGCCATTTGGCAGTCAGAGCACTCTCTACCTCCCTCCCTGTCACATGATGAGTTGCCAAATGTGGACCCTTGACTGTACAGCTCTGTGCACGTGATGTGTTTATGTTTTGCTGTTCCTGAGTAAATCTTCCAGCCATACAGGAGGTGCAGTATAACTGTGTAAACATTTACCCAGAATACCTTCACTTCCCTTTCTGTCCAGAATGGGATTCGTGGCTTACAAGAGGTCTTCGTTACACAGGGAGCCTTTATGCTATGCAAAAGCTCCAATATGCCAAACTTTCATCATCCTGCAGAAAATAATCCATCCAAGCACAGAGCCTTCACAGTGGAATTCTGGGAGATGTGGTGATGCACGGCAAAAAACACCCCCAGTCTGAAAATCAGTCTACAACATCCAGTTGAGGAGATTCAGTTTTTCATAGATATGAGCAGAGTTGCAGTACCAGTGAGGGCATCAGTTTAAAAACCGGGGTGATCACTATGACCGCAACATTTCTCTCTGAGTCAGTCTTTACAGCAACGTCAAAACAGCGCTGAAAAACACTAAGATGTTCCAGTTTGTCTACAAACCAGCCTCCTCTGTCACCATCACATGAGACCTTCCAGTTTTACCAATCCCACCAGCTCTCTCAGGCAGCTGATGCATGTTCCACATGTTTACTTCAAAGACAGAGGTGCCCCCTGGATCACAAGGCTGGATACCACACAGAGGGGGCCCACCCAAGTAGGTCAGTCTGCACCTTCGGTCCACCCCCCCAACACACTGAGACCTCTGCCACCTCCAGGGGCCACAGAGGGGTTCCATATCTCGCCCTGGGTCTTGTCATCCAGGGCCCAGAAAGCCTAGTCAGCCACAACTGGCAGGGCTGACAGGAACCCGGCAAGTAAGAGAGACTTCACAGGCCTGACATCTTACACACACACACACACACACACACACACACACACGGGCACAGTGCAGTCTCAATGTCTGGAGCTTTCGGAGGGGCTAAGGAGAGGCAGGTCAGCGGTCAAACATCTGTGATTCATAGAACTGAACGGACTTAAGACTTAAGGGGGAAAAAAAAAAAAACATCTTGGGTCTTGAGACATAATCATTTCTCAATGTAATTCTTTCAAAGGGACGACGCACTTCCCACAGCTGGGTCTGTTTCTGGGCAGGTCTAGCTGGAGGCTGGGAAGAGGAATTCACTAAAAACAGAGGGATACTGTTCAATGGGAGGTCTGTGCGCTCGCGACGGGACGCTCATCTGATCAAACGATAAACGATAAAGAATGCAGGGGCAGCAACGAACACTTTCTGGTGCAATTATGTAAATTACCCAACAGCTGTTTGAGCAAGACGCCGAACAAAGGGCGCAAAGGGCTTCGGCGAGAGACCTGGTTCCAGACGCGCACCGGGCGACCGCGTTAGTCAAGCTGGCGGGAGACGCGTGTAAACGCAGGAATTAATCTGCATGTGGTGACTGACCCGCCGGAGGCCAGGTTCAGGAGCAGTGAGCGAAAACCAGACCCCAGCGCCGACAGGGTCTCCCACAGCAACCACGGCGGGATCAATACAGGCAATTAGGAGCGCGAGGAGCCAGCAAAGCGTGTGTCGAGGGAGAGCAGCGGGGTGTCCGATTTTCAGGGTCCTTCTTAAATGCCGAGGCCATTAACGGTGCTACTGTAATGACCTCCAAACTCGACAGATGGACCGTAAATTGGTATAATAACAACGTGAGTCATTCCGCTGCCAGGGAGCATGTTCTGTGTGTGTGTGTGTGTGTGTGTGTGTGTGTGTCTGTGTGTGTGTGTGTGTGTGTGTGGTAGAACTCCTGTATGTGTGTGTCTGTGCATGTGTGTGTGTCTGCTCATGTCTTTGTATGTGTGCATATGAATGCATGTACAGTGTATGTGTATCTGTGTGTACGTGTATGCATGCATGTATGTGTATCTGCGCATGTGTGTCTGCATGTATCATTGCACGTCTGTGTGTTCACATGTTTGCACTTCTTCGTGATTGTTTGTGTGTGTGTGTGTGTGTGTGTGTGTGTGTGTGTGTGTATGGGCATGCATGTGTATGTGTGCGTTTGAGAGGATGTATGTGTTGTTGCACGTCTGTGTGCACACGTGCGTGTGTGCATGACTGCATGCATACGTGTGCATAAATGAGTGCATGTATGTGTGTGTGTGTGTATATGTATATGTGAATACATGCTTGAGTGTGTGAGAACCTGAAACCTCGTGGTGCAGATGGAGACGGATCCTCCTCTCCGGGTTTCCTCCCCTTGAGCGGCTGGTGTTTATAAGCGTCTTTATTTAGGGAAGCAGTCTCACGAGGAGGCTCGAGGAACAGTATTTTTAACCCTAAAGGAAATCCACACTTGCAGTGTGAGCGGGACGGAGGGGAAGGGGCCTGCCCGCGCTATTGTTGCTGCATAGACAAGGATGAGTCCTGTCCCTGCTGCTGTGTGATGAAGGGCGACTCAAATATCCGGCAACAGGAGCAACAAAAACATCCATCATCCAAAAAACCTCAGTGAAATGTTTATGTAGGTGAGTTTGTGTGCGGCAGGGGAAGGTGGGTGGGGCGGCGGGGTTAGGGTGTGCCGGAGGGTCAGCTCTTACCTTTGAAAACGTCTTTCCTCCTTTGAGTTCCTGTAAGGAAAACAGGAAGAGCCAGATGAAACCAGAGTGCTCCGATAGGCGGGGAGGTGTTTGTGCTTACAGTAGCTGTGCAGCGGGGGCCAGGGGTTCCTATATCTGGGGCAAAGGGAGCTACAAACGCACAGCCAACAGTCCCAAACCACTGGGGAAAAATACGTAAGAGAACAGAAAGGGTCCAGCACACACTGATATCCACAGTCAACAAGATAATCAAAGGCCCATGGAATGATATCTAACACAGCTGTACGCAGTGTGTGTGTGTGTGTGCTTGTGTGAGTGAGAGAGAGTGTGTGTGTGTGTGTGTGTGTGTGTGTGTGTGTGTGTGTGTGTGTGTGTGTGTGTCCATGCCTGCGTTAATGTGTGTGTACAGGGTGTGTGCCTGGATCCCATCTACTTCAGAGATCAAAAACTGCAATCAAAACCCCACAACATGTCAACACGGGTTAGCTAAGGCGGAGCAAAAATTGCTCAGCAAGAACCGACAGATGTAACAAAGCCCTCTGTTTGTAAGGACAAGGCTTGCTGGTTTAAAAAGCTGAAACATATCAAAGCATTTATAAACCGGCTTTGGTAATAAACATTCCCATGGATTCATTTTAAAAACATCTGGTTACTTTTTCTTCAGAAATCACATGGCCAAGCTCCAATAAAACATACTTGATAAATGTCAGCTGCAGGGTGAAACCTAATGATTGTTTGTCTGAGAACAGCCCCAGAAAATCCTGAGCTGTACCTCACGGTCACCTGCACCAGGTGAACACAGGTGACTGAGGTGGTGGAACGCTCAGGCTTCTCTCTGCTGTGGGGCCTCAGAACAAAATCACAACCGCTGTACAGGTGAGCTTATCAGGGTGGGCACAGCACCTGCTGGTTACCCAGGTGTTCACTGTGAAAGCACGCCGCTCTCACCTTGCGGACGGAGACTCTGCAGATACAGGGGTCCAGCACGCCCGTGTTGGGGTTGGCACTCATCTTGCACACGAAGGAGAACTTCTTCTTCCAGCGAACGCAGTTCTCCTGCACCTCCTCTCTGCAAGACAGGAAGGGGGGGAACTGGTCAGAAGGAGCCCTTGGGTGTAACAACCAAAAAGTTCCCTGGCAAACAAATGATTCTGATTGTTGGTTCCACACACCTATATCTATAGACTATTACTCACATGCATGTCTACACAGAACATTTAATTCACTTCATTACAACACAATAAGTGAAAGAACAAGTTCCCTAATGTACATAATGTTAGGTAAAATGGTGTGGCTAACAAAGGTAAACATGTAGCTTCCTTGCCAACAATCTAGCTACTGGCATCTTTACAGTGTTTCCTTTGCGTCATGAAACAAAAAACCTGCCAAATGTTCTGGGTGTATCAGTTACCTTCATGTCTTAAGTTTCCTCAAGTTTTATTTACTCTTTATTTTGCCTGGAAGATCTCCCGCTGAGATGATCTCTGTTACAAGGGACATCTTTACATCTTTGACGTTTTTTTTTGTATTGTCTGTCTTGTGTGAGGTGCCCTCTTGAGCAAACTTCCACGCAAGGGCAGAGAGGGGTCGAGAGAAAGACAATTTACGAAACGCACATACGGTGTAGCTGTGGTCACCTCTACTGTTTAAGATCTTCAGGTAGGAAAGTACAGCACAACCCAATTCAGGTAAAAATGTGCAGCCTCACTGCCACAGGTCGCTGTCTCGGCCCTTCTCCTACAGCAGGTACTGACATTGTTTCGAAGGGAAAGGAATTGCCTGGGTTTTTTTCCACAGATATCTCATAAAATGGCCTTGTGACACGCTGCACCTGCCTGTTTTCTCCTCAATCTCTCCTGCGTCAGAGAGATAGAGAAACTGTTGTCAGGGCGACGGTGAACAACGGCCTTCGGGCCCCTTCGGCCACAAACATCACTTTGCAAACACGAAGCCTATCTCATAACTACAGTCAGAAGGAACCATGACTTTGTAGAGAAGGGGGTGCAAAATGTCTTTTTCTTTTTAAAAAAAGGTTTAATAATGACAGCAGGAAATTAGGCAATTTTTCTCCACCTGACCAAATTAACATCCTGTCTTGCACTTTCGTACCTGCTGTCTCTAATGGAAGACAACCAGTTCAGTTCACGTGCGTGCCAAAAGGTGTATACTTCTCCTTTCACACAACTTTTAAATGGCTGCTGGCCACGAATAAAGCCCTGCAGACTCTCTTTTGTTTCCTGAGCGTGTGAACTGGAATAAACTGAAATTCAGTTCTTTTTGGCAGCTCTGCCTCCCACCACACCCACACTCGCCCTTTTCTCGAAAAGCTGCTTTACCACATAAAGCCTTCGTTTCCTGACTGCTCCTCCTCTTAGGTCTGCGCCCTCATTATTCTCCCCTGCCCACTGTTTACTTCTATCTGCTGAGGTAACCGCCACGTCAAGCACAACAAAAATTACACGGATCATCTGCCTCAAGGCCGGAGGCTTTTTTTGTCATGGGTTTAGAAACCCGGCATGTATGTATGTGGATGCGGAAAAGGATTTCAGAGCCGAGACAATTCCACCTGCCGATTTTTCAAAAGCCTCCCCCGCTGGCCGATTTGCATTACCAATCTGAAATAAGGCAAAGCCGATGTTACTTTTCAACATGGCATGTTTCCCAATAACTGTTGCATCATGCTGCCATTTACGCACATTGTCTGGCTTACGAGACACGGGTATTAGCAATTTCATTCACGGAGAGAGAGACAGACACACACACACACACACACACACACACACACACACACACACACACACACACACACACACACACACACAAACACACACTCAGCAGTCATGTAAAGCAGCACGACTTAAGCTGGACAGAAAAGTAGACTACATTCACATGAGAAAACTGAAACATAAGGAGAAGCACACGAAGAACTGTAGGTTCTGGAGCTTTTTCAGACAGAAAGTTACATGGCACTGAGTAACACACCCTCGCTGTGCCACCACAGGAAGATATTACACTCCACTACCAGGACAATCACTCTGTACTGAACTCTGTGACACCGGGGATGAGGAGGGGGTGTGGCGGGGTGGAGCTGATGGCGGAGAAAGGCTCAATGCGATCTGCAATCTTCTGCATCAGACGTGCAAGACCAGATCGTTTAATCAGCCTGCCAGAGCAGCAGCTGGAAACAGTGATGGCACCGCCAGGGGGAAGCAGGACAGCAAGGTGTCTGGCCATTTGGCACATTAATGCAGTCGCACGTGGCAGAGGTAGCCTTTCAGAGCTGCTCTAACAGCCCAGGAAATCCACAAAGCAAGGTGGATAGTCGCTGCTGAGTTCCGCTCGTAACTCGGTGTGCGAGTTTGGAGCCAATCAGCTCCCTGGTGTCTGGAGAGGACACAGTGTCCCCCGCTGTCTGGGTGGCACCGTACCCGTCCCGCTGCAATTAGGTGAAAGAATCCAGTCTCCTTTTTCTGCTCCGACTGAAGGCATCGACAGGTTGCCATGGAGAAAGCAACTTTAATTACGGAGAAAGACGGAGCGATGAACAAGCGCGACGGAGACGGGGGGGGGGTCGGGGGTTAGCGGTGAATAGGCGCTTTATGTAAGGCGCGCCTCAGGGCCACGACGGGGCCCGGTCCGCGCGTCCGCGGTCTTCAGCGCAGCTTTTTTCAGAGCCCGATGCCATTCCTGCCCAGCCGTGCACGCAGGAAAGCGCTGGTAAACATTGTGGAGGAGCGGCCCGGTGGAAAATTACAGCATTGTGCCGGAGGATTTATTCATTCTCAAACAAGGCCTCCGGGCAGCTGGGAGCACCACTCCTGCGGTGTAGCGGCGTTCAGTGGCCCCGCCCGGCTCCTGCTTCGCTCTGAGGGCCACGAGGCAAATTCGTGCAACAGTAACAATGGAAACTGTTTCTACAGGAACCTCTTCGGAATCACAGCACTGGTAGGACTGATGTTGCCTTCACCTTCAGAGCGGAGGCCCTCAGGGCTACCCATGCCAGTGGGAATACCGAACTCTGAGCTGTGCTGAGCTGTGCTGAGCTGGAATGGGTCAGGGTTGAGTCATGCCAGGCTTGTGAAGAGCAAAGCAATGAATGCGCCATCCCACCCAGAATTCTCTGGGTTCTGCTGGTTACAAGGTTACCTTAAAGTAGAGGACAAATAATAGATCTTATTACCACCCCCTCTCTCTTAGAAACAGCACGATTTGTGTACTGTGAAAAGAGGGGTCGTGCCTGTCCCTGTTGCGACTGGGGGTGCAGAGTAGTGAACATCACCCCTTGGTGCGGAAGACACGAAAGACAAACCCAAGACGCTGACAGAACCTGCTCCACTTACTAAAAACCAGGGAAGACAGCAACAAAAATCTCCTTAAGCCTAACCAGCTTCACCATTAATCCGTACCTGTGTCTGCAGGCACATTACCACACACAAACAATCACAAAATAAAAAACCCCCAAGTACCGTAAAATCCTCCATTATCAGAGCCATTACGTTAGAGTGTTTAAAGAGTCCGCCCCCCAGGTGCTGTTCCCTCAGCTTGCTTACAAACATTTGCCAGCGTTTAACACCTTCCTGTGAGCATTTCCTGAGCGTCTTCAGAACTCTCTGTGTGGCACAGTGTAACACAGGGCTGATCTCAGATCAGTGGTGATGAGGGAGAGGGTGTGGGTTGGCGGTGACAGCTATGACCCATGGACCCAGCACACACGCGCACGCGCACACACACACACACACACACACACACACACACACACACACACACACGGAAAAAGAGAGACAGAGAGAGAGAGTGTGAGAGAGAGAGAGAGAGAGAGAGAGAGGGAGAGAGAGAGGGAGAGAGAGAGGGAGAGAGAGGGAGAGAGAGGAAGCACTGTACTGATGCTGTGATTGAAGCCTGTGAACCTCCACACTGAGCCACAAATTATTTCTACACCAAGGCTAGCCTGTAACAATTCAATCATGGTAGCTGTGGTTAATTAATAGTGCATTGTTAGCAAAGCCACACTGGGTCCGTGGGTTGGTCTGCTAGGCTACAGATGTGTTACTAATCAGTAGTTCAGAAATCACCATGCAACACCACCCAATATAAAAAAAAAGAAAGAAAAAAAATCAATCCAAGCTAGGTGACCGCTCTGAAACAGAGAAATTCTCACAGTGGTAGCAGGCACAGAGAACCACAACTAAACTATAACTATTTTTGTAAATTGCCTGTTGGTGTGGGAGGCATGTAAGGGAGATGCACAGCACACAGAGAGGGAGAAAGAGAGCGCTGGGAAACCACCAGCTGGGTCACAGCACAAACTAAGCCCTTCCCGTACCCAGCTAACAGCCACCTTCAGAACCCTGTATGCTCAACCTGTACACCAGGGTTAACACCCTGCCGAGAACAGGGCTGTTACGGAGAAATCGCCGCTAAGCTTGCACATACACTGCTGTGCTTAGGAAGACAGAGGAGGGGAAAAAAACAGCACTGGAAAACTACAGCGCACACTGAATCTGTGGAACAGTCACCCTGCTTTCTAAATATATAACACTGAATATTCATGAGGACACGGGCAGAAGCCGAGCGAAATAAATAGCCCGGGATTTTTTTTTTTTTTTGCAAAGGAATGGCTTTAAAATGTGCATCTCAACTCTCTGCAGCAAGCAGGGCTAACATCCACGAGGGGCTCTATGTGTGCTACAGCCTTTCCCCTGGTCTGGGGGCTGTCTCCCCCAGCACAGATACAGCAGAGGCCCCACTGAACCATAAGAGAGATTTACCAGCCCCAACCCCCTCCACACACACACACACACACACACACACACACACGCACACACACTCAGAGCCCTGGAGGGGGTTAATCCTCCAGCGCAGTCTGTCCCGGGGCACAGTGCCAGGGCATCTGCTCCTGATAACCGCCCTACCAGAGAGCAGCGCTGGATTATCCGCGCCTAGCTGCCAGGTCCGGGAGGGCCCAGAGCGTCCGCGTCGCTGCCCGGTGAGGGACGAGTCAGTGTGGGCCGCTCACCTGTGCCGGACCCCTTCACCCCTGCCTCTGGCTCCTGTCCAGGTACTCGGACAGCCAAAGCTCAGATTCAGGACAGTGGAGAGAGGCACCAGGGCTAACAGATTTCAGCCTCCTTGGAGGCCTACCAACCCTTGTTCCTGCGAGTCCCCCTTCCAACAATGCCTTTCTTTGGCCATGTGGGACCGTCTCCACCAATAGGATGTCCAGACTCTGAAAGACATCACATGCCTTCCTGCCACATAGGTCCACTGTATTACATTACTGGCATTTAGCAGAGACTCCAGTTCAGAGTGACTTAAAAAGGTTACAATTCATAAATTTTATCCATTGATACAGCTGGATATTTACTGAGGCAATTCTGGGTTAAGTACCTTGCCCAAGGGTACAGCAGCAGTGCTCTAATAGGGAACTGAACCAACAACCTTTCAGCAAGAAGCCCTGCTTCTTACCACTACCACTATGCTACAATGCTGCCCACGCTGCATGCAGAAGTGATGATCCCTGCAGGAGGGTAGACTTTGCATAACAGCATGAGGGCATGCACTCAAGTGTTCCAGATTATAAACGAATTGGCCACGGGCACACACACACATTTGTCATAGGAATCAAGAGATGACTGAACACCTATTACTCAGTGAAATGGGAAAACAACACACAGCACAATACCCTTTCCTGTCTCAATAAATCGACCTGCTGAGTAACAAAAAACCGGGGCCTTTGAGTGAAGGAGGCCATATGGGCCAAGGAGAGGAGGGCTGGCTGTTTTAGCAGCTGACTGCGGAGTTTTATCTGGCTTCCTGCTCCGTCGCCCAGAGGCAATAAAAACCCCACTTTCATCCCAGCACTTCCTTCCCCTTCCTGTTTGGTGTAAACCCCCCATCCACCCCGGCCTTCGACAGAGAGGAGTGTGTGGAGCGGAGGTGAGGCCGACAGCTCCGCCTGGGACACACACACCTGCACAACGATCCCCCCGGGAGAACCAGCGTAGGTGAGGGGGTGTGATCAGACAAAATAACCCTTCCCCCCGTATCGTGTGTTTGTGGGGAGACCAGAGTACCCTTCAGTTGTTATTTACATACTACACAACCTTAAAAAAAAAAAAAAGCGAAGGGAACGCAGATTAAAGGTCGCGGCAGGGACGCCGCCTGCAGCCGCCGAAGCCGACGCTATTTACAGTGGCAGAAAACACAGGCTGCAAATTGGGACGCCTCCCGGACACCACGAGCGGCACTCGAAAATAGGATCAGCACCCGCAGACGGGGGGTCTTCGTGTTTGCGGGGCGTCGGCCCTCCTGGGTGGGGCTCACCACACGCCTCCCACGGCGTCAGTCGCCCTCGCCGCACACGCCTGATTACAGACTAGCAGGGGCTGGTAATGACACTAGCAAAGTGGGTGTCTCCGTCCCCCCCAAAACCGCATGGGACGGCTAGTGTCCCATTAGAGAGATCACCATGGGGGGACAGAGAGGTGGGGGGTGGAGGGTGGGGGCGTACACAAAAGCGGGGTGGGGTGTCGGTCTTGTGACAGTTGGTTTAGGTTAGAATCAAGGCCAAGCCCCTGCTTTTCTCTCCAGCACTGAAGCTCCCGACCCGAAGCGCTTAACACAGCCATACTGAGCCGCATTAACGAGCACAAGGCGATGTGTGGAAAGCATGATACATGTCTCCCTGGGTAAGACTCCTGCCAAGCAAATAAATAATGCAGCTCAGAGAGGCACTCTGCAGTGTGCGAACCTCCCCCACGCTGAGTGCCGCTCCAAAAATCCAATCATCTCTTATCCCAAATGCAATCATCATGCAGAGCCTTGTCCAAACCAGTCCATAGATTTTTTTTTTCCCTCTCGGTTATTCTGAGTCAGTGTCACATGACCTCCCCTCCACATCTATGTGGCAAAATTAATAAAATGCTGCATCACCATGCCTGGACCCTGCCTTCTAATCCTGACCCCAAGGCAATGGCTAATTGCCATTTGTTCAGTTTCACACCAATGTCTGCCAATGTACACACGAGCGTTCCGGTAATCTTCTTCATTACGTAATCAGATTGTACACTGTTATTCACTGCAATACATGTTTGAGTCCCTCTTTTTTTCTTTTTCTCAACAGAGCTCAGGCCATTAAGACAACAACATGTGGTCAAGTCTTGCAACATGAGCTGAGAGCCCAGTTCAGGGAAAAGAACACAGAGGCAAGCCTGGGTCATTCTTTCCACTGTGAAATTAGTCCTCATACACCCCCCGAACAAGCACATGCCTTCACAGCCGTGACTTATCAGGCTAGCTGTGCTCAAACACGGCCCAGGTTTAGCCTCTCTTTCCAGAGAACACTTCATTTCTCACCCACATTCCAGAGCCCGGAATGCTTTGTCCGACTGTCATGGCAACGGCAAACGCCCATGCATCCACAATAAAACAAAGAGCGAAAGAAAGACAGCCCGAAACGGAGAGAGTGAGACAAAAAAAGAGCGAGAGAATGAGAGAGAGAGAGGGAGAGGGAGAGGGAGAGGGAGAAGAACAAGGAGAGAATACGCCAAAGGACAAAATAACCAGAACTTCTGAACGTTTCTGACAGAAAACAGTTTCTCTGAATCATTACTAGCTCATACTGAACCCTAAATCACCTGCTCAGAGCACCCCCTTATTTAGAAGATCCCTGGGTTTCACAACCATGGACTCAATGAACCAACCAAAGACTCAGTGACCAACTTGCCAGGACTTCTGAGTCAGTTGGGGGGGGAGTCTGTGAATCAGTAAAGTAAATTCTTACACTGTATCTTTGACTTTGATCACAAACACTACAGTAAACATTCTGCTCTTCCACTGAACAAGGAAAGGGGAATTTTAAAACTGGTGGCCATGAGCCATTTGGTCCAAGAGGCTGTTAGATTCCAGTTACCCTTATGCGTCACTACTAAATAAGACCCAGCATAATTAAAATAATAACTCTTGCACTTTAATGCACTGTGCCTGACGGTCACACAGGCATTTAAGCTGTTCTCCCATTTCATCGGTTGCGCAAACTGAGAAAGGCCACCCTGGATTCCCCCTGCAAGCTGCTTCAAAGAGATTCCCATCAGCCTCCACTGTGCCCTCTCCCACAGACACCAGAGTGCGAGAAACCCAATAGCATGTCCCTGAATGGCTCGATTGTCGGGGGGGTGGGATTCTGGGGACAACGCTGCTACTATACAGAAAAATGAAACGGCCAAACCTGAGAGGGGATAAAGATGCAGGAGACTTAATTAGAAACGGTTCGGTGTCCTTGGAGTCTGGACACGGAGGTGCAAGCCAGGATGCTCTGACAGAGATGAGTGTGGGGAGTTAAAAAATAAATAAATAAATAAAAAGATTTTCTTGACGCAACCTTGTCTCGGCTTTGTCTGGGCTAAACAAAAGCCACAACAATCCTCTCAGTGTGGACTGGGCTCCTGGATCCTTCAGAGAGAGGGATGTGCTTTGCTGATATCCCCCCTCAGTTTCACCCCCCCAACCGAACCAGGACACAGACACCAAGTCATTGCTCAAGAGTCCAGGAACACTGTGGCATTCAAATACTCATTGGACCCATCATCTCTCTTTCTCTCTCCCTCCGACACACATATACACACACACACGCGCGCACACACAAACACACAAACCAATTCCTATTTATTCAAATGGCAGAGGCTGAAGGACAAATAACAGTGTTTTCAAAGCTCGCAATCAAATTGAACCAGTGGACAGACTCCAGCGTGGAGCAGCACATTAGCGGTAGGTAAAACACTGAATAAAGGTGGCTCCAGTTTGCATCTCTGAGTTTTCCAGTGGGAAGCACCGTCAGGGCGGAATTTAGAAGGCTGTGCAAATTTAAATGACCCTGGCTGAGTGGAGCACGCTGAGCCGTTTCATATCGCAGAGTAGCACAGCGTCCGCTGTGAGGTACACAAAAGGAGATCGCTTCTGGCTGACTGCGCTTATCAGAATCATTTATCTACAGTCAAACAGACCCCCCACACACACACCCACACACACACACACACACGTTCAGCTTTCCTCCCATACGTCTTCCATTAGCTATATGCTCCGAGCTCTTCACAGAATAAAAAAAAAAACCATTATCTATGGGTCACTTACATCCACCTCTTCAGACCGCATCTTGCCTCCCCTACACAGTAATAACACTTAGGCCTGTCCTTTTCTTGTGTATTATGGTTGGGCATTATTGCATTTTCTGAAGAGCACTTATTCTGTGTTCACTACAGCAGTGGACATTGAAGCACTGTGATACATGCTCATATGTGTCCTGTCATTTTTGGCCTTATTATTTGCACTTTCTTTACCTTTGCTTCGCAAGTCCCTGTAGATAAAAGCACATGCCAAGTGAATGCATTTAAAAATGCATATTTCCTGATGTTGCGTTTTTATAAATGAGCGCTGGTGGTTGTCTGTCGGTTCACAAACGCTGCGTAGCACATTTGCTGCAGATTGACTCCGCCCCACAGCAGTCCAGCAGGTGCAGAAAGGCCTTGTACCTGCTCCCCGTCTCCGCCCACCTCTTCCCAAAGGCCGGATGAAGATATAACATCCTGCTTTGGAGACGGAGGGGGGGTTTGGGGGGTGGGGGTTGAGTCTCTTTTTATTCCTGACCGCAGCAGGGCACAGCTCCTCCTGTGTCTGTCTCTCTCAGCCTGTGTCTGTGTCTGCCCCCTTCCTCCCCTCCCACGGCGTTATTTAATGTCTGACCTCAAAAAAGCCCCCCCACAACGCAGTCGGTGTCTCGGGGCACTTGATTAAGACGTCCTTGGAATGCCCGATTCATGCTCCCACACACACGCACACACACACATGCACGCAGAGACACACACACACACACACACACACACACACACACACACACACACACGCTCCCATACACACACACACAGACACACACGCACGCACACGCACGCAGACAATGCTTATCCAACAGGCACAACCCAGGCGAGGTAACATGCAGGCACACTCCTCCAGACACTCAGCAGTGAACAGGAATCTAAATTCACATGACCACAGCAGACTGGCTGGGTCTGGACGCTGTGTGCGTCCTGCTATTACATCTACATTTACTTTCACTGAAAAGACTTCTGGGATTCTTGCGCTGTCTTATATTTAGCTCAAACAAACACAAACATACACACACGCTCACACACAAGCACGCAGAGAAACACATTTAGCTCAAACACACACACACACACACACACACACACACACACACGCGTGCGCGTTAGTACCCACAAAGACATATACACCAGTGTGTGTGCACGCGCACACACACACACACACACACACACACACACACACACACACACACACACACACAGTGGACCCAGAGAGAGGGGGCAGAACATCAGGAGCAGGGGTGGACAGCAGACTGTCTGCACAGGCAGTTATGAGAGCCACACCGGGACTCTCTCTGCCCAAACACGCTGACGTGGCCTGGCTGTATGCTCACGTTCAGGGGTGCCGCGAGGCACGAGGCTCACAGGGGAATGCCTGCTCACGTCCAGACGCACACAGACACCACATTTTTCTGAGGACAAAGCCGAGTTCACTCGCTTTCATGCCTTCTACGTTAACTCATCGCATGGTTTGCTGCTGTTACCTCCGTCCTGGTTCACCAGACTTTTAGAATGTCCCCAGAACAAGCGAGAAGTATTAACTGTGATTTAATTAGGAGCGAAAAAAAAAATCCCACAGAGGAACCACACCTGAGCAGCCCAGAATTATTTCAATCAGGGGGCAGCGAGCAGATTATTGCCTTTGGCTGGAGGCTCGGCTTTTTCAATCAGCCCCATGCAGCTGCCTGCTCAGACAGAGAGAGAGAGAGAGGGGGGGGGAGAGAGGGATAGAGAGGGAGAGAGAGGGAGAAGGGGAGAAAGAGGGGAAGAGAGCGAGAGGCAGCAGGAGAGAGGTGTGTGTGTGTGTGTGTGTGTGTGTGTGTGTGTGTGTGTGCTCACTCCCTGTTTGACTATAATGTATATTACGTTATGGAGACTGTTGCTGGTTATACAGCTTGCCAATAAACCTGCACTACACCCGTCCAAGACAAATCGATATCTGTGCCACAGTTTCCCAGAAAAAGAAAAAAGAAAGACTAAATACACCCCTGACGTTTTTTTTAAAGCTTAGTCACTGCATTGTGGGAAGGATGAATTTCTTTCTTTCTTACACATATTCCTGCTGCTTCCCCTCTCTCTCACGTCGTCCCCTCCTCTCCTCTCTTCAGTGTAACAGGAGAGGGGCTGTCCTTGCCAGAACCCCAGCTGAAGAGGACTTGGCTGGAACAGCGGCCCTGGGACACTGCACACAGCTGGGGCGGGTCAGCTGACCGGGGGGGAGGTAGGGTAGTGTCCTGCCCTGGCCCAGAGGCACCAGGCAGTGCATGCATCATATATTCAACCCCCGCTGCTGCCGAGAGGCTGACAGAGGCGACGACAAGGGGATTCCAGAGGACTCGGTGATTCACGGAGGACGGACAGCGGAGCTTTAATTCACAGGGCCTGTCTGTCAGGTACAGCCCGAGACGCAGCTCTCAGCTTGTCCTGGCTGCGCTCAAACACATCAGGAAGAAGGTGTGAAGCCTGTCGAAGCTCTCTCGCCATAACGAGCTGCGGTGCAGGCTGGGGGAACACTGTCAGCAGGCACAGGGACCTTAGAGACACGCTGACACCTACACACACACACACACACACACACGCTCATATGCACAGAGACGCACACACACACACGCACACGCATGTACACTCATATGCACGGACACACAGGCACAGACAAAGACACAGGCACATATATACACACACATACTCACTCATAAACAAACACACATACACACACTCACACACTCACACACACTGCACACACATGACACGCTGGCACTTCAAAACACACACACACACACACAGGGACACAAACACAAAAGAGGGCCCCTCCAGAACAAAACAGACCTCCAGTTTCTCTTGGCACAGATAAGGCGGGCCTGCAGAAAGACACTGTTATTTCTGCAGAGCTCCCGGGCACAGGAGAGCAATACGAAGCAGAACCGAAGACATCCGGACCACGAGGAACTAAAAATCTTACAACAACAGGATTTAACCTAAGAACGAGGATCGCCTGCAGAGAAATTCCTGCGAAAACACGGCTGGGCGCTGCATCAGCACAGCACAGCAAGGACGCAGTCCAGGCAGCCAAGACACAAGACGGGGGAAAACAATCCGATCTCTGCTGTAAAAACACCAGGGCAAGCCGAGCCGCTAATCAGCCCGAACACACAGGGAAGCCCGTTATTCCCACCCCGGCCCGACCGGGCCACGCCCTGTCCCCCGAAAGCACCGGCGCGTCATATATCTGCTCATCTTCGCTGTTATTGTTTGTCTGTGCGGTGAGGTCACTGACAGGCTGAAGATTCCCACAGCTGAGAGGGCTCTCTTCCAAACACCCCCCACCCCCCACAAAAATCCCCCACTCCCCCAGTTTCAAGTACAGTCAATCCCAAGATGCTCTCTGCCTGTGTAAACAGCCCCTAAATCACATCAGGAGTCCCGCGGTATCCAGTACCCCTAACGAGGTTACATAAGAGCCTTCAGCCCCTGAACATCCCCCCGCACACGTATGTGATTCAATCTGTCAGCTATGTGCTGTGCCGGGATCCTTATCTCCTACCCCTTCCCAGCACCCTCCGAAATTCCCTGCACGCCATGCAAGCAGCAGCAGACCCCCGTCAGGCCCCGACAGCACAAAGATAAGCCCCCGAGAGCAGAGCGCGGCTGAGGTCCTGCACATCCCCCCACCCCACACCGTGATGTCCCACCAGCCGTTCCCGCTCTCCTGGACTCAGGTCTTTGTGTCGCTGTACACTGCTGATCTAATCTCGCTCCTACAGCCTGCGCATTCTGCTGCTGGAGGAACGGGGATTTCGCTGTCTGGCCTGCAGACAGACGTGTCTTTTTCCACCCCTTCACCTGGATTACCTTGACACCTTTACACACGCCCCCCCAGGCATTCAGGAGAGGCGCAATGGAAGGGGGCCCCCCCTCCTCAAACTTCCCCTGCTGTGGTGGGGAAGGTGAGGGGAGGTGAAAACAGGAAACGGTGAAAAGCGAGAGGGCCGCCCCGATCGTGACCCTATCCCCGCCTCGCTCCCGACCCCGCTGCCACCCCGCCGCGGAAACGGGGGGCCGGCTGCAGGGCGGCGGTCGGGCCGAGGGCCTGTGTGTTCAGACCCGCTCCCAGCGGCGGGCAAATCTGATCCTGCACAGGAAATGGGTTCAATCAGGACCCTCTGCCACATCAAACAGCCAACCCCAATCACCGGAGCTCGTTATTGTTTAAAAAAAAAAAGAAAGGAAAATCCAGAAAACAGATGAGGGTGTTAAAGCACACACACATACACGCACACATGCACACACGCACGCGCGCACACACACACACACACACACACACACACACACACACACACACACACACATAAGAGGTTAAAACAACAGGCCTTTCCCTCGCCACTTTACTCCAACACGCTGTGCTGTATGTGGCAGGAAGCAGCAGGCTGCAGACCGAATGGTTCCCCCCATGAGGGTTTCCGCACTGATTCTCAGTCAGGTGACCCCCTCAGGACAGCAGCAGTAATCACACACACCACAGCTGCACCCTCCTTTATGTCCTCACTTCCTGCGTCCCAGCGGAGCCCGGACCCAGAGGCCTCAGTCTGAGAGGCTTTACACCCCCTCCTCTGGGTGTGAGCCAAGGGACACTGGGTCCCGAAATAAGGGGCTTACGTTACGTAAGGGGGCCACAGTATCTGCAGCACGTCTCTGCAAGAGACGGCGCAAAAAACCCCCGTCCCATACTGCGCGTTCCGTGCGCACATCGGGTAAACGTTACACCAGCACGTAGGGGTGCACTCCCACAGCAGAACGGTGTGGGTGGGACCGATACGGGGTCGGAGGTCAAAATCCAGGAGCGTCTCATACCCTGACCGAGAGGAATCCCATCCATAATTCAACTTCTTCATCGTGTTTGTGGGGAAAAAAAGGAAAAAAGAGAAAAACATGTACACGTGGAACATCTCAGAGGGAAAGCAGCATGTCAGAGCGCTTTTAACATTCTGTAGCAGCGCTGATGTATTTTTCATGGCAGGGATGGCTGGCTGGTTTAGCGCTCCCAGCTCTCCAGCTCAGGGGAGGCTGAGACACACAGCGTGTCAACGTGCCGGGGTGCTCACAGGGCCCCAGGCAGAGCCGAACCAACAGCTGCACTGCAGCACGAGAGGAGGGGCAGGGGCAGAGCAGACAGGTGAGGGCAGGGGCAGGGGGGGGGAGCAGACAGGTGTGGTGGAACACAGGTAAGGAGGAGAGGGCTCGAGTACACAGGTGAGAAGAAGGAGTTAGCATACAGATGAGAGGTGTAGTGGAGCACATAGATGAGAGAGGAGCAGAGGAAGAGTGCACAGGAAGGGCAGGGCTGGAGAACACAGGTAAGAGGAGGAGTTATGGTAGAGCACATATGTGACGGGAGGGAGGAGGCACACAGCTGAGAGGAGGAAAAAAGAGCACTCAGCTGAAGGACACTGGTGCACAAAGCTGGGCACAGAGACCTACTTATACAACAAGGCATAGAGCTGCAGCCAAACAAGAGGCTTGAGTTACAGTCCCCATGTGACTGAGACAAAAGAACATGTCCCAATAGCTGTCAGCCTGCCTAGATCTCTCTCCCTACCACAGACACGCACGCACGCGCGCACACACACACACACAAAACATTTATACACAAACACAAGCGCGCGCACACATACACACACGCACATATGCTCATACACACACAGACACACACCACACACATATATGAAAACAGACGCACTCACTCGCACAGACACTCACACGTATGCTTATACACATATACATACACACACACACACACACACACACACACACACACCACCTCCAAAGAGAATTCCTGAGTGATGAACAGGGGTCCGCTGGGAGGGTAATGGCAGGATCTGAGAGCGGGCTCGCTCAGTGGGCCAGCTAGCCCAGCGATCCACTGCTGCTTTTTCATGTTTCCCAGCCCATAGGCCTGTGCCAGTCACTGGCCTACATAGAGCCAGCCCACCCCCTCTCACCCGCCCCCCTTCCCATCTGCTCACGCTCCAACACTCCGAACCCAGACCCCACTCCGTCTCCAATCACAGCTTCTTCACTCATCTCTGACAGGCCCCTGTAAACATCCGGCTAAAAATAAAACCCCGGCGCCTTCTCTGCCATTCTCCGCTCACAATGAATTCCAGACTCAGAGATAAAGAAGAAAGAAGAAAGAGAAAGACGCTCCAAGAACAAGAAGAGAGATGGTTCTAAAGTTTTAAACTCTGGTACAGGCCTACTCTGCTAACCTACTTCTCTCCCGATGCCCCCGCCAGGGGTCGATCAATTATCTCTACCAAAGAAGCAAATTAACCCAGTTCTCTCGAATTCCAGCGATCAATTATCTCTACCAAAGAGAGGCGCCGCACCGTAACAGAACGAGGACCCAGCAGCATGACGTCGGTTGTGGCTTGAGTTCACAAACAACAGCACTGAGCCACACTCACAACAAGCGATCACCTCTCCGGCCCACTTGTGTTTCTGGATATCGATGCGTGCCCTATCAAGGGTTTTCACCAAAATGCCAAGGCTCGAACCCTTTCTGCCGATACGCCTCCGTGCCTGGACACGGCGAGGCCCGGCAGGCCGCTGGCCCGGGGTGTTCTCTCCAAATTCCTGTTGCGTAACAGTTAATCCACCCCCAACCCCCCCGAGAGACAGGGCAGGACCCCAAATTTGTCTGTGCAAAGCCCTTGTTCCACAGGATCGCATTACAGAGATAATCGGGCAGGAGGGTAGTGACTCTCGCCGGAGATACCAGCGCGAACACGGGGCGGCCGAGCGGTTATGTAAGAGACTCAAAGGGGCCCAGAGTACAATGGAACATTCAGCCAGTGTCCTGCTCCACAAAGTGGAGAGCTGGGGTCAGTGTGAGTGTGTGTGTGTGTGTGTGTGTGTGTGTGTGTGTGTGTGTGTGTGTGTGTGGGGACGAGGGTGGAGAAATTCCTCTGACTGTTGCCGAGCTGTCCCTGCTCCCAGGAGAAATGGGTATCTGTACATCAGAGAATCATAATTTTCAGTTCCGAGGAGCTCTTTGACTCGCAGTTAGCCACGCACCCATTTTTAACGGCATAACAAAAACATCCGGCCCAAAACCTTGCCTGATTAGAGTGCTCCGCTCCTGCTCTTTGTTTGTGTTCCTCGACCTCTCAAAGTTGACCCTACCATCTCGGCCGAAGGGGAGTTGTCAGTTCAGGAGTTCAACGAACCTTGATTGCGTTTTTGAGTTTCCTCTGTCCTCCCAGTCCCATGATCACATGGTACATAGCTTGTCTCTAGAAGCCCAGTGTGACAGCCTCACACTCATTCCAGAAAACCTTCTAAACTCCAGCCTGGACACCCACATATCCCACCACAAGAGGAAGCAAATCAGAGTAAATCACGACACTGTTCATGAGCAGAGAAAATCAGTGACAGAATAAAACATAAACGTCATCCACCGAGACTGAGACACAAGGTTATGATCAGAGTTACGGAAATGAACGTGAACGCCATCACTGTTGCATTAGCGTCACGCGTGCGGGCGACAGCTTACACAGACGTTAATAATTCATCCTCCGATTCCCTGCAGCTCCGGATTCGGTCCGTAAACAGTTCCCCGATGCCTGATCTAAACTCCCCGTCCCGGCCCGCAGCTGCGGTCGATGACTGAAGCGCTGCAGCTAGCTTGCTGATTGATTATGTCATTAGCGGGCGCACACTGCGCCAGTGATTTCATGCTTGCGGGCAGAGAAGAGAGCGAGGGGGGGCAGAGAGGAAGGTGTCTGGAGCAGGTGCCAGTGAACGCATTGATCAACGCAAAATTAATCTGCAGGCCCACAATGGCGGGGATAATACAATGTGGCTCTCATTGAGCTCCCCAGACGTTAATTCCCCCCCCAGGAGCCATCTTGGTTCTCATGGTGACAAATCTGTCAGCAGCACAAGATGTTTAAGGGGTTAAAGGAAGGTAGCACCCATACCCAATTGAGCTTGGAATTTTGGGGTGCACAAAGAGGGGGAGACTGGAGAGAAAACAGACGGAGAGAACTGGAAGAAAAAAAGTGTGACAGAGATAAGCGACAGAGTGAGCAAAGGAGGACAGTCGGAGAGAGAGGATGAACTGTACAGAAGAAAGGAATGGACAGAATAAGACAGAGAGACAGAATGATGAAAAGAAAGGAGAATGTAGAGAGGAGAAGGAGAGGGCAATGTCCAGATGGCAGCTTGGATCGTGACTCGCCTTTACAGGTGAAAAAAACCCTGATTTTGGGACATCTGTGGCCGACACTCTGCGCTCTGGCAAAAGGCCACGGGATCCAATTAAATGGCTGGACACTTAAACGTGAGAACTCGTCCCGTGCAATCAGCCGGCTCATTAAAACTGAAGGCGAGGCGTGGAGCTGCTTTGAGCCTCCCTCTTTCCCTCTGTCTTTCTGGTTTTGCTTCTCTCTGTGTTGTTCCCTGACTCTCTCTGAGTTTCTCTGTGTCTGTTTCTCTTTCACTATCACTGTGTCTCTCCTTCTGTCTCTCCCCCCTCCCTTATTTTCCCTGTCTGTTTTTGTTTCACTCTTTCTGTGTCTCTCCTTCTCCCTATCTCTATCTTTCTCTCTCCTTCTCGCTCTCCCTCTCCTTCTCCTTCTCTCTTTCTCTCCCTTTTTCCTCTCCCCCTCTCTTTCCCCCTCTCTCCCTCTCTCCCCTTGCCTCTTTCTCTGTCTCTTTCCTCGTCCCTCGTCCCTCTCTCCCTCCCTCTCCCTCTTTCTCTCCGCCAGCGGCGTGCTCCCTGCAGGTGACCGCTCCGTGTTTCCGGGCTCCGTTTCTTCTCCTCCCTCTCCGCAGAGTGGCGGTGGCCTCTGGCCTTATCGGCGCAGCATCAGGGAACGGCCGGCCGCTGCACTCCTCCACAGTTCTCACACTTTCAGCACATTCCGGACGTGGGACGCTGACACCCGCACACACACACACACTCCCTCACCCTGCACCATTCCACTCTGTTTTGTTAAACAACAGTGATACATGCGTGACGTCTTTTTTGTTCTGTGGGTGAATGCTGAGACGGGGAGAGCATTAACTATCGGGCTGTCAGAGTGCTAAGTTATTACCATATCTGTGCTCAGCTATTTCTCCTCCAAATCTCTCTTAGCTGTAGCTGATTTGACTTTGCTAGGCGTATCTCGCTGCTCAACTTATACGAATAAATTGCTTTTCTGGAGGCTGAAACCTCACCTTGTGGTTTTATGTGCCCTACCTGCTGTGGGTGACAAAAAGCCCCACTCTGGAGCAACGTGCACACCCTGAGATCCACCAATCACCTGGGCGGGGTTTGCGGCCGCTGCCCAAAGAACATCAGAGGATCAATTATGTGCACCCCTCGCCCCTAATTTTGATGAAAGGAAGGAGGAACGAAGACAGAGGGAGCGAGACAGACAGGATGGCGTAGCGGGGGGAGGTGTAGCTGGGTGGAGAGGCTGAGATGAGCAGGAAAAGATTTGGGATTTTTATCTTGCGTGTGATCTGACAGGCCCTGCTGTGTGATAAATCACAGGCAGAGCTGTGACCTCAGAATGACACCCCCACACACACACATACACACACACACACGCATGAACGCACACATGCACATTCTCTCTCTCTCACACACACACACACACACACACTCACGCACTCACACGCACACATATACATACACACTCACATTCACACACTCACACACGCTCGCACGCACACACGCTCGCACTTCCCATGCAGTTAGGAACCGTCTCCGGTTCACACACTCACTCACCGAACACCACAGAACAGCGCTGTAACCTGACACCCTGCAATACTTTCGTCGCCCTTCCTCCATGGATTTTGCTGATAAGCAGCACACACAGCACCGGAACACCTCTATCACAGGCCTGCTGGCTTCCATCTCCCACACTGCTACACAGCCACCAGGTGCCAATCACTGCCCCAAAAAATATACTCTCTGCCGTCCTTCGCTGTGTGTATGATGCTTGTATCTGGTGCATGGTTCCCTGTCTCTGTCCCTGTCTCCTGTGCTGGTTCCGGAGTCTGTGTTTTTTCCCATAACTGCTGTCACTGAAACTGAAACTGTCCCGTTTGCTGTCCAACCCTCCCTCACTCCGGTCACATATCCCACCAGTGAGAGAAAAGGCAGGAATGCTGGCAGATGACGGCTGATGAATATTTTAACCGTGTGAAGTTATTCTGACTGATCGCTGAGGCTGACACTGAGGCAAGACCAGACAGCGTGCGCCTCGCTGAGAACGCTTCCTCCATTGCCACGGCGACGCCACAGACGGCAGCGCCTCGATCGAACGGGAGAACGGCACATCCGCCAGCTCTTCCTCTCACGTCCCACCTTCTCCTCCTCCTCCTCCTCCTCCTGCATTAGGAGCACGCAGGACTGCACACCTGCCCCTGATGTGGTCAGAGAGGGAGGGGCACTCTGTGGAGGAGGCTAAGCCAAGCCAGCTAGCATGAAGGCCGCCCCCCCCCCCGAACTGGCCGCGCCTCCAGCACTGTACGCGGGGCACCAGAGCAGCAGGACAGGGTGGCAGGGTAGCACTGTGGGGAGGAGCAGGGCTTGTAACCGAAAGGTTGCTGGTTTGATTCCCTGCTGGGGCACTGTTGCTGCACCTTGTAATAGTACTTAACCCAGAATTGCCTCAGTAAACATCCATCTGTTTAAATGGGTAAAACTGTAACCTCTGTAAGTTGCTGCAGATAAGAGCAGCTGCTAAAGGACAGTAATGTAATGTAACGTAGTGTAATAGATATCGATCTGCGAAGCCGCCACCCTCAGAGCTCTACCCTGCCCTGAAAGGCCGGTACATCGCGCCCCAGATGCACGCAAGGGATTCTGGGAAAAGTAACCTGACGCGCGAGCGTGTTCAGGGACAAGTTTAACCTCGTTGAGGCGCCGGAGTGAACTTGCACTTGAGTTCACAGTCCCTGCGTGAGGGTGGGGTGGGGGATGGGTTGTTCTTGGGGGAAAAGCTTCAACACCTGGCAGCCCGGACGAGATCCACTGATGTGGGGGCTGGAGCGTTTCTGGGAAGAGGTTGGTTTCTGCAAGTCCTCGCACCGGGTCAGGACGGCGCGTACAATACTTCTGTTGAGCAAGTTCCTCTGATTATAGGGCAAGATCTTCACACTACAGCAAATACCAAGATCTCCAGTTACCCTACAGTCAGCTACCAACAAGAACCCTTCCATCAGAAAACAAAGAGCATTCCTACGCACATAAACGCAAGCACGTGTACACACGTGTGGAAGCTCCCACCCACACACACACATGCACATGCACACACACAAACAGGGAATTGTATACGGTCTGCCACACTCGAAAGGTTCACTGCCTCTTTTGCTTAAAGGTTATCAATTAATCAATAGTTATTAAACCCTGACATTTCAGACCTTTGCTCCTTTCTGTGTTGTGGTTTCTGCATTGATTTTATCAGTCATTTTTTAAGGTCTTCTGTGGCGCTCCAAACTGCAACTTACCCTTAAAAATGGCTATTGTAATAGTCCTATGATATTTAACAAAATATATTATTTTTGTATAAGCATTCAAACCAGTTATAGGCCAATGCAATACATGGATGCTACATTTAATAAATCTATCATTTGCTGTATTTATATGTATATGCATATATTATACATATATAATTATATGCATGTATATAATTTTATATATATATATATATATATATATATATATATATATATATATATATATATATATATATATATAGTAGGTAAGTAGGCAACTCTCCACCTTACTGTCATTTTCGGTGTTTTTCTGCAGTTTTTCGGTGTTTTTAAGCAGTTTAATTCTGAGTGCTGAATTCCAGAAAATTCCATGTCATTTATTCCTCCATTGCTCTCTGCCTTCTCTCTTTCATGCTCTCCTCCTTCTGTCAGATGCCCTGAACTGAAGTGCATGAGTGTGCGTATGTGTGCCTGTGTGTGAGTCTATGTGTGTGTGTGTGTGTGTGTGCGTGCGTGTGCACCGCACGTGTCCCAGGCAACGGCCACCACAGATTACACCATTCTATTCCTGGCACCTTCAAATCAATGGGGGGGAAAAAAGAGAGGGAAAACACGCACTCAGCAGAGAGATGGAGGGGGGAAAAAAAAACACAAACAGGAGCAGTGGCAGAGAAGAACTGCACAGCACTGAGAGGGGGGCGACGCCGTGGGCACGGCCGAGCTGGAGCAAGAGCTCGCTTCCTCCCAACACCGAAAAATCCCAGCATCATAAGCCTCCTAATTAATAGGTATAATCCAGCACAGTAATCAGGTCTAGGGCCCGGTGGGGGTTTCGGATTGGTCAGGACAGACGTCCCCTCCCTTCTGCAATCTGCAGGCTGCAAAACACATTCTTTTTTTTTAATTATTTGTTTTGCCTGTCTGCACAACCCCAGGAATGAGAGTGTGACACAGGGGCTTCTCTGTGTGGCCGGGTTCGGCGTGAACAAGGAGAATCGGGCGGATGTTTCAGCTCCGTTAGCGCCGCAGAGCTAACGCAGGAAGCGGCTCGCATTCGGGGGAAGCGCCGCCGCACCCGGCGGAACCCCCGACCCCAGAGCTCCGCCCTCCGCTCTCATCCCGCTTCCCTCGAGGACAGACGGGACGGAAAAGGCGGACGATGCCGTGATTCAAGGTTACTAAACATAAGGCCGGAGCCTCACGGGCGGATTCCTCTCTAATTAGAGGGCAGAAGTCCTGATTTCAGGGAGGGCTGTCAATGCCAGAACATCACAGGGAAGCAAGCCTGACTGCAGTTAAAAAAACGAGCCTGACCTCACTGCGGCAGCTCCTGTGCTGAAAACGCATTAGCCGCTAAAGTGCACCGCTTTAAAAATAATGACCTGGGGACAAGCTTTAAGTGACGACAGACAGAGAGCCGGGGTGGTGAGTCTTTCATGCCCTGCAAAAAAAATGTGTCCAACAAGCAACAGCACAGGAATATGACAGACCGTGAGTGGCTGAGGTGTGTTTACAGTCATGTTTCGGTTTGCAGTGCACACTGCCACAGCGGCTACAGTCCGCTGTGAGAAGCTGCCCTCCCCAACGCGGCCGCCTGTTCAGGCCTCCCGCTATAACCTGATAAGGTCCGGCCATTTCCAGCCTCATTTCCATGCGCGAGGGTGTCTGTGCCATGAGAAATGGAAATGAGGATGGAAATAGCTGGACCTTTGCCACACGCTGGAAAAACGGTCCTGTCCTGGAGATGACTTGGCGATATTGTTAGGCCGGTCAGGCGAAGAGGTGGAAGCGTGACAATCTGGTTTGCCTTTTCGCGTCTGAAATATGTAATACGGGGTTAGCTGTGTGGTGTAGCGGTAAGGAGCAAGAACTGTAGCTGAGAGGTTGCTGGTTCAATTATTCCCCGCTGAGGCACTGCTGTTGTACCCATGGGCAAGGTGCTTAACCCCCAATCATGAATATCCAACTGTATAAATGGATAAAAACTGTAACCTATGCAAGCCTTTGTGGTGAAGAGCATCTGCTAAATGATTGTAATTTAGCATGTCTGCGGTACGACTCTGTATGTCTACTTTTTAGCTGCAGCTCTTGGTTGTTTTTGCTGAAAACTTCAGCAGATATCCCAACAGACGTAAAAGCACTTATCAAATAGGAGAACATGTGGGGAAGCCTAACATGGGAAAAATGCAGCAATGATAAGCAATAATGACATACTGTGTGAGACAACAGACTCAATGTTGCCAATTGTGTCCTACGGTGGAATCTCTCAAGTCAAGGAAAAAGTGAACACGGACGGCCATGTTCTGTGCCAGGCCTTGTGACATGTGGGCTCTGATGCTTGAATTCTGCACTCTTGAATAACCTGCTGGCCCACAGGAATTACTCAGTTAGCGAGCCTCACCCGTGTGCTCACACCTCTGAAAACGGTGCACAACGGCGCAATGGAAATCTTTACGGTTATTACCCCGGGAGCACACCATCTGATATTCGAAAAAACAATAGCTGCAATCACCAGTACTTGTCCCTGTGCTCTTACAGACTCTGCCTCTTTGTCTTCTCTGTGTGTTTGTTTGCCATCGGACTCACGCCTCGGGTTTTTCCATGACGATCCTTCCTCACGGCCTCGAGGCCCAGCAGCGGTGACGGGGCGCACCCCAGGGGGACACGGAGTGACTGTCCACCCTGTCCTGGCCGGCGCCGCGGTCCGATTCTGGTCGGGTCAGCTGACCCAGCCTTCCCCGCTCTCCCCACGATAGAGGGGCTTTGTGCTTCCCTGTGGGCAGCTGCAGCCGCACACAAAGCCGCGGCTGAGGGCCGGGAGAGGTCGCGGGGGGACGTTTGGACAGTGCGTCCTCCTTTAATGGACGCATTGTTCCTGGCACCACACTTAAGGACGTTGTGTGGCAGATCTCTGTGCTACTACAAGCAGCGAGGGAGTGATACTCACTCTCTCTCACACGCACACACAGGCACACACACACACACACACACACACACACACACACACACACACACACACACACACAAACTCCACGCACAAAGGCACAGACACAGACAATAATATGTGTACACAGTCAGCAGCGCAGGGACCAGGGAACACATGCTCTTTATGTGGGCAAAAGGCTGAGGTTTCTGAGAGGACCACGAAGGAACATCTTTAGTGCCCAACGTTTTGTGCGGTTGGTACAGGTTCAGGTCACCATGGCTACACGGGCAACACAGACCACAATGAGGAACAAATAAGCATAAATTCCACATAAAGCGGGGAACTTAACTGCCCTGTTGCCACTGGAAATTGGAAAGGCTTACTCCTCAAGCAGGCTTGGAGAAAACCAATCAGCAGAATGTGCCTGGATCGAATTCACAAGTTCCAACTCCCAATTTCCAATTCATCGAGCTCCAAGAGCCTGCCTGGGCGAGACCTGAGTGATGCAGCTGGAACACAGCCGATGGGCAGGCAGGATCGCGGGGTGAAATGAGGTCTCCCTACAGGAGAACATTTGCAAGACCCTGCAAAGACATGCTGCCCTTTAATCCATTTGAAGGAGGGCCGGCTTTACGCCCGTAGAAGAGCATTCTGTTCTGTTCCAGAAAGGACAGAGGGGCCCCTGGGACAGGAAAGGGAACCCGAGCCTCTGGACGGCCATCGGAGCATGCCGGTTCCGTCTGACCTGCGACGGTCCTGCCGGGTCTGCCGGAACAAAGTACCACCTCAGGCCCTCACAAAGAGATGGCAGAACCCCGGGATAAAGATCTCAGGAATTTCGACAGTAATCCTGTCAGCATGCAGTGGAAGGAATCCTCAGAACATTGCTCTTCCATGACTGGCAGCCCCCACAAAAAAAAAAAACGCAGCAGAAAAAAGGAACGGACAAACAGACAAGGAAATGGACGATGTTAGTATTAGGGTGTTTGCAAGACACAAAAATGCAGGAATGTGGCCGGCCAGTAAAAGGGCTTTACAGGAATGGAAAATTACCAGTATAGGTACCACTACGGGCGATACTTAAAAGTTAACCTACGGGCTTAGAGAAAACAGAAGCGTATTTGGCATGTGCACACAAGGAAGGGTCGGATTAGGGTAAGGGTTCCTAGGAAGATAGATTCATAATCGGCATGAGTGAAGGATTGATAGCTGTTTTTGAATGGTGTCATTTGAGTGCTGTCTGAACAAAATTTTCTTGTAGAGTCCAGATCCTCGTTCTCCTGATCCGGCATCATGCCAGCCACTGACCCCGTGTAACCTTCAGGCTTGTGCCAGCCACCTCTCCCCGTCTTACGGCAAACGGCTCTGTCAGCAGTGAGGCCGGCACGTCTCTGCTAATCAGCCTCAGTCTCTGTGCGGTTCCCAGCAGCGGCTTGGTTTAATAAAGCCGTAAAATCTGGGAGGGCTAATTCGTTCGACGCTGTAACAAAGAGAGCAGCGATCTCTCCCCCGTCTGACAGCGCGCATCAGTACAGAGCAGAGACGGGAGAGGTGCTGCAGGGGATAGGCACGGAGATTCAGCACTCTCGCCACGTCAGAGCCCGATTGGTTGAGACACGGATTGCAAGTGCAGGCACACAGGCGGACACACACGCACACTCTGTTACACATGCAACACACACACACTCTGTTACACATGCAAATACACACCCACATACACGCCTGATAACACACTTACACACACACACACATATGCTCACACTCTTACACACGCAAACACACACACACACACACACACACACACACACACACACACACACACACAGACAGACACACACAGACACACGCGCGCGCGCGCATGCTACACGACAAGTCTTTACACCTCCCCAACCCACAGCAGGGGTCCTCCCTGGTGGAGACGTTCCAGATGTGTGATGAAACAGGGTGTGTGTGGGGGGGGTTTGAGTGACGTTACCCTTTGGCATGCCTCCAATTATCCCGAGTGATCCGTGCAGGTGAAGCTTCCCGCAGGTAAGACCTTAACGGCTCCCTGGGCCCCTGTGGAAATGCTCAGAGCTGCTAATTGGCTCCATTACTCCTCATACAAATTCTCACGCCTGCTGGCACTGCTCTGTCAGGCTGCAGGATGAGGGGGCGCCTCAGATTGCTGCATCTCACGGGTGCATATCTGCAGCTACTGGAGCACCCAGGAGACAGGGGTCCCCCTCAGTTCTGACACACACAGGACCAACACCTGTGTTTCACAACCAGCAACAAATCTGCTAGCAGCTGGTAAAAACAAGTTGAATACTTGTATCCGTATGCACAAGTCACTATACATGTACCTTTCGTAAAGACACATCTCTAGTATTATTCAGTACATTATGATATTATTGTCATTTTAGCAGGTGCTCTTATCCAGAGCAACTTACATGGTTACAGTTTTCACATGTTATCCATTTATACAGCGGATATTTACTGAGACAATTCTGGGTTAAGTTCCTTGCCCAAGGGTACAGCAGCAGTGCCCCAGTGGAGAATTGAACCAACAACCTTTGGATTACAGGCCCTGCTCCTTACCGCTATGCTAGACCGTCACCCCAGTAACAGCAAATGGTCGCAAAACAGACCATCCAACCCATCTTGCCATGAGCCAAGCTAGAGAAAGACAGACAAAACAAGTACCAAAAAAAGCCCAGCCTGGGAATACCACGGCTGCATTGTGTTAGCAAAGCCCCCTGCTTTCAGCTGAAAGGAGCGGCTCTCGAATTGTGTTGATAGCAGGGTGCGAGTGGTGGGTGGGACGAGGGGGGTGGCGTTTGGGGTCGCTGGCTGCAGAGCAGTCCCTGTACTTAGGGAGGCACACAGGAATTCCAATCAATCAGCAGCAGGAGCCCGACCCTTGACCTCTGACCCCCTGACCCGCGGCGAGCAAAACCAATCACAGCGGGAGCCTTCCTTGCAAACGGGGAAGGAAAACAGCTGTCCGACAAGACTCGGCAGGGAAGGGGAAACGTCCGGGGGAGGGGGACAGGGAGGAACAGACACCTGGAGGAGGCCAGGCAAACAGAAGCTGTCGACAGGGGATGCAGGGGGGACGAGACGCACGAGACGCAACATCGCCATAGTGAACGGAACCCGGGCCAGATCTGCAGCACAGAACCGGGACAGCTGCACCGGGAGGAAGCCTCACAGAGATACAGCGCCTTTATCAGAGGGTTAGCTCACGCTCCAAGCATCTCGGCCCAAAAAAACACGAGCGCACTGGTACCGATACCGCGGGCGAGAGGATAACGCTCCCATTGTGCGGAGTGTTTCTGAGCTTCTGCAGGCTCTGTGGCTGTGTGTACGCAGACCGATTCCCATGTTATGCTTTATCTTAATCACCCTGGAAACGAGGGCTTCCATCAACGTCGCCAGACTGCACTTCCTGCACTTCATTCGTGTCCAACCTGGGGGGGGGGGGTTTGATGAGTTTGGCACTGTACCAATGACAAAGAAAGAGGTCATTAGCGAAGATTTCACTATGTGGGTCACCGCTGCACCTACAGCGACTGACTCATTTCACTGGCGATTCCCTCCCAGCCTCTGTGAGCGAGAGAGAGATCACAGAGCTCCCCTCTGTCTGTCGTCCCGGCAACACCTTTTCATCTCTTTCGTCATCAGACCCCCTCTCGTGCTCCCGCAGCCCCCCCCCCCCGGTCTCCCCCTAATCTCCTCATCGGCACGCTTCCAGATGGCATCAAACTTGCGATCTTCTTTAGTCTTTTTACTTTCTTCTCCGAATGCAGAGGAAGACCTCCCCGGAGAGGCGAGGGAGACGCGGTTAATGAGGAGCGGTAATGAGACACACAGGGGCCCCTCTCTCAGACACACATTACCCAGCTCACCTGTGCACTGGTCCCGGGTGCGAGCAGCCCAGAGGCCAGGAAACACATCAGGTACAAACACCGCCGCACTGCCTGCATCCAAAACCCAGACGAAATACTCAGCCTGTGGCCCGTGGGGCAATCAGGGAGTGTGGCAGCAGTCTACCGTAGTGGTGGGGAGCAGGGCTCATAACCAAAAGGTCACTGGTTCGATTCCACCCTGGGGCACTGCTGTTGTACCCTTAGGCAGGACACTTAACCGACAATTGCCTCAATAAACATCCAGTTGTATAGAAGGATAAAATTGTACGTTACTCTGGATAAGAGTGTCTGCTAAATGTCAACAATGTGATGTAATGTAATGAACCACGCGGGTCCTGTTCCCCAGACTGGACCTGGTGGGTAGAAAGATGGTCCACACAGAGTCAGAGCGCTGTCCCGGGGCACTATGGGAGAAAGGGCCGGCCGAGTTTTGCATCAGTTAATCAGGCGCTGTAAAGCAATGCCAGAGAACGAAGCGTTGATAAAGATCAGCCTACTCCAGCTTACACCACTTAGACCTCTGGCAATGAGTTCACAGCAGGGTAACTCTTAACACAGCTCCCTGGGTTGGAGACAGGGAGGGAGGGAGGGGGAGAGCAAGAGAGGCAGACACGTACACACACAAGCCAGCTCTGTGTGGCAGAGGTGATGATCTCCAGCCTCTGGGTGCTCCAGTGTCTGCTCTTTTTCCTTCTACAATTACCACAGCACCTTGATTGTTTTTAATTGGAACCTTTGTTTGATGTCACCGGGTCCTCGGGGGGTATCCGTGACGGACTGAAATGAATCTGAGAAATACCTCAAAGGTCTCAGGCCCTCCCCACGCTTTCTCCACAGTCTCCCTCCTCAAAAAGCAGGGGGTGTCTCCTGACCCAGGAAACCGACGGGGGTTCTGGACACAGAGTCTGCCCTGGTCAACGGAGGGGGGGTCCCAACTCTGAGAGGCAGATTAAACTGTCCTGGGGAGCCCCAACCCCCCTCCCAGCTGAGACTGCCCCGGCCGCTCTAATCTCTGCCTGGTAAATCCCCCTCCATTCAGCCACTGCGCTCTCTGCTCGGGCTAAAGACGCACAGTACAGACACAAAAGCTGTTTATGTGTTGCAGCGAGGCGGGGGGGGGGGGGGAGAGTGTGTGACTGGAATGAGAATATACTGCAAGGAGGAGAAAAAAAAAAGAAACTAACACGCACGCACACACACACACACACACACACACACACAAAAAAAGCCCTTCAACACCCCTCCTCTATACTCCAGTGCAAATCCTGACCCACTTGGAATACAGAGCCAGGGCTGCTACTGGCTTTCATTAGGAGGGTTTCATTTCGGGGTGTCAGAGTTGCGGTGGGGAGTGAAAGGGGGTGCTGAAAGAGGCGGGGGCCAGACGGACGGGGGGATGGCAGAAGAAGAAAACCCTTCTGCAGACACTCATTCATGTCCCAGCTGTGGAACCATGGGGACAAGCACACCAGCACCACCCTGCTGATTGACCAGAGGCAGTTAACTTCCAGTCTGAGGGGTTAACTGCCCCCATTTAATGCTTCAAAATGAAGATTTGCAGTCATTACCATCCAAAAAAACCACCAGCCACCAGTCACACCAGAACTGCCTGATTCTGTAAGAGCAGCAAGAACATTCACAACAGACTTTCCTTACATTGCAGATGAGCATGTACTGCAGTTAAGACAGAAAAAATTTCACCTTTAACCCTTTTCTATATCTTCAGCTGTCTGGTGGAATAACAATGGCAGTGACAGATACACAGGAAACAGACTGACAGAGATTGACTGGCTTTGACTGACTTACTCTCACACTTTAAACACGGAGAGCAGCCTCAGACTACACGCTGTTCAACGACTATTCAAATGTGGCAAAAAAAGAAAAAAAGATGAAAAAAGACCATCAAAAAGAGGAAAAAGAATAAAGACGGGCTGACACCTCTCCAATCTCCCTCACGGTAATTATCTCCGCAGCGCATTTTCACACCATCAGAGGAGCGGGAGACAGAGATCAAAAAGAATCTTTTAAGAGCGCGGTCTGGTCTGCGGCTCGTCCCGTTCCTCCCTCGTCTGGCGGAGAGAAGGAAGGGGAAGCTTTAAAAGTGGAACAAAGGTTTTCCCCCCTCGATCCGCTCTGGGCGGACCTGTCCTCCGCACACGAACACGGCCGCCAGACACATCAGCCACCGTGACCGAGCGCGGGGGGAAACAGAAAAACTGGGCCAGTGTGCTAAAAATGCAAATCTCCTATCTCCCGAAGACACGCAGGCCGAGTTCACTCACGAAACCCCATTTTATAGAGGGTGAGAATGAGAATGAGGGACACGGGGAGAGAATGAGAGAGAGAAAGAGAGAGAGAGAAGGGAGAGAGAAAATGAGACAGAGAGAGAAGGGAGAGAGAGGGAGAGTAGGTCCTTGATTAGCTAATTAGGAAGCTAGTTAAGTCATTAACACATAATGCAACTCTAAGCTTTGCCTTTCTTCTTTTTAATTGGAAAGGGCCTTGCCTGAGGCAGAAGGCAGTGATGAAAAGAACACTGCTCCTGTTGTGCCTCACCCTGCTCTCGCCCAGTGTGTGTGTGTGTGTGTGTGTGTGTGTGTGTGTGTGTGGCTCGTTAAATCTCTCAATCACAGCTTTTAATTCCTGATCTATACAGAGGCTCGGAATTGGAAGGGGGAAGCTGAGCTGGGGGAGAGGTGATTACGTGTGAGCTTCCCCTTATTACTGTACTGTATAATCCTGTTACACACTATGGGGCTACACTACAGCCCCACATATCCACTGCGCTTTAGATAGACAGACAAAAGAAGGGGTTTCCCAGGGATGTATGGCTGGAAGCTGGAGCTCAAACCGGTAACAGAGGCCCAGATGGCCCGTGGAATCAGAACCAAGCTCAGTGTCTATACTGTAAAGCAGGGGTGAACTGCTCAGCAAACAGACGTGTTGTAAAAGATGTTTGCTTTTCAGCCTGGAGAGAATCACCCTGTTTCGGTTTGGGGACAGGCAGCCAAGAATGCTCAGCAAGGACACTGTCAGCAACCCCCTCCCCTCTCTCCTTCTCACCTCCATTCTCCATGTTTATCAATAAACTCTTCTTCTGCACACACCCTGACCCAGATCACTGGCACGCACACGGGTCAGATAACATACTGGTGCTGGTCCTCTTATGCACCAAGATATACCATCAGGGTCACAGCACTCTACTGGTCTGGGTTCCAGAGTGAGGGTGTAACTGGGGAGGTGGATCTTGAGTGGCAGTACCAATCACTGTCCCTTTCTGCCCCATGCCCTAATTAACGAGAGAGAGTCTCAAAAAAGGGAGACCGTAAGACTGGTTTTAGAGACACAAAGCTTCTCCTACCCCGTCTTCACTGCGCTGCTTCCTGCAGAGGACAAACAGCCCTTAATTTGCATTTCGTACGCAGAGAGGGAGGCAGGCCGTGGAGAAGCGAGACTCTTTCACATCAGAAAGCCCTGACAGACAGACTTCTCCTGTCTGCAGAGGAGCCGTACCAGGGGGTGAAATTAAAACGAAAACAAAAGAACTGCCTTAAAAGACTTGTGAATATCGGCCTGCATTATGTATGAAGCCAGGCTTGTGTGCTGGACCCCAGCCGTCAGCGCATGGACAGCGCTGCTGGTACACTGTCGTTTAGCTCAGCGGACAGCGGTTTCGTCTTGACTGCTGCTTCTCAGCTTACTATTTTTGTCCTCTAAAAGCAAAAGGGATATGAAAACATCATGCATTTCTGACTTCCTCTAGGATGAACCCTTGAGAACCGTGCTCTGCCGCAGAGAACCAGGTTATAGTAATTGGGCCCCCAGTTCCACCCTTCACCGCACACAGTGCTGCTTCAGGTCACGATCACAAAAAAAAACCCACACCCATCTTCGGATGGAGATGTTAACACCAAAGCATGAACCCTAACAGCAGCCTGCTCAAGAGCACGCCATTCCAACCTGCTGTTTTGTTTAAAACACAGCCCAGGTGAAGCGAGCTGCATCACCCCTGCGGTTTGCTAATCCCACCGAAAAATCTCTTCACTATCTTGTCGTGACGCCAGCTCTTCGCTTACACATTTTCTGATAACAGACACAGATCATTCGGTTAAGGCATCCGTACGAGATAGAGACCCGTGGATCTGTGAGATGCCCGCTTCTACGCCTGTGTCCACCAGCAAAAAAAAAAAAAAAAAAGATCTGGCTCTCGCTCAAGCAAAATAAATAAATGAGCTGTGCAATAACAATTCGGAGGGGGGAGACAGACCTGCTTTGTATGCTGAGCACAGAATCTGAGTGGAAAACCACAGATCCGATCAAAGTTTAAAAAAACCACGATCCTTTATCACACAGGCCTCAGAATTCGAATCTGGGAGAGCAAACACCGTTCCATTCAAATTCTAAGTGCGTACGTAAATATCACTCCATTTTCTTTTCCCTCTCTTTCCCTCCCTCCCTTTTCCACCCATTCTCCTCTCTCCCCCTTTCTTCTCTCGCTCTCTCTCTTCTCTCCCTCTCTCACTCTTTTTCGTTTTTCTCTGTCTCACTCTCTCATCAGGAATTCCAGGAATCCGAGTCCGCTGGCTCTCAGTTCGCAGGCCCCGCTGTGTTCACAGCAGCCCAGAGCAGCCACAGAAATCCCCCCCCAGGGGAGAGAAAATACCCTCACAGAAAGCAGCAAAAAGATTTAATAATTCAACCGTGAGGGGCTATTCTCAAGCATTCACAATGAACTCCGACCGGCAAACGACACCTCTGCAGGGTTTCCGCAGCTGGAACGACTGCTGCATTTTTAAAGTGTCAGACACCCCTGCGGGGGGTATTAATCATAAATCAATAATCAAAATCACGTTCAACGCCGTGAGCCACAGTGGGCATCCAGGCCTGGCCCACAAGCAGGCAAAGTGGGAAAAGTAAGACATACATATAACACAATCCAGTGAGGGGCCTTCTCAAGGAAGAAACAGACTCCCAGGCCACCATAATTGTAATCATATGTTGGACTGCTTGATTGTAATACCTGCACACAGTTCAGTTACGGGGGGGCAGAGGGGAGAGAGGGAACACACACAGATCACACCACACACACACACACACACACACACACACACCGTCACCCCTGCACTTATTATCGAATTACCGCCCAAACTGCCTCATAATGATGGGAATTTTACCACAGTGCGTCTTCCAGTCAGGATTGGGTGAGTGTTGTAAACCGTAATTAAAAGCTCCGGGAAGGATAACGCACCACCCGACCTGCGCCAAAGACAGTTAAACAAAACCTGAGCCCGGCGAAGAATAGTGCACAAACCCAAGGGGTCCCCACACAACATAAGATCAGGCCAGCTCAAGCCAAGTCAAAAACAAACAAAATCGTGGGTTGCAATACAACCCCTGGCTTTAACACAACCAGTTTTACACACAAATGAATAGTGTACTCTGTCAGAGCTGTGCTGGGTAAATAGTCAGTACAGTCAATCACCCTCAGAGGGTCAGAGGGGAAAATGTTTCAGGCCATGAGAAGAAGTGGAAAAAAAAAAATGATCAACAAATCAGTAATCTTCCATGAAGAGATTTTAAATTTAGAGTTAATTTTCTATCTTTTTACTTGCTTGCAGAGTTTGCTCCGTCCTGGAACAGGTCTAGGGATCTGACTATGCACTTACTCTTTCTCCATCTTGTTTTTGCTCTCAGCTGGAAAACATTAAGTCGGTCAGCTGAATCATCAGCCCAGACTGAGGGAAAGACAGAGGCCTTTGACCCCCGTAAGTGCCACCTCGGACATCACGCGTGGAACACTTGTCATTTCAAAACAGCAGTTCTCCACAGAGAGCTTTTTTTTGCCCACCTCAGCACACAGCTGGAAGCAGAGAACTGGAAACACAACAAGTGGAACGTTTGGTATGTGGAAAATTGTAGAAACGTTACTGAAGCAGCTGGCAGCCAACTAGGCTTTTGTCAGCAGTCAAACTTACTACTTTTTTTTTTATAGAGCAGCTAGCACAAGCTACAGGTATAAAACATTAACACGATGAATCATTAAACAGAATAAAATGCTAAGAGCACAAAACCAGCACAAAGAAAAACTTGCTTGCATCTTGCTGGCTGCTTGAGGCTCTGTTCTAGAATTCTTCCTCCAAGCTTCTAAGAACGCTGGCAAGTTCGCTAGCCACAGCCCTGTCCAACAGGACAGCAGTAGAGCTTTCGCGGGTCACTCTCGGCCACGCAGTGATGGATCATCTGCCACAGAGCTGTGTAAACTAATCAGGCCTGCAGAAGTCTGGGCCGTGATCTATCGGTGTATGAATGAGCTGCGGTTCTGTTAAGAAGCGGTCATATCAGCAATAACCCATCCTTCAAGCCTGAGCAATTTCCCCCTGCGAGGAGGTTTTTGCGGAGAAGGGTTAAGTAGAGATGATGGGGGCTCACTGAAAGCTTTGACAGAGTCTCCTGACAAAGTGCACTTCTTTTATTTCCCTGCACACTCAAACACAAACATAGAAAGAGGGAGAGAAGGGAAGAGAGAGAGACAACCTCAGAGACCCTAACATACAGAAAGGGGGACCTTCACAGATACAAAGGGACCTTCACAGATGAAAAGAGGGAGGGAGGAAGGGAGAGCAATAGACCTTCACAGATACACAGGGAAGAAGATGGCAAAGAGAAACCTACAGACAAAAAGCCAATCTATTTTCTCTGTGCCCCTCCTTATACATCTCAACCTCTTATTCACCCTCCAAAACAAGCAGCTAAACTTCTGCCTGCTGACACCCACACAGAGGAGCAATGTGCCGGGGACCTCCACCTCGTCCTGCCTTCCCGTAACCACCCCCCCGCCCCCACAGACCTGGAAACCCCATGGGCAGGTGTGCTCTGTGTGGCTGTAACAGGGGGCATGATGCAAAACCCCCATGAGACTCACACTACAGGTAATGAGTAGCTTGCACCACCCACAGAGACACACAGGCAGTGAACAGCATAGTGTGATGGAAATGAAGCACACACACACACATATACATACATATATTATTTCATGGTCATACCATGGTAACAATTGGAAAAAAAATATGAACATGGCAGCATTCTACAGGTTCAGAATCCTCTTGAGCGCTCCAACAGGTTCTGTTACATCGTGCCTTTTCATTTTTCTTTTTCTTTTCTATTTTTGGTGCACACTAATTAACCCAATTTGCTCATGGAGGGGAAAAAAAAACACAAATAACAGATGGCGGTCAGATGGGCAAGTATTTTTAAATGCATTAATCAGTACAGAGAGAGTTCACTGAACCCTGAGTTAACTGTAGGGCATATGGACTTTTTGCTTAAGAGGAAGTGTAAGTGCAACTACCCAGAGTACATCCGTATGCAAAACTCTGCTTAGCCTACATCCTCTGTACGAAAGCAGACGGCCAGACAGGCCACGACAGCACGCCTGCCAGTACCTCTGCTGCTGGCTTGTGGGGCTCTCAAACACACTGACAAAGCAGACTGCTGCTGCTGCTCCTTGTGTAATTTCAAATCCTCCGTAATCCCGATTCAGTTCCACCCTTGCGGTGAGACATATGTCGGTTTTCTGCATGCTGTCCCGGAGGGAACGGAGGACATCGCCTGCAGGTGCTAGGCACAGTCTAGCGAATCCAGCTTTGTTTGATTTGGCCTGTGGCTGTGGCATCCAAATTGGGTGGTCATCTAACAGAGGCCACAGCAACGCCACTGACTGTTTGGGTTTGTGGGAGTGGGTGAACACACGTCAATGGTTCATGAGGGGCTGAAACTGCAACAAGCAAGCAGGAAGACAGTGTGAAGAAGTGCCTCAAACAGGCATGATCCTATTACTGAAAATTAATGCCAAATCAACATACCACTTACACCTATATCTGTTATACAACACAGCTTTGTTTTAAGATGGGGTGACCCACCAGACTGTTTTTGCAATAGCTGGAGTGCAAAAAACTCCAAGACTGTAAAATGATCTAAGTTTATATATTGCTGGTGTTGACCCGAAGTTTTGATGCCTCCAAGCAAAAAAAATCCTGAAAGTCACTTCAGAAAATGTCATTTTCACAGAGATTTATGTGGCATCCTCAAGCTGGTGCCATTTCTGTCAAGCAGACTCCTCCCTTCACCAAGCAACAAGCTTCAAGCTGAACACAGCAACATAGCGCAAAACTCAGTCCCAGACTAGCTGGAAGTGAGAAAACGGAGGCTAGCTCCCGGGCACTGTGGGAGAGCAGTAGCCAGGCCTCCCTCCTCCTCTCCGTGAGACACACACACAGTACCAGAGCACCTGAGATGGAAGGGATTCACAACAACACGTATGGACCAATCACTGCCATCTTCCTGCCCCATGGGCACCTGCAACCTTTCAGCTGCCTCAACACGGTGCAGAGAACTAAGCGTAACCAATGGAAACAAATACTCTGAGTTCTAGAATGTCACAGCCACCCTCCCCATTATGACTTCATTAAGAGCCCTGCAGAAATTCCACAAAGTGAAACCATATGGAGGGACACTCGACCACCGTTTGATCCTGACTCTCAGGAAATGATCCAGACACTCAAGAAACAATGTCATGAGAGTTTCATCTCCACCTAACCTGTAAGGTGTTGCTCAAGATCAAAGGCACAGTACATCTGAATCGCACTTTCATCAAAAAATACCTATGTATTTTAGGTCTTTAACAGCAAGAGTGAGACTGAACATTTAGAACCAGCTTGTTTTCCTGAGTTGTCAGAGTGATATTTTCCAAGCACGACTCACCACTGTGGAAGCAAACAAAGCCTGTTGTGTCACACCTCAGCTGACTGCTTATGGGAAGGAGGGCACTAATGAGGGGTTCAAGCGACAGAAACAAATCTGCAGGTGTCAGATGACAGACTGTTGAGACCCTGCCTGGGCTTGCACACTTGCACCTCCCAAAAGTGCAGACCGTAGGGCAGGAAGTCAGTTAAAATCCCCCAAAAATTACCCTCTCCTATCTGAAATCTTCAATTCCCTGTTATTACAATAATTAACAAAAACACATAATAATCTCATCAGCAGCCTGCACTTGCAAAGTCTGTTGAATTTCAACAGCTGCAAGCAGTGTTTCTTCTGTTACATTTGTGCCATTTCCGTGGTGCACCACTATTTACATGAATGGAGAGAATGAAACCCCATAATGCCAGGTGGACCACCCACATCGCTGTAGACATGAGCTATTAAAATCAGTTATGATTTTACCTGAAGTGGGGACCTTGCTCCTGCTGCATTGTATGGATCTATGTTTCTCCTTTATCGACCCTCTGCTCCAGATACCCCCTCACTACTCCCACCCACCCACCCACAACCAACAACTCAGCCGCTATTTCACAGCTGAACTTACCCTTGACGTATTAATATTTACTACTGTAAATATTACTGTAAATATGTTACTGTCCCTGTCTTCATACTCTGACCCAGATATGGGTATTTACCGGTTCTGCTTGCAACTGCTAGCGAGACGATAACGGCAACAAACGTTGCTTCCATATCAGTTAGGTTAGGGACAATCTTCACGCCAGTCACCTTTGAGGATGAACGATTGCTTTAGAAAATAATTTTCTGCACCCTGAAATCCGGGAAACCCATGTCAACACGGCCGAAAACCTGTGGCTCTCAAGTGCAACCTGAGACCAAGCTGAATGTTCCAGTGGTTCGTATTTAGTACACACATCATGCCAAACGCCCGCAGAACCAGCAATCCCCCACATCCAAAGCATGCGAATATGACCACACGCTTAGAGGGTATGTTTGGCTGTAATTATCCCTGTGAAACGTACAAGACAGGGCAAGCACGCAAAATATCAAACAGCTGCACACTAGAAACATCTCCACGCCATAGGTTAAATAGAGCAGTAAACAAATAATCATTCTGTTATCAGTGATGCATTCAAACTCTTTAAATCAATCGCTGCTCTATCCAATCATTGCGGTAATCGTTTTGTGCAGGTGACGTGGTACCCGTTGTAGAGACTGAAACGGTAACCTCGTCTGCTAATAATAATAATAATAATATTAATAAGGAAGAAGAATGTGAACCTTACACATATTTAGTTCGTTACTGATAGCCACACGTGAGAGAATATGACATTTATATGTTCGGATATCCGAACACAAGCACAGGCAGACGCCGAAGATAAAACTACAGCTGAGTGACGAGCTACCACATCCATTTCCCGCATATTCCCAGAGCTGGCAATAATGTTCTACCTGGACGACGCGGTGGCGAAGTCTCCGCCATCCAGCAGTCGGATCTTGCAGAATAGAACTCCATTGACGAAAGGCACCGCCGTCAGCTCCTCCAGGGTAAAATGAGTCTGGAACTTGAACTTCTTTTTCTTCGTTAAAAACGCCATTGATAAAAGAGTCCTGTGACTGTTTGACTAATCGATATTTGATGCTCGGAATGACTTCAAAATAGTAACTAAAATTGGCTAAAACAAAACAGACTTGAAACAAAAGACGATAAAACAAATAAAAATATAGTTAAAAAAAGCGAGTTTCGCCTTCGTAGCTCAAAAGTCCGAGACGGTTTTAATCAGGAGCTTGGAAATTTTTCTTGAAGGTTCGGTTTTGGTTCAGCATCTCTTAACTGCGCGCTGTACAGATTCTGTGAAGATCTGTGTCAAAACATAAATAAACAAGTTTATTATTACGAAAGAAAACGTTATAAGTCATTGTCATGCAACAAGTTCAAAATAAACAAATAAATCATAAAACCATATTTTGTAAACCGCTAACACTATAACTTCTACACTTAAGCAAATGTTCTTAGTAGCTAGCTAGCTACTGATCCTGCGATGCATTTCTATAGCAAGCGAACTGTTAGCTCGCGTTAGCTATCTAGCTAGAGTACTAATGACAAAAAGGTTCCTTTATCCAAACGCTGTTTCCTCCCGCTTTGTCTTAATTGAATAGCTATCTACATACCTCGGGATCATCCGCCTTGCGATGCCGTTTTGTGTCACGTCCGAAAAATAATCAAATTCTTGCAATGGTCTTCTCCGGTCATACCGAGGTGCAGCAGAAACACCAGCGCGAATCGACGTTCCCGATGAAATGCGAGCTAGCTAGGCAGCTACAGTCCAAATGGCTAGCTACCCAATTCCTATTCCACGATAACGCAATAAGATCGTGTGCAGGTAATTCGCTATCAGTCGCCAACGTTGCCAAAAGATTGATCCCGTTTGTTTAGCTTGGTTAGGCTGAGTGGGGAAAACTGCGGCGAGGGAAAGACAAATCTTTTCCAGATTTCTTCTTATGCAGCCGAGCACGTCCCCAAGACCTCAAGGCTGTTTTGGATGAAATGAATATTGGAAAAGTAAATCAATCTGGTAGCAAAAGACGGGAGGGTATCCCGACACGGCTACTACAGCCGCTCTCATCAACGAGCTAACTGGTCTGCACATTGAAGTGCGGAGCGAACAGGCATAAATCCTCCTCCCTGCACCCGAAAACTCGCTAAGCGCCGCCTACATGTCACTAACGCGTCACTAACGCGGTATGGTCTCTTGCGTGAAATCCTCTGTCCACGTAGTGCAGGGTCCCGGGTTCGGTATCTATAAATCATTACGCAGATCGTTATTAAAATGGAAATATTTGATCTGATTGGTCGATCGATCCACTGTGGTCCGGTAGATACTATTCTAAATATGGAGGCACTGTTCAGATTCAGTTGAAGGCCCTCCAACTGGTAAAATAAACTGTGACAGTACTTTAAATGTCTGTTAAAAATAAATTAGGTTTACTTTCAAAATGTACTGCTCCTTGCGTAATATCACAACATACATTGCATATACAGACGCAGTGCTATATTATCACAACATATAGCTTAAATATTGATATTTATACAGACGGGAAAACATGTGGTCTATACAAAATTTTAGTAGCTAAGGAAAATATCCCTGAACACAAAAGGCACCACAGTGTGTTACTTTGATGACAAGATATTTTTGTCTATAAGCTGTTACAAATTTTCAGCTCAAACACATGATCTATACAAAATTTTTACTAGCTAAGGAAAATATCCCTGAACATAGAAGACACTACAGTAGGCCTATTTTATTAACACAAGATATCTTTGTAAGCAGTTTCCATTTTTCAGTTCAGTATAGTTCAAAGTAACGGTCAATTGCTGTCTTAATCTGTGAGTTTTCATTTGTGCTTTACTGTTTACAAACCCCAGCAAAGGTTATTTCATAAGCACTGTGTAAGCACTGATACTGGAGACATTTAAATACAGCGGAGAATCGGAACATGGACCAGTGAACTAGACGATTAAATGTAGACCATGATGACCAGGCCATAGTTCATTTTACCACAGGCTGATTCAAAGCTATTTGATTAAACGTTCAGTTTTAATGAATACAGTATGTACATTATTCATTTAAAGAATCATAAGTAGGAATCTAATGGCCATATTTTGTTAAATGAGGTTCATTTCAACATACAAGTCATGAGGCCTGGGAGCAGTAGAATATGCTGACAACTTGTGGTTTCTAATCACATAATTGGTAAATAATGATCCGCATGGCCATGCTGTAAGGTTTAATGTACAGTGTTTGATAAGAGCTAAATCTTGCCAGGCCTTCCTCATTAAAGGCTACCAAATCGGGTAGCAAAAGGAAGGTGTCAAATGCAATTTTATTTTGGTGTATAGTGCCCTCCCCCGTTAAGAGATGGAAGTGCCACCCTTTCGTCATTCTCATAAGGTTGGGTGCACCACATCTCTGGTTACCAGTTTAAGCTTGACATATACGCCACGTCCACAAAAGCAAAACTCTGTGCAACATATACCTTTGCGACTTGTGTGCTGTAGGTACGGTTTTTCGTTCAGCGGTGTTTGCTGCTGTTGTTTGCACGGGTCGGCCGTAAATCAATTAATCGTTTAATCAACCAGCCACTCATTTTAAAGCGAACAATGGATCATTTAATCAATCAGTCGTTTAATAAATCAATCCGGCATTCAAACAACGACTTAATCAGACTAACGTGTTTAGCTCAGTTTAACACTCTTCACAACTGAGTTGATACAGAGCGCTGGGGAACACATATACTTTATTTCGTACCCTTTATTACTTTAGTGGCATCCACATCTAACGTCAGTCTATATCAAAATGTTTAGAAAGGGTAAAACACATCTGATCAGAAAATACGCACAGTACACTACTGTCTTTCCGTAATGAGAAAATCGGAGAATTTCTAATGAGAACCTCAGGTCTCCCACATGCGTGAACAGGCTCGCACTTACACTATAGCCCTTAACAGCGCTCTTCTTTGCAATATTTGCTTTTGATAGACTTTAAAAAAAATTTAAAATGGTTTGCAACACTTGAATCCAGCGTGTTGTATAGCTGACCAGGAAGAACCAAATTCAGCACAATAAATTGTTTTATTCTAATAAACCACAATTTCCACCACAATGGCTATTAATTCCCTGATAGACCCCAGTAAAATATTTTAAAACATAACATACCAGTTACCTGTTCTAAAAAAAAAAAGTTATTCCTCACAGAGTTTTATTGTAATGGAATTATATTTGCTGACAGCATCCTAATAATACACTGATTTAAGGATCCTGACCTGATCAGGGAAATGTTATTTCTTGATTTACCTTTTACTATGGGTAAATTCTATAAAATGCATATATTATATAAATTATATAAACTATAGCTATGTTCTTGTTCTTTCTGCCTTACCTGATGCCCTATATTGCAGCAAACCAGAGGCTGAAGGCAATATTTATCTCCATATTTGCTGCAGACACCTATGCTTTAAATCATGTAGTAAGCAAATTTTACCACTGTTGAAAGTAAGATGGCAGTCAACAGTGTGTGTAGTGCTTTATTATTTTTAATTAGCTAGCTCACAAGCCGTGCCATTTTGCTGATGCCTTTATGTTGTGCAATTATAAATCCAAAGGTATTTATGTGCCACCTCATATTTTTTTGTAAATTTTTTAAAGCATTTCTTAAGCATGCTTAGTGGGAACACTTAAGCATTTCAGTAAGAGAGAGATCAACTGAGTAGCTGCATTTATTTAGTTCAAAAGAAAAAAAACATAGAAAATCAAATACCTCTATCAAAATATCTTTGAATTTCTACATATTTTTTATAACTGTTACATATATCAATGTTGAGCAGGTTGTGAAGCAGGTAATGCATTGTATCATTCATACAGAATATGTTCACTGATTTCCTGTGCACTATTTTCATTCATCACAGATGGTACATGTGATATTGGTGTACATTCTTCTTCAATGTGTAGCAGAAAATAATTGGCAAGAAAAGTATGCAGGTGTTGTTAACAGCACTATGTATCAGTATAAATTAGGCTAACATGTTTCAGTGGTGTTCTGAACTCAAACAGGGCCATGGAATCCAACCTTATATTATACCGTTATTTAATGTATTTTAAATCATTTATTGGTTTATCACATAAATAGAAGACTTCACTTTAAAAAGTTTGCCAATTATACCACACCTTTTTAAGGGCACTGAAAATAAAGCAACTTCTTTTTTACCTTGAAACCTCACAACAGACCAACCTAACCACGTAGGAAATCATACTGTATTACAGTACTTAATAAAAACAGTCTCACTTCAAATGTGTGTAACAACAGTCATAACTTAATTTTTCAAGCTTTTACACTGCAATGCGTTTCCATAGGTTTCTTTCGTATTTCCCTTTTCCGGGTCCACCGTCCTAGACGCTGGCCTTTTTGTCTGTCCCCCCCACCTCCCTGCCCCCCGCCTTGGTGCCTAATTCCCGTCCTCCGCCTGCTGTGGGGGGTTGGCCTTGGGGTCCCCGCCGTCCGACAGGGGCCCCGCGGCAGAGTTGCTGGCGGTGCTCTGGAGAAACTTCCGGAAGTCCTTGAGGGCGGGGCGGAGCATCTGTATGAGGGCGATGAGGGCGGCCTGCGTGCCCTCCAGCGCCTGGGCCTGCCGCTCCTGGGCGCAGGCCTGGGCCTCCTGGGAGCGGCGGATCATCTGCAGCAGGTCGTTCTGGTTCTCCAGGTGCTGGGCGATCTCCCGCACGTGCAGGTTGGTCACCCGCTGCTCCTGCAGCAGCTTGGCCGAGTTGAGGGCGATGCGGCTCTTCAGCTCCTGCGGCTTGATGGAGCACTCCGCCTGGGCCGTCAGCATCTCCACCGGCGTCTCCGTGGTGACAGCCACGGGCGTCTCCGTCGTGCAGTACTCCACCACCCCCTCCTCCAGAGTGTGGTAGGTGGTCTCTGCTGCAGTTACACAGAGGAAAAACCCAACAACACATCAGGGGCACAAACATAAGCCTAAGGGTCTTTGCTAGCTTCCCATCACCATTGGGGCGGCAGTGTAGCATAGTGGGTAAGGAGCAGGACTCGTAACCGAAATGTTACCGGTTAAATTCTGCACGGTGGCACTGCTGCTGTACCCTGGGATAAGGTACTTAACCTACGATTGCCTCAGTAAATATCCAGCTGTATAAATGGATAACATTGTAGAAGAAAACCTGTAATTGCTGTAAGTCGCTCTGGATAAGAGCGTCTGCTAAATGCCAATCATGTAATATAATGTAAATTTCCCCATTCAAACCAAAACATTCAACTTCACTAGAACACATGTCATGCTGACACTTAGCACATGCACATAGATGCAAAACTGCAGAATATCATAGCCTGTACTTTCATAAGTCATGGTGTATTATATATTTTATGTTGCTTCAAAGTAACATCAGGATACATTCAGTACTTCGGTAAACCGGGTCATGAATAGCAATAAAGGCTTAAACAGTTTCACCAATTGCTGACAAAACTGTGTGCAACTTCATGGCCTATCAGTATAGTGAATGCTCACGACAGGTACCTATACAGGGAGCTACCTGGCTAATTGTCAAATGTTACAACAATACTAACAATACGACAACTGCTAGAAAGATGCTTACCTTCGAGTGTTTTCTGTACCTCGCAGGCCGCGGCAGAAGCAGTCTGGATATCTATGAGTTAAATATACAGAGAAACAATTACTTATCTTTCACGGGGAAGTTTCTACGCTACCTTCGTAAATACCGTCCAATCAAACACTGCTCCGCCCCCAACGAACGAAAAACTCTTGGGGGGCGTGTCGCTGAAAGAGCGAGCCCGTATTAATGTTGGTTGCGCGGGATTTTATGAGAATTTTACAGCAAAGGGTGATCATTGTAGTTCAAGAGGTACACAGTGGGGATGTCCGGAACAGTGGGTTGTCGAAGCAAAACATGTATAGTCACGTATAATCAGGTTGCAACTGTATTTCTCATCGTTCATGTTTCAGTGCAATTCAACAGGATATACATTTGTTCTGCTTGTCAACAGATCCTAACAATGAACATGGCTTGATCATTTTAAAATTTGCGGTGCTGCTTACAAACTTCTGCCAAAAGCGACGCGCTGTATTTAGCATCCGCTGACTTAACAAACCGGCGAACAGTGACACAACTTACTCTGCGTTAGCGTTACCGTGGTAGCCGAGCTCATGGGCACGGGCACGGTGATCTCGGTGCCACCATCCCCTGCAGGTAGGCTGATGATTGTCGCCTCTCCCAGGAGGTTACAGATCCGCTGTTGCATGGAAGTGAGGATGACGGGGACCGAGGTGCAGTCGCCAGTCCCCTCCATAGCCGCCCGTGCCTGGGCCACCTTCCGCCGGACCTCGGTCTTCAGGTCGGACCACTTCTTCTTTACCTCGGCGAGTTCTCGCTGACAGGTAGTTACGGCGTTGACTCTCTTCAGTATCTCTACCCATGCGTTGTTTTTGGTGATGTGAGTGACTCCAGCATTGAAGTGGTTAACTAGTATGTGCTTTTGTTTCTCCATTTCCTCCACTATAATTTCCACCTCCCTCTCCGAGAAATTCATTTTTCTCTTTTTGGCCTGGGATGCCATATTAATTAGAAATTACTCTTTTTAAAGAATAAATGTGCGTAGTATACGCAAAAATAGTAGGGTTTTCTCAATAGAACTGCGCAACGTAATGGCTTCTAGAATCGACTTCTTCCTCCTGCAACAACGCTTACGCCCGTAATGGCCCAAATCCCGCCTTTTCAGACACGCCGCATTCTCATTGGCTGCATCCTGGAGGTCGAGCACAATGTCGGCATTACTATTGGTGGACATCAAAATCAATCACGCGTAACGTAGGTGCCGTACAAGCTAACGCGTCAGGAGGGAGACAACTGGAGAAACGATTTTCGGCAGCAAGAAGTGTTAAATGTATTTATGTGATTAAATGTGTATTTTATTTATGTGTTAATATCGTAGACTGCGTTTCCACAGTGACGGATTTCAGAATATTTTGCAGGATTCAACAGCAATATTAATATCTTTCAATTTAAATTTATTTACTTTTTAGGAGAAAATTCTGTCGAATAGGACGGCTGAATCGAGTCCTATCTAACTGTGGGCGCATGCAGTCATATCCGTTAAAATACTGCCTCGTTAATGTTACAAATATCAACCTACACGAAACATTACTGCTGTTTTTGTCTTTCACGAGCCGAACATGTGTCCATGTTTGGTTACCAAAAATAATTCATGTCAAACTGATCATGTTAATCTGTGTAGTGATGTGACTCTGCCAAGGCCATGTGCACTGTACCGTGATATTTGTCCAAATTTACATTGACGATGTTTACAAATAATATTCGCAAGGGGGCGCAAGAACACAGATGTTCGTTGGAGTTGCGTGAAATGTGTAAAAGTAGAGACAGTCTTCTCTCGATGTATTTGTCTTAACAAAGAAAGGCTTTATTTCTACATGTAGTAGTATATTACTGTAACTTTGACTCGCAGACGTTTTATATACAGCTTGTTTGACTCGCAGACGTTTTATATACAGCTTGTCTAAGTGAGAAAGGCTTTTTTATCGTTAGACACCAGTTTTTAATTGCTAGTAACTTAACGCAAATTATATTTGCCAATGATCTCAGATAAGCATGCTGAAAAGTAAGAGTCTGTTTACTAGCTAGTTAACAAATAGGATCCCTTGATACATGTAAAATAATCTAAGATCATCCTATGCCTGAAATAAGTTCATAAGATTCTGGCAAAGCTAAATGATTCCACAAATCCTAACCTGGCCATGCACATGTGGCCAGTGGTTCTGGGAAAGGACTTGATTTGGACCTGATTTATACAGAGAACTTTTAACTGAGGTTTCCAGAAAAAGAACACACTCAGATTAAAAGACAGGGAGCAGGATTCAAGGGGGGTGGAGGGGGCCCTCTCCAAAAATACCCTGTAGCTCAGTGCTTACTCAGTGACTTTGCAGAGGTGGAGTTGCCACGGTTACATTGGCAGATGGCATGGAAGAGGAAAAGTATGTGATGTCATCATAATGTTTCAATCAGTAGATTTCTGTGTACTGCTGGAAAAAAGGAGCCTGTCCCCTAGTGTATTGAATCCCAATGAATTAATATGTTTGGATTTGCTTTTCCTATTATTCTTTTGGCTTTGGAGGACCATGAGGATGCATGCTTCAGGGTATAGATTTGTACAACCAGAGCCTTTGTGTCTGAACACAGGACACAAGACAGGGAAGCTACACAACTATCCCCATCTAGGTGGCTTTTCACTCTGCTACTTTTCCTCCACACCTCCCCTTTTTCATGTGTAAAACTGGATGTATAAGTTATTGTTTCAGATGCAATATTAATGTTTTAATAAGGTGCACATCACACTGACTTAACCATTTAGATTTTCTTGATCATTGCCATGTTGATTTACTAAATTCAGTGAGTCTGTGTAGAACCCAGACCTTGAAAAACCAACATTGACTTTTCTCTGTAGCTTTATTGCAGCTGGCTTTATTGCAGTCTGTGGGAAACAGTATGAGCTGGTCTGAAAATTCCCCTCTCTGTGACTGTGTCCTTATGCCCTTGAGTCACAACTTCAGCAGAAGGAGCTGAAATTGTGGATGTCCCCTGATGCAGGACTGGCCAGGATGCAGCAGTCTCAGAGCCTGAGACTGTGGAGGGGACTCTGGCTCTGGAGGGCTCGCTGACGAGGGCTTGATTACATAAGCAGCTTCAGGGGACGGTATGAACTTTGCTCTTCTCTGTGTCTTTCTCAGGCTGCATTCCTCTCTCTCTCTCTCTGGAGTGTGATAAAGCAGACATCAAAGCTGTTCCCTGCCTCATGTCTCACTGCATTTTGGGAAGACGTACTGCAGTGACACCCCCCTGTCTTGCAGGTTTTCAGGAATGGGCGTTGTGAGGGGCAAAACAATAGTGTAAGCGCGGGAAGGTGTGTGGGATTATGGGAGAGCTAGGGGGCCTGGGAACCTGAATCCAGACAGGAGTGTAGAGAGTGGTAGGACTGCTGATGGTGATGGTGAATGTAGCATAGCGCCCTCAACGGGTCTACCATGATCCAAACTGCAACCGTGCATGTAGGTCCAATCACACACTGCCATCTGAGGAAACATAGACGTGAATCTTCTGGTGACAAACCAAATAATTCTGTGCACATGAACTAGAGGGAGAGGCTGATAAATGAAAGAGTAACTCAGCTCAGGCTTGGCATGGTCCCGGCGCCGAAATGTAAAAACGGGTCCCGGTGTTGTACACCGGTGGCGTGAAGGTAAAGACCATTAATGTGTCACATGCACTGGTCTAGGGAGGTAAATTCAGTCCTGTGTATGTTGTTGTGTCAGTGGCTTGTAGATGTTAGATCTTGATGATAGATGAGATGACAGAGTGACTTATATAGGTTACAATTTTATCTAGCTGGCTATATACTGAAGTGATTGTGGATTAAGTACTTTGCCCAAGGGTACAACAGCAGTGTCCCAACAGGGAATCAAACCAGCACCTTTCAGGTATGAGCCCTGCTCCTCACCTCAATGCCACAGTCCTCTCAACTGTGTTTCACTTTGTTTGAGTTTTTCAGTTTAATGTTCAAGTTGTGCTGTCATCAGAGAGAACACAAGGATGATTCATATTCATCCATCATGTTTGAGTGTTTTTATCTTGGATTAGACATTGACATATCTGAGACCCACCAGGCGTGGGCCCATTAGAGCATCTCATCCTGCATTGTGGGTATTGTTAGGTTTGCTGTTTGAATGGTTCAAAATGGGCCATGATGGAAGGCCGGGCAGTTTGCCTGTCTTTGTCGGGGAGCTTGATGTCCTTCATAACGTTCACATGCTGTGATGTCCCAGGACTGAATTTTCAGAGACCGGTTGTTCAGTTGCCTCCCGTGGTGTTGGAGGAGGGCGGAAAATTGCTGGTCATCAAAGCTCACATTGTGCAGAACTGTTTCTCACCTCACTCTCGTCTTTTCTTCAGTTAATGACACTTCTCACCCTTTCACCTTAATCGTGGCAGAGGACATTTTGTATTCTGTGCTTTTTCTCCACAAAAGTGTCAAAAGCATCATGAGTCATTCCTATCCATCGTTTGAGGATTTGGTACAAAGAAATACCCTTCATGCTCAAGAGTGGAGCCGGTGCTTTCAGTGCCAAACTGTTTTCAAGGTTGCCCTTCGCAGTGCCCCACAGTTATGTCCCCTTCAATGACAAAATCCAAGGCTGCACTTTAAGCATGTGAAGTCTGGAGGCAAGCGTTCTGGGATTTTACCTCCTCATTCTAAGCCATGATGGCCTGGCTGTTATGGGTCTGAGTCGTGACTCACTACAACTTTGAACTGTGTTTGTTAAGGGGTCACAGGGTGATCTCGGGCCTGCCTGTCCATATTTTAATAGGTATGGAGCTGTGTGAATTGATACGCACCCTCATGGGGGCGCGACCTGGGTCCCGGTAAGGGATGGAGTGTTGCGTCAGGACAGTGTCTGGCCGGTTATTTATAGCGGTGCCCTGCAGAGCAGGGCCCCATGCTCCTGCTGCAGGGGGATTGAAAGATTGCCAGCCACGGTTTCAGAGGGATGCACGCTGCCCCCTCTTGAGCTATAATTACAGAGATGGGCTTTCACGGGAATCCAGTCGAGTGGCAGCTGACCCAGGGAAAGCCGGTCCAATCTGGCTCCAGTGATATTGGAGCACCCGCTCTGTTCTGGCAAGCCCGGCGCTGAGCTGCTCTGTCGTTGCGTATCTGCTGCAGGGGTTACAGCCAAAGCCAAAATTAATCCAAGAGCAAATGGCGTTATAAAGGGGAAAGTGGTGTGTGATTTTATACATGCAGATTTTCACCTACATTTTCACCTGACACTGTTGTTCATTCAACTTGAATGGAAACACTTCTGTTCTTTTGTGCTGGAAGTCGCTCTGGATAAGAGCATCTGCTAATGAATGTACTGTATTGTAATTTGAGATGTAATGTAATATTTTGAGAATCGGACTTCCAATCTTCCAAAAGAAAAATGACTGCAGAATATGGCCAGTTAAAATGCCGGATGCCAAATGAGCGAACCCACTCTGCAGACATTCACAGGGGTTGACACCATAACCTGGCTGATGGCCATGAAGATGCCGTCCTGAGAACACAGAGAAATGGCAGCCCTGGAGGCCAGAATAAACGAAGTAAACAGGAGAGAACTCAGGGCGTTTTATCAATGCGAGTGCCTGAGCGACAGGCGCTGAAGGTTACACAATCCGTGCCTTCTGGTGGGGCCCCCTTCCTCCCAAGGCAGAAGCAGCATCGATCGCTCTGATTATTGTCTCCAGTGTTCCGCTGATAAGATGTCCCTGATCCTGCCGCGCCGATTGGTGTGCGCATGACTGCCGATAATTACATAAATGGAGGCTATAAAAAGAAGGACAGGAAATTAAAAAAAAAAACATCAACAGTTTGTCCTTTTCAGAATCAAAATCAATTTTTCCCCCCTATTAACCTCTATCCTGATGCCATAAATATTTTCATTACACTGCAGGGTGTCAGTTATGGCCTGTGATCTTGGATCATCAAAACAAGCATCAGAGCCCTGCTGTGCTCCCTGCCACAGAGGCCGACCTTGCGTTAAGGGTGCTGTTGTTTGCTGTTGTTAATGAACAACCCTCTGCCCCCAGCCCCTGATCCTGTGTACCCGTATCCTGTTTTGATTCAATGCGTAAGTAACTGTCGTTGCGTCTTGTTTGTTCCATTTAGATGATGCGTGCTCACGTAGAAGGAGGACCTTGTCTCTTTACAGATCGCTCCTGTTCAGGAAGAGGAATGTGCCATACATGAAAATGACTTAAAATTTTCCCACAATGCACCCTTCTTATGGTTTCTCAAAAACAAGCTGTTGATTATGTAAGAGAGAACAGTGGGGTACTTCCACTCATATTTAACCTTTGATTCCCTTAAAAAAAGTGAACAATTGATGTTGTTTGGTTTAAGTTTTAAACCTCCTGTTCAAAGTGCTGATATCCACATTAGTAAAGAAAAAGAGGGAGTTAAGTCAACAGACCGAGCTAAGATGTAGCCTGAATCTGGGATCAAAGTCAATGGGAATGTTATTTTATGATGTTTATGCCCTATACATGAACTGAATTTTATCATTTTAACTGTGATCAAAATACTCACTTTCATGCATTTAGGTCCCTGATTTTCTGGGTTATGCTCTGAAACATAGCTGAATATTGTGGGAACAAAAACAACCTAAAAGTGAAAGAGTATCAGTTTGACTTGGTGGCGTCAGTAAAAGCCTGTTTTTGATCAATATGAACTTTGCGGCTGGGAGCACCGTTGTCAGTTGGCACGTATGCCCTAAGATCTCAAGGTTAGGGGTTCAATAGTCAACCGAGTCATAACAACAACTTTCAGAATGAATACAGTGTTTCTCTGTGTAGCACTCAGAATAACCAAGACTTGTTGGGCATAACGGCCACGCAATGCATTGATGTCTTATCCGGGCAGGCTTTAAGGACAAGATGTTTTACACTACTGAAATCATGATAGGTTTTGGCCCCATGAATCGTCCTGGCTTAGCCTTTTTTTATTTTTTGGTTTCTTTGTTGGCTGAGCTTCCAGTAACCTGTCAGATTTGAATGTACCTCTTGATCAGTATGAGGTCAGTGTGTTGAAACATGGGTGAGATCTTTGAATTGGATCATGTGCAGAGGTACAGGGTGAAAAGGCCGGTAAAAGTGTTTTGTTACAAAGAAAGCATCCCCATGTCAACACAGGGACTCTCCTGCGTCTTCACCTCCCCTCTTCCAGTTGCCACCTTGGCTTACGTGCGGTGGCGTGTCCCCTCCAGGCACAGCGTGAAGCTGACATTTACTTGCTCGCTTCTGCTATTTGCGCTTTGGCGCGGTTTGCAGTGCTGGGGGAGCCCGGACGCCTCACATGGCCTTTAGCTAGGGCCCTACTACGCCAGCCCCGGTTGCGGTGCATCCTTGTGACCGTCCTATAATTAGCAGCTCAAGTGAAACGGGAGCTCCAAACACACACACACACACACACACACCCTCTCGCCCCACCACCGTGGTGGGTGACACACATGAGGATTCAGGTGTTCTGCCAAGAGGATCGACCCTGCCGACCTGTCCCATGAAACGTAACTCCTGGGAACACGGACGCACGTACTGTATGCTGTATCTCAGCTGGCGGCCCACTAATCAAACCATGTTTAGGACATATTCATTGCCCGCGGGCACCTCTCATAATTCAGCTCGGACATTAAATCTCCCGGCATGCCTTAGCTAAAGTTCAGATCCTTCAGCGGCAGAACTCTCTGGTGCATTTTGCTGTCTAATGTTTGTATTCTGAGCAAAGCCTGACCACACAGAATGCACAAAAAGTATATGGCAGTTATGGTGTGGGCAGTCTTTCTTAATTACCTATAAAAATAGCTTCACACCACTGGTTTAATAGCTCATTCTATTCACAGGGCAGTTGCTGTGAGCCCTCAGTGAAAGTCACGTCATTCCCATCCTACCAGCTACATGCAGTAGTTCTTTCACTCTTGTCAGATCTGTTAACTGCATGTAAGGAATACTGATGATGATGATTGAAATGACGATTGAAAGTTGAAAGAAATACTAGAGATCTTTAATAAAGTCTTTTAGAAAATTGTTCCAAAAGTGTCAGTGCTGCTAGTCTTAATGTTTGACCTTTTATACTGCAGACAGTATGTCTTTGCATTTGTTTACTAAATACAGAAGACCAGGTGAAACTGCAATACAATAGGCTGTTGAATTTGAAATGGGCAAATCTGTTTGAGAGATAAAAACCGAACTGAAAATTTGTGATGGAAATCATATTAAGATAGTACAGGAAAAGAAACTGGATTCAAATTGGCTGAAAGTGAAACTGGGGTGATTATACTGCAGCTGTATTTTACTCCTGTTTGACAGCGTCTTGGATTAGCTTGTTCGTGGAGTAAGGCAGAGCTGTGGATGAGGCCTTCTCTGTAGTCACAGCTTTATCCAGCGCACAGATTATCCTCAGCGACGACTGCGCCGTGGATGCTTAAAACCGCTGTTCTGCTCCTGCCAACACATCTGATTTTAGCATCTGAGTTTTCAACTTGAGCAGGTTGTTTCCCCATTAGCTGTAATGTATCAGGACAGAATTCTTTCCAACTTCTGCAGCAATGCTAACAAACTCTGCAGGGAGGTAAGCTTAAGAGAAAATATAAACAATCCCTGGATTATGCAGAGTGAGATGTTTTAATGGTACCAGATTATCCCAGATAGACTATCCCAACCATCCTCTTTCTTCACCCTCTCTCTCTGTGATTCTGAAGGAATAACAGTTGGCCTCTACATCTCTGTCTTCTCATCAAAATTAAGCTCAGACTTGACCCAGTCTTGAATCCCAGAAAAGTATTTTGTCTGCCAGTTATGTGTCTTACAAAGTTTAGTTTTGTTTATTAAATCGCTAAAGCAAATCAGATCCTAACGCTGATCCTGTCCCTGAAGATGCAAAATGTTGTGCATTGTTTGCATCTTAATAAAGTCTAGGCCAAAGCTGGCCTCTGCCTTCTGCCCCAGACAGCAGATGTTGCTGGCCACAGTATAGAATGGGGGTGCTGAGGTATAGCTGATTGGCACGTTCTAAAAGTCCATTAGGAAGCCAAACAGCGCCACATGCCAGGTCACCTACAGCTTTGTTTACCCCATGATCTGCGTACAAAGACAGGGCCGTGGAGTTCAGAGGGGTCACTGCGCCATCTGAGGCATTGAGGGATCTGACTGGCCTGTTCTCTGGAGTGATGTGACATGAATGTGCTATATTGCTACAATTACCATCCCATTGCTACAGCACTATCCCATTTTATTTTCAGGAATCTTGGGCTGGAATGAACTGATGTCAGTTTTTCTTTGTGCTAAGGAAAAGAACAGGGGTAGGAACTACTTGAACTACGCGATTACGATAAATTGTCATTTTTGGCACGATCCAGAATGTGCTAGGACAAATACGTGTGCCAAAAGGTCAAACTGTAAACTTTTAGAAGTTCTATTCATTTGAATCTGAAGACCTTTTCTTGGAACAACCTCACTGAATTCTTAAATACAAAGTTTAATTAATCCAGTTTGCTGAAGCTGTGTCTGGCAGCAGCCCATGCTAGTAATCCTGACGTCATTGTTTCTAACCCAAACAAAGTTGCTGCGGGATTACTGCCCGTTCAACAAGTCCTGTATTTCTACTACTTTGCTACAAAAATCAGGAAAATTACTGCACCATGCCATTTAACAGCAAATACAACCTATTGGTACGTCTGACTTTATCCCTATCTATCCCTGAAGTATGTTGTAACATAAACTAACTCAATTTCCCAACATTTTACAAAATTTTGGTGTATACATATATATATATATACATGTGTATATATACACATATATATATATATTAATGCGCCATCAGTGACAACTGTCCATTCAGTCATCGGAAAGTTTTTAGTAAGTTTCTTCAGAAACTGTATTACTAAATATATTTCTATATTTAGAATAGTATTACTAACTATATTTCCCCATAATTCCTTGTGTCTTATGACGAGGTATTTTGTAACAGATTTTGTGTGTTTTCATTCTCTCCGAGATTACGCTCAGCGTTAGGCCACGAAAGGGTTAAAAGATTTTTTTTTTTTTTTTTTTTTTTTGGGGGTCGGCTCTTCGTCGTAAATTTACGATACGCAAGACGTGTGTGGAATGTAATTGTGATTGGCCATGTTGAGACGGACGTCACGATTGATGTAAGAAAAAAAATGTAAGCGCCAATGAAATGTCGCTGTTTCGTGACATGCCCCAAAAGGGGAGGGATTTGTATGGGAGGGATCCCTTTCATTAACGTGTCCTTAAGAGGAACCGGCATTTCAGTGTGGAACCGCCAGAAAGAGCGGGGCGAATCTTTTGTGTTATTTATTTATTTATTTCTATTTAAGAACCGTTGTTAAAATGCTGTGCCTGTGCCTTTACGTGCCTGTTCCCAACTCTGATCAAACCGAATTTGAGTATTTTGAATCGAATGGACTACCATCCGAGCTGAAGTCTCTCTTCAAATTGAGTTTATTTCTTCCCTCGCAAGAATTTTCAACGTATCGAAAGTGGCGGAAGGTAAGGTTGCCTTTTTATATTGCTGTACATTAATTTGGCTCATAACTTTAATCAGCCACACTAAAATTTTTGTTAAGCTTCTAGCTTTGTGTTAGGAAGCGGTCTCCTTTGAAATTAACATTTTTTGCACATTTTTGGCAGAACCGGCTAAGGTCAGCTTGGTATTTCACGACGCCGGCAGTCATGTGGTTTACGCTTTGTTCCGTTTCCTGTGAATAAGAAAAGGTCTGATTTCCCGGTAGTGAGACACCAAGCGAACCAAATTTGGTCATTTTCAGTTTCAGTGTGTACCCAACAAGTTATAAATATTCGCAGACCGTCCAGTTTTCAGATTTAATAAAATACCGATACCCGCATACTAAGAAATGCAGTAGCAACGAGTACCATCTGGTCTCCCCCGGCCCTTAGCTGGAATTTCTGGAAAAAAGGACGCGTGACAGGAAAGACCATATTTGGTAAAAAGGAAAAAAACGCTGCAGCGTCATTTTCGGTTCTTGGAGGAAATCGAACGTACCAAGGAAATTTTTAAATATTTCAATATGTATTTTTAAAAATGTGTACATTCTCTGACTTTGGCATATTACATTTTTGGGGAAACAGATTCGCAGCTGGCAAGTCTCATTCATATGCAAATGGAATCGAGTTAACCTATGGTAGCTAATGGGTTTCAGCGTGCTGAGTACAGATGTTGCCTCTAAGTGTAGATCTAGGACCAGATACCCCAGCCCCAGTTGTAACTTTAACCATTATAAAATGCACCGCAAAACTGATCGGAGATCAGCATGTATGGGCAGTGTCTACACGGAGCGGGGGATTCATCCTGATTACATAGATAGCGGTTCTACCACATCTTATGTCCTGTGTTATCTTTAGCGCCCTGAAAGATGGTTGGAGAACTATCTGGAAATGTCGCTCGATGATTAGGGAAATGAGATTAAAGTTAATGCCACCGGACTGTATTTAGGGAAGAGCAGATCTCCTGCGCTGAAATTGCTCAGAGAATGCTCATCTGTCTGCTGGTACATTAAATGCTTCGGTGACGATTGCATCATAAAGTCCTAATTTTTCGCCTTTTCTTCACCAAGCTGAAATGCATTTCCTTGCATCTTCACCACTGTCAGTGGACCGGGGTGTTGAGACTCACAGGAATGCGATTGCATAATTGAATTCCATTCCTGAATCACCAAGGCCGTTAGCTCCCCCTTCCCACCGGCCACCCAAGGAGTACATTAACTCGTCCTTCACGTATGTTAATCTTGAATGCCTTTGCTTGATTATCGCCGCGCATTGCAAGCGCTTGGACACGGTTTATAACGGGGACCGCGAGACAGACTGCGTGACCCACATGCAGACACACGATTCCTTCTTGGCGCGGAGCCGTGTCCGCTTACCGTTCACATGTCTGCCGGTGTGGGGTGTTAGGAGCGTATATCTGTAACCGCGAGGTGTATATTCCAGTCTGCCGAGACAGGAGATCAGAGCAGTTTGGCAGAATTACTACTGTGATGTAATTTAACCCCCTTCACCGCACCTCCGTGGAACCTTGCGCGCTTGGAATGCGTTATCCACCGTCAGATGCACCTGAAGTTGCAGGTTGCAAGTGCTGTCCCATGCCTCCTTCCATGTGATAACCCTCCTCCCCCTGCATTTTATTACCAGAGTCTGGTTACCAAGCCAGTGCATCACTACCTGTCACAAAGGCCAGGGGCAGAATCATATGTGTGGCAGTGAGATCGTGTTCCCAGTTTAGGGGTTTCCTCATATTACCGTGATAATGACGCTGTCGAGACGTGCAGGGTCCCAGCAGGCTGTGCTGAGCTCTTTTGGTTATGTCACCCCGGAATGGCCTGCTCGGGGAAAGTCACCAGAGCAACACATACTGTGTCCACACACAGCACTCATGCCTGGTTACTGCCCAATGGCTCTAGCCTGTTTGCTCTTCACTGCTGATCTGCTGTGGATTGCAGAATAGATGGGGATGGGGGGTTGTCTGAGGCGAGCTCAGGGGTAATGGAGCAGATGATCTCCAGGCTAGAGTTACTGCCGAGTGACTGGGCCCATGCACGTAGAATGCACTCAAACGCACAAACTGAGTTCACATCCACTTCCTTTTCTGGTCATGTCAGTAGGACATCTTTCCCCACATATAATGAGAACTGTGTAATTTCTATTTTTCTATTGACCGCGTCCTTAATCAGATTTGTTTTTTAATTCATTTTAGAAAATTGTGAAAAGGGAAGACAAGGACCTCGATGGGCAGCTGGACTTTGAAGAGCTTGTTCACTACCTGCGTGATCATGAGAAGCAGCTAAAGCTGGTCTTCAAGAGCCAGGACGAGAAGGGCAACGGTACGAACTCCGACTTGGGCGTTTTTGCTGCGTGGTCACTGGGTTGTGATGTGCCGTGGTCACTTGGGATGATCATTGATACTGACACGTGTTCCCCCGTGCTGGTGCAGGTCGTGTCGATTCGCGGGAGATCATGCAGTCACTGCAGGACCTCGGGGTGCACATCTCTGAGAAACAGGCGCAGAGGATCCTGAAAAGGTGAGCCCGGGTGGGAAAGAGGCGAGGCCTTCTCCTCTCTCGCTGTGTCAGCTTTTAGCCAGCCTAACTCACCTTCTGCCTCTGCTCAATTCCCAACTGTGCTATACTGTCTCAGCTAGCTGGCCTACTCTAACAGGCATTGAATATTTAATAATCTGACACCTCTTTGAATGTCTAATATCATATCTGTGGAATGTCTGTCTGTCTGCACCTCTCCTTCAGAATTAAGGAGAGGTCTGATCTGCTCCCTTATATATACTCCCTCCGCTTTGCAAGTAAGTTCCTTAGCGTTTGCTCAGCTCTGTCTGTCATGTCTTCAGCAAACCACCTTCTGTTTCTGCTCCCTTTTAATGGTTTTTAATGAACTAATTTTTCCCCTGTCCTTATGTTCATCATGTCAGTACAAATACTTAAAATCTTCAAATTACCAAAAGAAACAAAGTAAGGAAATGCCAGCTGAATGATATTCTATGTTGTACAATATTGCTGACAGGGCTGCAGTGCCCCCCAAAAATCACCTGACCTGAAAAACAGGCTACTTTATTCCACATTGTACATTGGCAATACTGTTTTGTGCTCATGCCCTGCCCCCAAAGTCACAAACAGAAGCCCACCTTACGTATAGCATACAAGTGTAAGAGGATTTTTGTTCTTAAAAAAAAAAACTGGAATTGATGTTGGATTGTCTCCCCACAGCATGGAGAAGAATGGGACGATGACAATCGACTGGAACGAGTGGAGCAGTCAGATTGAGGCCCCTGTGGAGAACATTCCCGAGATCATCCTGTACTGGAAGCACTCCACGGTAAGCTGGGGCCCCATCGCCCCCACATATCAGCACTCCCAGAGCCGGACGCTAACTGACCCATGCACTTAAGCTCCATTGAGACTGGCAGTCTTAGCCACTTTGGATAGGACGCCTCAAGTACAACCTCAAGGCACAAGAGAGCAGCGGGATCCAGTTTGATCCTTTAAAAGGATCTGGGCTACCGCTGACGTCAGTGATTGAGTCTTTGTCATTAATAGTGAAACAGATCAGGAAGGAAGTCTGGTGTGTACTTCTTAGTATGTCATAATTCCTCTTTCCGCCCTTTTTTTTTCTTTTTCCTTTGAGTCAGTCTGTCTGGCTGAAAGCAGACTGTTTTGCAGACGTTTGACTGGAGAGAGAGGTCTATCTGCCATTTAGGCCTGGTCCAATAACTTTTGCAAAGCAACGAGGGACTAAAAATACCTATTCTCCCAAAATAGCTTTGTAGGACAGCCAGTTCTGAGATAGCAGACAGGATTTGAAATATGGCTAAAAAGTCAATCTGTGACTATTAATATGATAAAAGCACAGAGAGAGATACAGCCACCAAACCCAAACAACACCCCCCACCCCAGGGCCTGGCAAATGTCAGGGAACATTCACTCTTAAATTATTGGGGATGTACCCGTTTGCACCACTGACAGGAACGTTTATGTAACTTTTGTTGGCAAACCTGCGGTGATGCTCTTTAATGTGACAGCTTGGCTCAGTGACCTAGAGTCACGAGGGGGGCTGTGAAACTCTTTATCGCTGTGCGCACCCCCCCACCCCATACAGACACAGCTTGTGCAGAGCCAGGGTGACTATCTTGTAGGCGTGGACACCTCCAGAGAAATGCCTTATCAGAACAGAGCAGTTCCCTGCCTATCGTTCCCTGACCCAGAAAGACGCTTGCATAATCTCTGTTCCTACTAATGGGGCCGTGTTCTTTAACCTTACCTTTTAAACATAGCTTGCGTTGCATGCTCCGTCCGAATTACATAGACCTCGCATTGCTATATAAATAGGACAGTGCCCTTTAGCTGTATGCTGTGGAACTCGCGTCAAATATTAACACGCCAGTTAAAATTATGTGTGCTGCGGTTGACTGTCTGCTGTCAGTCATCCTGCTCCTCACAATACATGCCTCCCATGGAAAGGCCTATGTTTATATGATGAATTTCTGTCTGCCATAAAGGTCAGAGTTCAGTGATCCGGCCATACTGAAAATGTGTTGAAAGTTGACATGTAGAAGGCAAAGGAGTAATTTCCAAGAAATGTTATTTAGTTTTTGGTGTTTCCTAAGTAAATTCTTTTTTTTTTTTTTCCTTGAATGAAGGACTGCTTTTAGTGAGAGGAGGTACACTTAATCTCTAATCTTACATTTTTAACCCGCCCAGATATTTGATGTTGGTGAGAATTTGATGGTGCCAGATGAGTTCACGGCAGAGGAGAGAAAGTTGGGGATGTGGTGGCGACACCTAGTGGCAGGAGGAGGAGCTGGCGCTGTGTCTCGCACCTGCACTGCCCCACTGGATCGGCTTAAAGTGCTCATGCAGGTAAGATGGGCCACTTATACAGCTCTGTGCAGTTCAGGACATTCACAGCATCGCATCCAAGAATTGCATGTCATCCTGTCCACCAAAAGCTTTCTTGCATTTTGAACCTGTTGATTGGGTAACTTTAATGAAGATAAGACTGTAGGATGGACTCTGGAAGTGTGTCATTTGCGTAACTTTTAGGGCCCTGAATAAAATGTTTGTGAATGAACACTACTGTCTCCGGCTGCAGTTTCCACTGTTGCAAGAGTAATTACACAAGAGCCATAAATGAGTTAATGAGTAGATGTTCCAGAGGTGGGGGGCAGAGTTCATATGGCCAGTTTTTTTTTCTCCCATATATTCTGTAGCTGCTTAGCCAATCACAGAGAGAGGTTGCAAGCACACCTTCTGTTCTGAAATCTGATTGGATGGTGACCACAGATGGAGTGGTAAAGACCATATCAGTGTGTCATCTCGACTGACATCAATGCCGCTATTTGTCAAAGTGTGAGTGCTTTGAACCTGTCCCAAGATGGCGAAATTCGGTAAACCGTCAATTAGTAGCGTTTCTCGGACAGGGTTCTAGACTTTGACCCCCCCCCTTCACCAAATGAGCCTGTGTGCCCACTTACCAGAACAGGTTGTCCACTTCCTTTCCTTTGTAAGGGGGGGCATCCCCAGAGTTATTTGGCTTTGAGAGTTAATCTACATATTCTAAACATGACCATCAGGATTACATGTGTAATTTGTACTATGACAATCGCACTGTCAGAATGGTAATGTTTAAACCTCATTTTCTTACCCCTCTGATCTCTCTGAATCAGGTTCACGGGTCCCGGGGAACCAACATGTGCATCATGGGAGGTTTCGCCCAGATGATTCGCGAGGGCGGAATGAGGTCACTGTGGCGAGGGAACGGCATCAATGTCATTAAAATCGCACCCGAGTCCGCCATGAAGTTCATGGCCTACGAGCAGGTACGGAAAAGGAAGACCCTCCTTACAGAATGCTGCTGTGCATTTTAATAATCCTTTTCAATGGCTACACACATGCAAGTGCCTGCTTGGAAGTTCATAGTTTTGACATTCTCTTTCTCTCCCCCTCTTACCCTCTCCTGTGTGCACCAATGGCTGTCCTGCAGATCAAGCGTTTGATTGGTAGCAATCCGGACTCGCTGGGGATCGGGGAACGGTTCGTGGCTGGCTCTTTGGCAGGAGTCATTGCACAGAGCAGCATCTACCCAATGGAGGTAAGGAGTCACTCTTATATGTCCCTGACACTGGAGGCACAATTCGGCCTCTTCAGTGCATGTGTGAATGGTATTTTCGCAAGTCTTAATGTGCATTCATTTACCCCTCTCCAGGTGCTGAAGACCCGGCTGGCCCTGAGGAAGACTGGTCAGTACTCGGGCATTTCTGATTGCGCCGTGCAGATCTTCCGGAAGGAGGGCCTGGGGGCGTTCTACAAGGGCTACATCCCCAACATGCTGGGCATTATCCCCTACGCTGGCATCGACCTGGCTGTGTACGAGGTGAGCGCAGAAGCCGAAACGTCTCTCGCGATGAGTGCATCTGCGAGTATGAGCGCAGTGTGTGTGAAGTCTCTGTCTGGAGAGTGTTGTGACGTTGTGTCTCCTCTTCCCTCCACAGACTCTGAAGAACTCGTGGCTGCAGCGGTACGGGAAGGACAGTGCAGACCCGGGTGTCTTCGTCCTACTGGCCTGCGGCACTGTCTCCAGCACCTGCGGCCAGCTGGCCAGCTACCCCCTGGCCCTGGTGCGAACCCGCATGCAGGCGCAAGGTGAGAACGGCACTCCCTCGCACACAAAAGTCACCTGCTGTGTGTGACTGAGGCAGATATGTGTAACGGTTTCATAGCTTGTTGCTAATTTTTAGTTTTTGTTTCACTTTATACCCAGTTCTTAATATCATATACCTATGAATTAAAGTGTTTATTAGTAGAATATTTATTGTCTGTTTAATGTTCCCCTCAATCATTCATGAAAAGCCTTCACAGCTGCTTGAACGCCCTCCCTTACCTCTGCTGTCTCTTCCTCCCTCAGCAACACTGGAGGGGGCGCCCCAGATGAGCATGTCTGGACTCTTCCGGCACATTCTGAGGACTGAGGGGGCGACCGGCCTCTACAGGGGCCTGGCGCCCAACTTCATGAAGGTCATTCCTGCGGTCAGCATCAGCTATGTGGTGTACGAGAACCTGAAGATGACACTTGGCGTTCAGTCCCGATGAGGCGGAGTACGGCAGGAAGACAAACCTGACAAAGGGACGAAAGGACTAAAGACTATGGGGGGGGTCCCTGAAAGGGACCCACCCGAGGGTGGGGGACTGAGGAATCTCGGGATGTTGTGGCACCCGAGGTTTGCATACCCGTCTCATTCTGTGAATGTCTGAAGGCGAAATGAGTACAACACTAGCCGACGAAAAGCTACCGATCAGCTCAGTGACCCTGTGAACTGGTACAAAAGGGAAGGGAGGCTTCTTTTATGAAAATCAGTTTCCATTATTTATTGATTTGTTTTAATAATCAAGGTGCATGTAGAAGCAGCCTACAGTCATCTTATTGCAATCCTGAATTGAGTGAAATAAGAGATCCCTGCCATTATTTACTGGGTCACTGCTGGCTTCTGTCTAGAGGAGAGGAAGTCCTGTCCTAATTAGGGACCAACACTCTGTTTGTAATATATGTGTATTGGGGTACAGTATTGACATGTAGATACTTGCCTGTTTCTGCAAGTGGGAAAACTGGCTACCATCCATACAATTGTGAAAGAGAATTTCTTGCCAGTTTCACCCAGCATCAGAGAACAGTCACTTGCCAGCACTGAAAACGACAACCAAAACTACACTGCGCGAAGATGTCTTTAGTTTGTCTTATGTTAAATGTTCGTTTTTTTTTATTTCAGTTTGTTCCCTTTTTTAGCCTAGTGCTTTCATTCTGACTTGCTCCGTGGCTAAATGAGTGTCGTCTTCAGTTCTGGTTTATGTGGTGGTTCTATTTTTCCACGCCTTTTCCCTTTGAAGCGATTTAAACTGACTTTCTCCCCAGAACGTATCAGGATAATGTTGGGGGAGAGGAAAACATTCTGCTGCTGATTTAATTTCCTAAATACTTGATGCATGTGAGAAGGTCTTCATTTCTGAGTGGACTTGTAGAAGAAATAGGAGGGGAAAAGGTGTTGGAGTGACATGTATTTTTGTGTGTTGACATATTTATTTTTGAAGTGGAGGTGTGAAAATGTAGAATGCATACTGTATTAAAAACGCCTCCATTTCTTTTTGGAGCACAGGTTTAGCAAATCCGTTTAGAATGAGTTTAACTGTTAAATTCTTTGCTAATGATTAATTTCTCTGAGCATAGCAAAGAAATGCTAATGAATGAAATACCGAAAGTGTATTGGCTAGATTTTCTAGTGTTGCCACAGTACCTGTTAAACACTGCAGTTCTGAAGGTGTTGCACCGTCAGAGTTGATGGACTTTACCTCTAAGCTACACAACACATTGCACTTGGCCACTCTTCCACTGGTCTGCGACAGAGCTTGGCAGCACTGTCAAATGAAATCTCGTCCCTGCTGTACCATGAGTATTTGCACTTGATTGAGCAAGCTGGACCCGTGCAACTCTCCACTTTGCTTTGAAAAGTTAAATGCCTAGTTGATTAACACTTAAGCACTTTATCTGTTTTAGCCACCTATAAATGCACAAGTCAACAAAAAATGAAAAAAGGGCATTAAGACAAAGCATGGGTGATAATTGCATAATTTTGGGGGGCTTTTTAAAAATGTTTGTATATTGGAATAGATTTGTATTTGTAGTATGGGGGGGAGACTGCCTTTTGGTTGCTCCATGCCATAAGAGTTATTGTGTACCCAGAAACCACAATGTCATTTGAACAGAGAAAGTATTAATCTTGGCTGTTGCCTTACCTAATGCATGATGTCAGAATTTGCAGACACCGTGTCCTTTCCTGACTGGAAATGTAGAGTATTATGGGGACACTTGGGTGTATTTCTGTGTGATTGTTTTTTTGGCACAACTCCCAGGGAAAGCATGGTGAGATTTCTTTTACTGAAAAATGAAATTTTTTCACTTCCTCTTGGAGAGACACTTTTTTTCTCAATGAGGTAGTACCTTTTCCCCTTTGCCTGTTGATCCTGAAGCTGTCTTTTAGGGCTTGTGTTCTTTCATAAGGTGGTTTGCCCTACCTTCAATGCAGCCTAAATCATTGTTATGGATATTATGCCAAAAAATATAAGTGGAGAATCTGAATGTTGCACGGATGAAAGATCTGTGTGCTAAGTCTGTATTAAATGTTGAGCATTAAGAGCCAAGGCTATATATAGACTATCTTCAATGTCAGTTGGGGAAAAAGCATTCTCTAAAATGAATGCAACTCTTCAGAACTGAATTTTTGAGCCTTACCATTTCAGGTGTCAGGCTTCCAGACTCGATGCTTATGTAACATTGTACAGGGTAGTCTTACTGCAGAGATGCAATGCTAGTCTCATCTTAAAAATCAGACCCTCTGTCTCATGCAACGAATCCAAATGTTTGTGTATGTTTGTGTAGCAAAATAAATTGCATATTTGCAGCAAACATATATACGTTGTATTTAAAAATGTACTGTGCTCTGTAGAATGTAAATTATTGTGAATGAATAATCTGAATGTATTTATTAATATGGGAACAACTTTCTAATAAAAGTATTCTTTTAAAATATGTTTTTTTGTGATTTGTGATGAAACAACTTAATGCATGCGAGACAAAATTCCCTTTGTATTAGTCCTTTGTCGGGCCACTTGACACCCCACTGTTCTTTGAATAATAACACACCACTGTCAGCTATGCTATACTTTTAAAAACTTAATGCGAAAGTATGTTCTGCCCCATTCCACAGCGCTGTAGTGCATGTATGAAATAATTGTAAACACATTCTTTGCAGAGCTATTTTAAATTAACAGCAATACAGTAATGGCCTACTGTATATTTTGGTGGCAGAGAGTAATTTCAAGAAGTTTAATCAATGTGTAACAGTTAAGTTTAAAGCAGTGTTGTCAGTGAGGTTTCCATTGGTAATAATGAGCAGGCCGGGCCTATTCTGTTCTCTCCTTGTACCCAAAAAAAAATTAATAATCATTAAAATGATTTTATATTAATTTCTATTGGACAATTTGGGGCTATGTCCTTGAAATAATGGACCAACACATTTAGCCAGAAAAGAACATGAACTTGCACTTATTTTACGGCTATGAAACGTAGGGTCAGGTTCTAGGTCAACGAAATGAGGGTAACTCGCTTACAAGCGCTTTCAAAACTTGCGTCCCGAATACAATGCAAATATTGCCCTCTTGCGGTGACGCTTGGTACAGCACGGATTGTGGCCTACAGGGTGCCAGTTCCTCACATAATGGCGGACCTGTACACGGAAATATAAACATGAAGTCTTCATGGATTTGGAAAGAACGAGCTAGCTAGCTACAGCGCGGTGCATGACAGATGAATACGCCGAAAATGAACATATTTTCGAGAGAAATGGTTAAGACCTCCCAAAATCCACTACACAGTTAAATGTATCGGGAAAACAGGATGCAAATAGCCGGAGAATACTGAAAGCTATCCGGGCTTCTTTTCGAACAAATCAGCGAGTTCCCCACCGCATAGCCTTGATCGCTATGTTGTGTCACAGCATTGCGTTTGACTGTTTTTTCTTCACTTGATGTTTTGAGAATGCTAGGATGTTTAAAAACGTGTTCGGGTCCGGGTTTCTTGTAAGAACCGCACACGTTATCCTGACATGGGTGATAACGTTGATACTTTTCCTCCACGACACAGGTAAGTGTACCTGGGTAGGATTCAGTCACACATCTATACACGTTAAAAAGCGATGGCTAAACGACGAGCGGCAAGCTACGGTGACAGTTGTGACCGACTAGATGCAACTACCGATGACAGCAAAGTTTCTGAAAATGCTTGCAAGCTATCCTAGCTAACGCTAGCTACGTCCGTGAATGCAGGACACACAGCTAGTCCAGGTCGTGTGATACTATTGACCTACCCGGTTAACTAGCTCCACAGATAAGCAGTTAACAAGTTTGCTACTGCTGGCCACCGCAATTTCCAAACCAACATGTTAATAGTATGGTTACACTGCGTCGTCGTGAGTGTCACCTGCCTTGTCAGCCGCCAGATAGCTCACTGTCAAACATTCTAGCTATCAAGCTATCAGCATGTATTCTTAGCTGCCTTGCTAGTTCATCGAGGAGCTAGCAAGCCGGGGAAGCGTTGGGCGATCACGGTTGCAGTGATATAGCTGGCCAGCTAGCTCAACGCCCTTAAAATTTCTATCGGCTATGGTATTACCGATGCCTTGTGGGCGCAAGCGTTGCGCACCAGTATCATCTGTGTGGTGGAATAAACAACAATAAAGCTTGACGCTAACGACAGCGCCCTCGGTGCGTTGTGCTGCAGATCTGCGGAAACAGGAGGAGAGCGGCGATCTGGTGCAGCCCGTCCTGTTCGTCCTGCTTGTGCTGGTATCCGTGCTCCTCTATTTCGCCGTCTCCCTCATGGACCCGGGCTTTGTGCTCTCTGACAGCGACGCCAAGGTCAGTCAAAAATTCACCGCGTAAAAATATCCAAATGCGAATGGCTGGTTTGGTGAAACTCATACTTTTACTGCACATGTGTTTCAGTTCATGCTTGGAGTTAGTGACGAAGAGCAAGAGATGATCCCTCAGACGTCCAAACCTCTGCGCCAGCGTCGCTGTGGCTACTGTCTGTTGCAGGTACCGAGTCGTTTGCGGAGAGTGATGAATTTAAGGTGTAGGCGCAAAGCAGTGGACGTAGGGTTTCTGTCCTGTGGTGGCTAAGGGAGTGCTGACATACCTCTAAAATACAACAGGATCTGAGCTTGCATATAACAAAGTTTGTTTTAGTCATACACCTCCTCCCCAAACACTACAACTAGCTCATGAAAGTACTCATGAAAAGGTATTCTGGTGGTTGATGTCCTTCAGCTTTGCTGCCATGCCTTCTTTCCTGAGCAGCAGCCAATGAGAGCCAAGCACTGCCAGACGTGCAAGCACTGCGTGCATCGCTATGACCACCACTGTCCCTGGATTGAGAACTGCGTGGGCGAGCGCAACCACCGCTGGTTCGTCCTCTACCTGGGCGTCCAGCTGCTGACTCTCCTCTGGGGATTCCACATGGCCTGGTGGGTGTAGGTCATGGCCAGTCAGGCTCGGCACCTGGAGAAAATGCAGAGGGGTGCATTTGCAATCCACGGGGGGGTACAAAACATTGTGTCTTACAAAAAAACGTAATAATAAAAACGTAATACTATGTAGACATTGGGATATAAGGAGACAACTGGGGGGTGCACTGAGGTCTGTCTGAGGGTGCAATGCACCCCTAAGCACCCCCATAGCGCCAGCCCTGCAGCCAGTGGTCTTCTCTTATTAATATGTTTAAGAAAGTAGTTGTGAATTTGTCTTTTTTAAGTGTTTTGGCCTTATGTTCTGTTGTGCTTTATGTTCTGTTGTGCTGGGAAGTCGCTCTGGATAAGAGCTTCTGCTAAATTCTTGTAATGTAATGTAATGGTTAAAGCATGCTGAATCTTTATTATGTGGGCATGTGTGTTTGAGCACCTGGCCAGAAAACTACGGGTCCTTGCACAGTCCTTCATAGGATTATCAAGCTGTTTAAAAATGAATGCTCATGCACTGCATGTCTGGATATTAACAATAACTTTCATTAGGGGATACAAGTCAGGTTTCAGTTACTAATTCTCATATTACTCATATTACTAATTTAAGTACAGTTGACAGTTGACTTGACACGGTTTATAAAATCAAGAAGAAAAAAAATCTGTTAAATGTTTCTCGCTAATCTCATTCTCCCCCTTTGCCTGATAGGTCAGGGTTCAGCTACGCCCCCACCTGGGAACTGTGGCTGCGTCAGAACGCCTTCCTATTGGCTGCCTTCTCCGTGGTGGGCGTGTTCTTGGTGGTGGTGGTGCTGCTCCTGGGCTCCCACCTGTACCTGGTCTCCCTCAACACCACCACCTGGGAGTTCATGTCACGCCACCGGATCTCCTACCTCAAGCACTGCGGCGGGGACGAAAACCCCTTCGACCAGGGCATGGTCCACAACCTCTGGGGCTTCTTCTGTGTCTGCCGCACCATCGTCTGGGAGCAGGTGTACTTCCGAGAGGCCAGTGACCCTGTCTAGCCCCCCCAAGGTCTACCCCCATTCCTCAGGTTTATCTGTTTCCTCGCCTCTTCCTGTTGGTCTTTTGGACAGAGGGTGGGTGTCTTCTCCATGTTTGAAAGCAGTCTTGCCTGGCCTGGGTAAGCCAGAAACGTCAGCTGCAGCAGGGAGGATCATGCAGGGTGATTCTGTGATGTTCTGGGTTTGAAAGTGATGGGGCTGAGGGGGTGTGTCCGTTGCGTGGGCGGGAAGGAAATGAAAGGATAGAGTCTTCCATTGCTGCTGTTCTGTGATCAAACCTTCTAGAGTGAAATGTAGAGATGTTGTTGGACAAGGACAGAGGGACTCACTGGATGAGTGCCAGCTTTCATGTGTAATTGTGGGGTAAGAAGAGCATGTTGAAAGATTGTAAAGGAAGTTGAAGGGGGGACTGTTTTCAGGTGTTTGTGTTGTGGCCTAGTAGACATAAACTCCAGGCCAGACATACTCCTGTACTAGCTCAGTGTTTTTGTCTGCCAGACCTCTCTGAAGACCATCACTAAAATTGTAACCTCAAGTAAGACCTGAAGTGTTTCTCACTAAAAGTTTAGGGGGACCCAGTGTGTGTGCAGGAGTTTGTTAGAGTTATACTTATCTGCATTGGGGACTATTTTATCCTAGTTTGACTCTGAAGAGATTGAACACTGTATTTGTTCATTTCTTTGATCCTTTATAGACCAACAGGGTAATTATAAACTAATGATAAATGAAATTATAGAGTCTAGTGGGATCTGTTTCAGGTACACCTCATACATGCAATTCAGACTTGCCTGGTTTTAATGTCCATCACTTTAGTTGGTGGCCTCATCACATATGTGATTATTACAGTTGGAAAGTGATTACATGGTTTTCTTGACTATGATGTATTTGAAGACTGAGTTGAGATGAACTGAGAACAAATCTCACCAATCATGACTGTTTTTGAAAGAGCAAGTAGGTAAAACTGAGTTTAATATAAATAGCTGTCATGTATCCCACAGTGCATTTAAAAAAAGGTATCAAAAATTATTTTTATCATTAGGATTTACATCCTAGATGCATCAGTGTTTGGGTTTTTTTTTTTTTTTTTTTTTTTTTACAAATTCTTTTTAATTATCTTGCAACATGAACAATGTATTTGCATTAGTTTTTTGAGAGAAATAGGATATACGATAGGAATGCTTTATTGAACAAACTAACAAGGTCAGAATTATTTTCTCTGCATAGCTTAATGGTCAATATTGTTCTGTGCAATATTGATAATTTGGGAGGACATGAGAGAATAAATGTAATAAGCAATACCGATGGTAATATTTCTTCAGACTACTGAAGCACAGAAGATCAGTTCTGTTTAGAGATTTTCTTTGCATTTCTTTGGAATTTAATGAAGTGTCTGAAGTGATTATGTTTACATATGACTTATTCAGTTTTCTGAATTGATTTTTTTAAGCAGTGTAAACAGTTGCTTAAAAGTTATGCAATGTTTTTTTTAAATACAAAAAAAAACAAATGTGTTGTACAATCATTAAAATTGTGTTAAAGTGGTGTTGTGATGTTCCAGATCTGTTAAATGAAAATGCATTTACAGCACACACAAACCCCAGCTTTAGTGAGAAAGATATTTATTAAGATTTATGTAGACATATGAGGGATAGAATAAAACAATCTCACCTATAGGCATAGATACTGGCATGTTTTTGTCTCTTTTCACAGTATAAATTACTTCAGTAGTAAACCACATACATATACAGACAATGTAACACATTGATTGGCAGCAACTTTTCCAGTGACTTCAAGGGAATGCACAAAAAAATAAACTACACATACAGTAGCTTCACTGTGGAACTTAAGTCTTGGAAGACTGTCGTGATTGCATTCAGGCAAGTATAAGACACATTTCAGAAATCATGACCCACAAGCTATATGGCTGATTTGTAACTGTGCAAACAGCATTTACAAATCAAAGAAAGGCTCTTCCAGAAAGAGATTTAAACAAGACCTACACCAGATATCAGTAAGTTACATGTTAACTGATACATCACAGTTTTGTCTCAGGCTTTTGACAAAGTTTATATTCTTTAGTGTTGGTTACTATAGCTATTAATATATCATGATGATATCAGTTTTATCCTCCTGCTAACATAGCACTCATACTCATACCGCAACTGAGGCACTTCTCAAAATTGAAGTTACACAGAAACTAATTACAACACTAGGGAAAGTTCAATACATTCACTCACACATCTTAACAAAAAAAAGCCTTACCATATGACCAGGACATCTTTGGGAGACAGAACAACAAGCTAATATTTTTTTCATTTTTAACATTGGCACCTTCTGGTTTTCCTTTGAGGACACAAAGATTTCACTGTACAGACATTTGAGACACACAGCACACAACTGATGCAAGATTAAAGGTAATCACAAGGAAGCTCCATGGACAGTACACTGTGTGTTAACTACAGTAAGACAACTCAGAAGTTTGACAAGCCACTGGCAAGCATGGCTTTGGAGTTGGCATTTACTGTCCAAAAAAAAAAATCTGACCAATCAAAAACAATTATCAAGGTGAAGGGTGAACAAAATGGCTTACACACACAACCACTCCTCCCTGGAGAGACGGCCGCTAGACCCACAAACAAAAAGAACTATGAGAAAATGATAAACGCATTTTTTAAAAAAGGACAACAAAAATAAACATTTACTCAAAGACTTTGTTTTTAACAAAACACCAGCCCCATCGAGTTCGCTCCATGACGGCAGCAAACGGGGGAATTCACAGTGACAGCGAACGCGCCACGGGGGGAAGCATGGGACCCTGGAGGCGTGGTGCAGGAGTCATTAACAACAGGAAGAGTCAAAGCCACAGTGTCAGATCCTCCGATTCCTTCCACCAAAGGACGCTCTTCACCCCCGTCCTGTCACCCCAGCCCCGTCACCTGATTCTTTATTATTATTATTATTTTTTTTTTAAACTCCAGCTGGTTCTCAGTTGTGTGACATGTAGTGCAGAATAGGAGGAAGCCGGAGGTGTCACACCACTGAACCAGCCCTCCCGCCTGACCCAGTTTGCCGGGCCGGGGGTGGGGCGTCTCGCCCCGGCTAGTCTAGGGCCGAAAAGTCAAAGTCGGCAAAGACCTGCTGCTGCTCCGCGGTGAGGAAGCAGGGGGTGTGGGGGGGTGTCAGGATGGGCTTCAGGCGCGTGAACTCCTCGTCAAAGTTACTGACATCCACCTTCTCTTTGATCGTCGGCAGGAACGGGGGCTTCACCTTTTTGGCCAGTAGGGCTTCCCAGTCAATCCCCTGTTCACCAAATATATACATGATGTATTATACTTAATTTTTAAAAATAAACAGACCCTACATCAAATGGGATGTTGCGTCTATTTTCTTTTTCTCTCTATAACAAGTTGTTTGGTTATTAAAAGACATGTCTCATATCAAATGTTGTACTGTTGTTTACTTCATATATGGGGAATACTTAATATGTGTTCACTAATACCCCCACAGAGATTTGACACTTTAAATCCTCACAAAATCTGTTCCTTCAGGAGAACATCCTATTGTCCCACCAGCTTTTTTAAAAAGGAAACCAATAGTTTTTATCTCTCCTCTGTCAAGGTTTGTATTCACGTTCATTGTTTATCATGCGAGTTTACAGTATGCATGGAATGTTCTGGTTCTTGTCAACACTCACCTATTTTTACATCATGTCTGTTCAAAGATTTCAGCTGAAGCATTCAGTTAAACTACACAATGTCCATGAAATCTCTAAGTACAAGATTTCTTTATTTCCCTATCGGCTGGCTAGTCCAGTATTATCATGGCTTCCCTTAGTGTTCTGATTAGTTCAGTGACAGAACAGGCAGTGAAAGTAGGTGGTTTCATGAAGGACGTCTTTTGCTATCTGAATGAACCTTGAGCTCTATCTTCTTGTGTAGTGCCACTATAAGTGAAGATCACGTAATTGAACGTGCTTTCTGCGGGCTGCTTTTAATCATGTGACAAAGGCCTGAGATGAATGAACGACACCTACGCAGTGTGAGGCCTTACATGGCAGACGAGAGAACAGAGGCTGCAAATAATAAACAAACAATCCAGAATACCTGATAGAATTTCTGCTTTTTAACCTCCCCAGCATCCTCCTCCCCAGCTCCAAGCCTCCTCTCTGGGTTCTTCCTTAACAGCTATAAGAAAGCGGGGCACAGTTAGGGCACAGTCAGGGCACAGTAATGGCACAGCAAGTTGGCACAGTAATGCACAGTCACTGCACAGTAGGTTCACAGTAAGGACACAGTAACACACAGTCATTGCCCAGTAGGTTCACAGTAAGGACACAGTCAGGCTTCAGTGCCCACAGGCAGGGTCAAACAAGACCAGCCAAGCAGTTTCAGCAGAATAAAACAATGTAGCAGAACACTACACCATCTGGCAGGGTCTGTCAACATGATGCACATTTTTGTACACCACACTACAATTTATTCAAATGAGAGACTAAAAAAAGCATACACTCTGCGAAATGAATGTAGTTATATTATGCATTTTAAAAACTTTGAAATCTATTCCGGAAGGGTAATACAAGAAAAAATGACAGTGTGGCTCCAGCCCCAAGGACTGAAGTGGATTTTTATAGATGACACAAATGTCAAAAAGCAACCACAAGTGGAAATGGAGAAAAACACTTTTACCTTCTGGATAATAGAGATGGATTCTGGCGAGAGGAATCTGGGGTATCGGACTTCATCATTCACGATGCTGTCGAACACCTCCTCCTCATCGTCGCCAGGGAAGGGAGACTGCCACAGACAGGAGAGAAGGCCTTCACTGCTCTGTTCTGCTGACACAGCTGAGGGCTCCTTTCATCCCACACCGCATAGCAGGTGCGATAAACACAACACCACAGCAACGCCACAGCACAAGAGCAAGCTGACCTCTCCCACCAGCATCTCGTAGATGAGGACACCCATCCCCCACCAGTCCACCGCGCGGGTGTAGTTGTTGTCGGTCAGGACCTCGGGGGCCAAGAATTCCGGGGTGCCGCAGAAGGTCGAGGTGCGGTCGCCGTGGCCCATCCCTGCACACAGAGCGGAAGGAGACGGAACATCGCTGTCAATCATCTCCCGCGCAAGCACACGGGTTCTGGAACTCCACGGAAAGAATACATGGACCCCGCCCATTCCCCCTGGGCTAAATCCAGCCCCTTTACCTTCTTTGCAGAGCCCAAAGTCCGCAATTCTCACATAGCCATCTGCATCCATCAACAGGTTGTCCAGCTTCAGATCCCTGTTTAAAATACAAGGCAGTCAGTGAATCCATTGAACTTTAAGCACAGGGTTGCCACCAGAAGAGCAGCCTAACCATTTCTGACTGCATGTCAAAGAGAGCCTTGCACTGTTCACAGCACTTACTCACCGATAAACTATTTTATTCTGGTGCAGAAACTCCAGACCCAGCAGAACACAGGCTGCATAGAACCTGTAACAAGCGCAAGACGGCATTACGACCTTCTCTAATTCGCTTCACGTGACATACTTTTGTCACTGTGGATAAGAGGCACTGCCAAATGAATTAATGTAAATATAAATGTACAACCATGGCCTGCATTGATACAAAGTCTAAGCAGAAACAACAGAAAGACTCTGGGAGCCAACAGAATGTTTCAGTTGTGGGGGGTGTCAAAGTTAGGGACTTGATGGGGACGGGGTGTGGTGGGCTGTATGTATTTTGGGATCAGTGTCAGAGGGGACGGGGCTTACCTGGCCTGGGCCTCGGAGAAGACGTTGTTGTGGATGTGTATCATCAGGTCGCCTCCCGGGGAGTACTCCATGACGAAGCAAACGTGCTCCGCTGTCTGGAAGCAGCCGTGCAGGTTCACCAGGAAGGGGTGTCTCGAGGCGTTGATCGTCTCGAAAATCCTTTTCTCACACATCAGACTGACACACAAAAACGACAGACGGGGGCATTCCGCATCTTTAAATAGCATTCATCAGACAGACCCGTTCACTTCCTCTCAAAACAGACTCACATGCACACAGCATGAGTCACCATTGTTAAAAAAATATGATAATGTACGAAAAGGAAATACCTTCCAGAGAGATAATTCACCAACAGTTTTGTCAAACTACCAGGAGTCCTGCTACTGAATAAAAGCTGTTTGTAACATTTGGTTTCTTCCTGGGGTCATGCTGCACAAAAGAGAATGTCATCTTTGGCCAATACAAATTAAGTGCTGCAATGACTCGAGAACACTGACCTGTCCACCTCATCGCGGGTCACTATGTCTCCCTTTTTCAGGGCTTTGATAGCGTAGAGTTTCCCCGTCTTCTTAAACTCAGCGAGCAGGACCTGGACAGAAACATACAGGAGAAACATATAGGACATGATGCTGAGGCAGATGCTGAAGGCCTGGGTGAATACAGCCGAGAACGAGAACAGAAAAACTGGGTTTCTGTGCTGGAATCAGCTCAGGAAGGCTTGATGACAGTACCTTTCCAAAGTGTCCTCTCCCCAGGACTGAGATGCAGTGGAAATCTTCCATCTGCACCCCCACCTTCGCTCTGATAAGACAGCGATAGAGAGAGAGGAAATGCAGTTAACACTGTGTCTCATTCTAAGGTCCTCATCCAATAGGAAGAAAGTGAACTGCAGCTGGTCAGAGCAGCCGTGTGTGTGTGTGTGTGTGTGTGTGTGTGTGTGTGTGTGTGTGTGTGTGTGTGTGTGTGTGTTCTGTACTTACTTAGGAGAGGGCTGAGGAGGTCGTTTCTCCTTTCTCTCCTCTGGGCAAATTCCCCTGGCATACTGAGAACACACAGAGAGGAAGAGATTTGTAAATGCAGACTGAAAACTAAACCTCTCTCGTCAAGGAAATCAATAGAAAACACCCACACCCTGCCATCTGATCTCTATGCTTCTACCCCTCATATTGTACACACTACCTTGACATGTAACATGTTTTTAAAAATACATTTTACAGAAGACTTTTTTTTTTAAAACACACAGGTAGACTGTGTGAGGAGTTTAAATTGTTGATATCTTACAGGTAAAACTAAATGTATAAGCAAAGACCTATGGGGGACATGTCTACTCTTACCAACTTCCCTTCAGCTTGGAGAGCATTTTACACATTTACCTGATACTGCATGTTTCCCAGCGGTAGGTCTGGGCTGGTCGCAGAGGGCATGTCCAGCGTGGCTTTGCCCATGTTGAGGCGGGGTGGCTTAACTGGCCGCTCATCACTGAAGTTCAGCTTGATCACAGTCTGGTCCCTACAGCAGGACGGGAGCCATAGCGAGGCACAGTCAGCAGTTTTCCCTTTTTTCCATAACTTTTCAAATAAGCTTTAGGGTTTTTTTCACAGGTTATTTTTATGGCTGCAATAGTAAAATTCCTGTGAGGCTGGGCTACTTTGAAGAAATACTTAAAGACATGTTACTTTGAAAATAACTTCTGTCTGCAAGGACACAGTTGTGAATACTCTTGGCAGTGAGCAGCAGTTAGCTTAATGCACAAGCCAGTGAGCTAGCCAATTTCATATCAATATCAACACACTGGCGTGGCTAGACTTAATAAATGATATGATGGTAGTGAGTCTGCAAGAATGATGGACACTTTTTGTTCTTTTCAATGGCAACAGGATATTTGACCACTTTCCAGGACCACTGTCTATTTGACCATTTTTCATTGATTTTCCAGGATGAAATAATTTCAAGGACTTTCAAGGGCCTTGGGAGCACTGTGGGAAAGGACACATGGTGTCCACAAATCAGGTGGATGGTCCTCATGACAGGACCATCTGGAAGGCCTATTACACAACACTACAGTACACACAGGATCAATGTGCAAGTAACTGGACGTTACTGTAGCATTATTGTGCAAATTTATGACAAATTGCCTTTTAATATACCTACAGCAAGTATCATCACATAAAAACATCTTGCTTTCATCCTCCTTTTGTACAGCTGTGGTGGCTTCACATCAAGAAAGAACTAGATTTTACCAATTCAGTGGCTCAGAGGAAACTAGCCACTAAGATATCCTGTGTCTGAAATCTCTTACCCTGCTGGTGGAGGGGTCAGCACAGTGCCCTTCTCCTGAGAGGGTGGGGACATAACCTCGGGGTCAGAGGAGCCAGACAGGGGTGGACTCATGGTTGTCATGGAGCTACAGGGTGGCAACATGCTCATCATCAAGCGCCCCCATGTGGCGAAGTTCATGTTCATCTGGGCAGCCCGCAGGAAGTTCTTCCCTAAGGAAACAGGAAGTGGGCGCTTGATGGATTCAGACAACCATCAAAACAATACGATCCTTCTAGATGCTTCAGTGTGATATAACTTGAAGGACCTGCTGAGAGGCAGACTGGCTACCTTTTTCTTTGGGGAAAATGCGCTTCTGACGTTGCAGTTTAGGGTGCCGCTCAATGACAGGGTTGATGAAGGTCACCTGCGTGCCAGAGAAGTCAAATTAAAAACCTCTTCAAGTAACGGGCCTTAGGCCAGCACAAAAACTAAGCACTTCTCATTACTGCTAAAACCTCTAGTAGAATTGATCAGGTACAAGTACAACATTAACACATACTCAGATGATGTCTGATGTACTGCACTGTTCCACATGTACAGTTGTTCATGTGGTCTTATTATGCACTTTGTAAATCCCTCTGGATTATCAAGTGACTGCCAAGTCTCTAAATGTAATGTTGTCTAATGCATGTCTGTCCCAGCACCAGGCCCTGAGGGCCAGCAGGCCGTACCTCAGCAAAGAGCATGCCCTGGGGCTCCAGGTACAGACACATGCCATGCCGCTGGTTATCCAGGAAGTCCTCCAGCCGCAGAAACTTCACCGCACAGAGCGATCTCCAGTCCCTCCAATACACCCCAATCTCCAGCTCACGAGACTGCAGGGGTCAGGGTCAAACATGGGTCATCAAGTAGCACTTACCCAACATATTAACATGGAGATATGGACTGAGACAGTTAAATGTGGCTTCAAGATTTTTTTTGCTTAGGCAAATGTCAGCCTCTTACATTTTATGATGGGTTTTCATGTATGTGCGCTGATGTAAAGATTCATAATGAACAACATGAAAGGATCATAATTCAGACGAGTGGAAACACTATTTGCCCAAGATTAAGGTCAGATTTCATGTTGATGTTGCTTTTCAGGTTAGGCACCAGATTAGAGCTGTGGGGCAGGATTATGCGAAGGGATTACGTTAAAACAAGAGTGATGTAACTCAAGAGTGGCGTGACCACTCTGGCCCTACTACAAGCGCTGAAGGAACACTTTCAGAATTACGGCAGAACACATGAGAGTGGATAACACGGATTTTGGGAGGCTGGAGTCAGCCTAGCAGATTGTGAAGGCTTTGGCCCCAGGCCCCGTGGTAGCTGTCAGGAGGGTGAAGATCACTGCTGTTTGGCACTGGTCATCCACTCACCCGCTCCAGGTCGATGCTGAAGCTCTGGTCCCAGGCCTGGTTGCTCAGGGGCCTCCAGCTGGTGCGCCCCACCATTTTGTTGTCCAGCTTCAGCACCGCACTGATGTCCACTGGTTTGAGGGGGAAGCACAGCAGACCATTACCACACCACCTGCTGGAGGTCAGATACTCTATGGCTTGGCCAGATAGTCAGCTTCATGTGCTGCGCATTTAAAGTTCTGTCTCTCCCATTGTTGAAGAAATAAGGGTTTTGATTTGCCGTTTCTTAATGAACATTCTTTAAGGAACCTGGACTAACATTGAACATACATAGCTAGCATAGCAACACCAAAACCTTCTGTTGACAATCAGAACCTCCAGGACGGGGAAGTATTGACAGAAGGAACTCAGGCGCTGAATATCTGGTAAGATGACAATAAGACAATATCTGGAGTGATGGCCAGTCTGTACTCACTGGAGAGCTCCTCCGCCTTATTCAGCTTGCTGTTGGTACTGCGACCTGACAGCCCTGTCCGCACCTTCAAGGACTTGGCCTCAGAAGGGCTGCCGGGTGCCGTGGAAACACTGGTCACTCGGCAGCGGCCTGGCACCGACTCCAGCAGGTCCTGGCAGCCCATCAGTCTGACTTCCAGCCTACCTGTAAAGGAACATCACACCTATGACTCTACACCCTGAACAGCACAGTGGTCAGTCTGGGATGGTGGGGTATCACATAGATTTGGTAATGACACCTAATATTGGGACAGCAATGTGGGCCAAGAGCCATATCTCTGCAGTGGATCCTATCATCCAAGCAACACTTCCCCTAAATCACTTGGCTGTATTTAAGCTATTGAACTTCCTTTGCTCACAAAATGTTACCTGTGAGGGAGGCAGGCTTGAGGAAGGAGGAAGTGCAGGAGGAGGAGCGCAGGCGATTGTGCTGGAAGCCCACGGAGGGCGAGGCCCCCAGGGAGAGTTCCTCCTTAATGGCGGCCCGTTTGGGGTGGTCCTGGGGAAGCTCATTCAGGCGCTGCTCCAGCGACAGACGCAGCAGGTCCAGCTTCTGAGAGGACTCCTGCAGGCGGGACTGGGCCTGACAGCAGGACATAAACACACATGCTGAGACAATCAGATGCAGCAGTGTGGAGCAGTCATAAGGAACGGGGCTACTACTCCAAAGGGTGCCAGTTCACTCATTCTTTGGGGCACTGATGCTGTAGCCTCAAAATAGCCCAATAAACCTTAACCCAAACAGATTCTAGCTGTATACATGGAAACATTCTTAGATGTAAACTATGAAATAATAAGTATGAGCATGTAAGCATGTCTGCTATGTAAAATGATAATAATTTGCACTTCTCTGTACTATGCATACATGTACAGATGCATTACTGTGGTCAAATCACAGAACATACAGTAACACACTGATTCTCAATCCTGCTCCTGGGGCCCCCCTGCTCCACATGTTTTCCATCTTTCCCTGCTCTACCTACCTGACTGAACTCATCAGTGGCACTTTTGATTAGCTGAGCACACCTGATTTAATCAAGAGCATGTTAATCACACTAATCAGGTGTGTTTGGAGCAAGGATAGATAGAAGATATGCAGGACAGTGGGCCTCCAGGAGTAGGATTGAGAAACACTGCAGTAACAGATGGGCCTACATTCTCCCACCCATCACCACCTGTAATTGTTCTATCACGCTGTCCCCTTCCACTTGGGCATTTAATCTCAATTCCATTTCATGGCCGTAAGTTAAATTTAGGTCTACAGCAGGAGCCACTTTTTTATTATAATATTGAAATACATCATACAACACACCAAAACCTAAACTTTACCCAAACTTAAAACTGCAAAAAGCTACTTATTCACAGCTATTTATACACAGCTGGATGACCACTGAAGCTATTCATCTACAACAGCAACTGGGATTCGAACTGGCAACCTGCTGGTTCCAGGTCTGGCTGCCTAACTGTCAAAACCCTGTCGAATGCGAGACCCTGACGCCCACCTCGGCCAGCGCCCGTCGGTCCTGCACCCTGCGCCCTCCCAGCTGCTTCACCACGTTCTTGGCGCCCTCGGCGACCGCTGCCTCAATTTTCAGGTGGTGCCGCAGCTCCGCCACCCTCAGCTCCAGGGGGCTGATGGTCTCCGCAGGACGCCCTGCTGGGGGACAGCGAAGACACCCATTCAGACGCCAGCGCCACAGACAGACACACGCACACCCATACCGACCAAAGCCACACTCGAAGAGACATGAACTCATGCAGTGCAAGCAGAAAAAAAAAGCACATTTACGCGAAGGGAAGTGAAATAGCCGAACACAGGCACACACATCAAATTCCCACAGAACAACAGCAAAAACTGTTTTGTTTTCTTTTTCAATTTCTTGAATGTTCTGCTCACAGAATAGAAAAAAAAACAGGACAGAGTCACAGAAGGGGAGAACCGAGACAAACAAACTTAGGGGGGGGCTGGAGGAAAATGAAGGAACGAGGCCTCCAACCACCGGGGGCCTCCAACCTCCGGGTCACCCTGCTCTCACCTTCAGGATCGCTGACCTCCTGCTCGCCCTCGGCAGCCTGCGCGACTTTAATAATCTGCATGCGGATCAGCTCGATCTTCGTGCGGCTGTCCTGCAGCATCTGCTGGGCTGTGGACAGCATCTTCCGATCCTGCCCGGGATGGGGGGGGGGACAGCCAGACAAGGTTTAACTGTAGTGCACGGTCAATAACTCAAACCAGGATCGATACGGAAGCATTCACACCCACCTGAACAAGCTACCATGTAACCCAGCAAGTTAATGAACTCTCGGGACGGGAACGCATGCCTTTCAGCTACAGACAGGGTGACGCGTCACAGCAGTGGGAAACTTTTATAGGCATAATTAATCCCCCCGCTCTCTGTGCGGTCCACTTCCTCCCTCACGCTCTGGCACATTAAAAAAAACAAACCCCTACTGTGAAGCGGTGTGCCCAGGAACTGTCTGTTCCTCACAGCCAGGTAAAAACTGCAGGGTCCAGCAATCCTGGAGAATAGTGTCAACTAGCCCAGGCACACTCTGCTTGCTGAATAAGGGCTAATTTGTCATCCTCTGGACCGCAGCAGGTCTTCTCACATTGCGCTCCGCCACCTTCACTATCCTTGAAATACAACAAGTCCTCTTGCTGTCGTGCCAACACGGTCTGGGGTTCCGCCGGCAGCTCCTTATCCAGTTTGAGAGGAACCCCCTCAACTGCCTTCTCATTTCACACTCTCAGCTGACTCCCGTCCCCAATCACAGCCCGTAGCTGCGTGCGTTTTGTTTTGTCCCCTCTCACTACAGCGTGACGATCCGCAATGCTTTCGACACAATTCTGCTGGCCCAGCATCCCTTCCTCATCACATCTCTCCCTTTCTCTCTCTGTCCCTGACTCCGTCTCTCTCTCTCTCTCTCTCACTTCCTACGTCCCTCTGCCTGTTTACTGACTCCCTGCAGGAGTAGCAGAGCTGCCTCTGTGCCAACACTGCTGCTAGTCTGAGCTCCGACGCCTTGCCTGTGCTTCACATTGGCCGGCCGGGTACCACATGTTCCGCTGCTGTCACCAGCCGAAGACAAACGCAGCCCCGGCTCCGCATCGGGCAGGGCACGGCGCTCCGCTTAGCCGCTCGGATCACGTAGGACAGGGGGAACATAAATCACCCGTACAGAGAATTCAGCAGCAGCTTTTTATAGAGAGGACACTCCAGATAGGCAGTGTGTGTGTATAAGCGTGTGTGTGTGTGGAACAGTGTGAGAGTGAATGTGTTTTTTTTTTTTTTTTTTTGGGGGTTAAAAAAAACACTAACAGCACAGATATAAAAATGCTTGATGCAAGTCCATGGTAAAGGAATGCCTCTTCCTCTCACCAGTGAGTCCTGCGTTTAGCAGCTCAAAAGGTCTTTTACAGCAATTCCAGTACATACGCATTATTTTGATGGCTTCTGCTAAAATGCATCACACGTCTCTGAATAGCTGATAAAGATTCAGTTATGAGCTCAAAGGGCTCCCGTTTCTTCGGACTGTAGATTAGTGTCTTAAGTTTAATTTTAATATCAGGCCATCTCATGTGTATTTTATGCATAATGGATTTTCTTCCCTAAGATGAGCTGAAAAGAACCCTTGATTCACAAACCCCAGGTGTGCCAGTCTTCTCATCAGGGTAATGGGGTCCGTACCTTGAAGGAGCTGCTTGCATATGTCTGGATTATGTTCTCTGCCCCCTGCTTCACCTTCATCTCGATGGCCAGCTGCTTCTTCAGGGTGTTGACCCGGCTGAGCAGGGGAGTGGTCCTCTCCTCCCAGCGACAGGGGTCAGGGGAGGTGGGGTCATCTGAGAAGCACAGTAACAGCGGCAGTCATTGGGAGGTGTGAGGGATGCTGTTTAAGGGGGGCGTGTTTATTGAATCTTGGGTCTCAGCTGGAGGGGTCCCACAAAAAAAAATCAGATCAACATTTTCCACTACTTTTCAATTGTTTCTACAGGTAATAAACGATAGGTAAGATTTTCAAGGACTGTTTTTCATTGTGACAATTGTAAAATTGAGCTGCTTTGAGGATGGGACTGGGAAGAGAAATGGTTTTTGAGACACAGTAGTTTCAAAATATTTTGTGTGCAGTACGGAGTTATGGTACTGTGGTTAAAATACAAGCCAACAAACAAGCCAATCTGTCAGCAATATCAGCAGAAGGAAATTGCTAAACCTGATAGGAAATGACAACAAACTAGTGAGCTAGTGAGAGAAATACTTCTTGTTCGCTCAACATAAAAAAGTAATGAGTAATGCTTACAGTGCACCGATTGAGTAGGTGAATCACCGGCTGCTTTTGATCACTCAGTCCTTGTGGATATATCACCTCAGTTTACAGCAAGACTGTCGCCAGATATGCAGTCAAGCTTGAACTAAGTCGGACTTGCGCTCATGTTGAGCCACAAGCTTGTTATACAGCTCCCATTTTGGCCATTTATTACACGTCTCCCATTGTCCACATAGTTACAACAAAAATCACATAAACGTAGCATGACGGAACCGTTTTTTCCCCTTCAGTTTCTCGAAACAAGCATCCTAACAGCCCCATTCAGCCCCACAAAACACTTGTTCCCAGTTCACTCTCAAATCAGATTTGTATGTGCCATGACTTCTCAATAACGGTTTATGGCTAAAAAGATTTCCAAGGATTATTATTACTGACGCGACAGCCAAATTCCCATAAAACTGGGCTACTTTGAAGATGAAAGTGCAAGGGGAAAGACTTTCCCAGACACACTATTTTCAAAATAATTTGTCCCACCACTGACGCATTTGTGGATGCGCTTGCCGGTGAGTACCAGTCACCAAAAACTTAAGCCAGCAGCAACAAGTTAGCCAGATCACTAGCAATAACAGCACTAATCAGCACAATATCCAGGCATTTCATCACTTACTACAACTTTCCAGTGGGAAAATATTTTCACAGGCGCTGGAGGACACCCTGCCCCTGACCTTCGCGGACCCTCCCCCTCCCACGCACTCCCGCGCACGCACCCATCCTGGTCTCCTTCTCGGTGGCCACGGCGCGGGCGTTGAGCTCCTGCAGCTCCCAGTGCAGCTGCTCCAGCTTGCGGTTGGAAGCCTTGAGCTGGCCCTCCACGTCGGCGGCGTTCTTGCGGCTGGTGACGGCGCGCCGCAGCCGCTCCGCCGCCTCCTTGATCTTCAGCTCCCTCTGGATCTCCTGCCGCAGCAGTGCGCGCGCATCCTCCAGCCGCTGCTGGAACTCCGGGTCCAGGATGTTGCCGTCCTTCAGGCCCTGCAGGGCGGTGCTCTGCGGAGGGGGGGGGGAGAGGCCGCGGTCACACGGTCACGCCACACTGCGGCCGGGGGTCCCCTCAGAGGGCCCGACCCCGCGGGACGCTAATCAGCACATAAACAGGCCTCCCTGTCCTGCGGCCAGCAGTCACACACGATTTAAACTGCATGCGTATTCCCACGCCCTCCGAAAGCTGATGCCCGCACATAGCATCTGCAGTAGATTTTTTAGTACGCTTCTAAAGTAGACTTCTATGCTAGCAAAAAGACAGCCTCTAACACTGTATTTCAAAGCAACCTATTCCATTCCCGGTCTTCAAACCTGCACATTTTTAATTGCAAACATAGACCCTTGTTCATAACTTAAGTCTGTACTGACATCATCAACACTGTGTCTATAGATTGGAAAATAGCATTGCATGAGCCTCATGTTTTAAAAACAACCACATTACAAAACATATTAGTGTACACAAACTGAACCTTACATTAGCTAACTTACAATCTTTCTATTTAATTGTATGGGCAACAGTGATTACTGAGTGTGACTTATGCTACATCGAAAAAGATCTCTAAATGAAAGGCATTATTACCCAATCCTAAGATTGTAATTTATGTTATGTACCTATGCATATTTGAATAATACCATTTTTTTTACATTTGGCCTTTTGGTATTTCATTAACTAGCGCTGACACTCACATCTAAATCAGGCTGAGATCAGATGGGTTTGAGCCAATGCCGTAATTGTACGGACACGGAAATTGCGACCTAACATGCAGTCCTACTCAGAATTAATATGCCAATCTCCAGTATTCCGTTCAGAACATGATGCGCCTTTAATTTCAATGGTGAGATACTGAAATTGACCAATAAGGTTGGTTGTTGTTCCTCTGATATAATTTGTTGTAGAGTTCCAACAGTTTGGGAATGTAAGCCAAAAAACCAGCGAAACCGGAAAATCACATACATACCGGAACAATCCAGCTACCTTATGCCAAGACACCAAGTCGTAAGGAAATGCTTCCAGTCCTTTGAAATATGATCTCGATGTAATGTACATAATCAGTGCAAACGGAATAGCACCATTAGGACAACGCCTCTCACAATTAATACATTAACCTTATGATGCCCCACAGAGAAAACAATCTTACAATGGCAGTGAAGGATCAAATAAACTTTATCATTTATTTCAAATAACTAATTTTTGCCTTTAGTTAGTATGTCTACCATAATTTTGAAAATCATTTGTATATTGTCCACCTGCAGCAGTTATTCCTCTTCAATAATTAATTTAGCCAGAGGTTTCACTTGTACTGTAACTTATTTTATTTGACCATTATTGTAGTTATGTCTACAGAAAAACTGGGGTCGTACAATGGACAGTGGACAGTTTGTTTTGTGGACTTAATGCTACAAGAAATCGAGACATGGAAATTGACGCCACTGAAAAATGAAAGCAAAAATAGATAAAGGCATTTGCCTAATCCACTTTTGTACACATCACCCCCAAAAAAAAAAAAAAAAAAAAACAGGAAAAGCGAACTAAGCCAGCTGGGGTTCTTAACATTACAATATAAACTGGTTTGCCCTTACCAGGTAAGCGACCGAGTTCTAAAGTCCCTTTTAGAGGAGTTTTAGGAAATACTGGCCACTGTCAACAGCTAACCTAAACGAAGTGGTAAACTGACTAATTTAGGTATTACCCACTTCTTAGCCAGCTAAGAAAATTTCAGATGTGACGTTCGGATAGCTAGCTGGTTAAGTTCATCTGAAGTCAACAGCTAACCAGATAGACTACATCCAGTTCTGTAACGTTAACTCATCGGCTGGTTGTCCGGATAGGACACATCCATTATAACAATATAACACCAAGGTTGGCTGAAACATATCACATGAAAGTAATAAGGTTGTCCCGTCGCATTACACCACTGTGTGACAACCACTAAGCACTCCAGCTAACAAGATTTCTAACAAGCAAGCGACCAACAATAGTCGATAACAAATAACTCATGTTAGCTGTAACCAGTGGCTGTTTCACCAACACTTTCCGTGGTCAACATTGTCATGAGCGAAAAAATCCATATATTTTTTTTTAAAAAGCTGTCATCGTGGCTATCCATCAAGCAACAAGTTTTGAATAAATTACGTCCTCACCTGTAGCGTTACCCCCGCCATGTAGTCCAGCCACAACTGAAAGAAGTGACGATTCTGAGGTGTGTTGGTGTGTGTGTGTCTAAAAGCCGGCTGGCTGGCTATGAAGGAAAATTTGAACTCCTATAAACTGACGATATCTAGCTAGCCAGACGTTGGAAAAATCCCAAAATTAACCGGCATCCTTAACGGCTTCTCGGAAAAATAAATGGACTCGCGGGCGCAGCTAACAAAGTTCCTTTTACGCTGGCTAACTGAAAACGCCTTTTCGCTCGAGCTCTTTTTCTTCCCCGTTTTCCCCCTTTCCTGAGGTTTGAATCTACTTTGACGAACGCCTTTCCAGCGCTTCCATTGGCTTAACCTCCTGTCAATCATAGCTTTCCCAAGTTTCCCCGTCAGCTAAAGTCAAATGGCATTTTTTCATCTGCGGAAAAGAACAACTTCAGAGGTTGTGTCATGGATCTGAATATATATATATATATATATATATATATATATATATATATATATATATATATATATATAATCTAAATAAACAAAATATATAGACATAAATTCCTGTTGTGAGAGACATACCCAACTATATAGGTTACGAGAAATGTTATGAAACCAGGAAAAATCTTTAGAAACCGTATAATTGTGTCTAGCTGGCTAAGCATGCTATTTTTAAAAAATCTACACACAAAGTTTGTCTTGTGTAGCCGTCGTCTCTGTATTTAACTGGGCAGTGTATTTAATTGTGCTGTTAAGTAGTAGTAATTATACTGGAAATACACCTGTTACTGTGGCTAGGGAGCAACTCCTAATTAAATATACGCACGACGCAGTTCTGTCAGCCACCCATAGATGGTACCTGTTATCTGTTTTAGCAGTGCAATAGATTACAGTACACCACTAGATAGTACTCTCTTGAACTTTCGAATTTCATTTTTATATATCTATTCATTTTTATCAAACAATTCTACACTACACTATTCTACACTACACTTGCAACTATTCTTGCAACCATTTCCCCAAAAACCATTGAGACTCATGTTTTGTAGTACGATAAATTTTAGCTGCCGTGCTAGAACATTTCGACAAAAATTTCCAAGTACGTGAGTACTGGTAACATTAAAATCACTTAAAGACATTTAAAATCAGTCATTGTAATCACTTTATTCATTATCTAGGCAACTAGACTGAAATGAAGAGGTAGCTGAAAGTGAGACGCAAATGCAAAGAAAGCATTGGTCGTTGCCGTAAATGTTATTAAAACAGAAATATGAACTTCCAAATAAGAAATCTTAATTCCTGGTAATAACCACAATGTGATAAATGTGCAACGTTTCAATAATATTCTAGCAGTTTCGTCTGTCCGTACCACTAAATTCAACGTGAAAGAGTAGTAAAGATTCGAGTCTGTTTTGGGAAGGAAAGCAAAACTCGCACACGAGCGAACGCGCATCGAAAGGAGCAAGAAGAGTTGAGTTGCACGCGCGAGTCCTCAAAAACATTCTTTTTTCTTCATTTGATGTTGCCAGATTGTTATTTTTATGAAATCCCGCCCTTTTACATTTATCTATACCAGCCCCTTTAGCGGGGCCCCGCCAATCAAACAGCAACGCCGAGAACGAGCATCAGTTTATAAGTCGTTCTCCCGGAGGCGGAGTTCTTTCCTCCATTTCCATTCGATGAGGCGCGTGCGTAAGGAAAAGGAGCGCGTGAGTGAGCTCGAGCGCTGTGGTGGCGGTGGGTGCGTGTATGTGTGTTGAGTCCCTTTAGCAAGCTATATATATTGTGTGGAGGAGCGCGACACACGTTGTATTCGCAGATTTCCTACAAAGGTAGAAAACTAGTTTCTCTTCCTCAGGAAGACCCCCCTAACCAAACAGGATAAATTCTCTAAAGCTATTTATCCACAGCCTGCGAAAAACATGTCGGCCTCGGCGGCGAAAGTGAGTAAAAAGGAACTGAACTCAAACCATGACGGAGCGGACGAGACCTCCGGTAAGGAATGGCGGCCTCCAGAGCACCGCCATTTTCACTTTTTCGTCTTGGCGTTTTGAAGGTGTGCACGTATTTAGCTAAGTGGTAGAATTATTGTGTTTTAATGGGAGAACAGGCTGTGGTCGGTGTGAGTGGGTGTAACGGTGCCCGCCGCTGGTGCTGGATGTGTTGTGAGTCGAAAACAGACCGGTGACGGAGGCCATGTTTCCTTGCACAAGCTTCATTGTGTGTCAGATGAAGCTAGCCATCATCGCTGTAGTTTTCGGAGGAACATGTGCGTTTTAAATGGCATAAGGACAGAATTGCTCTGCTATTTCGCGGAAAATGTGCTTTCGCGACCAAGCGCACCTGTTCGGTAGGTTTGGATGACGGACGGGAACGTTTCCTGTGTGGTTTGTTGTTGAATGAACCACCGAGGCCTACCTATCTAACGTTAGCTCTGCTCATTGTTGTTGTGCAGCTCCGCCATGATGCACTTGTGCAATTCTGAAGGATAAAACTCCAAAATGTAAAAATTTTACCACGGATAACTCTCGTCAGATTGTAATGTCAGAACAGGTTCATTTTGACAAGGAGACAGTTGCTTACTCGTTAGATAATGAGTATGAGTGAATTAGCTAGCGGCTAGCTAGCTAACGTTGCTGTAGAGGAAGAGACTGGGATACCCCAATGTGCGGCCTCTCATTCAAACCACGCGGCCCTCGGCAGCGGCAGGAAGCTGCCGTCTCCGGCAGCTGCGTTAGCGGCGCACACGAATGTGCACATGCTAAGGTGTGTTGCTACCGTAGCCAGTCTTGTTGTGTTTCTTTATTGTCTGGTACAGGTGTTCTCATTGGCATTTCATGGGGACGAGAAGCGATCATGGCCATTAACAAATAACCAGGTGACAGCTAGCTAACGTTGACAGCCAATTGTAATGTGCAGCAATTTACAGTTGGCGTCACTTTGCGAGTAATTGTAACATCTCGCGTTGACCCCATACAGTATTAGTTTGTATAATCAAACATCGAGTTTAACTATTTTAAGACCTATGCAGCTATGCATGCAGGTGTTGGTATTCCAATAATTTTTTGTTTCAATTTCTAGAAAAAGAGCAACAGGAAGCTATTGAACACATTGATGAAGTACAGAATGAAATTGACAGGTATGTGAATTACGCTGCATGATTTAAGTTACTAAGCACGTGGTGTTGAGTGATAACATTTTGAACATTTTTGGTTTAATGTTACCGCTTTCCCATGCAGATTGAATGAACAGGCCAGCGAGGAAATTTTGAAAGTAGAACAGAAATACAATAAACTACGTCAGCCATTCTTCCAGAAGAGGTCAGAACTGATCGCCAAAATCCCCAACTTCTGGGTCACAACATTCGTCAACCATCCACAAGGTGATTCCTAGCAAATGCATAATGCATGTAACCATTACTGTATGTGTAGCTAATTGCTTAGCTGGGAAAGTGTATGAGTTTGCTCATGTGTCAGTCTAGGCAAACGGTGTATTAAGGACAGCTTATTCCCTGTCCAAGAATCATGCTGAGTGTTGATACTGAACTGGCAAATTGTAAGCAACCTGAACTACAAGCAGTTAATAGATAATGATTGACACTTGGTATTTTCTCAAGTCTCTGCTCTTCTCGGAGAGGAGGACGAGGAGGCACTTCACTACTTGACCAGGGTGGAGGTGACAGAGTTCGAAGACATCAAGTCAGGTTACAGAATAGATTTTGTAAGTTGCTCTCAGTCATCCAGAGTTTTGTCAGTTGATTTGTGGAGTTTTTTCCGACTGTGGTTCCTGTGCTTAATACGGCTTGTTGCGTTTTCAGTACTTTGACGAAAACCCATACTTTGAGAACAAAGTCCTTTCCAAAGAGTTTCACCTGAACGAGAGCGGAGACCCATCCTCAAAGTCAACAGAGATAAAATGGAAGGCAGGAAAGGTGGGTTTTGTTTGTAGCTGTTTGTGGGCACATTCACTCCTACAAGGTTAGAGGCATGAGAGAGCACACAGACAGTAAATGTGTTCACTGAATAGAAGTGGAGATGCCTTTTGTAATCTAGAACAGGAAACTGTGCCAACACAGCGCATAATTTGCAAGTGCTTTGCATTGAATAATTTTTTTTTTGTATTCGTTGGAACACATTTGTGCTTTTTTTTTTTTTTTTTATAAACATAACTTCAGAATGTCCTAAAAGAGTGCATTGATCCTATAAGTGCGTTGCACCCAAAATGCAGGGGACTAAATTAAGATTGCGTTAATTTACATGAAGGAGCCAGGTTGTAAATCATGTACCATGTGTTTTCTTGCTCACATTGTCCTTTATTTTCCTTTCTTTTCCCCCTCCCCTCCAGGACTTGACAAAACGCACCAGCCAGACACAAAACAAAGCAGGGAAGAAGAGACAACATGAAGAGCCAGAGAGCTTCTTCACTTGGTTCACAGATCACTCCGATGCAGGGGCTGATGAATTGGGAGAGGTCATCAAGGATGACATTTGGCCAAACCCCTTGCAGTACTATCTGGTATGTTGGTTACAGTGCCTCAATCTTTGTTGTGGGTACATAGTGTCTGCACAGCAAATTTAGATTTATCCTTGACGTGTGACTATTTGTGATGCTTTTTTTGCCTTGTGTCCCCATGTGGATTACTTGATTTAAAAAAAAAAAGTGAACTGTAGCATGTTTTGTTTCTAAAGGTGGTTCTCCGGCTAATGTTTCTTTTGGGCAGGTCCCTGACATGGACGACGAGGAAGGAGAGGGTGAGGACGATGACGAAGACGATGAAGAGGAAGAAGGCTTGGAGGACATAGATGAGGAAGGAGATGAGGATGACGGAGAGGAGGATGAGGAGGACGATGATGGAGAGGAAGGAGAGGTAATATGCCCAACTGGCTTTGACAATTCTTTTCCAACACCTTGAAAGACTGAACCCCACAGGGTATTAAGGATGATTGTCTTTGTCGTTTTAGGAAGATGACGGAGAGGACGACTAAACCATAAAGACATATTCCACCCAGATCCTTTCCCATTCTTCCCCTACTGATTATCCACCAGTCCTTGGGAGCAAGATGCGTTTTTTTTTTTTTTTTTTTTTTTTAAATTTTATTTTGTGCTCCGTCTCCTTGTTCTGAAACCTCTCTCCTGTCCGTGCCATGTCTAATACAAATTTTATTCCCCCTCCACTGGACAGACTTGCATCAGAAAACTAGTGGCAAAGTTTCTTGCTGATGTCCCATGTACCATATCCAGTTCCCACATGCATCAGAGAAAACTTTGGAAAAAGATTCATAGAAACAGCACGGCATTTCTTGAGTAGACTAAAATGCAATAGAAATTTATATATAAATATATATATATAAATTTTCTTCTTTAAGGTTGTAAGATAAATGAACAAAAGCCATGGTGCAGTGATGACCTGCTAGCTCTAGCATTCCCTCACTGTTATAATTTTGTTCAGTATGAAGTAGGCCCCTAGAACTGACACTGTTTTTCCCATGTGGTTAAATGGAGAAATAGGAATTACCAGCGTGTTCCTGTCACCTCTTGTAACAATGTTTGGGGTCAATATTAGGGTAGGGCTGGGGGTATTTGTAGAAGGCTGTTGAGGGGAATGGGAGGGTATGCAGCTAACGGCAGATGGGTTTTTTTTTTTTTTTTTTTGACACATCGACATTAGGGGTTTTTGATTTTCATTGTATTGTTTTACAGACATCCATGAGGTTTGAAATGACATTTTTAATAAAAACAAAACACAAAAAAACCTTACTCTTGTAATTTTGAGCCCTGATGCTTCATGAAAATTGGATACAAAAAAATCACCTGTAGAATCAGTCATGGAATCTACAGCTAATCGTTTTTCTTTTTCCACTGAAAAAGGCCGTTTTAAACAAAGTGTACAAGTTGCTTTGTTACAATAAAATTAAATGTGTACACAAAGGTTTGCGACCGTCTGTTACCTGTCTTGAGGGACAGTAAATAAAGCTCAGCTACGAACGGGATTTAAGCGTGACGTCAGCGACGGTGCCACGAGAGGTCCCCGTTATCTGGCGATGGATCGGTTATTGAATACGTTTTAAGGTGGTGCTCCGGGATCTAAGAAAAACTGGATGCAGTTTGGGACCGGTGCTCCACATTTAATATTAATATCGCGGCAACAGTGCTTTGGCAGCAGTAACCCTACAATGTCAGGTAGTTCGGAAGTGTACACATGTAACTCTAAGCGTATTTTTAAGCAGCATATGACGGCACTTTGGGACAGTATCGCTTGAAGGATGAAACTTGCTCTTTTGTTGCTTGGTTCTGAAGCTGGTGTCTTATTTGTACGGTATTTCTTCGAACTACGACACTAAGCATTTGAATTGTGGAATGACTGGCTGACACGGGTTTAGATAAAAAACTTAGTCTATGAACAAAACACAAAGAATGTATACCAATGTTTTCTTTAATTCAGACAGGTACAAAATACACATATGGGCGTCAGTGCTGCTTTCTCGTGTGTGCCAGTTCCGTCCTTTTGCGTGGCATGGGACAGGAGGTAAGTGCTGGGTTTTAAAAAGTTACGTTAACTCCTGAATGATTTTGGGGTCATGAGAAGCGTGGCTGCAAAATTCTCCTGAAGCAGTCTGTCAATAATCAAGGCCACGAATGTCTGTTCCGACGATTCAAACTCCGTATCCGTTACGGTTTCCGGCCAGTCGCTAGGCTGAAATGCCCAACCTGTAAAAATAAACAATTGTGAGAAGCCGCACACAATCAAAGACGCTATGGCCGCTGGGTTTTCGCTGAGTTTGTATAGAATACGTACAATACTTGCAAGCATTTGTGGTCACGATTCCCGAGTCTAAATTGTCAGCCATCTACACGTTGACCAACATTATTATGAAATATTTATTAATCTGCTAAATAAATCTAATCTATTTTTGGTGAAAATCATAGCCTCAAATATCTCTTCCCGAGTGCAAAGTGCTAAATATGGATGATTTTAAAAAATGCTTTATGTACAAGATGGCTGAGATATCACCACCCCCTGTCAATCTGACATTTCTTCTAGTTGACATTGTCTTGTCAAAATGTCTGCCTTAGTTCTTTAGGGCAGCTTGTTATCTAATTTAACTCACCAAGGTGTGCGCTGCACCGTGGGCATGTGGCAATTGTCCAGGAATATCCGGGATACCAGGTGAAATGCCTGTCCGCTGGCCAGTGCTTGAATACGTCAGCTCTTCTGAAAGTTACAACTTCGAACTGATACCCCTGTGGATTTTCAAACAGCTGCACCGGGACCCTCTTTTCCCCGATGATCGTGTTATTTCGGTGCGCAAGAGCCAGTCGGCTGGCGACGAAGTGAGCGTCGGAATCTACGGCCACCTCGTGTCCGCAAGACCTGCACAGCAAAAAGTCATCTGCTCGGGGGCCGTCACAGGCTCGGCAGCAAGTAACAAGCCAGCACAACCATGCACAAACACACACCAGTCCGTGTATTCGACCAAACAGCAGCTTTGGAAATCCCATAACTTTTTGTTTCTTCTTGTCTCACAAATAGGTCATGGATTATTTGATATTAAATAAACCTCTGTCTATCTTTAAAGCTAAAAGCAAAGAAATTAAATTATAAAGCGATTTCTCCCTTCCCTACAGGATAATCACCGCAATTCTTCAAAAGTTATTTCGTTTAACTTAGCTTTCTAAAGACTGCTAGCCAACAACTGACATTTGTCATTTTGGCAACTTCTTGTGCTTAGCCAGCTAAATGCCAAGTTATGTGCATATGTTCCACTCGAGTTTGGACGGAGTTCGCCGAAGTCACCAACAGATTGATAAAATAGCTGATAATTAAAGGGCACACAAGCTCATGCTTCTGACACGACGTGCTGGATATGCTAGCCAGTGCACGTAGATTCAGGGACCACGCCACTCACATTGTGTGATGCGTAGGTAGCGAGATCGTTACATAAAGCACAGCGCCCTCTGTAGCTAGGAGGAAGTGTTACCCTCTGTGTAGTCATTTTTTATTTTTGAATATTGATGTGACGTCGTGTGTTTATCCCTCGTTTAACAAGGTTAAGACAGCATTGCTTTGAAACATAACCTAGTGTGCTGTCTGTCTAAACGTTTTAGCTGTGGTGACATACGGTAATTAGTTTGGGGTTGTCTACTACATTGATTTTATCTCCGTCAAAGATTTATTGAAACGGAAAGCTTAAGTCTTACAATGAAGATGTGTATGTCCCAGTTAACACGAATTTTTAACGTTTTAAACACATTTAACATGAAAAATGATATTTCTCACATCACATTTCTATCCTGTGATGTAGCTTGAATTTACATTTCATTATTGGCATTTAGCAGACGCTGTTATTGACTTAAATTGGTAACAATTTTAACAATGGTATCCTTTTTTAAATATGTATATTTACTGAGACAGTTGTGGGAAAAGCACCTTGTCCAAGGGTACGGCAGCAGTGCCCCAGCAGAGGATTGAACCGGCAACATTTCAGTTACGAGTCCTGCTCCTTACCACAATGCCACACTACAGAATTTGATGTGAAATTTGTTATGAAATGCCCACTGAAAGAAAGTCTTTGAATAATCAGTCCAGACCTCACAGGAAGCCTGGGTTATGTGTGTCAAAACAGCACAAAAATGCACGATGCTGACCTTGTATGTGGAAAATATCACTGGCAGCATATGGGTGGGTGTGCTCTGTATTCGGCCTAAAAGATAAGTCACACACACTCACACACAAAGGGTATTAACCTGATAGGTTGACTCTCCAGTATGTAATTTTGTAGTGTTCACTAGTGACACTATTCTGCAGGACTATAAGAAAAGGCTTTGTTTTTACTTGAAGTGCAGTCTTGTGGTTCAAGGTGTGGACCCATTAGTAGCATGCAAATGATATACATCATCTAGGCCTTGCTTTGGCCTGGGTCTCCCTGCACATCTCCCAAACAGAGGAACCCACTCAGGCCCAGACCCTGGCTCCATGCGTCTTCTGCTGCACATTAGCCTGCTCTTATCAGGACAGGACAAGGCAACACCAGGCCTCCATGCTTATTCATCTCTTCTTCCATTGGAGATGTTGGAAGGCATATGAACAGACGGAGTAAACGTAATTATAAACAGATTTGTGAACTGTAATAATTTAAAAAACACTTTGACCAACAACCACTGGGTTTTGGAGTGAAAGCCAAGAGAGAAGCATTGCTCATTTGTAACAATCATCTAATTAGTGGATCAAGACATTAGTCACATTTATCTCCAATGTCGAAACAGTTGTTCCATAGACCTCAGGATCAAAACAAATCTGTTTTCAGTGACGTAAAGCAGAAAACAAGTGAGAATGCAGTTGTGAATTGTGATTGTTATACAAAACAGTCATTTGATTTAACTCAATCAGCTCCTTATATAGTGATTTATCTTTAACACGTAGCCACAGAGCTTTAGAAAAAAATTCAACTTGGGAGGTGGAAGGAGGCAATCCCTTTATCTAGCAGTTTCTGGCTTTCTCACTACAGCTATAAAGAATTTAGGGGGAGGCAGTTTAATGTTGAGTTTGACCTCCACCACAGGGCGGCTTTCCAAGATGCTAACCAGTGAAGGACGGGGGAGGCACAGGGAAGAGAGCAGGAACAAGAGTCAAACAGGAGTGTCAGGCCTGCCTCACTTGGAAAAGAAACATCAGCAACCAGCAACAATAAGACAGCATTGAGCTTCTCCAGAATTGATCAGTGCAGCCATCCATGTTGTCATATAGTCTTGCTTTATTTGTGTGACCATTTGTGAAATTTCCCACTCTGTGAATTGAAATGTTTCTGAATCAGGATTCAGAGCTATACTTCATGTATTTGGGTGAATGAGGGGAATCAATCACACAACACAATTTTCCCAGTTAGAACCAGAAGCGTTTAATTAAGCACACTGCAGGTAACAGGAGTCTTCTTACATATCATTATTTCTATGTGAGCTTTAAGTAAGGCAAAGCACTTTAATAGCTAAAACACCACAATAAAATGCAGACAAATTCACAAAGCTATTTTAGAGTTGCACAGAGAAATAGTGGGTCCCTACGTTAACAGGGATCATGCGTTTCTTTTAGTTTTGTGAGCGGGGATCCACCCAGCATGATCCCCTCCTAATGGACCTTACTGAGGAGATGGAGATATATAGAGACGTGTTTAAGTTTCAATCATGCAGGTGGGCTGTGAGAAAACGCATCCCGATTGGTCACTGGCAGGCGGGGGGATCAGTTGACGAAGAGCGAGCGGGTGAACTCCACGAAGTCGAAGGCCGAGGGGAGCTCCCTGCCCTTGCTGTCCATGTAGGGCTTCATGTGCGAGATGCAGTAGTCGGCCTGCTCCTTTGTCAGGTTCTGGAGGGAGAAAAATAAGTGAGGGATCCTCAAAAAAGAGAGGAGAACACTGCATAAGGTGTGGCGTGTGATATATGGGGGGCAGTGTGGGCCAGATCTGGGGCTGTGTCCTGACAGGTACCTGATAGAGCTCCTCCTTGGTGACGTACGGCTTGTTCTCTGCGCTCAGAGCTCGGAAGGCGCTCTCGATCTCCTCGCTCGATTTGACATTCTCTGTCTCCCGGCTGATCATGAAGGCCATGTACTCCTGTAGGGACACGTGTCCATCCCTGATGAGGAAGAGAGAAGTAAGCAAACAAAATGAATTAAAAGGGTTAAAGCCGAATCAGTGACAAATCACTAACCAGCAGTGACCAATACCAACAGAGATATTACAGAGAACATCAAGATTAAAACCACACAAAAAAACAAGACTCAAGACCGGAACCTTCTATCAGAGGTATGCAATATCCTCAGCTTTTACACTTTCCCAACCACTGCCAAAAATAATGCTAGATCAACAGGAAATGAAACAATAATTGTTAAGCAACAGCTGTCAGTGCCCCAGAACGCCTGGCGATCCTTTGTTCTGGAGTTGTGTGGCCATTTTGAGAGAGAATTTATTCACAGCTGACCTGTTGGGATCCACAGTGTCCAGGATGGACTCGAATTCTGGGTCCGGCTCTCCCTCCTCAACCATGGGCAGGTCGTAGCCCAGAGACCGCAGACAGGACTTGAATTCCTGGTGGTTCAGACGGCCAGACTTGTCTTTGTCGAAATGCCTGCAAGTAAAAAAAATACAGAAAATCAGATTCTTCCTCCTCAGTCACAGTTAAATACACACCCCCTTCATCAACGAGCCAACTGGTTGTGGGTAAATTCCACAACAACTTACATTTGAGACTAAAATTTGAATTAAGATAAAAGCAGCACAAAGCCCGCACTCACTTGAACATCATGCTGAATTCCTTGAGGGCTTCTTCGGTCACACCAGTAGTGTTCCTATTGGAGGAAAAGATCTGAATGAGAACTCAGCCATAAGCGATCTGCCGGGATCATTATAAGCCCAGTCATGACAGTTCAAGGCATGTGCAGGTAAGTTTGTGAGTGTGCGTGTTTGTGTGTGTGGTGTGTCTCTCTAATTTAGCTAGAATGTTCTTCTCCAGGTTGTAGTTGTGCATGTCTGTGTGCATAAAATGCGTCTCTCTGACCTGGCCACTGCCGCTCCAGGTGTCTAGGTGTGTGTGTGTGTGTGTGTGTGTCTTCTCTCTTTTACCTGGCCTGGATTGGCTACTCCTGGTTTAGGTGTGCACATTTATGTATCTACTTGCATGTGTGTGTGTGTATACATCCATGTGTGCATAAATCTGTGTGTGTAAGTGTGTATTTAGGTTTCTCTGTGTGTGAATTTGTGTGTGTGTGTGTGTGTGTGTGTGTGTGTGTGTGTGTATGTATTCTCTCTCTGACCTGGCCTGGATCTGCTGCTCCAGGTTGTGCTGCATCCTCATGCCGAGCTGGTCCAGCTGGTCCCACTGCTGTGCCAGCCCCACCGTGCTGTGCTCTGTGTACTTGTTATCCAGGATCAGGGCCTCCTCCATGGCCGCACCCAGGTCCTCGATCTTCTTCAGCTGGCTGCGCATGGCCCGGATCTCCTGGTGCTTACGCTGGGGACACACAGAGCCACCGCAGCGGTCAGACCGCCTCACCCACCCACACGCCACACCTCATCCACTGTACAGACATCGCCCAAGCATTACACAGGCACTGAGGGCTTCAGTCTTTCCAGATATCAAGGCCATGTTTTCCTCGTTTCTCAGAAACCAGAAGAACCTACGCTTGCTTGTCCACTAATGAATCCTGGTAAAGCAGTGCCATTTTACACGCACATATAAAATACATAATCTAAAACTTTGCACAAAGACAGTAATGTGACTCCATACCACTGACGCATCTGGTGCACTTCCACCAGTCCCCCTGGAGCAGGGGGTGTATAACTCACCTTGCTGTATAATATAGGGTACATACTAACACCATGCCACCATCACACCCAGTAAAATGTGGTACATTTTTGCACGGTGCCCTCAGTTCTCACCTTAGTGGCCTCAAGTTGCGACTCCAGAGTTCCGGATTCTTCCACCATACAGGACCTACAGACACAGACAGCAGTGAGAGGGAGCAATGGGCGGGGCCAACACTGCCCACCCCCTCAACCACACCCACCAAATGACAGACCCACCTTGCCCCCTACTCTGCACCAGCCTCCAGATGATTCAATCAAATTGAAACATGTTAACCACTGATACAAATTACACAATTATAGAATGTACTGTGGGAGTTTGTCCTAACTTCCTAACGTTCTTGGACATGCCACCGAGGTGGGGAGAGATAAGATCTAGGAGGTGTGGTCATGTTAAAACAGGGTGACCAATGTGACCCAGTCTGTCACAGCACCACAGGACAAAACCAGCCAGTATAAATCCACAAAACACTAAAATAAAATAAAAAAATAAATAAATAAATCCAACAAAGTTATCATGGTTTTGGAAGCCAAGTGCAGATTTTTGAAATTAATTCCCAGACCGAAAAGGAATAAGATCCACTGAACTGAACACAGACACCAGGTTAGAACACTCAAATGCTTGTTGTTTTGGGTGAAATAACCCTCAAATTAGAGACTATTAACGGAGAACCTCTTTAATAACGGATAGATCAGCATGGACACAAAAGCTGAAATTAGTGGTTAGTCTTTTTTTTTTTTTTTAAACTGAGTAAAATTGATCTTGCTAAGATAAGCCCAGAATAAACTTCCACAAAAAATTTCGAAGGCCTCATTGAAGTGAGGTTTGGTGCGTTAGGTCTGCCTCAAGACTTACCTGCAGGGCCACAGGGTGCAACACGTGATTATACCAGTGTTCCCAGAATGCACTTGGCTCCCTTTTAATCAGTGCCACTCTGTGCATGCCAAAGAAGCCAACGCATACCATGGTATCCATACCATGCAAGGTTAGGACCTCTGCGCTCAGGGGTAGAAACTGCATGCATCTGCTGAAAAACTGCACCTGAGAAATCCTCCGATTTCAGTCTCATTTGTCTTTAGCCAGACCAGCAAGCCCAAGTTTTAAATGAGTTTTCAGGGGTGTTGACTAAGAGGTCTCGCAGGACTTTGAAGTGATAAATTAGGCTGTAGCAAAATTTAAACAGAACCAAAATCGACTGCAGTTTCAACCCCTATATTTAGGTGCATACAACCGTAAAAATAAAAATTAAAAAAATTGTATGTATTTATATCCCCAAAAGAAAACCATACACCCTTTGGAGAAGTATTATACGCAGCCAGTCTCGGAGGAGTAAAGCAGCTGAACCAGGAGGTCAAAAAACCCCGTTTTAGAGAAGCCACAGTGCGGTGAGTGTTAGTCAAGAGGAAACTGAACACAGAGCCCAAACGGGGGGTTGAGACTCAAATGCGTGAGGAGCAACAACCCAGAAGGTGGGGAGGGAGGGAAGGGAAGGGGGGGTAGGGGGCGGGGTGATCGAGACGGGGGGAGAGGGTGGGAGGGGAGCTGGGAGAGGCCAAAGAAAACCAGAAAAAGGAAAAAAACCTTCCGGAAAGATCATCACCGACTTCGTACTGATAGACACGGATAACCCGCCGATAGGCTATGCTATTTAGAAAAGGGGGAGGGAGGGGGGATCAGGAGGGAATAGTGTGAATACCAATGGACAGAGAAAAAAAAAAACAATTTAAAGACACACAGACAGAGGAAGGAAGAAACTATATCAAAAACAAAGCCATCATGTTTCAGCGCAAAGATGAAAAGTAAAAGGAAAAAAATGAAAGAACAGAAAGGAGAAAACACTCAAGAGGGGGTTAATGTTTACACATCAATTTGGGTACTTTACAACACGCAAACACAGTACTTAGCAGGTCTGCATGTCAAAGGACTACATAAATCCAGTTTTTCCACCATCAGTTCCCATGGTAACACCAGCAGTAAGTGCCCGTTAATTAAAAAAATGATTTTAGCCTGAAAAAATACACATAAATGTATGAATTTTGAACTCTACAAGCATGATTATGAGATGCAGACATTGAAGAAAATCAGGAAATGACCTAATCATCAGGAGATGACCTAATCAGTACACGGACCAATCACAAACAGACATTTACTGCCAAGTGCTTCCACATTCCTTTTACTCACCGGTGGGATGATACCACGAATTTAGTAACCAGCATGGAATTTTTTTACCCCTCTACTTTGAAAACAACAACATTTACACATACATAACACACAGCAATAGAAAAGACAGGAAAAAAATGTGATATTAACCCATCCAGAAGATATGTCCTGATCAGAAAAGTGATCCAAGCATCAGGTAGCAGGAAAAAGGCGGGAGGGGCGGGGAGAAGGGAAGACAAAAAAAAAGAGAGAGAACAACAGTTAAACCATACAGGGGCGTCAGCATTGCACATGTAATGTCAACTTCAGAACAAGCAACATGACACGGCCACCGACACACAAAAAACCCCACCAGCGTCAGGGCCGCTTCCAAGGAAACGGCCACCAACTACTATCGTAGTTGCTTACAGCTGTAACTTCCCCCCTCCCACAGTAAAGCATGCTTTACACACAATGATTGCTTTTCAACAGAACACGAAGATATTGAGACAGGCAGGAGGTGACTAAGCAGGATGTGAATTTCAAGTAATGAAAAAAAACTATGGTAAAAATTACCAGGTGGACCCTCACCACAAGATCACTGTTATTAAGTACAGGAACTAACATGCACTCACCCAGATGGATTCTGCATGTTGAGTCATGTAGTACACAAAAAGCGTGGCAATAACATATTTACTTATCTGTTACAATTAATCAACTCTATCAGGACGTGTCTAGAAAAAAAAAAACATCCAGGCAGAAGGTTCTCTCTCATGTCGTCTGCGCTCTGCAGCGCCCCCACCTGGTCTCCTGCAGCCACTGGTGGAACGCGTTGGCGTGCTGTGCGAACTCCTGCCGCAGCTTGTCGTTTTCCTCCTGACGCCGCTGCTCCTTCTGCAGCTCCAGCTCTCGCTCCTGAGCACACCGACAGCAGGGTTAGGCACTCATGTGTTGCTGAACTGCAGTATTAGGCCGTAAGGACTGTAGTAGGCCATATGCAAATATCATATACATACATACATACATACATACATACATACACACACACATGCATACACTCTCACAAATACAAACACGTACATATATTTACATACGCATATACTGTATATATACACATGTGTATATGTATGTGTATGTACATGTATATACACATACATATAAATAAACACAAACACACGCACATACACACACATGCTTAATTATTAATAACACGCACACACAGACTAGACCGTGTACAAAAATTCTGTCTAGAAACAAGACAGGAATTACTCGGTTACAAGGTTCAGATAATGTGCATTATCAGACTTTTGGCGCCTACAGACTGTGAGATTTCAGCAATCTTACAAGTTTATTGCAAGCCACACTGTGCGACATGGATCTAATAAACTTGGGTACGACATCAAGTTTGATGTATGTAGACTGTTGATAACACCTACTGAATCATAGGCTATGACGCAAGTCAATATACAAGATCACGCATCAGTGCGTCATTTCAAGCTTCATGTAGGTCGTAACAGCAGTCACATTGTGAGATGGTCATCCTAAATTTCTGACACTGTCTGAATTTTGTCCCAGGCTATCTTTGGTCGCAAGACCGTACCAACAGCCATCTTTGAACCTCTCTCACAGTGCGACGTAGGACCACCGTTTTGGAGCCACGAACAAAGATATCGCCACATTTCTTTCACGTTGGTCATCTTTCGTCTGGGACAGCCCCAAAATCGCGCAGTGTACACCCGCCATAAAGGAGACACGAGCCGGGGCCACGCCCTCTCACCTTGATGATCTTCTGCAGGTTCCTCCAGGTCTCCTCCAGCGCCTCCATGGTGAACCAGGTGTAGGGGTTGGACACCACGTGGTAGCTCTTGATCTGGCGGTCGAGCTCGGCCAGCTGGTTGAAGTCGGCCTGGGCGGAACTGAGGGAGGAGCGGAAGGCCTCGTGGGCGTCGCGCAGGGCGCGGATCTCCTCCAGCGAGTTGCAGCGCACCGGGTCCGTCAGGTCCTCCTCCGCGTTCTCGAACCAGCTGTTGAAGGCCGACGCCTTCTTGGCGAAGGTCAGGAAGAGGTCCTCCACCTGGTGGGGGAAGGAGGGGGAGGGGGGTATGGAGGGAGGGACAAAGGCATGCGGATACAGCTCATGAAGATGTTCCCTCCTTGCCGTCCTGTTTCAAAACCACACAAACATCCTACTATAATGCCCGCAAAGGGTAAAAGGTATCCTCCATATGACCTCTCAAAAATAAAAACGAACAAGTTACACACAACCATCCAGAAGCTTACCTCTCTATATTTAAAACCCATTTTCTGAATGGTCAGTAAGACCATAAGCAACCAATAAGTTACTATAAGTAACAATTTTTGGGTCAGTCTAACCCCCCCCACAGCCCTCCCCGCACCCACCTTCCTGAAGTGCTCCTGGGCTTCCAGAAGCTTCTTCTTGCGGGCGGAGGAGTTGGAGAGCAGCTGGTTCCAGCGCTTGATGAGGGCGGCGTGGCGGTCCTCGATGGCGCGGGACTGCACGTGTTTGGCCGCCAGCAGCTGGTCCTTCAGCGCCGTGATATTGGTGATGCCCTCCTGCTGGAAGGCCTGCAGCCCTGCGTCAAAGGTCTCCTGCTCACCCGAGAGAGAGGGAAAGGGAGGGAGGGAGAGAGAGAGGGGGAGGGGGAGGGAGGGAGAGAGAGGGAGGGAGAGAGCAAGACGGGGGGGGAGAGAGAGAGAGGAGAGAGAAGGGTAGAGAGGGAGAGGGGGAAAGAGGGAGGGGGAGTAAGGGAGAGGGGAAGGGGAGAGAGAGAGAGAGGGAGAAAAAGAGAAATACAGGTGTGAGGGCAACAAAACAAGGAAACCCTGTCCCCAAACACTTCCATTTCAGGCATCATCATTCATGACAGACGACAGGTGAAACTGTACCTGTTTAGTGAGCAGTGTCTGCACGGAGGACAGGTCCCGGCCGTAATCATCCGTCTTCAGGCTGTTCTCCTTCTCACCTGTGAGAGCACAAGCTTTTTTACTTCTGGTGCGAGAGTCTGGGTTCTGCATCTCTCACTCACAGTCCTGCCCTGGTTCTGGCCCCGGCCCCGGCCCACTCCACGTACCGATCCAGGACTCCACCACGTCGGCCTTCCAGTTGAACTGCAGGAAGGCGGAGTTCTCGTCCAGCTTGGCCTTCCTCTGGGCGGCCGCCCTCTCCAGCTCCGACACTTTGCCCCTCAGCGCCTTCATCTTGGCGCTGATGTTGTCCACGTGGTGGTTATTCTGCGGCACAGCACGACACGCCCGCGTCAGACCCTCCGTCAGTGTGTGTGTGTGCGTGTGTGTGTGTGACTGAGTGAGCGAGTGTGTCTCAGTGAGCTGTACCTTGTTGATGAGCTCGTCTCCGTTCACACACACGTCGTTCACTCTGTCCCTGTGCACCGTGAAGTCCGTCTCAAAGGCCTCGTGCTTCTTCAGCAATCCCTGCACAGGAGGATAGAAAATGTTGATAATGGCACGCACAGAACTCGTGTTACACTCCCAAATACAGCTTACACCCCACTGCCTTACACATTCAAACGCTGCAAATATCTATGCACACAAACGCACGCGTGCACGCGCGCACACACACCCTCCACCTGACCGCTCACCTGCACGGCTGCCAGCGTGTCCCCATAATCCTCGCTTCCCACCAGGTTTAGCTTCTCATTTATCCACGCCTCCTCCTCTTCCACGTTCGCCACGAACTGCTGGTACTCCAGAGACTCCTCCAGCCTCTGTCCTCTACACACGCACACACACACACATGCACACGCACACAGAGTCAGGGCATGACCTGCACACATTCCTTAGGCAGATACAGTCTGCTGGTGAATGGTGACACAAGAGAAATAAGGCTATGGTTGGCTGACTGTCTCAGCCTCCAGCAGACAGACGTACCGTGCAGCAGCCAGGTCTTTCAGCTCCTTCCAGTGTTCCACAAACTGAGCCAGCCTCTGCTGGATCTCCTCCTGCCCGATGGTGTTGTCATCAGACAGCTTCTTCCCAGTGTCCAGAACAGACTGGGGAGAGAGAGACAGGAATAAGAACACATCGCTAACAGAGCCAGTGGTAAAACTTTACGCGTGCAGAGCTTCACACGACACCATGAAGGGACTGGGAGCACTCTCAGACTCTTACCTGTATGGCCGGCTCATGGGCGGCCAACTCAGCTTCCAGCCTCTTGTGTTTCTTCCTCAGATTCTGTACTCCTGTCAAGTCACGTCCGTAATCCTCCGAGCTCACGAGCAACTTCTTTTCTCTGCAGGGAGAAGCATGCAGCGGCGTTAGCGGAGACTATTGTTTTACTGATGGCACTTTACTCAACCCTGCACTAGATGTGCTTAAACGTAATCAGGACTGTTTGTGTCTGACCAAAAGCGCTGCCAGAACGTGCCAACTAAAGCACCGCACCGCAGCTGCTCCTCCGGGCCTACAGGGGGCAGACTCACTTGATCCAAGACTCTTCATCATCCAGATCCCTAAAGAACTGGTGCAGGCGGTGCGACTCGTTGAGCTTGGCGCGGCGGCCGGCGGCCATGCTCTTGATCTTGGCAAAACGGCCGTTGACGGCGTCCTGCTTGTCCTTCACCTGCGAGGTGTCGAAGGCGTTGCTGGCCATGAGGCTGTCGGCCTGGCCATTCAGGTCCTTCAGCCGGTCCTGTAGGGGGTGGGGAGGGTCAGAGAGCGTGGTCAGGACAGGGTGCTCCACACATTCCCCAATTTACCTTTTCAAAACACGCAAACCTCCGTGTACATTTTACCAATACATCTGACCCAAAAATGCAACTGAATAATCAAACTGTTCTCAACATCTTACAATTGAGACCTGTAATGAATGTCATAATTGCTTTTAACTATATTAACTTATTGTATATTTATTGTAAATATACAATATACTATATATGTAACTATACAATTCAATAAAACATCTATACGCATTTTGACTGGACAATGACATTCTTCCATAGCCAGAATAGCTGCTATCACAAACAGGTAAAGAGGGAGACCTACCTCATGGGCAGAGATATCAGCCTCCAGGAGCTGGTGCTTCTTCAGCAGATTGTTAACAGAGGCCAAATCCTTCCCATAATCCTCAGAGGCAAGCAGGGCCTCCACCTAGAGAGTGGGAGAGAAGAGAGCTGTCATGTAATTGCACTTTGTTCTGCTAGTCTATATTTCAGAGCAAAACAGTGATAACTGAATAATGAATGGCTGGAATTATTTATTCATTTATTTTGAGGGGTTATTACCTCTGACAGCCAGAAGTCAAAGTCCTTAATGCCAGTGTTGAAGTTCTGCTGCTTGTTGGCCTCCTTCAGCTTCTGGCTCTTCTCCGCAGACTTGTTCACCAGGAACTGCCACTGGTCATCAAGAGCATTGAGACGCGCCTGCGGGAATCAGACATGCAAGAAGTGCTGTCAGACTGCACACACTCATTACTCCTTTCTGGTTTTTTTAACAAGGAAAAATAAAACACTGAACATGAGACTACTGTGTAAAACTGGTGAGGGTGAGAATATGTCAATGGGTAAGTGTTTTCAGTTAATACAGGAAAGATCTTTTGGATGAAATGATCTTACTGGAAAACTATCAGAGCTGCTGATTCCTGTTGCAGAACCCATACAATGACCCCCATTGTGAAAAAGGAACATGAAATAAATTACAAATCAACTGCCCCGCTACAGTCTTCAGAGTCAACATGTGGAGTAGGTTTTGGGGACCCCCGTTACCTTGACGGCATCCTCGCTGCCGGCGCAGGCCCCCCTCTGGATGAGCGAGTTGCCCGTGTCGATCACGCCGCGGATGCGGTCGGCGTTGGCGTGCAGCTCCGCCTCGAAGGCCTGGTGCTTCTGGTGTTTGCTCTGTGAGCGGCGGCGCGGGGGAGGGGACAGAGTGTCAGAGTCAGAACAGAGCCGCGGCAAGCACACAGAGCAGGAAGCTTCTGAGAGGGTAGCTGGGAGTGAGCGTGTGTGTGTGTGTGTGTCGTATAACAACAAAGTTACAGCAGCTGGTTTAGATTATGGAAACACTTTGCTGTGGCATACTGGAGGTTCTCCACTTTGATGCTATCCATACAAACCCTACTCACCTATCCTCATTGTGTAAACATGCTAAGAAACCTGTGTGCGTGCGTGCGTGCGTGCGTGTGTGTAATCCTCTTCTAATATAGTTGGTGTTATAGTCAAAACTTTGTTTTGATCTCCCTGGAATCTTCAAGTCTAGATCAGTCTTGTTAAGGTGTCTGACCGTGATGTACACACTTAGGTGTAAATATGGTAGTCAACAACTGCTACAGGTGAAATTGGGAGTGTGGAGGGCTACACTCGATAACTGACTCTCAAAAATGAAAAATGGAGGTGAAAGTGAAAACAGCCAAAACTAAAAGCACACCATGAAGTAGACAGACAGCACTTCTGAGTCCTACAGACACCACCAGTGACCGACAAAGACACGTGGGTGGAAAAAAAAAAAATAACACAAAATGAGGTGAAGTAATCCTCCGGAACACAGCGAATGTTTCTGGAGCACCTTTGAAGAGTGTTTTAAATATCGTTCCACACCTGCGTTCGAGCCAGAGAGTGGGGGAGGAAGCGGTCTATGCCGTGCAGTCTGGCCGGCACACGCGTACTGAGAGCCCAGTCTCCTGATTACAATTAGCTGCATCGGCGGCAATGCAGAGCGGATTAAGCACGCAGATTTGGCTCGACAAAAACCGCTAGCAAAATACATTAGTCTTCTAATGAAAGCTTAGAGCAAAGCTGAACTTCTCTTAGCTGCATACTTCCTCCTCCACTCACTGGTGTTCCCTCCCCTAATTTTTCATTTTAGTCTGGAAGTCAAAGTACTACCAATGACAACCATTTTGGTAGTTTCAGCATTCGCCATTCTACAGATAAACACACTAGGTTGTCTAAAATTTATCTTTCTAACCAAAAGATGGAAGTCGTAAATTTAGCAGAAACCCAATTATATTCTTTTCCAAGATCTTAAGACTGAAATTCAATATATTTACAACTTAGGAAACCAAAAACATCAAATCAATTTACTCAACTTTGACTGTTATACCTGAATTGCTTCTCATTGGGTAACAAGACCTTTCAATTGTGACATCACACAACGTGTGGAACGAGTTTAAAGGACAACCCAACTTGTTAAGGCGAAAAACGAAAAATATGGAAGCCACACCCAGCAACTTAAAAGTGACAGCCTAAAAAATGGCACAGGACAAAACCACATATCTAAGTACAATAATAAAATGTGTATTTACAGGTAAAAAAAAAAATGGGTCAAATAAAACATTAAGAAGCAAGCACTCATGTAGGTGCAGATGAACACGAGACAGACGGATGGAAATCCAGCTAAAAGGACTATGTGTCTACAGATGGCAGAGACACGGACACGAGTGAAGGATCCCTACAGACATTAGTGGTCTGACACACTACTCCACTTACCAGCAGTTTGGACAGCTAAAAACAGACAATAAAAACAAAGACAGATTCAGTTTCAATGCCATTGACAGGCTGGGGGGAAATCACAATGCAGTAATTATTAACGAGGGGGAAAACAGGACAAGAGCAGTAATGAGCTTTACTCAATATTACAGAGGGAGGGGGGAACGATTATTACAAAAAGGATTAAGGGTACGAAGAAAAAAAAAAGTAGGACACAGATCTATTAAACATAAGGGAACACACACATCACTCACTGATCTGGGAGAAAAATAAGCCCGATTTGCTTGAAGAGATCATTCAAAAGGCATTGATCGAAAAGGAAGTAAATGCCATTTCATTACAAAACAGCCCCTCCCCGCTCTCATCTGAGGTCTGGCGCTGGGGTCGGAGCTCCGCACCTGGATGTTGGTGGGGTCCTTGTAGGACTCGTCGGTGGCGGTCTGCAGCTTCTCGCTGATCCAGGCCTCGATCTCGTCCACGTCGCGGCTGAACTGCTGCAGCGTCTGGGACTCGCCCAGCTTGGAGCGCTTCTCGATCATCTTCGCCTTCAGCCGCCGCCACCTGGGGGGGGGGGTGGAGAGACCGTGAGGGCTGTGAGGCAGCAAGGCAGGGGGGTCAGGAGTCAGGGGTCAGTTGCTTACCTGTCTAGAACCTCGTTGCGGCGGGCGGAGATCTCAGGCTTGGCGTAGTGGTCCGCTCCGATCAGCTGGTCTGCGAAGGACTGCAGGGCAGCGATTTTCTCTTCCTGTGCAGACAGGAAGGGCATTGGACACAGTCAAACACAGCCTGTGCTCATAAGCTGCACAGACACACAGTACCGGAAGTAAAAGGACCAAAATAAACTATTACTACTACTACTACTACTTTGGCGTTTTTGGCTGCGATTGTGCTGGCTGTAGTGTAGCATATTAGTAAGGAACAGGGCTCGTAACCAAAAGGTTGCTGGTTCAATTCCCCACCGGAGCACTGCTGCTGCACCCTTGGGCAAAGTACTTAAACCAGAATTGCCTCAGTAAATATCCAGCTATATAAATGGATAACATGTAAAAACAGTCACCCTGGATAAGGACATCTGCTTATTGACACTAATGTAATGTAATGTTCTGAATGTGTAGAAATCATTAAAACATGCTAACAGAAGCAAAGAAAATATATTGTGCAGTAGTGGTTGTATGCTCGGGTTACCCTTCACCAGTCAGTTTCTGCAGATGAGAAACTACATTTGCTGCAAGCACTATCATATTACGGCGATAACCTTGAGCGTCTAGCCAGCAGACGAGTGGGGGGGGGGGGTGGGGATTTCCTGTGATGAGGGCGTGGGCGGACGCACTGACCTGCACGTTGATGGCCTTGTCGAAGTCCTCGTGCTTCTTGATGAGCGCCTCCACGCTGTCCAGGGAGTCGCCCTTGTCGTCGCTGGCCAGGAAGGCCTCGCGCGCCGCCATCCAGTTCTCCGCCTGCTCGCAGTCGCGGTTAAACAGCTGCGGGCACACAGACAGGTCTCACTCCCACTGCAAGACTCCCATACCCTCCTCTACACAGGTGCTCTCGCAATCAAGCACTGCTGTACAGAAGCTGTCATCTCCTTTCTTGCATCTTTTTATTAATTCATTAGAGTGCATGAAAATGCACTCTATTGTTATCCGAATTTTTCTTATTCTTCTTTTTCTTCTTCCAACCAATTTTGTGCGTTTAATACAGCTTCAACCGTTTAACGTAGAAACTTCATTCAAACTGTGTTGCGTAGGTCTTACAAAGGACACTTATGCTATGTATTTTTTATTTTTGTAACATTTATACTTTTTAAACTATTAATTAAAAACTATCAAAATTTTCCCCATAGACTTAACATTGGCCTTTATGACATCACAATAGAGCCATTAAGCAATTAGAATCTTGTGGCAGCTGTTCTGACCACCTACATCTGTTTGATGTAGGCCTATATACTTTTATCTATGTAAAATTAGACTGTTTGCATTTTCATGCACTCGTAATTCCCTGGAATTACATTCTCTAGTTCTTCAGTGACATTCACGTGCCCTCACTGTGATTAATCATGTAGGCATAATGAGTGTACAGTATAGGTTTGTGTGTGTGCCATGCCCTGTTAGACTCCAGTTCAGTAAAGGGGTGATATCAAGCAGAAGGCATTTTGAATTCACCAGCAGTGTGGTGTAGTGGTAAGGAACAGGCCTTGTAAACAAAAGGTTGCTGGTTTGATTCCAATGCTAGGGCACTGCTGTTGTACCCTTGGGCAAGGTACTTAACCCACAATTGCCTCAGTAAATATCCAGCTGTATAAATGGATAAAATTGTAACCTACTGTATGTAAGTGGCTCTGAATAAGAGCACACGCATGTGAGTTAATGTGAGAGAGAGAGAGGTGTGAGAGTGTGTGTGTGTGAGTGAGTGATTCTGTGCGTGTAGCGGACTTCCTCTCCCTCCGGCTATTCACGCGTGTCCTTATTACTGCACACGCGTGTGCATGTGCACGCACATGAGTTTACGTGAACCTGTGCGTGGGCTGGACTTCCTGTGCCGCCGGCCTCACCTGCAGCTCCAGGCACTGGTCCAGCATCATGCGGCGCTGCACCCAGGCCTTCTCCAGGTCGGCCCGCTCGCGGTCCAGCGTCTCCAGCTTCTCCTGGATCTCGGGGCTGGCGTAGTGGCCCCGCGCCAGCAGCTGCTGCCCGAACTGCTCGAAGGCCTGGAAGGTTCCGGCGCGGGCGTCGATCTCGGTGCGGTGCTCCTGTGAGGCACGGGAAGGGAGGCAAGACGGGGGACCGAGTGAGGAGATGAGCGGGAGCAGACGAAAACCCTCCCTCCCCACACGAGACGGAAATTCATTCATTCTTTTTTTTTTATAATGAATCCTCTGATCCCAGTGAAACACGGGGGTGTGTAGCAGCAGAACGCCCGAGGCACGTTTTCTCAGTGAGTGAGCTGCCTTTGTTTAGCCTCAGGCAGCTGCACCGTGGAGTCTCAGCTGTGCACAGGTGGGCCGTACCTGGTGTCTCTCCAGCAGTGCCTCGGCTCCGGTCACGTCCTTGGCCAGCTCATCAGACGACACCAGCCCCCTGATTCCGTTAATCCAGGACATCAGGTCTCTGCGCGTGTGTTGGGGAGAGAACAGGAGAATCCGCCATTACGAACATTTTTTACAGTCACATCCCATTCCCACAGCTCAGCCACAAGCACAAACTACAAGCTATACCCCCCCCCCCCCCCTCACCGGAAGTCGCTGAGGAAGCGCTGCAGGTCGTGGGAGTTGCCCAGCTTGTCCTTGCGCTGGTCGGCTCGGCCCACCAGGCTGCTCCAGGCCGTGTTCAGCTCGGTGCATTTGTCCTTGATGTCGTCCGCGGCCTCCGGGTGGGACTGGATGAGCCTATCAGCGGTCTCCCCCAGGGAGTTAACCTGCATTCAAACCACAGAGCATGCCAACAGAACCTCAGCTACAGGAAATATAGGGTGTCAACAAGCTGTCAGGTACAGGAAATGGAAGATTGGACACTGTAGCATCAGACACCCTTAGGTACAGCGGCACATCCCCACTCTCCACCTACTTACCCACCCGCAAACAAACCCTGTGGTAAACATCTGGCAGAAATATATTAACAGCATATATACAATATTACATGCATACATGTACACATACACTATATATACATATATACACAAATACTATACGTATGCAATATTAAAAAAAAAAAAATAGCTGATATAATAAAGGTGTCAACAGTGGCTCACGGTCTTTCTTCCTTTTTAAAAGCAAAAAGCTCCCGCCACTTCCTCTGCCAAGCTGTTTGTCCTTCCCCTCACACTCACCTTGTCTCCCAGGGCAGCCAGGTCTCTCTCAAAGCCCTCGTGCTTCCGCTGCAGGGCCTGAACGCTGGCCAGGTCATGGCCGTAGTTATCGGTGTTCAGGGCCTGGTTCTTCTCCTCGATCCACTCCTTGGTCTCGTCGGCATCCCTGTACGAAATCGTTATAAAATGAATAAATAAATTCATAGGAAAAGTGTGTGTGTGTGTGTGTGTGTGTGTGTGTATAGGAGACCTGAGAGACCAGGTGAGACAGCTGAGCTGGGTTAAGTGTGTGTATACCTGTGGAATCTCTGAACTTCATGGGCGCTTCCCAGCAGGTTGCTCCTCTCCTCAGCCAGCTTCTGCAGAGACCTCCAGCGTTCGTTCAGCTCCTGAGAACAACAGTGCAACGTCACCACCAATCAGAGGTTCCACGGGGCTGTGCTGATATCCAATCAAAACAAGCCCCTTGGACTTCAGCCAATCGGCTCACGGGTCCTGGGCAGAAATTTAGGCCAGCTGAAAACAAACCTGATTTGGCAGGAACTCATCTGTTCATGTGATCTACAGAATCAAGTCTTATGTTATAGACCACAAAACTCTTTGATTAATTTTAATCTCTTGATCATTTGTGCTTATCTGTAATGAAAAAACTGAACTCCAGTGACCCTTCTGAGAGGAACTGACCTCATCATATGTGATTCTTTCTGATCAACATTGAAGGAAGTAAGTTTCCTGAGGGTTAAAAGGCAACTTCCCCTTAAGTTTGTACACACATTTGTACACATCCTGATGCACAGATGTGGGTGGCAAGGAAGAGAGCGGTCAGACAGCCAAACCGCAGTGGACATACATAGCCCTATCAAAAGCCAGTTCATTATAAAGCCACCCAAGAGGGCATCTAGTCTTGCGCTTCTTTTTGTACTTATCTCAAGCTAACCTTTTGACAAAAAATGCATATAAGAGAGTAGTCATTCAGTTGACAGCTTTAATTTCACAAATCACAAGAAATCAAAAATGGATCATTTAAAAAAAAAAAAAAAAACTGAATGGATTGATGAGGTCCCACAGGGACATGGAGAAGACAGGGGGACCAGGGACACAAAGGAACTCCACAAGACGTGATGGGTGGATGATTGACAGGCACCAGGCCATGCGGACGGGTTAACTGCCCGCACACAGAGAACACAATGCGGGGGGGAGGGAGAGAGACTTGGCTCACAAAGATGGGGGTCGGGTTGATGGGTGAGAATGGGGGGGACTGTAACTCTTACCTTGATAGCATTAAAGTTAGCCACCGTTTGTACAGTCAAGCGTACAGACTAGATTGAAACAAAAAATAAGAGCAGAAAGGGGAGGGGAACAAAAAACAAAAAAGACACCACACCAGTCAAAAGAGTCACCATGTTAGTCAAGAAAGCAGGTCTTACATTCCCTTAAACCCCAATCCTCTATAGTTACTCAAGACTACAGCACACAACCTCCAACTACCAAAAGAACCCCAGAATTATCAAACATGCAGTGAAATTTAAAGTCCACATACAGTCAGAGTTTTCAAGGAAAAGGGCATTGAAATGTGATGTTTGTCAATATTCTTATGCCACAAATTTATGGAGTGGTCCATTAAAAACATAGAACAGATGGTAATAACAGTATAATCATATAAAAAAAATCACTGTATGTGGACTTCAGTATTATGTTGTGTAATCTGTACGCATGTGGCAGATTCTTCAGAGCAAATTACCAGGCCATACTGGCAAGATGCATATCATGATACACTTGCAGTATTGGGAGAGTGAATTTTTTATGCACTGAGGTGTGACTATTGCCTTTAGTCTTTTGCATGCATGTGGGTGGTGTAAGACATTTCCACCCTGACTGTAGCCCAGTGCAAAGTCTACCCTTTATAGAAAGTGGGGCACAGTGAAGAAATGGATGCAGTTGGAAAAGTATGTGTGTGTGTGTGTGTGTGTGTGTGTGTGTGGGGGGTCTTCCAAAGTCTATTCTCCACTCAACATCAACACATCATGTCAGTACAGATGTTCATGGAAAACTCCCAATGTCAAAATGTCAAGTCATACAACACAGTTGGAAGATGAACTGCTGGTTTTATGACACGCATTTCTCGAGTCCTTTGTGCATGTCATGTCATGCAAACTGTATGTAAAACACTGTGAACGCAATATATGCAGTGTAATGCAATATAGTTCACAAAGCAATACCTTTTACTCAATTATCTTCAAATTCATGCGCTCAACTGTGGTCTCATGCTTGGGAGTGTAATATAATAGAGGTATAAATGACTACACTATTTTAAGAATTAAACCAAAATTTTCAGCTCAAATTCTCTGCCCTATAGCTGCCAGAGAACAGAGAACAATCTGTGCCTTACCTTCCATGGAGATGCAGTTTTGGAATCAGCTTCATCCTGCAGACAGAATGGTAGGACAAAGGTGGATCAGACTTGGGCAGTTATATTTAGCATTGCATGCACCATGAATGGCTCATACAGTTCTACATTACATTTAAGTTGCTTAGCAGACACACTTGTCCAGAGCGACTTAAATACAACGTGTCTGTTACCCGTTTATACAGCTGGATATTTACTGAGGCAATACTGCGTTAAGTACCTTGCCCCAAGGGGACAATGTATAATACTTAAGTATAATAATAAACAACATAAACTTCATTTATCTACTATTAATAAAGCATATTACTAATCAATGCCTTTATCTTTGGGACAATAAGGAATCTTACCTTTCCAGGTGCAGCAGCCAGCATTTCTTGTTGCTAAGAGAGAGGAAAAAGGGACAGACAAAATGACCCTGTTAATCTACTTGACACTAAATGATGTACCAACTATCTTTTTAAATATTTCAGTAGCCACAATGGGGGAAAAAAGTTCTTGAAAATTTTCAACAAAGGGCTTCAACATACACAAAAGAGAAAACCTATATTCAGATTGGTAAGAGTGAAATTTTATTTCTCTTTTCAAACTTGAGTTCCTTCCATCTCGTGGGCACTGAGGCCACACCCCTCACCTGAGGGCCACACCCCTCACCTGTGCCTGCACGATCGGGGCGTCCTCCGCCATCAGACCCTCGGACTCCAGCTCGGACGCCACATTGTTGATGTCCCTCAGACGCGACTCGTTGGCTTTCAGGTCCTGCAAAACACAAACACACGGGGCTAAGACCGCGCTGCATCTGCACCTGCACCGGCACCAGCTGTGGGGGGAACACTGGCAGATGTCAGTCCTGTCATTTACACAGTCAAGGCCCGGTGCCATTCGAGTTAACCGCCCGGCTGCTGCTGCTCTCGCCTCCTACCTTCTGGAAGTCGTCGAACTTCTTCTGCAGCACCTCCACCTGCTCCAGGTCGGAGCCCACCTCCTCGTTGGTGAGCGCGCCCTCCTTCTCGTTGATCCACTGCTGCAGCTCGCTGGCCTCGCGGAACAGCATGAACTTCTTGCAGCTCTTCTCCAGCATGTCCTTGCGCTTCTCCCCCAGCTCCAGTAGGGCGCCGTACCTGCGGGGGGAGGAGGGGGCTAAGCATCCCCTTACAGCGGGGGGGTTACCCATCCCTGCTCCTGGAGGGCTGTGATCCAGCAGGTCCTCCAGCCCTCTTCAAATCCACTACCTCTCTCAGAGACAGATGGTGGCTGAATTGAGTTAATTGGAACAATAAGTAGTCCAATCAAATATTACAGCTCTGGCTGGAGAAGCAGCATACAGGCACAGCAGCCCTCCAGGCTCAAGGATGGGTAGCCCAGTCCTAGAGAGTGCCCCCGAGGAGCCAGTGGATCTTCCTAAGGGGCTTCCCAACAAGTTTTGGTCTAGTCACAGCTAGAATGGTCCTCTTGTGGGAGATATTCAACACAATAATGTGTATGTTCAAATGACACTTGATTTTACAAGAAAACCCATACTGAAGAACCATACACGAACACACAGTGATCAAACCTCATATAAAACCCAATGACATAACATGGCACAAGGCACAACAATAATGATAAATTTTGTCTGGTATGAAACTAATAACGCTGATTACGTATTATTCTTCTGTATGGAAGCTGAGCACAAATGAATGAAAGCCACCACAACACAAAGCACCAAGTACTCCAGCCACAGTCACAATGATCAGCACAAGCCAGCAGGCAGAACAGCAGTAGCTGAAGGAGGGACCGACCTCCAGAGGAAGAGACTGATGGACATACGGACAGGTTCTGGGGGCTCTGTTCAACCACTAGTTCACCACTAGCATGCCAGAGTGTGAACCAATCACGTCACACCAGCTCTCAGCCCCACCCACCTCCACTAAACTTAGTCACATGACTCACAGCAAGACTGCTTAGTTTCAGTGGGGGGGATCTCTGACTGCCTGCCTGCAGCATAAAATGATACACTATACACAAATACACAGAGCAAATAAACCTGGTTTAAAAAAAAAAAAAAAAAAAAAAACTGCCAGTCTCTGCGTGGAAAACGGAAAAACAGCTTCTATCATGTTGACAAATAGAAGAGGTGAAGAGAAACGGGGGAAACGAAACAGAATTCACAAAGAATAATAAAAGGGAGCAAGGAGACACCGATGGGGGGTGCTGGATGGCGGAGCGTTTTGGACACTGTCCCACGTCACACACACACACACACACACACACACACACACACACACACACACACACACACACACACACGGAGGCATGGAGGAGCGATGGGAGAGAGGCAGGGTCCTACTCACAGTTCCTCCACCTGCTTCATGCGCACAGAGACGCTGCAGGCCTCTTTGCTGACCAGAGACCTGCGCAGACAGACGCAGACGCAGGCCACGCAGACAAACGCAGGCATTAGCGGTTAAACGGGAGGATAAGAGAGAGACAGAGAAGGCCATGGGGTTAGTCAGAAGCACAGGGACGGGGGTTCTTCCCACTGGTGGCAGTGCAGTTGAGAGAAAAAGGCGTTAATTGTTTAAGCAAAGACCGGAGAAATGTGTCAGGGACTTTCAGAAGAGAGTTCTCTCCTCTTAACAGCAAGTACGAATTTAAAATTAATTATCACTACATTATAAAGACATATGCCTTCTCTCAAACTACTAAGAATATGCTGTCATAAAGCACAATCATAAGGAACTCAAGAAAAGGCACAAAAGTTGTTCTAACGAGCAACATAATACTTGATGCCTTCTCCTTTGGAATAAAACAGACATAGATACTCCAAGGAATATAAAGGCCAACATGCAGGTGGTCCCAGCCCAATCACATCAGAGCCCCAAGTGTAAACAGGCAGTGGAGGATGTCACAAATATACAATTTCTTAATACAATAATAGTGGTGAATACCTACAGAGCCTAACTGTATTTTTACTGTTTTGTAAGAGCACCAACATGACCTTTCCTTTCAATTTTATGAGGGCATTTGAGGGGATTCTACTGGAAATTGAAAATGGCTATACACAGCAGCAAACTGACTAAAGGAATTCAACTGAATGAATGAATACAGAACAACTGAATAGAACATGCAGATTTAAACTCACATGCACACCACATACGCACGACCTGTGGGCTGCATCTATGAGTTACTGCTGACCTGATGAATTTGTCAATCACACAGAAACATTTATTGCGTAGTTATTCTCTCCATGTGATTGTGTGCATTACAGAAGTCCCCAAATTTATATGCCCAATATACGCGAATTATTTGAAAGCTAAGGTTCTCAGTAACCTGCATTTTGCCGCCTATACATGATAAATATTAGAAGTCGACATACTGGCTTCTCCAGTAAAGGTGCTCAGGAATCAGGCTTCCAGTAAAGCATAAGGACCTATAAAAGCCCATCTAAAATCACACTATAACTGCAGTCAGTCTGGATCTCTGCTATGTCTAAAGAAACTCTTCTGCAATGTGAAAAAACGAGTTAAGATAAGGGAAGCACATCAAACTCCAGATATGAACTGGTGCTCAGGAAGGCAGGCTTCAGAAACATACAGCAAAGATCATACAAGGGACAGAGGGAAAGGCAATCGCTGCTCAGAGGTCAGAGGTCAGAGGTCGTGGCTTGGCCTCTCAGTGGCTTACTGGTTCTCGATCTGCTCCTGCCGCAGGGCGATGCTGCCCTGCTCGTCCAGCAGGTTCTCCCGGGACGAGGACTGGGTGGGGTCCAGCTTCTTCACGTAGGCCGCGGGAACAAAGCCCTGACGGTCATTCACCTCCACCTTCCACCAGTCCTGCAGGCGTGGGAGACGGGAAGCAGAGATATGACACACTGGATCAGCCGTGGCACACAGGGTACAGAGCTGTGACGCACTAGATCAGCCGTGACACACAGGGTACAGAGCTATGACGCACTAGATCAGCCGTGACACACAGGGTACAGAGCTATGACGCACTAGATCAGCCTTGACACACAGGGTACAGAGCTATGACGCACTAGATCAGCCGTGACACACAGGGTACAGAGCTATGACGCACTAGATCAGCCGTGACACACAGGGTACAGAGCTATGGACGCACCAGATCAGGACTTTCAGAGGGTATCTACAGAGATCATGCCACCTCATTTCGAGCAGATCCCTTCATCCAGGGACTAAGAGCATAAGCAATGCACGGCCATAAGTAACTGTACAGCCACAGTACTGAATCCTGATCCTACAGCTGAAAAGTACAGTCAATTTTGTGTTAACTTGTGAAAATCCAATCTAAGTCCAGAATCAGATTAGGCCTTGCGTTTGAAACCAGTTCTGGTTTCATGTGGCATGCACTGTCGCTATCGGTCAGCAGCCAGGAGGCCCCGGTAAGATCGCTTAGTCCCGGATTCGCAATGCAAAGCACATGTGGTGCAATCACATGCACACAGACATCAGGCCAAATAATCGAATCTCCCCTGATGTGCTGTAATGAATCTGATGAGCGTGACGCAGCAGTGAGGTGCCGCTGGGGTCCTGTACCTTGTTGGTGCTGTTGAGCAGGGTGAGGATGTCGCCCTTCTTCATGGTGACCTCGCGGGGGCTCTTCTCCTGGTAGTCATACAGGGCCAGCACCAGCTCCTTGCCCGTTTCGTCATCCGTGGGTGCCACTTGTTGCTGCATTAAAGAAAAAACAAAACATGTTCGCAAGAATGCAGTATGTCCCAGTACGTATGTATCACCAGTGAGTAACCGGGATTGAGAGAACAGCTTGGTGCAGTCCTGTGTCCCATGACCGACATATCACCCATTAACACCATCACATTCCAGCTATCACTTTTTTTTTGGACTTTTGTTTTTGGTTGACTCCGCCTGTCCCAGACTCACATTACATTACATTATGTCACGTCATTTAGCAGACACTCTTACCCAGAGTGACTTACAAATAAGAACAAAGGTGAAATTAATATTCTCAGATATTAGTCAGTTTAGAGCTAAACACACTTGTGATCAACTGGTTTATTAACCTGAAAGTGTATCCATACTCTGCTATTATCATTGGATATAAGACTCAAAACTGATATGAAGGGAACAAATGGATAGACTCACCCTGCAGGACTGGGCCTGCTCCTTCAGGGACTGTATGCTGCTTCCATAAGCACTAAGGTCAGACATCAGCGCCTCGTGCTTCTTCAGGAGGGCCTGCAGAATGAGAGAATGTGTGTTTTACCCATCCTCTAATAAAAATGGCACTAAATTCACCGGAACCTCACGCACCGACAGCTGCCACTTTTCAAAAATCACACAGCTCCTTTCACTTCTCCTAACTTTGTCTTCACCTACTTCACATTTCTTTCATTTTAACCCCCGAATTATCCCCATCCCACCCGTTCTAACTGCCCCCCCGCCCCGCCTCACCTCGGCGGAGTCCTCGTCCTTGCCGTAGTCGGTGCTCCCCACAATGGGCTCCTTCTCCCGCATCCAGGACTCGGCCTCGTTGGCGTCGGCGAAGTACTGCTGAGCCTGCAGGGAATCCTCCAGGTCCTGCCGGCGCTGGGAGGCCTTCCCCTTCAGCGTCTCCCAGCGGCCGTTCAGCTCTCCCAGCTTCGCCTTCACGTCCTCCCCAGCGAAGTGGCCTGCAGGGGGCGGCGTGGGGTCAGGGGGTGCCTCAGGGCTAATGCTTTGGAGCTCATGGATACAGAGAGGCCCAAAAAGTGCTTTCTCCCTCCCAGTGTTACTGTAACTTTGGCAGCTGGTGTAATTTGGTGCAGCTGCTTGTGTAGGTAAGAATCAAACAAAAGACTCCGTTGGATTATGGATATGGCATGATATAGGACCTCGTGGTTACAGGAGGGAGAAAATATACATTTTCCCCGTTATTTCCATTAGCAGTAGCGCTCTTTGATCTTTGTAAAGAAAAGTGAAATTGTAATACAATCCTACAGAAATGTATTGGTTTGTGTTAATAATATTGAAAAGCGAGTATGAGTGCCTACCCTCCTCCACCATGGCCTGGCCCTTCTGAGTGACGGCCTTGATGCGGGGCTCGTGTCCTGCGATCTCAGCCTGCAGAGCCTGGTGCTTCTTCAGCAGGTTCTGCACACCAATCAGGTCTTTACCTGGGAGAGAATAAGGTTTAAATAATTTTAACAACACCTATTGATATTGAGATATTTTACATGCAAGTGGGGATAAAGAATAAACAGGAGAGTCCAGCTTCTAGCAGACAGATCGAAATAAAAAGGTTTTACAGGATAAAGCTAGCTTGAGAACTACACCCCCCCACCCACACACACACACACACACACACAAGACTCAACACTGACCCCTGTTGGTGGAGGCCGCGATAGGCTCCTTCTCGCGGATCCAGGTCTCCTCGTCCTCCACGTCGCGGAACAGCTGCTGCAGACGCAAGGAGTCGGAGAGCTTCTGCTTCCTGGCCGCCATGGGCTCCTTCAGCGCCTCGTAGCGGGCCACCAGCGCCTCCTGCTTCTTGCGGATGTTGTCGGCGTCAAAGTGGCCCGCCTCCTGGAACTGGCGCGCCTGGATAGTGATGCCGTCGATGCGGTCCTGTTCCGGGAAGCAGAGAGACAGGGGAGAGGATTTCAGCCTGAGGATTCTGGAACACGTGAGAGGATTCTAGAACACTTGCAGTAGAATATGAACTTGTTCATAATCTTTCTTCATACATAGGCTTCCCAAGGAAGTGCCTGTTCAGTTTAATTGAATGGTGGTGTCAAGGTCAATTGTTACTTTTCAGGTAATCTACATATGTCATACAGATTAGAAACAGCTTTAAATTTGCACCCAGTAAGTCCCACGTATCATATTTTGCGTGGATGAGTACATTTATGTGACTTGTGGTTTACATCCTTTTCCTGAGCTTTAACCAATCATGGTCCATGCTCATGAACTACCAACATCATTCCCCAAATCCTTGAAGGCGAGACAGGTGAGACAGGTGGGACAGGGCACCTGGTGCGCAGCCACGTCGGCCTCCAGCAGGGCGTGCTTCTTCTGCAGGTTCTGCACACTGGTCAGGTCCTTGCCGTAGTCGTCGGACGCCAGGTGACCTTCGACCTCGTACAGCCACAGCTCGATGTCCTCCACGTTGCGGTTGAACTGCTGCTGCTGGTTGGCCTCACGGAGCTTGATGCCTGGACAGAGATGAGACTGGTGTTGGGACCGCTACTCACTCAATCCACTCTGCTCAGCACTTTCAAAACAAAGCTCACCATTTCAGTCACCTCCTCAGTCAATCAGTCAACTATAAGCATGTACAATATTTGTAGGGGTCAAGACCATTAATGCAGTTTCTTTATCATGAAACATTAAACAAGAATGTTTTTTCTTTCTCTCTCGCTCTCACACACTCTCACACACACACACACACACACACACACACACACACACACACACACACACACACACACACACACACACACACACACACACACACAGAAAGTGTCCCCTTTACTCAGGACCTGTCAGCGCCTCTACCTTTGAGCTCAGTGGCCTCCAGCAGCTTCTTCCACATGACGCTGACCTCCTCCATGCGAGTGGACACTTCGTCTGAGGCGTAGTGGTTGGCGTCGATCAGCTCCTGCCCAGACTTCTGCAGGGCGTCGATGCGGCTCTGATTGGCCGAGAGCTCGGCCTCGAAGGCCTGGTGCTTCTGCACCTTCCCCTGCAGGTTGGATGGGTCCTGAGGGAGAGAGAACACAGGAAAAGGGTCAAAGGTCACGAGAACAAGACACAGCCTGAAAGATCCTGCTAAAACTGCCTTCTAGGGCTGCATATCTACGTAGCGAAGTCGCTTGCCTTGTAGGCCTCGTCGGTGGCGGTCTTCATCTTCTCGTTGATCCAGCTCTTGAGCTCGTCGGAGTCGCGGAAGAACTGCTGCAGGTGGAAGGAGTCCTCCAGCGCAGCGCGGCGGGACTGAGCGCGCTCATGAAGGGCGTTGCGGCGGCTCAGCAGCTGCAGAGACCGCAGGGTGGGGCATACGTTCAATTACACACAATGCTAGACCCGCTGTATAAAACCATGACCACCCACACCAACACATAAGAGTACATGAGAAACTTTGCTGAAGTTTTAAATGTGACTTTATACGAGTACAGAACAGGCAGCATTCTGCCTTCCACTGCTAGCAGCACAGAAGTGTGTAACACAGGGGGAATGATGCAAAGTGGACTCCTCACTCACCGCGTCTCTGCGGGTGGCCACATCCTCCTTGGCATAGTGGTTGTTCTGAATCAGCTTGGTGGCAAATTCGTCCAGGGCCTACAGATTTAACAGATGATACAGTTAAACTCACTGCAAAGGCTGCGATAACAACAATTAGAAACTACCTACAAAAGAGCAAAAACCAAGCAGCCCTTACAGTTATTTTCTCCTCCTGCGCGCTGAGGGATTTCTCAAAGTCCTCGTGTTTCTTCAGCAGGGCCTCCACGCTGTCCAGGGAGTCGCCCAGGTCCTCATTCAGCAGGAAAGCCTGCAGGAGACAGACACGCATAAGCTCAACTCCACACACATGGTGTATCTCTGCTATAGGATAATGTTTCAGGATTCTCAGCGTAAAACCAAAGAAACAGAAAATCAATATTCCTTTTCACACACATCAGCATATTGTGTGTAAATGCCTCATATGCAGTGACCTGTAGCTATGCCTTAGAACAATATGGCCCTGCACTGATTGGATTGGTCGACCGTTTCAGACAGTAACCAGATAGTGTGAGGCCTACCTCCTGCTTGCTCATCCAGTTGTCCACTTGCTCGGTGTCCCTGTAGAAGAGCTGCAGGTCCATGCACTGCTCGTACTGCTGTCTGCGCAGTTCCCACAGCTCCAGCAGGGACTCCTTCTCCTCCGACAGGATGCCCAGCTGCGCAGACGGGACGGCAAACACTGGGTCAAAGGGCAGGCTTCCACAGGGTCCCACACTCACACTTACACCCAATATTCACAACCGAGCCCCCTCTGTCCCACTGACACAGCTCCCATGGGATCAATACATTTCATATTTTATAAAAAGAGACCCATTAACCCCCCCGACACATATCCCCCCGCCCCCCTCCAACACCCCCACCCCCCAAAAAATGGCAGGGAAAAGGGTATTAAGGCGAGGCTAGGTGCTACCTTCTCCTTCACTTCCTCGGAGGCGTAGTGTCCCGTGTTCAGGAGGGCCTGGCCGGCTTCATCCGTGGCTTTGAAGCTGTCCTCGTGAGCATCGATCTCTCCCTGCGGAGAAGCACACAGCACCGATCAAACACAGGCTCATATGACACCACAGACACAGCAGGGCGCACCCCATCCTGCAGCTACTGCCGGCTTTCTGGCCTTACGGTAGCTTAGAGAAATATAGGCCAGGTGCCTAAAAGCCCATCTGTTAATCTGTTTGGAGCGCACAAGACAAATCACTGTATTCTTCATGCTCTGATTGTTTTCAACACTTCATAGGTAGATGGCAGATTTGTGCCATACTTAACGCCAATCAATTTCCACTCTTCACAATCCAGACAGTGCTCGTTAAGCGATGCCAAATTACACAGAACCCCTCACGTCAGTCACCTTGTGCTCCTGGTGACGGTCCAGCAGGGCCTCGGCCCCGGCCACGTCGTTGGCCAGCTCGTCCGCGTTGATCAGGGCCTTCATCTCCGTCACCCAGCTGGTCAGGTCACGGAAGTCAGCAGTGAAGCGCTGCAGCCTGTAGGGGGCAGAGGAGAGCACGGCACTCAGCACTGCACTCAGGTCCTGAAAGGCAGTTATCAGTGAGCTCTGGGGGACAATATGCACCAGTAATCAGCTATAGCCATCAACATGGTCTTAAATGAGTCTTAACTGTGTTTAAGCTCATAAACTGAACCATTCATAGGCAACATTTAATTAGTCTGGGTGCTCAAGTTCCTAAGTTAAGTACTCAAATGCAATTTAGTAATACGATGCTAAAAAGGAAAATAATTGCCCCAGCATATGCAGTCTTTGAGCAGTTTGAGTAACTTGATTAGCATCTAATTTTTTCTAAACACAGAAGTTTAAAAAAAGTGCAAAAATCAGCAAGTCCAGTACAGTTTTTCGTGTTCACATTCTGTTCACCAAACACTCTAAAAACTGCATCTTTATCAGAATTAAGGCGATTGATAGTCTAAACTTTAAAACATGAAGACAAAAAAAATGTGTAACTTTCATTATAAGTTTAATACACGTTCAGCTAATTTTCCCATAGAGAGTGCATTCAAATCAGTTCTCTCCCATGGCTCTTTAACACAGGGCAGCAGGGCTCCAGCGCTCACCTGTAGGAGTCGTTGAGGTGGGCGTGGCGCTCGGCGGCCAGCGTGCGGATCTGCTCCCAGTTGGTGATGAGCTCGTCCCTCTTCAGGTGGATCTGAGAGGCGTTCTGGGGGTGTGTCTGCTGAAGACGCTCTGCCTCAGAGCCCAGGGTGTTCACCTGAGAGGGGGAGGGCAAGAGGGAGAGTCACTATGCGTGGCCCTGCTCCAGCAGCCAATCAGACGATACCGTAGGGGAAAGCTCGCCCACTCACCTTGTCCTCCAGGGCGGCCAGGTCTCTCTCCAGGCCCTCATGTTTGCGTAGAAGGGCCTGCACGCTCGCCAGGTCGCGCCCGAAATCGTCCGAAGCCATCAGCTGCTCCTTCTCCTTGATCCAGCTGATGGTCTCATCGACGTCCCTGCAGGTCCAAACAACAACCAAATATCCTTCGTAAACTCCCAATTCGCCACTTCCTTTCCAACAACCAAACCACTCTTACCCAGATAATTTTGACATGTATGAATTAAGAAAACAACCACCTTTGTAACCTCCTTTAACTCCCCAAAAACCCTATCAAATAGATTTTGACCATTTTCTGGAGGACAGGCCTCATGATCCAGTGAACAGGAGACAGGGACCCCGAAAGCGACCGTACCTGTTGAAGCGCTGCACCTCGGCCGCCCCGAACAGCTTCCCCTGCCTCTGCTGGGCCAGGCCCTTCAGCCTCTGCCAGGCGGCGTTCACCTCTTCCTGTTTGCGCACGATCAGCTCCGCCTCCGGGTGCGACTCCTGCACCAGCTTGCCGGCCAGCTGGTTCACATCGTTGACCCGCTCCTCATGGGCTGCCAGGTCAGTCTGGAACTCCTCGAACTTCTTCTGCAGCACCTCCACGTGCTCCAGGTCCTGACCCAGCTCCTCCGAGGTGGCAAGGGCCTCCTGCAGAGACGCCAAGGGTTCATTTTTTGGTTCATAAAACATTTGTAGAACCTTTCCCACTTTGTGTGGGGAAGAGGATGGTTAGGGCAGGTTTGCACCCTTGCTCCTACTGGACAGGAAGCTCCCCATCTGTAGTCAATCATATCCCACCAACTGCCATCTCTCTAGCCACCTGACAGTCTCTAGGCTTATCAGGCAAAACTGATGACCTATACACACACTTCAATTATTATTCTTCCATGTACTGTTTTCTCTCACCGCCACCCCATTTAACAGCTCCTGGACTTAGGACTTATCTAGCAAACTGACTGGATATATACAAGTCTTCAGCTGACACCCATAATCACCCCTAGTAATTGTCTGTTTCAGCTCCCTCTGGAAAAGGTACCCTGTCCAACAATCTGTGATGATGAATATCATTACTGTGCTCTTGCGCCTTTTGCTGGGTCGCCGCGGTAACTCGCCTTGTCGCTGATCCAGTCCAGGGCATCCTCGCACTCCCGCAGGTACTGCACCAGCTTCTGCGCCTGCAGCAGACGCACGCCCTTCTCCTTGGTCTTCTGCAGCAGCAGGTCCCACAGCCTGTGCAGCTCCTCCAGCCGGGTCTGAGAGCGGAGGGAGGGGGGAGAGAAACGGGGGGGGATGATTTACTCCCGCTGCACTGCACCAGGCCTTACAGAAAGCCTCCTTCACACACCCCAACTCTCATAAGAGCCGGCCTCTTACAACACTGAAGTACTCAGTCATTAGCCTTGGCTAAGACCTGGGCTCTAATAGACACCAGGGCTGTTTTATAGTTAGTGATAAAACTAGTGATACTAATGATATACAGCACATCTTACACCAAGAGCAACACAAACCATCAGAGTAGTAGAGTCTGCTTTCTCAGCACAGAGACAGTGACTCTCACCATTTCTGGACATTCTGTTAACTGACGGTGAAGGTGTGCTAAACCCATATTGGAACAAATTAATTGTTTATCTATGGTGGATGTATCATTGATCTATCAAAACCTTTCTTCACTATCAAACTTGGGGTGCATGCAAGTCAGATGGAGAAACAATCCAATGTAAAAAAAAAAAAGTCACTTGCACAGCAAATGCAAAGTCTTTCGGGAAGGAGAGAAACGAAGTGGACATGTCGAAAACAGAGGACAAAGAGCAAAGATGTCCACAGCACCCAAAGCACCTACTTGTGTATTTTAAAGGACATTTGACACTTTTTGCTCAGGGTTGCCAAGCAGTCCGGTGGGCGTGAAAGACTGAACCAAATGCAAATGGTTAGGTCTGTCTCATGCAAGTCACTTTCAACATACCAGCTCACAACTGTGTTATTCTGAGCTGAACACAAAGCTGCCTAACAAATGAATGAATCTTTTGCTGCAGCTATCATAAGAGAGGTCATCCATTATCCTTGAATATAAGGCATAATGAGAACTATACAGACTGAATGGACTTTTTTCTTCATAAACTTTATGTATTTATAACAAATGTCTGCTTAAGATTATTGCAGTATGAAGTGTTGATGTTTGATTTGTCCATAGCTTAGCTTGCTCAAAGTTTGTCAGAATCATGAAATAGCCATAATTGCATTTTCTGTGGGGTTTTTTTTTTTTTTTGCATCAAAGCAAAATAGTGAAGCTTACCCGGATGGTCTCAGAGGCAAAGTGGCTCTCAGAGATCATCTGGTTGCCGGTCTCGTCCAGTTTGATGATGGCACCGGAGTTGGCCTGCACCTCCGCCTCGAAGGCCTGGTGCTTCTGCAGCTTTCCCTGTGGGACAGAGACGCGCCATCAGGATGGACACATGTGAGTACGACTGAGATCGTTCTAGACTCACATGATAATTACCAGCCTCAGAATGTCACACCACATTCCGTGTCGTTCTGAATGTGAGAAATGCACTGTTACCACTTCCTGAGGGAACAACTTGTCTATGCGTCATTTGGCAAAGATTACAACCCAGGTAATGTTGGGGAGAACACAGATCGTTGTGGCCAATGACACAGCAAAATATTACCAGATCCCTCTGTTGTTGGATCCAATTTTGGTTGTTAGAAGCAAAAATCAGATCTGATCACTGACTTAAGCCACTGGATGTTGTATCTAAACAGGATTTGAAACAAGCATTGGAAAAGATCAAATCAGATTAGCTGGCTACTTGGGATTAAAATAATATGTCATTTATTAAAAAAACGAAAGGTCAATTAGAATAATGGAAGGGATATCAAAGGTCACTCAAACAGAGACTCAGTACAAAATTACATCAGTCATTCATATAACATAACATCCTCCCCAGTATTTCAATTGATAAAAGAACAAAAAAGTATGCTTCCCCATGGAGTAGATCCATTTGAGACCTTCTAGTGTTACATTTATGCAACCCACAGGTATAAATTCCATTCCTTCTCTTTTTTGGATTTTGGGCAATACATTCGCCCTCAACATCCTTTTTCGGACTCTAAAGTCAGACTATTTCAGGCCCACATCTGAGGCTCTTCCTGTGCAAACACACTGGCCTAACTGCAGGAGTGACGCCTCTGCGCTAGCTCCGGCGGACACGCGCGACCCTGACCTGCAGGTTGGTGGGGTCCTTGTAGTTCTCGTCGGAGGCGATCTGCAGCTTCTCCTGGATCCACTTCTCCAGCTCGTCGGCATCGCGGCGGAAGAACTGGAAGCGGTACGAGTCCTCCAGCTTCTGCCGCCGCACTGTCGACAGCTCCTTGAAGCGGCGGTAGCGGTCCAGCACCTGCTGCCGGCGGTCCTGGATGTCATCCGCCGTCTCCAGCACTTTGACCCCACTGGTGTCCATTCTCTGACCACGCACACAACGCCACACACACGGAACACAGAAGCGACCACAAGAGATTAGTCGACAAAACATTCCAAAATATCCACATTAATGCATCTGTGAATGAGATCTCTTTCTCCACTAACACTTTTTGCCTTATTATTATCATTATATACCTTATTATTCATTACCTTACTTTCAGCGTGGTTGACTAACTGACTAAGGGTCTAAGCTTACCAATTGGCACATTTTGCTTCTGTTCACTTCTAAACTTGTCCCTTTGTCAACTACTCAGTGGGCCTTCATTTCCTCACCTCCATCCCAAATAAACATTTCATAATGGAACCTGAAGGAAAATTAAGAAAAAACCCAAAATCCCAGCATGCAGCACAACACTCAAACTACATGAAGGAACAGCTGACTGATTACTTTCCCACCCCGGTTCAGTAACTACATGGTAAATTCCTGAAGGTGGTCACAGCTGCCCCCACCGCCTGGTGAGCAGCTGAGAGGACAAGTGGCCAGCAGACAGACATTCCACATGACCTGCGGGGGAGGGGCCGGAGGGGGGGTACAGACCGCCCCCCTCGCTGTAACACAGGATGGCTGCCCACCCCCAAACGGGCCCTGCCCCAGTGACAGTCACCGCAGCTTGCGTTACTAGAATGCCTCACAGCAGACTCTGACCCCTCGGTTGGCATGCGGTCTGCAGACGTAACTCCAAAAAAATGAAAGAGCGGGCGTCAGCTCCAATCGAGACACAGATAAGGACTTGAATCGCGCTCACCGGTTACAGCGAATGAGATTAGGCGCGGCACAGTAGTTCAGGTGACTCTCTGGAGTTGCGCAGGAGTTACGGGCACTGACTGAGAAGCGGGAAATGTCAGGCGAGAGAAACCGCTGGCGAAGAACCAGACACCGTGGCAACCCCTGATCGCTTCTCAGTCTACAGCGACGCCTGGCATTTTTTTTTCTCAGAGCTGTCTCCCCCCCAGGCCCCCAACACACACACACACACACACACACACACACACAGACGCCCACAATAACACCCATTGTCTATTGGACAGCGTGAGAGAGGGGAAATTTAATGAAAAAGGCCAGTCAACCCGAGGCCATTGACTGCTGATACATTAAAAAAAACAGCTCGTTTCAGCAGGGCCACGGGGAGAGAAGCAGGACTCTCTGCCACGGGGCTAGCTGGGTCGGATAAAGCAAGCCTTTGTGCGGGGCCTAGAACACAGCATGGAGAGAGAGTCAGGCTCACCATTCAGCTGAGAGTGCCGCTCTATCAAACCGGAATCAGCTGACAGCGGCAACATTCCGCTCAACCAAATTCTCCCTGCAACAGAACCGGTCAGACCGGCACAGACCGCCTGTCTGACGAGAGGACAAGGACACAGAGGGGCGTCTAGAACGGATAGACAAAAAATAACCCCCAGCTACGACCCTCAGCAACAAAATGTATTACTGTTGTGCCAGATGTAAGGTCTGGTTTCAAGAAAATCAGACGATTTTGACAGCAGCCTCTTCCGCCTGCTTTTTCTCGCCTCAATAAGGCAACTAAGAAAGGCCAATCGAGACCCTTTGAAACAGAGCTAACACAGGAAGTACACTGGTCTTTCAAAACACACCATGTGGCAATTTCTGAAAGGGAGGCATGTCCAAAAAATGCAGATGAGGAAAAAAAAGAGAGATAAATCTACACAAGTAAGTAAAAAATCTGCTCAACTGAATCTGCTGAGCGGATTACCCCCGTTCAGCCATGGCCCTGTTTCTCTCGGGAGCGGGCCGAGCCCCGCCCACCCCCACCCTGCTGCTGGACTGACACAACGCGACTGCTCCGAGTCCACCGTCAGCGCGAATCCTGCAGGGATTTAGCGCTCACTTCCCGGGGGGATTAAACACGGACAACGAAACGGTTTTGGCCGCTGAGATCAGCCGTGTTGATACCCAGCAGGACTCAGGCGTGGCCCAGATTGGGGGTGTGCGTCACCTCCTGGGCCTTCTGGTCAGGGTGTCAGGTGGGGCAGACGTCTGCTGGACACGTTTGAACCTAAGTGCGGGGGTTGGCGCCACTATGGCCTCTCACCTGCTGCTCTGATTGGATGAGGGAGGGAAACCAGAGCTTTAACTAGGCCAAACTCACACCCTGACCAGCTGCAGGTCAGCTGAGACCAGGCAGAACAGTTTGTATTGTGGCAGCTGACTAGAGCAAAGGGTTGTTTTTTTTTTTTTTTTGTGAATTTGTGAATGTGAATTACCAGCAAGTCAAGTTCAATGTGTATGAAAATCATAAAAGAATCCCCACTCTGCTTGCTCATGGGCCTTCCTGTCCAGGGCTGGAAACCTGCCCTGCAGTTCGGAGTGCAGCTTCTCCCTTCTGCCTCTGAAAGCTTTATGAGGGGGAAAAAAAAAAACCCTCCCATCTGCAGCCGGTAAAAACACCAGCGCACTCTCACACACAGAGCACAGGCTCTGGAATGTTCTGCCGGCTGTGCGCTGTGGCCCTCTCTCCCTCTCTCTCTCCCTCTCTCTGTCTCTGTGCTAGGGAACACACCCATAGCGGCTGCACGCATTCCATCGCCATGACACGCAGCCCTGCAACACTGCCCAGCCCGCAGGTCCTTCTGCCGCATAGCAACCCCTGAAGCAACGCGCCGCGCAGCACAGAGATGTCAGCACAGCTTTGCGTGTGTGTGTGTGTGTGTGTGTTTGTGTGTGTGTGCGTGTGCTCTCGCACTGTGTTTGCGCAAAGACTGGTTCTCCGTTCTGTTAAAAGGAGGGCTGTGAATAATAAATACCTTCCGCAGAAAACAGAGGGGCAGAGGTGTGGTGTGTGTTGTACTCAAAGCAACAGTATGCAGAGACATATCCTGTGAGAAGCCTTCTGTCTCCCACTGACGCCACCAACAGCTGCATTAAATACTTGGTGACATGACCTGACAAACCATATGTACTGCTTTATAAAACTAACCACGTCAAATGTTTCAATTCAGCCAAAAATTAACAGAAATGCACAGAGAAATGTCAAACGGCTTCTTTCAAAACTGCGACGCAGCTGACGATTCGCCCCCGGCAGCCCCTCTCCCTCCTCCATTATCCCGTTTTTTTAACGCAGTGACATGCCTCAGATTCCCTGACAGCCAGACCGATATTTATAGCCTGCCACTCCACTGTGTGCCGTGATTAAATCACTGAAGACCAAGTGGATCTGGACGGGAAAGCCAGAGGGAGAGGCTTGGGTGTCCGTGCCAGGGAGACCCATTCATTGAAATAAAAGACCACCCACACCGACTTTTCAATGATACAATTACAACACCTGTATCTGAATGGAGCATGTAATTTGACAGAGATGAAAGGTCTCTGGGATAGACAAGTATCCGGAAAAGGAAGCCCAGGCAAAGAGTTTAGCTAAAAGCACCAAGAACACTTCAAGCGAATAGGCCCACAAGGCCAATTCAGCCCCTTGGTTCTGGGTTCGTCACACCAAAAAACCTGGGTTCCATTTCCTTCCAGGGGCAGTGTACGTGTCCTTTTAAGAAGGACACACACATCCCAGATCTGGCCGATTTCCACTCAGCAAGGAGAGTACGCAGCCCTGCACGAAACCCTGACTGGGGCCTCTTGGCTGAAACAATGCCTTTCTGGAATGGGGTGTGCTGAAGAGAGAGTGGTGCTCCCAAGGCAGGGTGCAGTCGGGGGGAAAAGGATGAGGTCACTTCCCCTCTGGGGTCTCCGGGGAGACGGAGGCGGATGATGTCAAACAGGGAGGAGAGGGGAAGGGAGGGGGAAATCGCAGGATTGAGGAATGTACAGGAAATGGCCATTTCCAAACCGAAGGGCCCACACAGAGCACTACAGCCAACTGCTTTTGAGAATAACAGAAGTAAATTCCTTTTTCCTTCTCATTCCCTTGTCATCCTCCTGCATAATGGCCAGCCTGAGCTGTATGACATGACCGCAGCAGGAAGCCCTCCTCTCAGATAAATCAATACTATTCTCAATGCGCATGTATTAACCACAGGAATTCGTTTTCAGTGTAGTAACCCGCACAAGGCCTATTGACTCTCACTACTCACAGTGTAGATGTGGGAACATGAAAAATCATTAACGGGCAAACTGCCAAGTTTATTGGAGATCCGCTCAGTGTACTTTTGCACCAAAAGGAACAAAGTTCAATAACCACAGCAGCTGAGTTTCATGCAGAGCACACACATTCCAGAGTCATGCAGTATACACAATCACCAGGAACAACTTCAACTCAGTTTCAATTTTGCATGGTAATAAAATAATAATAATAAAAAAAAACATAAACTAGTGTCTGAATCGCTACCAATACAAACTGACCAATTAACACTGTTACTTTGTTGAATTTAGCTTTCAAGAGCCATTTATCAGGTAGCTCTGATGGGTTCGACCCGGAAAAAAAAATAAAGAAACGGAGCCTGCAGCTGCAGAGAAATGAGAAAGGAGTGACAGAAAATTCTGTGAAAATGAGAGGCATGCGCAGGCTCCCCTGCGCCAGAGCAGACGCAGTGCCCCTGCAGTAACGGCAGCACGGGGCGGAAGCCAAGCCTCGCTCCAGCCCCTACGCCTCCTGCGAAAACTGCCCCGGCTGGGCTGTTCCGCCCCAGGAACCCATCCCCCACCCCCCGTCCCAAAATTCCTCCTTACTCCCTGCATTCCAGCACAACCTCCCATGCAACCTTACCTTCTCCCGGCTGTAAAGAGAGGCAAACACACACTCAAACCACACACGCAGACACAGACTACATGTACACTCTGAGGTGACTCCTCTGTACCTTCAGTCTGCGTTTACGAAATGAGGACATGGTGACTGCCGCAGGTGCTGGCTACGGAACACAGGCATTGTTACATACTGAAGTGTACATAACTGCATACAAACATACGCAAACAGTAACATCACCAAGCACTACATCCTTTGAATCACAGATTTGCAGATGAATAAAAGATACTACAGAAAGCTAGAAATTCTGTTCTTTGTCTGAAGCATTAACACACCAAAAAGGGGGCGATATCTACCTATGGATATCCCTCTTTGTGATGTCTGTCAAGCTAGTAATGATGGACAATATGCAGCAGATGACTAATCTACAGAGCTGTAAATTGATGGGTGTGTTCATCAATTTATCCTGATTGCAGTGGTCATTCTAAAACAGCATGCAGTAAGCAGACACGAGAAGCAGGGACAATTGGGATGACATGGGCTTGACAAAGTGCGCATTGTAAACATCCAAACGTCACGGCTGTCCTTCAGGCGTAACGCTGGAGATGATATCAGCGCATCACGAGGCAAATGTTACAGGATACACGAAATACACAAACAGGTGGAAAAACAAGCCCGAGTTAACACACAAGAGACAGTCACAGCCAGCATAAAACCACAACTACCCAACGACTAATCACGTCAGGTGGGGTCAAGTTAATAATGGGACCGAGATCTGTTCTATAACACCCGTTCAAAAACACATTACTGAGAACATCAAGTAAGAAGGACTTCTACTGTTCTAAGGACTGAATACTATCAGGGAGCGAGGCGTGGAAATGAAGAACCTCGGCATGTCTAACGCATGGCTATCTTTGGCTGCATGCCTGTGCCCATTCCACGACCAAGGGTGGAGCAAGGGTGAGAGATACGGCAGTGGGGCAGGGCGACATGGGACGAACGCACCAGATTCCTTTCCGACAACTAAAAATCCCCATTAAAATTTAAACTGAGAGTCCACTGTCCTGCTGCACTAAGCAGGACCTCTAAAACTACCCTCGCTGAAAAGAGTGGACTTCTTTTCGCCTCCGTTTAGCGAGCTGCATTCCCAAATAGGTCGACTGGCTAGCGCGTTAGCTATGTTATTTCAGTCATTCATTTCGGTGGTGGTCTGGGACTGCTGTAGTTGGGATGGTAGCAAGTTAAGCCTAGCCATCTGTCTAAACAAAATATAGGTTTTAGTCTAGCTAGCCAGTCAGCCAATTCTTCGAAAGACACGCAGTCCACGTTAGCTAACGCGCTAAGTTAGCTAACTAGCCAAGTAACTTGTTAGCTAAGTAACTGATCGCTGATCGGTCTTGCATCAGATTGCAGGGTGATCAGCTAAAGGACCAAATGGCAGTATTTTAAGGGATGTTCCTGTCATTGCAGCTGGTCGTCACACCCTCAGCGGAGACATACAGACGCCGAAAAAATCACCGCTGTAAAGCTCCGTAGATAGTCTAACTAGCTAACCTTAGAGCCAAGGCAGCCATTTCTGATAACCATCGGCTCGCCAGGGATCGAAAACATGAACAGCCACCCGCAAATACTGCTAGCTAGCTGTGGGTGGACACACAGTAACGTCGCAGACTTTATGTTTGAACTGCATATTTAACATAGGAGGGCAACGATAACGTTAGATGTTGATCACTGATTTCTGCAGATTATTACATCTAACTGTTAATTAGCGATCTGGGTAATAAATAAACAGCAAGGTTATAGCTAGCTAGTTAGCGTCTAACAGACTGACCGTATTGTCCCCAAATGCCTATGATGATCTGTTTTGTTCAATGAAACTGTTACCGGCGCTGGGCGGCTCCTCCAAGGCTGAGATTGAATGATTAAACAATAGCTAGTCTGGATTACCAGATCGCTATTATTACCTCGGAAGGGCAAAATACTCTCCAGACTGGTTAGTTGTCAGTTCTGTCTTGAAAAATGTTAAGCAATAACCGTAAACACATCGCATAAACAAAAACTATTCCAAAGCACCTAAGGTAGCTGCTTGCAGATTTGCAAAATAGCTTTGTAAGGTTAGCCCGCTGTTGTGCTAGCAAGGTAGCTAAATTAGCGTTAGCTAGTGCTAGCCAGCCAAACGCTAGCAGCTAGTAGTAAGTAAGGCAAGCGCAGCCAGCATTTACCCGAACAAACCAAGCCTTATTCTTTCACACTAAACAACCTAAGTTGCTGTAACATCTACAATATTTTCTCTACCGTAGGCAGACGCATATTTTTAACTTACCTGCTATGGAAAGCCTTCTTGCTGTACACGGAGCGTAAAAAGGGCAACCCCTGAATGCAGTCGTCTGTTAAACCGAGAAGCACATATATTGCGCTGCGTGAGACGGTGACATCACACACCGCAGCGACGAGCCGAACGGCGGCCGAACGTTGACGGAAAGAGCCGAACCCGGCTCGATGCGTCTGATATATCAAAATGCAGCTTTTAGCTGGGTGCAATGTCCTGTTATTGCATTGTTTTATGCAGTTTTACATTTATTTTCCAGAAGTCATTCACTTTAAATATTTTTCCAAATTCACCCCAGCTTGTAAACCAAACAATCCAAAGAATTATTTCATTACCTAGTAGGTTAATACAATGGTAATTTGAATTCTTGCATTGTGCAGCATTTTAACTTATTTTAATTCTGAATCTATACTTTGTAAAATGTAATTTACAAAAGATTGCTTTCTCTTTTTTAAATTTAGGTGATAATCTTAATGGGAAACATTTCTAGTTTGACAAAGCATTGTACGTAATCTTACAAAGCTTTAAACTGTGTTCATCTGCATTCCTGCTGTCAGCCATGGACTTGAAGCAAAAAAGGTTTGATCTGAGACAGCCCTAGAACTGAGGGATCTAATCAATGTCTTCAAAAGAGGTAAAAAAAAGTCTCTATGATGCCAATTTAAATTAACAGCTGCACGTGTCTAATATTATGATTGTCTGAAGCTATAAACCTACCCTATAAACTTGGTGGCTTTGCATTTGAGAGGGAATGCCATTTCTGTCTCATTGAGCTCATTGTTTGGCATTTTCCAGCAGCAAGTGGACATTTGAATGGTGCTGCAGAACCCTTTATTATCAAACAGGGCACTCGCAGCACAGAATGTGCTGACTAAAGAGCAGTCCTCCATTTCTAGATACGGCAATTGTGCTGTCCAAGTGCGTGAACAGCCCTTGGCGGGGGTAGCACAGCAGAGAACTCTCTCTCCCTCGTGAATTATGTATTGACCTACAAGAGCTCTGACTCAGAGAAGCAAGCAAAAAAACGAAATAGGCAGCAGAAATTTCTGTACCCGGTTTGCATATTTAATCCTTGCACGATATAAAAAATGTACAGGTATGTGTACAAGGTTTTCTGGTAAATTATAATTTGGACATTTACATTATACATCAGGAGGTACAACTGTAATGAGATGTTTACAACTAATGTACAGCTTTATATCATTACATCATTTATATCATCAGCTCATTATTTATAACTGACCTGATATGACATGGGTGATCATCCATTACACTTAAAACAGCATAAGTATGGTTTAAGTACAGAGGACACCATGGTTCATGAGAATAATGTATTTTTAAAAATAATGTAAAATGGTAGGGAGATACTGGAAGGGAGAACACAATTTGCAATATCTCGCTAGCACACATTCAATAAAAGCTTTCTGTTGTGCATATCTCACATGTAAACTAATTTCTCAAAGTAACTTGCAATGCTTGTAGTAAACAAGTTCCATTGAGAATTACACTGAGGTTTAAGAAAAAAAATAATAAAATGATTTTCAAGTGCAATGTAAAAAACTAAATCCCAGTTTTCATTCTGTGTATAACAAGAGTCAGTCTTACCACGCATTACATTCATGATGAGAGTGCGCATGAAAACAATGCATAGAGATTTTAGCACACACTAAATCACAGGCACACTACCCCATCAGCCCCCTCTGCAGCCGTTTCTGGACGGAGGTCAGTACGCTGGCATGGACATTTCTCGAGGGAGACTGGGCGTCACACTAGCTTAAAATGGACGATGTCATTCCTCCGGCTGCATTGGCCAGATGTCTTTAGTTATCGGCGTTTCCTGTCCCTTGCTGTCCCCCGACTCAAGTCCTCCAGAACGATGAGCTGAGCTCACCTTTCGGGGGAGGGATCTCTTTGCGCCTCAAAGAATTCTGTGGGTGCAAGACAGTGAGTGAGACAGAGACCAAAGCATGCAGTCTTTCCACTGTTAGCACAAAAGTACTGCAAGACTAGAGCTGTAGCTGACAAAGCTCAATGAGAACCGTACAGCACCTGTCAAAAGTTTGGACACACATGATTAAGACAATGGGAAACATGCATTTAAAGACATTTAGATCTAAAGAATTATGCTTAAATGCTTGACATGCTTGTTCCATAGACAAATATAAATAGTGAAGTTGCTTATGTATGAATTTCTTTCCAAATTTAATTAAAAAAAAATACTTTTTGGGTATTATGAAGAATCTTAAGAATCTTTTGGTTACTCCATAATTCCATCTGTGTTATTGTATAGTTTCAGTGTCTTCAGTATTATTCCAAAATGTGGAAAATAGTCAAAATAAAGAAAAAAAGTGTGTCCAAACTTTTGACTGGTACTGTATGTTGATTTACATCCTTGCCGAACTAGCCAAGTAATGAGCTGATGTGCAGTAACAGGTCAAACAGGGCCGGCCAATCGGGTTGCAGTTCCTCACCTCCAGGAACTGCTTCAGCCTCATGACAGACCCCATCTGTCCAGTGCTGGTCACCGCCTCAATCCTGAAGGAGGGAAACAGAAAGAGTCAGACTTTCAGTGGTCTGGGAAGGATCAGAGCAAACAGCTGTTCCCCAGGGGAGGGGTTTAATCAGAGGCCCAAGTCCCCAGTAAAGTCAAAGGGATAACATACATCTCCAAGGAAAAAAATCAAATTAACCTTTTACAGTCCCTTGTAACCGGGATAGCTGTGGCTTCACTCTATGGATTTACACAGTTGACTTTGACCAAATCTTGCCTAGTCTAGGTCATGCAAGTCTTAAATCAGAAAAAGCCTGGAAAATCCAAACTAATATCCATTGATTATTGAGCAAAATATCTTTAAGGCTATGTTCAGACCTCTAGAGGAAACTGCGCAGAGATATCATTGACGTATCAGAGAGTGAGTCTGGTCTTTTGAAAGCACAGTGCAGCAGCCAAGCAATACATTACTTGGAGCAATGAATGGTACTGATGTTAATATATGAAATGAGACTACTCAGATGGTCTGCTGATTATTATGGAAAATCCACAAATCCAAAATGCTGCTGTGGAGTCCTTATACCACAGAAACAGTAAATGTGCACTTGATGGCTTATAAATACTACCGTAGTCTTTGACTGATCCTTGAAAATATTGTGATAGTAATCTAGACTGAATCCCTTATCACTGCCCTGAGGTACCTGGGAAAGTACTCTTCCTTGATGAGGAGGATGAGCTTCCAAAATTGTCCCTGGTACTGCTTCATCAGGGCGTGGCCACAGACCTGCCGGGAGTAATAAAAAAGGAAAAAAAAAATGGACGCCTGAACCTGATATTCTCATTAAGAAAATGGCCTTTCTGGCATTGGGGACGTGACTTACCTCCAGGAAGTCAAACAGCAGGGTGGCTGTGACATCAGCCAGGGGCTCCATGTTCAACATCTGAGCTAGCCAGCGCCAGCCATTGTTCAAGCCATGAGGCACAGGCTACACAGAAAGGAGGCAGGACAAAAGCCAAGGAGGAGAAAAAAAAAACACTTAAAACTCTTTCCCTTTTTAAGGAATTCAGGATTAAAACATTATAGAAGATCCACTGTAGCCTACCCCCTGTTTGTTTCCGTATGGCCACCTCAACTGTATAATAGCAGCATAGAGTCTGATCATCCCTGACATTCTTTTCAGGAAGCTGTCTTGAGCCTCCACTCCTGACTCGTCCACTCGGTATCCCAGAATTCTGTGGGGGAGAGAGAGAGCATTCCGCATTCCTGTGAGCTACTGCATATCTGTAACGATCTGCACTCCCCAACAGCAAAGAAATCAACACATTTCAGCAAGGAACACATGAAAATACAGCAACCCCTTGTCATTGTGTGTTATATTCCCAAAGGCCTTCTCTGGCTGGCAAAAACACAGCTGGCAATACCCTGGGTGGATGGGAAATATATGGCCGGGGCAACCTGCCTATGTCATAATATTATTTATATTATTTACTTTTACTTGTTTCCAGCAACACTCACCCTTATTGTAAACTCACTTTCCTGGGCTTCACAGTTCTAACAGTGTACTTGTTTACCCCTTGCGGCAGCCCTTTGATGCTGCATTCTCCCCACATGCACCCCATAAAAGCACGGATGGGAAAGGACTGCTTCTCTTGTTCTTTAAATTAAAACAGACACCCTGAAGGGCATTGTGATTTGGTGCAGTTCTGACCTCTGGTAGTCTTCAACCGAAGTGCCTTCCTTCATGGGGGGGTAGTAGGGCACGGAATAAGGGCACTTCTTGTGCAGGTGAGCCAGGATCAGGTCTCCCACCTTGGGGTGCAGCTCCCACACTCCCGACGCCACCACGGCGATCGGAAACGCCGCATCATGGTGGGACGCAACCTCCTCTTCACCTTGTTTCTGAGCGACGGACATTCAGCGCGAAAATGTGAGGGCGCTTTCAAGACTGATCTCAGAAATTCTTCCTCTTATGTCATTACTTCTTTGAGTCATCCATGTAAAGATCTACTTGTACTTTTTTGCACTTGCAACTTTGCCATCCATTTGCATATTAATCATAATAAAATGTTCCCAGACTGTTTACAGTTCTGTGATTCACTATTAAATTTTGATGATGTCAGGCAATCTACAACAAGAATTACGGCACAGTAAATGTTTTTATTTTATACTCATAAAGATGACGTGCAGATTAATTTGACTTATTTCAAGCCCATAGAGTTGTTGGAGCCTGTGGACATGAAGACTACAATTTCCTTTAATACAGACAGAGGAGCTCACCACAAACTTCTCTGCCAGCTTGTAGCTGACAAAGTCAAGCCCAAGTGGATGCTGGGAAGCAGAGACAGACTTGCCCCCCGATTGCACCGAACGTCCAGACAACAACTTGTCAATCTTGTCAAAGATTTCCCTCAACGTAGACCCTATAGCACAAACAACATGGTAAAAATACAACACAACTGTCGATAAAAAATACAATTGACAACCTGCATATTCCATCAGCCCCGCCCAGTGCATGCACACCTACCTGACGTCCTGGAGATCTGGCTGACAGGGATAGAGGCAGCCTTCTGAAGCTCCATTCTCAGTTTTTTATTCTGCATGGGATCAAATAAGGCATTATAAAACAAGGCCCCTTTAAACACCACCTGCACACTAGTGGGTCCTGTAGACCAAAGCCAGTAGTATGGATTCTTAATTCAGTGTAGTGAAATACAGAGCTTTCTTTGGAATTCTGCCTTCAGTGCACAGGCAAAAAGTCAGCACTGAAATCTCCAGCCCACCTGGTCCTTGCTGAGGTCATCAAATGACTGGGCACACCGGTTAGCAGAGTCTTGCAGCTCCTGGTACCACTTGAGAGTGCTTTCCTCTGCTTTCGTCTGTAGCCCTACGAGACAAATGTCGCTCAGCATGTAAAAACACAATTGCTTCATTTAACTGACCCTTAGCACAGACATGTCCTGTATTTACTCATTATCTTCGACAATTTCCAGGTTCTATATACGCACGCTCCTCTCAGTCACGATCTCTGCCTGTACTAGTCCATCAGTGGTGGAATATACTCCCCACGGGGGTCAGGACAGCGTGTTGGAAGATGGCCAGTGGTTCCAGACTGAAGACCCACTCTTCAGACTACATCTCGGTTCTACTTCAATCCCCACCCCCTAACACCTCATGCTTGTATTACTTGCTGTTTATTTTACATGTAGTATTGCGATGTGCTTTGTATTCTGTAATCTAGTGACTGATGTATGGTAGTATACTTGTCTAGTCAGGTTGCACAAGTTAACTTGTGGTAAGGCTCAAACAGAGTTATGCTCACACTCACTGGTCCGGGAGTGCTGTTAACTTGGGCTGTTGCTCACTTAACCTGAATGGATACTTATGTTCTATTGTACTGGAAGTCGCTCTGGATAAGAGCAGCTGCTAAATGAATGTACAGTAATGCAAAATAGAGCTCAGATGCTGTAGATGCTTTTTAATGTAACCGTTCCCTCTTTCCCTCCCCCTTACCCTGTTTCTTTGCTTTCTCCTTGGCAGAACGTGCTGCATTTTTCTTCTGCTCCTCCAGCTGTGCCTGCAGCTCTGCCTGCTTCCTGCGCTCCTTCTCCTCCTCCTCCTCCTTCTTCCTCCTCTCCTGGGCCCGGGCGGCCTCCAGCTGCATGGCCTGGATCAGCGCTCTCATGTCCTGCAAGGCACGCTCCGCCACAGCTATGTCCTCCACGCTGGGGAACTGGCCCTGTGTGTGTGTGTGTGCGCGTGTGTGTGTGTGTGTGTGTGTGCATGTGCGTGTGTGTGGAGGGGCAACAGACACAAGCCAGAACAGAGAGAAATGCACATCACACACCTTGATTTCAGCTATCCAACTGAAACGAACAGATTTGTATTTGTAAACACATAAGAGGTTTTACTCTAACCCATCTGGCAAGCAGAGGATGCCATTCCAAATATCTCCCACATTAATTCTTTCATACCATTACCACAGTCTAACTTGAACAGCAACTAGATCTTCAGGAAATAATAATTAAATATTTAAACTGAATGAATTCAGAGAGCATCGTATGGAATGGGAGAGAAGCGTAGCTCTTGTCGGCAGCGGTAAGGGAGGAAGTGGAGTAAGCACTGACCTCAGCCGTGGTGCGCACGACCTCAGACACCTGTGAGCAGAGCTGGTTTCCGCGCGTGCTGTAGGAGGCCAGGTCCGGCGTGGGCGTGGCCTGGGAGGGGGTGGAAGGCTCCAGCAGCTGGTTGAGCTGCAGCACCTCCTCCTGGATGGCGTTGAGGGCACGGAGCCTCTCCCGGCCTTCCACCTGCCGCTGCCGCTCAAGCTCCGCCTCCCGCAGACGCTGCTGCTCCGCCTCCCGCAGTCGCAGGTTCAGGATCTGTGGGTGGGGGACGAGTGAGATGGGACAGGAACTGAGGCACGGCAACACAGCCAAGCTAGAATCCATACACACAATTACAGAAGACTGGCCTCTGGACAAAAACATTGACCACTTCACAGAACTGTCACTTTGCTGAGCATTTATCCTTGCTCTTCCTTTCCATGCATTTATTAAGCTTATATTTCAGTGATAAAGTACCAATAAAAACAAAATTTTTAGAACAAAAACAAAAAAAATTTCAAAAAACAAGAAACAAAAAACTAAAAAATTTGACCACCGATTAACATCGAGAAGGAAGCTTACCCTAGCCAGTAGCAGTCAGAAAAACTGACATTAAACCCTTTTTTATGCATCTCAAGCCACCAGCCCACCTCCTGATCCCAGCCATCAGTCATACCTTCATTCTGTGCCTGTGCTCCTCCTTCAGCTTCTCCTGCCGCCCAAGGCTCTCCTGCGTCCTGTTCAAAGACAGATGAAAGCCCAAATTAGACCACTGAAGTCACAACTAACAGGTACATAAAAGGGAAACACTCATTACAGCCACACTGTGCAGAATGACTCATACTCTTTCTCCATCATGTCCCGCATGGACTGGTACTCCTGCCTCTGCTTCAGCTCCATGAACTCCTCAAAGCGCTTCAGCTGCTCCGACTCCCGGGTGGCCACTGCTGCCACCAGCCTCTCCTGCAGCTCCTGCCGCGCACTCAGCTCCACCTGCGTTACAATTAACAATTAATTAATCAGCTAATCAATCGGCCAATTCACTTTTATTTGGTGTAGTGCCCTTTACAATTGAATGATCAAAGAAAGATTCATAATGCATCATTTCCCCAAGGAAGAATAAAATAAAACAAAGAATAAATGTAAATGCAAACGTTGTATTTGGCAGATGCTTTTATCCAAAGGAACTTACAAGTGAGGCAGAGTACAACACAAGCAAAAAACTATAAGGAGTAAACAATATGAGAAGCGCTGCATGACCAGGTTTCAACAGTTGGCCAGACAAGGTACAAGCTAGGAGAAAGAGGTGAAAGAGACAATGCCTGAAAAGACTATCTCAGAGATCCGAGTTGGCCAGCATCTTTCTGAAGTCATTTATCCCCCAATTCAGATAACTCAAAACCTTACTAAGTGCAGTTCAGTAGTCGGTAACTTTATAAAACACTGCCCTACTGGAAAGCTGTAGGATGGCACCGAGAATGTGGAATTATTACACTGTATTGTCATGAATTTGGTCCAGCAAGATTCTCAGGCTTATGTATCCATTTCATATCAAATATTTAACTACAGTGGCAATATAAGTAATTCAAAAAGGCACATCAGGACACAGAGCAGAACAATCAGTGCGATGCTTGACCTTGGCATTGGCACGGTGATTCTCCTCACACATACGGATGCAGCCTGCCATCTGAGTTGCCTGGGGCGACAACAGGGAGATGGTGGGGGGTGGAGTTGGACTTGGGGGAGGACTGAGCTCTGGACTTGATACACCAGCCGGCTCCTCGTCTTCTGCCTTCTGCGGGAGATGAAAAAGACGAAAGGAAATGATGTGGGATTAAAAAATATCACTAAATGAAAATTTTATTGGTTACTGCACATGTTCCACAGAGTGGAATAAAAAAATTACCACAAATACATACTAGGTGGTTTTGGTGCTATAACTAACTGATACACAGGGCCATTAAACAAGAGATTATTTACGCTACATTACATTGAGCAAATGCTCTTATCCAGAGCGATATCCTGCACAAGAGAACAGACGTGTATCCATCCAAGTTTTCATCACTTGCTAAAGAACAAAGGACACACAAGTTGGTGTGCGAAGAGGAGAACGCAGTCATGTACTCTTCAGCACAAAGCATCCAAGGAAAAGAGCTCACCTGTTCTCCCTCCATCTCCGTGCTGGAGGGAGGCGGTGGAGAGGCGAGGGGGGACAGGGTGGCTGTGACGGGGAGGCGGGGGCTGGCCGGCGCAGAGCTGGAGGCGAGGGCATTCTCAGGCAGGCCAGGGCTGGAGTCACGGCTGGAGCCCAGAGAACAGGTCTTCTGCAGCGGCCGAGTGATCAGATTCTTCAGGATCATCGCGGACTGAGGGGACAGGGCGGGCTGGTCATTGCAGCCAGCCAGAAGGTCCTAGGGACGAGAGAGGAGCTGTCACTCAATGCAATACAGAAAAGAAAAAAAAATCACATTATTGTCTGTTCGCCACACACGAAGAATTCTGCTTCTGCTTCTTCTAAGCACTGATACTGTACAGCTCTGAGAGGCAGGGTAACTGGATAAGCTATTTTCTTCTGCGTGAAAAGGACTGGCTCCGAACAGGGAGTGAAACGGGGAATACCATCTTCACTAAACTTATATGAGGCGTACCGAATTACTCTTGAACATAACGTGATGGCTAGTTGCTGCCACGGAACGCGAGAAATGAAGTTAGCAGCCCAGTTAGCCAGCGATATCCTATCAATCAGGCTAACGTCAGTAAGAAACGCTTATAACGTTAAATCAGGCACGATCGAAACAGTACACCGCGTATGCCATTTAATACCGGCTACCGTTAGCAAACAACTAGATATCTGATACTTTAGGGACAGTGAATAAATATCAATAAGTAAGTTAGTCTAGTCAGTTAGCAACAACACTGACGAGCCTTGTTAACTGCTTACCGAACGTTAGATAACTTAATAGCGGCAGTTATCCGACGGCGAGCAATGTTATGCCGGGTGCCAGCTAGCTAAGACAACATTAGCTAATGTCAGCTAGCAGAAGTAAACACTCACCTCCCCTTCTTGTACCCAATATGTTGAGTATTTTAGTTTGCCTTTCGGGGAATTTTTCAAGGCTTCGAGGGTTTGCCATCGCATACTTTCAGCAGGCATCTTGGTGAGACGATTTAGTGTTGAATTTAACTCTAAACACAAGTTAATGTTTGCCGCATTGAAACGGCGGTGAAACCGGTGTTCAATATGAGACCCACGGTCATTTCCGTTTCCGGGTAATGCAACTTTCAAACACATTTTTAAATGAAACAAACAGGCGGTCTTTGGGTTGGGTCATGGGTGACTTCTTTACTCTTAGCACCTGATTCTGGACCAGAATCAATTTTTTTACGCCAGAAGGTTGGGGTCAAGATTGGGAGGACGAAATCTGACCATAGATCTTTTGTAAAGGACAGAAATTTCCCGTAGCATCCTGTCCCAGTCACTGCATCAGCTGGGCAAGTTGGATTTTGCACCAACCGGTAATTTAAAAAAATAAATTTTCATGTTTAACGATGAAGTTATCAATATTTCCATTGACAAAGTTCGTAACAAACTAATGAAAAAAACAACATAAATATGAACTATGATGATGGCTATAAAATACAACTTCACAAAAGTATTTTGAAGTTTTTTTTTTTAATAATTTGGATAATTCACGTCCACTTTTAAATCAGGATATGCAACCACATTAAGATAATTAGTCAAAAGGAATTCAGTTTAAGTCAATAACCTTTAACTTTCTGGCTATATGCTATTACAGTTAACAACTTAATCATAAATAATAGCTTGCTCATGAATTGTAGAATGTATAAGCAAGTAGAATGTATATCCTGATGGCTAATCGAGTAAAACATAACAAAATCTGACTTGGAATTGATATTGATCTCACAATACTCTCAAAAATGTACATCTTCAATCATACAGCTACCTAACTGAAATAAACATTGAAATATTAATAAGTATGACACTTGGCAATCAGGCAATTCATTCTGCTGGCGTTTCTGTTTTTACAACCCCATAGAGCCCCCACCCCTCACCCACCCACAAAATATTGAGCATGTAGTATGGGACGTGTAAAAGAAACAAGAGGCTTTATTAGACCTCAAAACATTGATTTGTGTGTCACATACAACACATTTATATACATAACTTATACCAATGTAAATATATTCTTTGACATGTTAAAAACATAAAAGTACAAAATATTCAAAAGAGAATAAACATCCTGAAGTCTTTTCCTTTTCTTTTGCCTTCATGAATATTGCATTCACTGTTCAATGCAAACTACAGAGATTTGTACAAACTCGGCTGGGGCTGAATGAGTTCCCAAAATCAAGAGCATTGACTGAATGTTCAGTTTGAAACTGATGGGAAATAAAACACCCATGAAATAGTTCCTGGATATAACATAAATCTCAGGAGTCATTTCAGAATTCCTTCATCTTCCATCGCCCCTGTTTTGGTTTCTTCCAAGATCATCCAGCAGCTAGCAAGAGGACTGAAATGATAGTGCCTGAATATGAAGAAACTGCAAACTATAAAACTTTCAATTTGGATAAACACAAACAACAACAAAAAAATGCAATCTTGTGATTGTCATGAAGCCTAGTTCCTGTTATTAAACCTGCATTCATGGTGTCTGACCTTAGTATAATATGGCTTGTAAAAAATGAAAAACATCACATAAATAATGATACACATTTCACTGAAAAAGAGGGAGGGGTTCTCAAAATCCAAAGGTCAAAGGGAGTGGCCATTCAGAGAGGAGAGGAGGGGTGTAGAGGGGCACTGCTTAGCACAGAGTCACTGAAAACATTGGCGTAGGAGGCCTTGAGGAACTGAACGTAGTTCTGCAAGCTTCGGTTGGTGCTGTCGGACTGTTCCAAGCGGTCCTTCACATCCTGCAGCCGGGTCTGGTACCGGCGCTCTGTCTGTGGCAACCAAACACAGGCATATGAGTATTGATCAAAGTGGACCAAGTACACACACTTCCTGCATCTCAGAGGCCTGGACAAAACCATTACTGTCAGCTGAAAAACACAGACACTTACACTTAGCATACACTTATGCATCTCTCAAGTCAAGGAGAAATGCATTCTACCAAGTTTAATGCAATTTACTTGGAAAAGTGCATACACCCAGTTTAATTGCTTGTGTATATCCTTAATAATATCCCATATCCTTAAGAGAGGGTAACTGAAACCCAAAAATTGCATTGGATGTCCAAAAATTTCAAATATAAATTCTTACATGACACCAAAAGAACCCCTTTTTACATTAAGCCATTTGATTCAGACTAAAACTATATTTTGACCACAGATCATTTATATTTACAATAAGCATCACATTTCCGCTTAAAGCCACATGCAGAAATTGCCAACATCCTTCTGTGATTGATATGATATGATTTTCTCATATTTTATTGCATGTCACTGCAGCCAAGTGTAAACTGAGGAATCTAGCAGATGGACTGCGAGTCTCATCTTTAGAGTATCATTCCATCCTGTGCTAGTGAGATGCTGATTAGATGTTTTTGCTCACATCCTCTTTATTGCGACGCAGCTGGTCGAGTTCCGCTTGGGTGAGACGCAGCTGAGTCTCCAGGTCCAGAACCCTAGACTGCGCTGACCTTTCCTTGGAGACTGCCCGGTCCCGGGTCAGATCCGCCTGCAAACAAATGTTCCAGAGAGTGATTGCTCAACAACTACCACAGTTTTTAGGCATTTAAAATATATAGTAAGGGCTCCCGAGTGGCTCAGTCGTAAAAAGCACTTGTTCTGAGTGTAGACTGAACACTACGGCCCAGGTTCAAACCCGACCGTGTCACTAGCCAACAGTGACCAGGAGCTCAAAGGCGGAACACATTGGCTTCGTTCCGCCGTGGATAGGGGTGGGTACGGTGGAAGGGGCTTCGGTCCCATTAGCAACAGCGACCCCTGCTGGCCAATCGGGTGCCTGTGGTCCATGGGCCAAAGCTGCATATGAAATGTCTTCCTCCGACTCATTTCTGTGCTAGCTTAGCTTGTGGACCGCAGAGCGAAAAGAAGCAGCGGCTGACATCAAATGTCTTGGAGGAGGGCACGTGCTTGTCCACGCTCTCCCGGATTAACAGTGGGGATTGTGCAATGGGACCAAATGATAACAAATTGGAAATTCCAGAATTCGGGGAATTAGCCATTCCAAATTGGGGAGAAAATGGAAAAAAGGAAAAAAAAAGTAAAACATATAGTAAGGCATGCAGCTTATCTTGTTCTTGAGTTCTCCAGAGGGAAAAGTCAGAAAAGAGTGAGGGAAAAAAAGTACAGTCATGATTGGAGTGAGGTTTCATGAATCCAAAAATGGGTGGAACCATCATAGGCCATGAATAACTCTATGCTATGGACATCAGTCTTTATTCATGGGAGTCAGTGATAGACAGAGCATGGTAGCTCCACCCATTCCATTATGAGGTTCATAACACGTCACTCTCACATGACTAGAAAGAACATACCCGGATGTCCATGTCCAACACTAAAAAGCTATAATGACTCATTAAGTGCCAACTGCAATAGAAACCTTGACTGAACAAGTTCAAGCCTGGCCTAACTTAATATAATGAGAGAATATTTAAGTCAAAACTAAATTCATCAGACTGCAGCTGTTCTGTCTACCATTGACAAGAAACATCAGGGGTGACCAACAGCATTGTAGTAAGGAACAGGGATCATAACCAAAAGATTGCTGGTTTGATTCCCCACTGGGGCACTGCTCCTGTATCCTTGGGCAAGGTACTTAACCCAGCATTACCTCAGTAAATATCCAGCTGTACAAATGGAAAGCATGTAAAAATTGCAAATCGCAACCTATGTAGGTCGCTCTGCTGAATAATAATGTAATGTAATCCCCGAACAAACCTGCCGCCGTGCATCGTCCAAGGCATCCTCCAGCTGCCGGGCCAGGACGCTGCACTCCCGGGACTTCCCCTCCAGGTGCAACTGGCTGCTGTGGATCGTCTCCTCCCTGTTGGCGATAGCCTGCACCAGGTCTCGGTTACTGGCGTTGGTCTCCTCCAGCTTCCTGTGGTGGGTGGAGAAAAGGGGCACAAACAGGAGATCTGATATGGCACGGGTGTGACTGAGAGCAGCAACACCGTCATTCCCAGCTGATAACTGAAACAACCTGTCTCCCTCTGAATGAACACTGCAGCAGGTATGTGACATACCTCTCCAGAGACTCCACCCTGTGCTTCAGCTGCTTGTTCTCCTCCAGCAGTAACAGGTTCTTCTCTCTGACAGCCTCCATGCGGCTGCTCTGCTGTTCCACCTACACACAGGCAGAGGGCGCCATTTTGGAACATCAACATCTATATTACATTTAGACACCTGGTGGGTGCTCTTTTCCAGAGTGATTTGCAAGGCACTGGCTCAAGAGTGCATACCTAAAATGTCAGAGTACATCTAAAAATGTTCATACATGTGACACTTCTACAATAACTGGCACATACTGCATTCAGACATCAACTGTTCCGCAATTATAAAAATTTCAACAACCAGCTGAACCAGTGTCAAAGTAAAAGAGTAACACACTACAGTAAGACACAAAAAAAAAGAAAACATTTAACTGCTATAACTAGACAGGGGAGGAGAGGTGGGTTTCGGTTTGTGGAGGAAGATGGCAGCAGCTCCTTAAAATGAAATGCAGTTGGTATGGGAGTGGGAATACTGGTGTGCATCAGACACAGGCGTTGCGCGCGGTACCTTGAGGCGGACGTCGGCGAGGGTGCTGCTCTGCTCGGTGCTCCTCCTCTCGTGCGCCTGCACCTGCTCCTCAGCCTCCCGCAGCTGCTGCTCCGTGCGCCTCAGCGCCTCGGGCAGGGGCTCCAGCTCCTTCAGCCGGCCCAGCAGCTGCCTCTGCACCGCCTCCACCTCCCGCTCCAGCTCCGCCCGCACCTCCTGTGCCTCCTTCTCCGCCGCCTCCAGCTTCAGCCGGTGCTCGTCCACCTCCGCGCGCGTCTTCTGAAGCTGCACGGCGCAGGAGAGGGCTTATGAAGGCTAACCACAGCTATTCAATTTGTCCTCTTTCTGTCTTGTGGCACAGACGGCATCTACAGGCTCGCCATCTGACTCTGTTCTATGCCAGCTTTTCTGCTTCCTTTAGGCTGATTTCAGCTTTGTCTAGCTTTCTGTATAGCCCTTCTTATGAATCCGAGGTCTGTTCATTTAGTCATTAACTTCAGAGGCGTGGCGTAATGGCGATCAGCCTTTCGTACAAAGTACCATTAACATTTAGCTTTGCTTAGACAAACATATTCAAAGATATTATGGTCTGTTTGTGCTCATGATCAGTTCTCTCCTATTATGTCCATGTCTAAATGTCGTGGTCCATATGTGTGCTGTAATGTGTTTGCAACTGTCTGCCACTCTGAAGCACCTGGCTCTTGTAGTTGTCCACTAGGCTCTCATACTGCTTCACCGAGGTCTTTAACTGCTGCACCTCAGACTGGGACAGGCTCAGCTTCTCCTCCATGGTTGACAGTGTGGCCTGGAAGAAATACAAAAAAAGAGAAACTGCATTCAGAGACTGCAAACCTTTACTCTTTTGATGCAACCTCAACTTCTAGTGGTAGAATTTTGTTTGAGCACTGCTTTAATGGAAAGTCATTCGATCATCCTCATATGTGACAAAGACCTTACAATAAACTCAACAAGATGACACAAATTTAAGAAAGCTGAAAAGATGTAATCCTCATATTTTGTTTCAACGTCTCCAAACAGATATATGTTGTACATTCTGACACAATTATTTAACCCTGTATAATAACTTTATGACAGTAAACTATTAATACATAGCTGCAGTACTCTTCAAGGAGTCTTACAACATAAATGCATGGTGAAATATTGATCATTTTTCCAGCTGCAACTGTAGATACCGCTGACATATGAAACAGGTTGTGGTGCTGTGCACCATTCCTGCACCATTAAAGATTTTCTTTAAATTGATTTTGACATTATGTTTGCAGACAGTCCTATGCAGAGCAACTTACATAGTTAAGCACCTTGCCCATGGGTACAACAGCAGTGGCCCAACTGAGAATCGAACCAGCAGAGTTTGGGTTACAAGCCCAGCTCCTTACCACTATGCCAGGGTGCTGCCCTATTGGAATCTGTGTACCTGAGGAGGCGGGGGTGAGGAGGAGCCAGGGCTGCCGGTCTCCAGGTGCAAACTCACCTTGAGCCTCTGGTTCTCCAGCCTGGTGGTGGCGCTGTCGGAGGTGAGGCAGTGCAGGCGGCTCAGAAGCCCCTCGATCTCCGCCCGGGCCTTGTCTTCTGCGCTGTGCAGCTGATCCGTCAGGGTTGCCACCTGGCTACGCAGACACAGAGCCGACAGCGCTATTACACACATGCACCATAAACCTCAAGTACAACAAGAAGACTCCTAGTGCACCTTACAGTGTGGCACTCTCAACCTGAGAGTAAACTGCAAGTGACAGATGAACAAAACGATGGCATAAGAGTTTTAACCAGTCAGCCTACCTCTTAAACATAACACACATCCTCATGCACTTGATCATTGTCAAAAAAACATTACATCTCAGCACTCTGTGCTTAATACCACACATGCGCAACACAGAGACTCACAGTAGAGCACCTTACAGCGTAGTGCCGTTAACCAGAGAGTGAACTGCAGAAAAAGATGAACACGAGGATGACATAAAGGGTTCTAACCACTCAAGCTACCTCTTAAAGAGGACAGACATCCTAAAACACAAGATCATTTTAATTGTAAAAAAAAAAAAGCAAGCTACTGGGATGTGAGAGACACACTCTAATTAATACTCAGTGTTCAACTGAATCAAGCCAGGTTTCATCTTCTTCAGTAGCAAAAATGCTGGAGTTAAAAGTAGTCCAGCAGTTCAACATTTGAGGACTAATTATTCACTTTAAATGAAGAAATCATTGGGGCGCATTACATGAGCAACAATAAAACTCCAATCTGAGCAAGCCTGCCTTTATGACATTATCCACCAGTGATGTCCCTGCTCTGTTGCAAAATGCATATATGCCATAACCTCTGACTGGTTTCTCTTAGTACTCACTTGTTGAGAACGGTGATCTCGACCTCCAGCTGGCTCTTCTCCTTCACCTCCTGGGCGTGCCGATTTCGCCAGCTCTCTGCTGCCGCCCGGGCTTCTGTCAGCTCTGTCTCCTGCATGACGACACACAGGAGTCATTTGTGTATCTTCACCAGCTTATCCAGTGTCCTATCTGTAACCCCCTGTTCAAAAGCCATCTGCAAGATCAAAACCACCAAAGTGTCCGCTTTGCATATGCAAAGTGAAATCTGAGCAATCTGAACACAGCGCTAATGTAAAGCATGAAACTGGTCCATGAAACCAGTATATTACAGCCCTATATTACGGCCCAGTCTTCAAACCCTATGTTCCATCAAGATTGCTACACTCTGCATCTACAGGGCAACTCAATGTCCCGTCCTGACAGGGACGTTTCTCCCAGACACAATCCCTGTCTGTATTGGTCCCTCATTTGTGGAATGAACTCCCTACAGAGGTGAGGACTGCAGAATCGTTGGCCATCTTTTGTTGCAGACTGAAGACCCACCTCTTCAGACTGCAACCCCCGCACCCTCTAGGATTTCATGTTTATTTTACATGTAGTATTTTGATGCGTTTTAGATTATGTGTTCTAACAACTGATGTATCGTAGTGTCCTTGGCTTCCCTTGCCTAGTCAGGTTGCGCAACTTAACTTGTGTTAGGGCTCGATTGGTGTTATGCTCACACTCGCTGGTCTGGGAGTGTTGTTAGACTGGTCTGACAATGTTGATCATTTAACTTGAATGGATACGCTTACGTTCTATTTGCGCTGGAAGTCCCTCTGGTTAAGAGCGTCTGCTAAATGCATGTAATGTAACGTAATGTAATGTAATGTTATGTAACGTAACGTAACGTAATGTAATGCAATGTAATTACGGCTTCAGTCACCCACCTTCTCCAGGAGCTGTGTGCTGAGGTGCCCAGCTGTGTCCTCACTGCGCTCCGCCCGATGCTTCTGTTCCCGCGTCGCCCGCTTCAGGGACTCTTTGTCCATGTCGTAGGCCTGCTGCAGCGCTTTAAGCTGTTCCAGCAGGTGCTCCACCTCCCCCTGCTGCTGGCTGACCTTCCGCTCCAGGCTCTGCCCCAAGACAGAGGAGGAGAGCAAACAGAGGACGAATCACAAAGCCAACATTAGGAGACTGAAAAATGATCTCACTTCACGTTAAGTTTAATCAGTAGGTGATTTGTTAATTTTTAACAGGGGGGATGGCAGATGCACACGCAGCACTCTCTCTGCTACTAACTAGGGGACGGAGAGGGGGGATGGCAGGTTAACAAGGGGGATGCATTTTGGTCATTTTGCTAACAAGGGGGATAGCATTCCCCCCCATCCCCCCTCAAATCGCCTACTGAGTTTAATGTTAAGTGCGACGAGAACGGAACTGCAGAGAAGGAAAGCAGAGCGCGTACTCTAATCTGGACACTCTGGCGGCTGCTATCTGCCTCCTTGCTGCGCACTTGCTCCTGAAGGTGAGCACGAGCAGACTCCAGAACTTTGGAAAGCTCCCCGGTGGTCCTTGCATTTTCCTGCAGAGGGGAAGGAGTGGTGGGGGAACACGGGAGGGCCATTAGCGCTTATGTGGTCAATAAAAACACATGAAGAAATGTGTGTAGCACAGTGGCCCTCTGCACGTACCTTCTCAGTCTCCAACAGCGAAGCCAGCTGTTCAACTTCCTTCTCTTTGTCTTGGAACTCCACCAGAAGATTCTGAGAAAGAGAGACAAAAGAGGTATTCCCTTCCTGAGCCTCTGAGCCTTCCTGCTAATAAATGTCAAACTCAAAGAGTTCAGCTGTGCTGTCATACAGGCTGGGCATACAGCAGGAGAAATGATGGCGGTGCATGGGGGCGAGGGTCAAAGGTCACCAGGTGGCCTATCGAACACGTGGGCATTTTGGACGCACCGTCTTCTCTGTCTCTGCATCAGCCAGCCTCTTTATAAGCACCTCCCTCTGCTCCGACAACCTGATCAGCTCTGTCTGTTCAGGGCAAAAACAAGAACAACAGGCACATTTCTTAGTGCTTGGTTTGGTGCACGTCCTCATCTAATACCTGCCTGCAATAGATGCAGGTGATGTACTGTACCTCCTGCCCGTGATGCTCCCTCAGGAGGTGGCGCAGGGCTCGGTTAGTGCCCTCGAAAGTCTCCAGCTTCTGCATCAGCAGCTCCTTCTGCCTCGCCAGCAGGGCGGAGTCTGACCCCGACATCCGCTTCTCCTGCAGGGACAGAGCGGGACAGCGGCAGGTAGGGAGAGACACAGTGAAAACTAACATCTGGTGTGTTATCCCACACATTCAGAGGAAGCCCTCAGCACTACCCACTTCCAAATACTACACCTGTCCATCAGATATTACGTTTATTACGATAGTCACCCCCCAAAAAAACTGTAGTCATATGAAGTCTGCCACAATTGCTAATGGTATTCCTAAAAAGATCTGTCATACCTATAACATTTACAGTTACAAGTGGAAATATTTAATATTTAATGCTGTGAGGCTGCGTTACAGTCTTCCACCTGATGCAACTTCCACTGCCATCCCAGGTGACTTACTGTCCTGATCTTGCCCATGGTCTCCTTCAGGGCTGACACCTGCTTGGCAGCAGCTGCACCATCAATCTCTGCCTCCACCAGCTTCCTGAGCAGAGTGCCTTTCTCCTCCAATAGCGCCTCTGTCTCCAACCTGTAGACATGGGAGGGTTAGTCTCAGCAGTGATATCTGGCGTGGGGGATCCCCTCCCTATCCGCAGGACTTAATCTGCATTATTTGCATGAGACACTACTTACAATCTAAACTGCTTCAACTAAACTCACAACACATATTGCAGTACCTACGGTTTATCGTTTTATTTATACGATATATACTAAAATATTAAACATCTATATGCATCTCACAAAAACAAACGTTTGGGAAACAGTTGATAATAAACTTTCAAAGCTCATTTTTTTAATTCTTTAGCCATTTGCATTTAAAAGTATTAGAACAGGAACTGCATAAAAGAGAACAATTTTTAATTTTAAACAAGGTTTCGAAAACTGCAATCAACCTATACATCATTCAATATGTTATTTCCTTAGTTATTTCTCAATATGTTATTACTTTTACTTTTGGCACAGATCTACAGTAAACCTAACTTAAACTCAATCGCTACTCAACTGCATGCTGCCTTAGTTTGTACAGAAAGGTCAAAGAGACAAAGATAATCTATTCCTACATCTCTCCCATTAGGTGTGAGACAGGTGGAAGCATGGCGGAGGCTGTGGTGGGTGGACCCCGAGCTGTACCTGGTGTGGTCTGACTCCTCCCGCATCTTCTCGATGGACTGACGGAGGCGGGTGTTTTCTTGCTCAGTGACCTCCAGCTCTTTGGTGACCTCCTCCAGCTCCTCCTCCTGCTCCTTGATCACGCGATGAGAGGCGCTCAGCTTCTTCGACTGACGCTCCAGCTGTTGCTCCTTCTTCCGCAGTTTCACCTGGAGACCACACGGAGGCGCAAACGCAGCGTGAGAGGAAGGACTCGCTCACCTCGCGCAGGGCAAGAGAGCGACTGGGCTAACAAGTACTGGAGAACACCGAACAACAACCAAACATGTCTGTTCTTCCTCCATGTAGCATAAACAAAATAATACATTTGTATCAAGTCAGACTTGGTGCTTGTTATATTGGATCATAAGTGAAGGCCTCAATTGTTTACTTTCTTACATTTATATTTATTCATTTGGCAGACGCTCTTATCCAAAGCAACTTACAAGTCGGGTACAATACAACACAAGTGAAAAAACTTCTTTGTAAATGTTTTGTCAGTATGTTTGAGTTTTGCACCCCAAAGACATTGAACACACCACAATACTTTGGACTAGGCGTTTTCTTTTTACAATCCCCATTTTAAGAACTGGTACCCAAAATCTGTATGGCTCTGAGAGGTCTCTCAAAACTTCTGACCCAGGGTAGACACCGCACAGTTCCAGTCCTGTGGGAGTGCACTAGCAGGACCAACCTCACTCTTCAGTGAGCCGACCTCCGTCATCAGACTGTCGATCTTCTTCTCGTACTGGTTGATTCGCCCGTGCAGCACTTCCTCTTCGTCAGACGACAGATCGGCCAATCGCAGCGCAGGCGGTGAAAGGTCCGGCTCTGGCACCGGCCTGACCTCCAGGCGATGTGTTGGCCCCTGAGACACACACAGAGTTTTACTCACCAGGCTTCCTTATGAGACAGATCCATCACAGAAGGTGGAGTGCACAGGGGATTAAAAAGCTTTCGGATACCTCCCACTTGTACAGGACGTCTCGTATCGAGGCCTTGCCTGGAGGTATCCAGGGCACCTGTGCCTTCTTTTTGGCTGAGGCGCGAAGATTCGCTACATCCCCCTTCATTTTCATCTCTTTGATCGTCATCTGCAAAAACCGTCCCACTTAGCACAACAGGCTGATATACTGCAGTCTCACAGCCATCAAGTTAAAGTATACAGAGGCTGTAATGATACACAGATACACAGGCAGTAACGATAATCAATATTTAAGTAAAGAGCTTTAATTTGATTTGGGGGATTTCGGACCTGGGGTGTTTTGGCAGAGGAGCTCTTCTGACTCTTCTTCAGGTGCACATGCACAGGTATGGTCTCTGGCACATGCACATGCAGAGGTGGTGACGAAGAGGGTGTCTTCATTAATTTTCCCTGCGGGGGAGAACTAAAAGTTAAATGTCCAGGCTTGGCCTCGTTTCAGGAATTGACAACCTTTGTTTGCGGTATACAAGAAGTTCAAGAAATAATTAGAAAGCACCACTTCTAAAATATGCTCTATAATGACACAATAATTTTGTGGGCGTAGTCCTAGTCTTTTCCTAACTGCAGACGCTACAGTACAGTCCCTAAGCGAGGTAAGAAAATACTGAAAAAGGAAAAAAAAACATCTGTAATGTGCTGCCAGTTGGATGGGTCGCGTAGCCTCAGTCTCAATCCATTTCAAGCCTAGCTACGTGATAAGCAAGGCTTGATAGTTAACTTCAAGTTAGCTTATCACTGCTGGTGTCCCTGGAGAATGTGCACATAGCAACTGCCAAGAAATGTAGCTAGCTAGCTACATACAACTTGCTGCATTTGTAAACTGAATCCAAAGTAGCAGCAAGCAAATTATCTTAACTGCCAAAAGTAACAAGATAGCGTTGGCTAACTAATCCCTACTGCATGTCGATGTTATTATAGCTAGTGCTATCTTGAGATACTGAAGTTAGCAATTACTGTGAAAAGTCAACTGACAAGATTAACAAGTATTCTGTTCAGCTGTTCTGCATTAGCCAGCTTTACGATATTTAACTACGGTGCATAATACTAGAATGAAAGGAGCTAGCTAATGTTAATTGTCAACGTGAGTACATACTAGCCCATCCTTCCTACTCTTCAAGCACTCTATACGTGTACAGCTAGCAGGTTAACGCTACCACTCCTATGCGACACACTATGAGCTGCTAAATAAACTGCAACAGCAGAGCAAAAAGCAGAAAATCCAGGCAATTCCTAGCCAGTAAGCCACATCTTACCATATAAAAGCCAAATACAAAAAAACTTTTCAATACTACTGTTAATTAGCTATATCTACCTAATATGGCTAAGTTAGCTAACAGTGCTCCCTTCCCAGACCTTTGCGAAGGCTTGTTCCCAACACGCTCTCTGCTTGTGTCTGATTGGCTCATTCAAATATGTTCAATGACTGTTGGCCTGTGAGTGGAGGAAACTGCTGACCTAGGACGTCCCATCTGAAATAATTTATGCAAAGGGAGACTCCGCATCCGACCATTTTTCCAAGTAATACTATAGAGTTCCTGTTATGATTCAAAGCAGTTTTTACAAGAGTTCCGGGCATGGAACGTTTTACTTACCAGAGCAGAGGCGAAATATACAGCCATCTCGTTCTCTAGTGGCTCTAGTTTATTATAACGTTACCCTAGCAACCACGTCAAAACATGAGCACCGAGTTGCCAGAGATGGAAATCATATATTCATGACAGACAGACAGAGAAATGTTTATTACTGGCAGTGATTTTTTTTTGTTGTAACAGCTATATTAGCTGACAGGCTGTGATTGTAGCAATTGATGCTTTGCTCACGTCCAAAAATACAATCACGCAATGTTATTTAGTTGCTTAGCAGATGCTGTTACCCAGATCTTTTCCTCCCCAGTGTCAATTTATATTCCCCAGATAAATTCATGTCCATCAGTTGAACGTAAATAAATATCACGACAACTACCACGACTAAAACATGAAACGGAATGAGGAAATTTGTGTAACGCCTCTAGCGAATCAACCGGAATGTTTCTTCATAGTGAAATGTGGGTGATAATGAATATTGGCAAATAAAGATATTTAACCCTTTCGCACGTAATTTATTTTTATGCTATGTAGCCCGCGTGTTACGTTACATGGTTCGTTATGTTTTCATTGGCATTATTAAGCTTCTCATAGTTTTCAGTCAGCATTTGCTATATTTTTAACGTTAAATCGCTGTTTCCTTAAAGCTAAAATTAGCTAGAAATTTTCCAATCTAGTGTTCTAATCGCACCAGTTTTAGCATACGCGCTAAACGGCTAATCACACCGGTGTGACCGTACGCGGGAAAGGGTTAATTGGTTAGGCCCACATTTACATGTAGACAGATTTATTTTTATCTATTACAGATTATCATTCGTTTGGAGTGACAAGAAAGGAAAAATGTTTTATAAATTAAAAAAGGAAACAAATTCACGAGGCCTTTTGGCGGACGAGGCCCCAAGCAATTGCCTACCTATGCCTTATGGTAAAGCCGCCTATGATACTGGGGTGATGTGCTCAAAGCGCTTTGTTCTGGTTAGAATACGAGCAGCAGCATCAGTGTTGCCCACAACTTTCAATGGAAAGTAGCTATTAGGAGATGTTCCAGCAATATGGCATACTAGTTCTATCTAATCATCTAACTACAGGTCATTCATGGCATTCAGAAATTCAGACATGAAATATTCACATTCATCTGGTTAATTCTGTTCGTTTGGACAAGTGTGCGAAAATGCGTTTAGACCTGTGACTGAGTCCGACACAAGTTGCGGTTGCTAAAAGAGTCCAGAAAGAAGAGACATATATTCCATCTTTTATTTCCATTGAGCATCTGTACACATCAATGTGCATTCAGAGTTATTATTATTTTTAAATAATCTTTTAACATTTGTGCTCTAGTGATGATGGCACAAGAACACTTTCCAAAGCAAGGGCTATATCTTGATTTGCAAGGGCCAACAGAAATACCCTTGACAATAATCGCCCTTCATACACCTTAATCACTCCAGCACAGCATCACGCTAAGGACAGAGGAGGGAAAAAAAATACAGAGAAAATGCCAAAATGTCAAGGTTCTTTTTGTTCTCTACATAGAGTATCTAACAGGAAAGAAAAAAAAAACCAACTGGCTGTGGTACAGTAAATACAGATGACTTTGGAGAACCCTGGTTGGTGGTAGTCGTGTGAAAAATATGTAAAGTGAATTGACTTGTACTTCTTTACTCTGACAGTGTCAGGAGTTGCACCCCCTAGTTGGGGGTGTTTAACCGTTGGGTATGGAAATAAAGAGAAAACTCAGAGGTCAGAATGGAGGTCTGAGACACTAACAGGTGGTATCAATCATTTTATGATAGGCCTGTTCCTCAGACATCTTTAGGAATTATCTGAAGACATGAATGACAAATACAGACTAAAATTCTGCATTTCTAATGCTTATGAAATAAATAAATTCAGATGAGAACAGACTATTTTAAAGTAGCCAAACTCAAAATGCTAGGATTTGGCAAAGAGATGGTGCCCATCATTCAAGAAACTGTCAGCACTCTGAATTTACTCTTTCACAAGCAAGCTTTCTACCACAATGAATCACCAATGAATCAATTGCAAATGTTCATTTTAAATATTGCGTATTTTCCATAAACTGCAAGCTTTAGGAGATGAAGCCCCAATGTCCTAAATCCAGGAACATAAAGAACAAAAATGCATAGTTGCTACCATCAAATAATTTTGCAGAACATTACTTCAAAAGTATTCTATGCACATACAATTTAAATCGAATCAGTTTGAAAAAGCAGTATGCTTTGCCCCAAGCCCCGACGAATCAGGAAGTAGCCCCACTCAGAGGCAGATGATGACTGCATGACTTGGCCACTAGGGAAAGGAAAACAAGGTTCTCTCCTCTTCTATCAAAACCGTATGTGTCCCAAAAACCAAAAACCATCCCAGCCACTGTCACCTCAGTCGAGCAAATGCTGATTCAGGGCAAAGCGGAAGTTCTGTCTGGATTGGCCCCCGACTGGTTTCCGCAGCATCAGTTGTGTCCCTCGTGGTGCTGGACGGCCTTCTCCACGCGTCGGTACCAGCTCTTCACCTTCGTTTTCTCCATCATGTCGTCAAAAGACTCCAGCCCCTCCATTACTCTCAAAACCCCATACACAGCCTCCGGAGGGGAGAAGAAAACAGACACCTTTGTAGTGTGGAGGTAAACATACGCACAACACCCTCCTGGCCAACACAAGAATCGGTAATTTACCACACCCCGCCTGAAAAACCGATACACCACCCAGGCCCAAGCAGAAAGCTAGAGTATCCTGGTCAAGGGAAGTTAACACTTCCCTGGCAGGACAAATCTCAACATTGGCTACTAACATGGCCTAGACTCAAACTAATCATGTCTGGACCAGTAGGCTCTGCCAGTACTTGGAGCTTGTGCTTCTGCTTTCCCATTGACGCAAAATGATCATTGATCACGCATGCAAAATGTCTTCTTTTTGATTGTTGTGCAAATGCAGCCTTCTCACATAGACACATTTTAGCCAGTATTTTTAATTGCAGCTTTGAGCTAGGTACCCTTACCTCACAGTAGAATTATCCAGAGCAAAATTTATGATGGCAAAACCCTCACAAAACAATACCCTGATCCTTACTAGATCCACACCATCTGTGACAGATGATGGATTTCGCATACCAGGTCTGCTAGGTTGGGCCGGTCTCCACCCATGAACTTCCTCTTCTTGCCGATTGCCGACACCCACTCATTCACAGCCTTGTACAGGTCCTGCCTCACGTCGTCCTGTAAATTGTGTCTGAGAGCAGGGCAGCACAGAGAAATAAGTTCCACCAGTAAAAACTGACAAGCTGCACATTTAGAACTCACCACATTCAAATTTGATTGGATACCTGAGTATTATGCCAAATCCACCTACTCAAAGGAGCAGGGTTTGCAGTGTAGGGTGAAAATACTGAAAATTACCAGAGAAGTCATTTAGAGTCCTTATGATTACTCACACATTTTGTCTGGTGTTGTTCAATGCTCATAAACTCTAAAGGGGCTTTAAGAGGTTATGCATCAATTCCAGGCAAACTTAATCAAAAGCTCCTGATGATTGTTGAAACATTTTTTCCCTCCCACACTTAAGCATTTATTTCAGTGCTTAGAATGTTTATGAACATGGCCCAAGAGCACCAATTCTTTCAGACACAAACACTTGAGTGTTTCCAAAAAAAAGGAACAGTTCATTCTCAGACAATAACTGAGAAGTTCTGTAGCACCCACCTGTTTTTCAGCCTCTTTGAGATGAAGAACATGGCAAGTGCACCCACATACTTGGCAAAGAAGCCCTCAAAGGTCCCGAACTTTCCTTCCCGCACTATGTAGTCGAAGGAAGCCAGGGACTCAGAGGGGGTCCGGTACACGTTGGGGGAGATGAGATGCACCAGCCAATCATCTGCCCACTTGCGCCACTTCATCTCTTCCCTGGAGCACAGGAAATACCACATGATTACTGCTGGAACACACAGGGGTCAAGGACGACGAACAGCGCGGAGCAATCTGCACCGGTGCTCAAACAAATAGCCTAAATAAAGGATAAAACGTATTCTGTGTCAACAAGTCATCTTGTCTCGTATGAACTCGTGTTAGGGCAGCAGTGTAGCACAGTAGTAGGGCTTGTAACTGAAAGGTTGCTGGTTCGATTCCCTGCTGGGGCACTGCTGCTGTACCCTTGGGCAAGGTACTAAACCCGGAATCACCTCAGTAAATATCAAGCTGTGTAAATGGATTACATGTAAAAATTGTAACCTATGTAAGTCGCTCTGCATAAGAGCGTCTGCTAAATGACAATAATGTAATGTTATCATCATCATTACTGTATCGTTCTGGTGTTGTGAAGGTTGGTTAATTCCTCCCACAGTATTATTGACAGACGCTGGAATCATTTCACCGATTATAATGGTAAAGAAAAAAATGAAATTGACCTACTTTCTTGAGTCTTTTTCAGGGTACAGCTGCTCAATCTCAGCCTCACTCAGCATCAGCCAATACTTGTTGTTGTACTCGATGACCTCCTTCCCGCTCTCGTTTGTGGATTTCATTTCTGGATAACAGATCAGGATATCATGGATCTTCTTCCCTCTGCAGAGAAAAAGACAAAAAACAATGGAAACAGGGACAAAATGTTGTCAGTTATAATACTGCACGCAGAAATATGCACATAAGCAACCACGGCTACCACTGTGTGCATGCAAGATATATGACAGATCCGTTGTGTTTACTTACTTGGTGACCAAGTACGTCTTCAGAGTACTGATTATTACAGATGAGTCATTCAGTTGCTTTTGTGCAGTGGAGAACAGGGGGAGAGAAAAATCGAGAGAGAGAAGAGTCACTTTCTTTCCTCATACGACACAGGTAATCTTCCAGACCATTCTTTAGGCATATCTTCTGTTTCAAGGGACTGAACAATATTGGCGTCCATGTCATACATAGAGTCACATTCTCTTACCACAGTGTCATCCACCATCAGGATGGGGACTTTTCTGTATCTAGACCACTTGATCTCCTGACGCATAACAGGGTTGACCTCCACAATCTCGTAGGGAAGGCCATGGTAGTCGAGGAAGGCTCGCACCTTGCTGCAGAACGGACAGGTCTTATACTGGTACAATGTGAACTTAACCTCCGAGCTAGACTCCTGGAGAAATCACAAGATACAAAAACATAAAAATGTGTGAGACAAGAATACTACTCGTTTTAATAGAATCACTGTACATCACCTTCTGTCTTCAGCTGTGCGCATTATTTATAGACGTAGAGCTGCCCAAAGCTAGCTAAGTGACAACAACATTCAGGTCACCATACAAAGGAATTCAACTCTCCCATTCAGAACAGAGATACCATCACAGCGACACGTTTCAAGCTTAAGAATCAAGGTCTCTAGGCTTACCTCTGCCTCTTCCTCTGCGAAATGACGCTGAAAGTTGAATTTCACTGTCTGGTACAAGCCGATTCCACCTCCCAGCAAGAAAGCACACCCCAGCGCTCTGCCCCCGGCCCGTAGCGGGGCAGCGGAAAGCAGTTTAGATCGGAACCTTGCGCCGCCGGTTCCGTAAGCCCGAGCGCTCCCGGGTACAGAGATTCGAGGTACGATGGCAGCGACATTCCCCGTCCTACAGCTCTGTGTGAAGAACGCATGCCGCCCGATCTGACCCAAAGATCTCGCACAGGCGGCTGCCATCTTGCCTTTTACATAAACCTCCCACAATACCTCTGGAAACGAAAGTAGACGGAACGAGCGATTGGCTGCGACTTCGGTCTCGCAGACCTTCACGTGGTTTGGATCTAAATATGGTCCGGCATACAGTATGGAAGCAAAGTGTAGGAAAATGTCTTCAAGCAAATTGACAGTTGTCGAGAAATCAAGAATACCGGTGCCTTTTCCGTATTGTTTGCAATTATTGTATTGATGGTATAATTATAGTCTAATTTTTTCATTTGTGTTTCACGGGTGCATACCCAAAAGAAATAATTGCACCAGGGAGGTTTACAGACCGTATAACGTAATCTCCAGATGATCATACGTCTTGAGAGTAAGGTATTAAGTTATCATATGATCATATGTTGGACCTGCTGTGTAGTTCCAGCCTGAATTACTGCCTCCTATTAGGGATGAGTATTATTGGAATCGCAGAAATGGCCTTCGGTGTAGACAGTTGCAGATTTCATTAGTAAACACTGAGATCCTGGTGTTGTATGGCCAATGTCTTTAAAAATATAGAGTGACTCATAACGAATAATTCACATCTACAGATATTCTTGGGCGCTTCTTTTCACCACACTATGTCCTCCTGCATGAGAATGCCATGACCTGACCTTTCTGCCATTCCAATAAGCAGTGAAAATGTATACTGGCTGTTTTTACTCAGACAATGATTGAAATACAAAGCTCTCACTCCAGTTGTCCATGAAGAAATAACATTTATTTTTTTCTTACAGATTTCAATTCTTCCATAAGTAAAGTTTCAGTTGAGACTGTTGCTGTCAACTTTTAAAATTATGTTATTATATAATATGAGTTAACACAGGAAATTATACTATAATCACTCACATCCCAGTCAACTAGCTTGTGAAACATTCCCCATACGTGAGTGTCAGGTGAACAAGACAGATGGAACAACAGAAACAGAAGAACAGAAAAGATTACCCCTGTAACTTTTTCTATATAATCCTAGGTGTAAATTGGTCACAGAGTGATAATCTTAGGTTAAGGACAACTACAAAGATTGGCTCTGTGGATTGGGATACTGTCACACACACCTGAGACCTCTTCCTCAACAGCAGTAAACAACCAGGCTACGGCTGAATCATTCTCCAACACAGAATGGGTTTTTTGTTTTTTTGTTTTGATTTCTCAAAAAAAAAAACCTCCCCATGCGAATACACTATTCACATCCATGACATACCCAAATAAAATGTTATTTTTAACAATGTCACAAGTAAATTATCCATAGGAATATAGTTGTCCAAAAATTGTATTTCCTCATGAGAATAACCACAAAGAATTTTTTAAAATCCTAACTCTAACTCCATTTCTCACAAACACATAAAGTATTTTCATAGGTGATATTTAAAATAATAAATATGATAATAATAATAATTATTATTATTTCTGTTACCACTCTATTTTCTTAAAATCAGCTGACTTTACATAAAAGAGATGTACCTTCAATACTGGCTTCTAAATCCTGATATGTAAGACTTGTAACTCATCAGAATAATTAGATTCTTTATTCTGGACATCGCATTTCCATAACTCAGAAAGGCAGTTCTGAAATACAATGATAAAAAAGTATATCTCATTATTAAAGAAAGAAAATACAAGATTCCGACAACAGAAGTACCGTACCGCGCATAATATTGAGTTTCAAAATTGGCTCTAGGCAATGATTTTACAGCTACCATGGATGTCTGATGTGTTTCATGAGTTTTCTTAAAAAATATAAATAAACTATTATTTAAAAACAAAACAGAAAAACTCAGTAAAGCAAAAAGTGCAATGAGCCAACACTTGAAATGCACAGTACAGCAAAAAATTTAATACACTGTAGTTTCCTCCTTAATTATCCATTTCAGAGTGTGGAATTATAGCTTTGTAGACATTTTCTTTGATCCAGAAAAAAATTCTATTGAGAGAAACCTTAGGAGTGTTCATAATAATGTTAAAAACAAACATACAAACAAACATGGAGCATTTCGCTCCAATTATGTACAATTCGAACAAATTCGTCTTCCTTGCTCCGGTCAAAGTCTCCATTGTACAGGGGAAGTCCTTTTCTGTTGCTCTGAGTCAGTGTCCACCTCACGTGTTGACAAGAAAGTGATCAAACTTAACTATAAGTGACAGACATTACTGTGCTGTTCTGCAATAACAACCATCCAGACAGTGTCTCCACACACACACACACACACACACACACACACACACACACACACACACACACACAAACATACAGTCCACCCTGAGATCCAGGGTTTGTGTAGTCTTTATAGCAGAAATCCAAACATTCCCTTATGGGAGACAAACAGTAAGATTCAGAAAAGGGCATGACTGAGTTCTCACAATATGTGCTATGCAGAAACTAAGCTTATACGATAAGGCCTTTGACCCAAGACCAGACCCTCATTAGGAGGACCACTGGAAGCACTCCTTTTTTAAATCTCTTATAAAGTAGAGAACAACTCCCAAATGTTTTTGTTCCATATAAAACACAAAAAGAGGAGCAAACCAGAAAAAGAGAATACAACCATATAACTTGTACAAGTAGTATGTTTCATGTGCAACACTAAAAAAAAATAAAATCAACAAACAAAAAAAAATGAAACACCTGCTAGTCATGTCCCACAGCAAGGTTCCTTCCAGAAACATGGCTGAGAATCAAATGTTTCCATTCCTCACAAACGTTACAGTAAATCAATGCAGACCACTGCTGGTGGGAGAGAGCCAAAAAAACATACTCTTTTCCTTATTCAGTTTCACCGCTCCCAGTGTTGTCTTCCTGGTTACCATTTACCTTGAAGTATCCATGGGATCCTCTTTGAAGTTCCCACAGTGTTCCATCACCTTCCTGGAAACCCCGAAGAAGAACGCACTCTTAGAGATATTCGTGACAGATTAGTGCTTGTGAACGCTGATTAAAGTTGCTCTTTAACCACTAAAACACTCAAAAAAAAAACGATTTATGTGAGAAGACCATCATAGTACAGATATTGTTGGTGACCCTCGTCACTATGACTCATCTTTCCACCATTCTGCTAAGTCCCTCTCTCTCTTAAAGAAACATCTGAAGACGCCTGAAGGAATTTCTCATATCTCAATGGTTCTATCTAATGGTTTAACGCACTCATTATCTCTACCAGCTAGCTTGTACCCTGTCTGCCCAACCACTTGTAAGTTGCTTTGGATAAAAGCATCTGCCAAATGAATAAACGTAAATGTAAACTTGACTCTGTGTATGCTGTTCCTGACACAAACAAAGCATGCTTTAAATTTGCTGCAGTTGGTATTTCATAGGTTTCAAGATTAAAATTAAAAAATAAAAATACCAGAATTCCACTGCCGCCCATACTCTCTAGAAACTGACTGCTTTACATCATCCACTTTTTGTTGTTCAGGTGTTTGTGTCCCCATAAATGTGACATCACTAGCTGTGTGCTGCAGGGGGGGGGCGACTCTCTACCGTGCCATGTCCTTGGTCTCCTCATGTGAAGAATCCAGCTCTAGCACCTTCTGTAAGAGGGCAATCCCTCCTTCCTTGATCAGCAGGGGGCAGTATTTACTTGCTGAGGAGAGAGACAGAGAGAGACACTACTGACAAAGAGATGCGACACCACCACCTTGTGATAAAACCCAGAATGCTGAGGGCCTCCTTCCTCTGAAAGTTTTGAGCAAAAATCCACCAAAGCTAGGCCTGCATTCTCTATCCCAGCTTAGCACAGGATACTCACGGTAGACAGACACCAGGTTGTACAGCGCCCACGTCGCCCAGTGCTGGCTGACAGGGGCAATACTTTGGGGCAGCAGGCGCAGTATTGGCTCAAAAGACCTGCGGAGGGAAAAGTTAGCAGCAGTGTTCATCAACCTCGCAGATTTCAACCAAACTGCCTAACCGTCAGCTTCTTCCTACTGATTCCCTACTCCAGCAGTGTGGCATAGTGGTAAGAAACAAGGCTCATAACAAAAAGTTTGCTGGTTCGATTCCCTGCTAGGGCGCTGCTGCTGTACCCTTGGGCAAGGTACTTAACCAACAATTGCCTCAGTAAATATCCAGCTGTGTAAGTGGATAAAATTGTAACCTACTGTATGTGAGTTCCTCTGGATAAGAGCATCTGCTAAATGACAATAATGTAATGTAATGTACTGACACTCCCTTGCTCTGCCCGTTCACCCTCCCCTACCAGCACCCCGCGGCCGGCCCACCTGTAGTTGATGTTCCTGCGGGAGTTGACGTCCCAGCTCCGAATGGCCTCCCACATCCTCTCCATGACGGCCTCCCTGCGGGGCTCCTCCATCACCCAGGCGTCGGGCCCGTCGAACATGATGTGGGAGAGCACCCCGCAGGCGTTGTACGACACCTCGATCCCGTCCGCCTTGCTGTCCAGCAGGTCACTGAGCGGGGACACGGGGACACTCTGAGCTCGGCCAATCGGCGGGCTTCATTCTCCACAATTCGAACTCATTATGCACACCCATAATGCATTAGTCATTCTGCAGCACTGTGACCCACTGGCAGCGGTAAGAAACAGGGCTGGGTTTGGTTCCCTGGTTGGGCACTGTTGTTGTACCCTTGCGTAAGGCACCAATCTTGAACTGTTTCAGTTAGGATCCAGCTGTATAAACGGATTATATGTAAGCTATATGAGTTGCTCTGGATGAGGACATTTGCTGAAAAAAGTAACACTGTTTTACAGTGAGGCACAGTGAGGGGGGCAGTGTAGCATAATGTTAAGGTGAAGGCCTTGTAACCGAAAGGTTGCTGGTTCGATTCCCTACTGGGTCACTGCTGCTGTACCCGTGGGCAAGGTACTTAACCCAGAACTGCATCAGTAAATACCCAGCTGTATAAAGGGATAAAATTGTAACCTATGTAAGTCGCTCTGGATGAGAGTGTGTGCTAAATGACAATAATGTAACGCATTGTACACTCGCTCAAAAACAAACTAACCCTGACAGAGAGCAGGTGGGGGGTGACAGGTAGCCAGTGTCTCTCACCTGAACACGCTGATGAACTGCGGCGTCAGCAGCTGGGGCCTCAACGCCCTCACCTCTGCCACATTACCCAGAAGCCCCAGCATGTTGCGATGCAGCTCCTGCTTGTCTGGGAATTCCTGACGGGAGACAGAGGAGGAGAAACACTCGTCACATGACCCAAAGCCTTCAATGACTGCATAAATGTTTTAGAAAATGAAATCGTTGTAAAATTAATAAACGTTTTTACCCATAATATTAAAAACATTAGAACCACTTGGAAGACTCGGTCCTTCTCAGGACATTTTCCGGGTTATTTTCTGCCTAACAGTCCTTACTCTCACTGAAAGAATTTGGCAGGAAGAGAACCATTCAGTGCATTACGATATCTTGCACAAAGCGATTCTACTTAGTGAAACACTTTACTTTTACTAAGTATTATCTTGCCAAAGTGTTTATGGTAATGCCATTTTCAAAAATGCTCATTTGGATGCTGAACTACGTTAAATATCCACTTTGGCCTCCACATTATTTTTGGCTAATACATCACAGCTTTATGGCTGTATGTTACATTCCCAGCTAGAGCGTCCCATTGGGTGAAATGAAGCAGGCCTGAGTGTGAGCTGGCCTCTCACCTGTAGACACTCCAGGAAGAGAGTCATGCCCCTGCAGTTGAGGAACATCTCACAGTTATCGGGCGTCTCGTCTGTAATGTTCCAGAGAGCGCTCCAGGAGAACTCCATCACCTGATCACACTGCAGAAGGGAAAGAGAGGCACAGAGCACATACAGAATCAGGAGAGATGAACAACTTAATCCACTATGCCTGCCTTATATCTATATGTATGTATGTTTGTATTTCTGGGTGCATGTGTGTACGTATGGGTGTATGTGTGTACATATATACATATCGGTGTGAATGTGCAAGTGAAATGTGTTTGCAAGTTTAAACTTATTATAACTCACCATTTTGTCATGCAGCTTTTTCTGAATCAGGTTCAACATTGTCTGCAAACAGAAAAACAAAGCAGAGCTGATTAACCTTAGACGACACAATAATGAAAACCAAGTTTTCAGAACCATGAGTGACATTACTCTGCCCCGCATCACTCCACATTTCTATCGGAACTGGTTGCCATGGCTACATGGCTGCCGCCCTGCGGGGGTCTGCATGGCAGGATGGGACGTGCCCGGGTTCCCCCCCCCGTACCGTGACGAAGCCCATCTTGCCCACGGCCTCCTTGTGGTCGTTGTCCACCTGGCAGACGAGCGCGTTGCAGAGGTGCACGGCAATGCGCTGGATGGACTCATCCTGCAGGGCTGGCTCCAGGATCTTCAGCAGCAGCTGGTTGACGCGGTGGTACTGGAACTCCAGCTCCTCTGGGATGCTGAAGTTGCACAGCGTCAGGCAGCAGTTCCTCTGGACCTGGGGGGGAGCACAGCCAGAGGGTGAGAGGTCACTCTGGAGACTTCATTATAGGAATAACTAAAATCCCTCTGATGGGTGTTCACCACAAAAGTGTTCCATCTGTTTTGCGTTTACATTTACAGTTATTCACTTGGCAGATGCCAAAGTGAGGCAGAGAACAACACAAGCAAATAGCCACATAAGGAGTCAACAACGACCACGTTTCAATAGTGGGCCAGACAAGGCACAAGTTAGCTAGTAGAGATACAACTGCATCAAACTCTAGATTTTATTTTTTTAAGGAAAACAAAAGACTACACAGTCACACAGTTTACCCTGGTTGGGAAAACTGTTCTCTACCCCCTGTCATTTAGGGTTACAATCCAGTGACTTTTCCAGATTGCTTTAAACCCCTAACACTTCCACATTAGGGACAGGAAGCTAAAAAGGTTCAGTGAACTCAGTGCCTCACTGGAATGGGACAGGACAGAAGCTGCAGGCCTCCAGGACCTGGACTGCTCATAGGTGGGGTAGAGTGCAGGGCACCAGTGGCGTGCGACCCCGCCCTGCTCACCGTGACCTCCTGGTACTGCTCCATGCCGTTCAGCACCACCTGGATCACCTCCCGCCGCAGCCTGATGCTCTGGTCGGTGCGGTACTCCGTGTTGGTCAGGTAGAACAGCGCCGCGCTGCCCGTCACCTGGATGCTCTTGTCGTACTTGTGGAGCTTCAGGGCTGTGATCACCAGCTGTGAGAGCACACAAACCAGCCCTGATGAGCAAACGTGCTATGCTAAAAAAGACAATGTAGCAGCTATGAGATGCGCCAATGCTTCAAGAAATTACATGAAATTTCATTAGATTATATTACATTACTATCAATTATTGTTATTAAAATTTCATTTCTTTCCATTTTTAACATTATAATTGATAAACTGATTCCGGTGTCTGTCAACAATACTGTGAGAAGAAGTAACCAACCTTCACAGAAGAATAATACCATATTTGTTATCACATTATCATACATTATTGTAATTTAGCAGATGGTCTTATCCAGAGAAACCTACGTAGGTTACAATTATTGCATGTTATCCATTTACAGTTGAATATTTACTGAGGCAAATCAGGGTTAAGTACCTTGCTCAAGGGTACAGCAGCAGTGCCCCAGCTGGGAATCGAGCCAGCAACCTTTCGATTGCAAGCCTTGCTCTTTACCACTATGCTACACTGCCAAATATATTTTTTAAATTAGTCCGAACAAAACAAGACACAGCCTTTTACTTAAGCTCTCCACACAGTATCAACAGCACAGTTAGCAGCAAAGGCATGATCATGCATAACTGTGGGCGGACAGAAAGGTGAGACCCACTCCCACAACAGGTGAGGGCAGGTGAGTTCATACCTGTAGGGCGCGGAGCAGCTGGTTGCAGTGCTGTATCCTGGCGATGTCAAACAGGTGGTTGATGGCTTTGTGGGCCACCTCAGGGCGAAACTCGGTATAGGCCTCGATGGCGTTAAGGATCTGGTCCTCGTTCTTGGCTCCTGTAACCTGAGAGGCGCACCAGACCAGAAGAAAAAGGGATGAAGGTCAAAACAGAACATGGCACTGTTAAATTGATACTTCAGACACAAACGCAAGTTTCAACAACGATATAAACACTGAAATCAGACAAAAATTGTGAATTTAAAGCTACATATTAGGTGACACAAGTAAATATGACTATGCAATTTCTTCACACCAGTATTCACTTTTTTTTTGGAGGCGAGTTTATACCTTGTATGCTGGAATGTGTGTCAGGTTACAAAGTGTGGTGTCATACAGTCCAAGAAACTGCAGCGGCCTCTTCAGCTCTTGGAAGGGGTATATGCTGCTCTTGGATGGCTCAATGCTGTATGATAAAACAGGACACCAAAGGACAATAATTTATCTTTGACTGAGGGCTCGCGTACAATTTGTGCTCTCTCACATTCACGGACTGAGCTGCTTAAGAGCCAATTTAAGGAACAGTAAAAACATGCGTGACACAGCACTTCAGGGTATTAGAGAGCCACTTGAGACATGCAAGGAAAATACTACGTCATGGAACCTTACTGTGTTCAAACAGCCTTTTAATAGTGGTCTATATTTTGCTGTTCAGTCTATTACAGTGGATTGCATAACACGCAATTAGCAGATGATCTCATCCAGAGGGACTTCCAGCACAGGAGTACAGACGTATATCCTTCCAAGTTGTATGAGCAACAGTACCAGATGTGGTTAACAACACTCCCAGACCAGAAAGTGTATGCACAACACCATATATATGAAAAATCAGTAAAAATTTGCCTTCCTGACAGCAAGTTTTAACATAAAGCCAGCAAAGCAATTATGATAAAAACGGATATGTCTACATAATGTGCTTTGTAACGGAGTGGTTTTAAGTAGGAATGCAAGTGAAGTTCCTGACAGGCTGGCTGTGGCTGGACCAGCCTGGATAAATCCATGAATGCAGAAAAATTAATGCCGCTCAATGACGCTGAAGCGCAGAGGGTCAGAGTGGGTGTTCTGCTCAGTCACAGCCACTGCTCGGATTCCCTGCTTTGCGCAGACTGGATTTATAATATTAATTATTTGCCTGAAGCAAGTATTATTTTTTAAAATCCAACAAGATTAAAGAAGAATGGATCGTGCTCTGAGGACAAACAGTTATTGGCCAAAAAAATTGCACCAATTACCACTGAAAAGAATGTCTGGGCCTTAAACGGACTGGGACTGAAATCTGACAGCTGGTTACCTGGGACGTCCCACTGCATCCTCAAAGTACGGAACTGCGCAGTTGTCCAGCATTACGTGTCCCGAGATGTCTAGGGAGACCAAGTTGACCAGGCTCTGCACGATGGCGGTCAAGGTCTTCCTTGTCAGCTTGAATTTGGAGTTGCGTCGGCTTTCCCGAGAGATGTCCAGGTGCCTGGAAGGCAGATGGTGGATTGGTACATGGAGGATCTACCTACAGCCATTTTAACACAATTACAGATTTCTGAAATCCACTTCAAAACATACATATTCAAGCTCATACACATAAAAAAAAAACATTAAAAATGTCATTTTTAGATACAGAACAAGAAAAAAGGTCCCTGGAGACAAGTAATTAAACTTTAGAACTTTAGAACCTCTTATTCTTCCAGCCTTGAATAAAGTATGATGTCATTAAAACCGGGACCAATCAAAATAAAGCAAACTCCTAAAGCCATCTCCCTCCCCTGCCACAATGCATTCACCGGAGACAGGTCATCTGCACTATGGTGTGGATGTGGTCCTCCGACAGGTCGACGTTGTAAAGCACCAGGGAGGCCAGCCGATCCTTCCATTGGGACAGGAATGTCAGTTTGGGCAGGAGGACACCCGAAAGGTCCAGGGAGGTGAGGGAGGGCAGGGGCTTCAGCAGGGACTCCACGTCCACCTCCTCCGACAGCCCGCCCAGGTTCAGCAGCCGCAGCCGGTTGAAGCCCTGGAAGCTGAACTCGGTGTCCAGCGTGTGCCGCAGGGGGCGGTCCTCATCGCCGCATGCCAGCGGGGCCCCGCCCCTCCTGTAGAAGATGTTGCTGCAGCCGAACAGGCTGAGGGAGACCAGCGTTTGCCTGAAGTTGCAGAGTGCTCTCAGGGTGCGTGCAGTCAGGTTGCTGCAGTTGTTGAGGTGGAGCTCGATGAGGTCCTGACAGAAAGGGGAACGAGGAGGAAAATGTTATTTGCGATACAGCTGATTGGAACTAAAGTCAGACACTTTTTAGCCCATAGTTCCATGTCTCCTCACAGCATAAATCCAATTCAACAGCTGAATATGGAAATACACAATTCTGCTTCAACTCTAAAAATGAAGCACAGGTGTGATGCCTTAGTCAATCATTACAAGGAACAGGTAACATAAGCCTCATTGACATTTGGGCAAGCTAGTCAGTCCCAAAAATGTGAGACAAAGCAATAAACTTTTTACTCATGCTCACACTCCTGTTGTGAGAAGCTAGTGACCTAATTTCTGTACAAATCTGAATTCATAACCATTGCTAATATTTACATGGTAGTATTTACATGGTATCATTTTAGCGTACTATCTGTTCTGTTTGCCTTAGACGCGGTTGGCATAAACAGCTCCAATTACATGGTCATGAAGCAGTACTCATGTCAGTGAAAGCAATTCTGAGATCCTAGTGTAGCTGAACAGGGGATGCAATACATAACAGAAAACAAGGAACAGGCAGTGCTCTCTCTACTTTGATATCTATTGGCTATAACTGCATGAAGGCCAGCAGCAGGGCACAATGAGCCAAATCCATAATCCTGGCCCTGAGCAGGTCTGCACTTACGGTGACAAGGCCGAGTGAGATGAGAAATGTCTGCGTCAATGATCACAATAAACGTGTCCTGCTGGACTGGGGTGTGTGTGTATCTATAGTGCCCAAGAATACATCCTATGACTAAGTCTAGGTATGAGCAGTATGTGTGTGTGTGTGTGTCTGTGTGTCTGTGCATCTGCATCAAGGCTGGCCTATTATGTGTCATGTGAGCTTTATACCTGCAGATTTTATGAGTATTACACTGTTACTGATTCACTCATAGAATAAAATGCTATTTGACTTCCTGAAAGAGGTTCTTGCTACCCTCAATGCTTGAAGTAGACTAAATGGCTGACCTCATAGAGCGGACAATGTAAAAAGTAAGCAATGGCGCCTTGAGCATCGTCTTGAATGTTTTAGATGTCACCCAATCAGCAACTGACTGTAAACTGTGACATCCTGAGAAAATGACTAAAGTACTACAAATGAAGTAGCTGAGATGTGAGACTGAATGAAAACCAGATGCATTTAAGGGCCTCAAGCCAAGAGCTGTGGTTACATAATACCGGTGAATCATGTTTGTAAAAAGTCTACGGGTCAAAATCCATGCAAGTGTTGAATGCGTTGTGAGATGCGCGTAATTGCTCGATCAGGCTTGGGACAGACTGTCTCGCGCTTCCCACCTGTTTCACGATGGCCTCCAGGTCCCTGTCCCGCACTGTGTCATCCCTCAGCTGCACGCGTGTCAGCCTGGTGCTGTAGGGGTCTGAGAATAGCAAGAAGAAGCCCTCGTGCATTTCAAAGTTACTGTTTGTGTGGACCAGCTCCATGTAACTGGGGAAAAAAAACAAACAAAAAAAACAACACAGACGTATATTTAAATGGACTATTGCTGTGCATTAAAAGGCAGACGACTAGCTAGTATTCTGACAATCGTTCTAAGGGAAAAACATGCATAAACATCACGCAAAGTTTCCTTTTAAACTTTTAACACTAGGTTTCCAGGATAAACTGAAATCCTCCTAAGGAGTACATTTGAAAAATAGACCCTCCAATACAAAATTAAAATGTAGCAACAGCAGCAGTATTCTGATATTCTGCAGAACTCAATAACTGTGCAAACGTAAACGACCATCTGTGCATCTTTTGCAACATCACCCCATTATCAGACAACTCCCGGGGAATAAGTCACGAATTCCAAAACCACATACGCGCTGACAAGTTTGTCGCAGATCTCGCTGGGCAGAAAGATATCGGGGTGCAGCCGCAGCCTGTTCTTGTCTCCGAGGCAGCACATCGTTCTCCTCAGGTTCCGGAGACAGTACACGGTGGCCAGTGCCATCAGGGACTCCGGGTTGTCCCCCGCCTTCGCCGCCATGGCAGCTCCTCTCCGTCGACACGGTCAACAACGGGAAAAGCGACTGGCCTTGAGATGGGCACGAGTTTTCACACAGACATCGGGATGCTCTTCGGAAATAGGGGTGGCGGTTAGACACCCAGCCCACAACCCTGTGAACAGACTAACAAAACGTAAATCAAGACACGTATCTATGTAGCTAGATGGCATCTTCCAAAAAAGAATGCATTAGGGACTTTATAGAAAGCGCGATGCATTCATAATAGCCACACGAATAGGTAAGGAAATAATTGTGCAAGGGCTATACACAAAAACACGCTGTCATATATATGGAGTACATCAGCAAAAATGTCAAAAAATGACCGCAGCGCACGTTTGCGAGGTAGTTGACTACTCTGAAATACAAATCTGGAAAGACACCCGTTCAGATCATTGCTAAGACAGCTCGCTTGCAACTTAACCAACTCGTAACTGGCTAACTAAACAGTTCAGACAATTGAAAGCGACTAGCTAACGTTAGCTGATTCAGAAGTAGCCAGCCAGCTAGCAAGTTAAATAATTTGACAAGTGATGAACAACAGTCAGGTAATATAATTTACTTGACATAATCGAGTAACAGTGCACGACAAATGCAGGTAACATGCTAGCATTCTATCCGACGTAATAACCTCGGCACACCGATAAGATGGTAGCAAGCTAGTTAGCTGCATAGTTAGCCAGTTCGTAAGTTAGCTAACGTATAGCTAGTCAGATAGCTAGCCAGCCCCTAGCTAACTACAAATAATCTTTAGAGATTCATCGTTTACAAGATCTGTCATCCCTGCTCAAGCGCAGGGGCTATTAAACACTACCCTACCTAAACGTTAACGGCAGATGGTTGTTCCGGTAAATTTGATATAATTTTAAATTAGTTATTTTGTTCTCCTTTCGCTTTTTCGTGCTCTCGTCTGCTGTCAACAAAACAGACTGTACTTCCGGTTCAACCATTCCGTAACTGAAAGAATTACTTCCTGTGTCAGGGTGCGGACGAGGTGAAGATGGTTGGTTGTTGCATTTTGCTCATTTTCAATTTCGGTCTGTCTGTTGTTGGTTTTAATGATGCACCTTTGTTCAGAGTATCAATTTATAGAAACTCTCTGTACCAAGGAATAGATTCTTGGGACGTCTGCAAAAGCTTGAAGAAGAACGAACGTTCCTATTTCCGCCATTACAAAAGTGTTCTTTTGTATTACATCCATCATGTATGAGGTTGACTTCATACATGGCCAAGTTCGGAAGCTTACTGGTCGTTAGGGGCCATATGTTGAAAACAAATCATTACAGAAGAATATTTCACGTATGGACAATCAGCTGTCAGTCCCCATAAGTAATCCACAAGGATATGTGGCCGGACACATGACAAGTAAAACCATAGATACTGGCCATGGTTATTTCCATTCATACACACATGCACATATGTATTTTAGCATCCTAACTGTATGTTAGTATGTATGAAAATATATATGTACATACATACATACATATACACACATATAGTTATATATATATGAACTATATGTGTGTGTCTATGCGCTACAGTGTTTATGCGCTATGGATCATGCGGGGTGTGGAAATAACACTCATCTTCTCCGTAATTTTGAGTCGTTCATTATATGAAATAACCTCTTTTCCCTCCCTCATTCCACCACCAGGTGTCACTATAGCTCCCTCTTTTGAAGCATATATACAATATTATAGGAGAAGCTCGCTGAAAAACTTCAATTGATACGTTGTTCGTGACGTTAAATTTCAGACACGGTGAGAGAGAATGTAAATTTTAAATAAGTTAATTTTTACAAAGGTCGCTTGCAAATCCTAGCATTATCCAAAGTAACATTTAATATTTTCATTAGTGCATTATTAAGCGTCTAGAACAAGTCAGTGTTTAAATTAGGTAATTCACTCGAATTGTTGGACCCGATCAGACTACTTGTGAGTCGCTGCTCACAGTTTTTAAAATATTTATGTCTTCGATGTGTCCGGTAGTATTTTGTTGAGAAATGTGTGACTCATATGGCCAAAGATGAAGACGGACCTATGTACTAAAGTTGTTTAAATGAGTTTTATATATCCAGACCAAACTTTTTCAGTTGATGCTCACGTTCACACATGACTTGCAATCGTAATAATAATAAACTATGAATAAACTAATCACAGCATATTTTGAGCACTGCAGCCAATATGCTTAATACCTTCCTAAATGTTACGCGCCACGCACTTCCAGGCAACACCGCAACCAAATATGACTGCTAGCAACAATACCTGGCTGACGCCTTAGATAATATTTTGAGCTAACTGCCCTGTCAGATAAACTATCTACTACGATACATTCAAACAAACCTGTGTGTTTGCAGTGCCCGAGCGGAATGGAAATTAAGCGTCTACCCCCTACTTTAGGTTCCGCAAAGGTTGTTTCCCTATAGGAGTGTTTTTGTCGCGACACCGAGTTCCTGCTGTTTTGATGAGGAAGTCAACATGTCGAGTTCGTACAGAAACAGGTGAGACAAGAAAAATAAATGCACTACTGAGAGGTACCGTGGCCGTGACGATATGTGAGCAAACGTGAATAGTTGAGGAGTGGTGAATACCAATTATAACAATTGGGTGTTACAGTATGGGTTTTTGCATGGAACTCACTGGCCGCTGTTTCAATGAATGCCAGCTGCCTAGCTAGCTAGCTGGCTAGCTCGGTAGCGCATGCTATTGTATAACCAGCAGCGCTAGCTGGCCAGTTTATCTTTGATGCGGTCGAAGCCCAGGTTTTGTCAGTCTATTGATATGGTTTGAATTGTGATGATTGACGTGTCGCGTGACCAAACGTGTAATTCAACGTTCGTTAGCTGGCTACATTGCTAGCTAGATGTCGAGCTATAGTTCTTTCGACAGGGTAATAGCTAAATGTGAAGCTAACTGGACGTTTTTTGGACTTTTAACGCGAGCAGGACAGCTTGCATTTTAGTATAGTCAACTTGTTAGCTAGAGTATGAAGGTACGGAATTTTAGCAACCCTGCTAGGTAGGATAGCTAATGTTAATTTAGCTAACAGCTGTCAAGAGGACCTGCTTTAAATCGAATTAGACAGTAGGAATTCTAATGCCAAATGCTATTAGTACAGACTTGGCACTGTTCATGAAAATTCTTTGGATGTAGCTGGCTAGCTTGGTAGCTACCAGCCAACTTGAAATAGAATGCCAATTTGGATAGTTAGCCAAACAAGGCAGCTGCTAATTTCCAAGTTTATGGCACAGTGAGCCAAAAATGTATTTCCAACAAATTTCCAATTTTTTGTTCTGTCAACGAACTTAATGAAAATGTCCGCAGCAGTCTGATTTTTAGCTTGCCATATTCCTAGACGGTCTTTATAGTTCGCTTGTGTTGCCGGGTTGGGCAGTGTTTGCAAACTTTAAACTGAATTATGCGTGGTGAGCTACCTAGCTGCATTCCTTTATCTAATTAACCAAGCTGAACATTTTGTCTCTCCGCGAGATGCGCATCCATGAGTTTTTCTTTTCTTTCTCTTTTTAAGCAAATCGCTCATTTTGAAATGTGAGTGAAATTTAAAAACGTTCTGCCACAACGGAAGCATTGACACAATTCCCCCACACCTTAGTAATCCAGTTTGGCTACAGGTAAAGCGGCGGTCAGTGCCTCAAAAAACGGCGACAGATTATTTTCTGTCTTTTCAATGCACGATAAAGGGCTTTTCAAAAGTTTGGTGTCATTATTATAGATATTTGGGAAAGGGAGCCAGGGCGGTTTAATGGCTTGTCGTTAAATGCTCTTATTTTGTTCTTCTATATGTTCTTCAAAAAAATGTTCATGTGGAAGTGTTCCACGAAAATCACATGACACTTGACAGCTTTCAAAGTGACAACGGAAGGGGAAATGGTAGAAAAAAAAACTGCTTCCTTGAGTTTGAAAGTAGCCTACTGCTACACATTTTTGGGAAACGTCAAGAGTTCATGTAACTTAATAGAAGTTGTAGACCGATCAAAGTAATCGCTGAAGTGTTGTAATGTAGCACTTCTTTGTGTGTATTTTACCATTAAGAGCCTTGCCAAGGTCAACGTCCGTGCTTTGCGTGAAGAGGGTTGATAAAATACAGATTAACTTGGGCTACATGTTTTCTCGTTGAATGCCAGGAAGCCAGGCAGCTTTGCTGATGGCATGCAGTTTTGTCAAAAGTAGAGCAGTTTGGGGGGGAGGGGGGAGCATGTGCAGTCAGGTGAGGCTGAGAGGACAGTTATTCCCGAGTGGATCCAATTCCTGTGTAACACAGGGCAGTCAGTCCTGCCTTTATTGGACGCTCTGCCTAGCCAGAGTTACTTATTTATAAGCCCGTGTCTGAGAGACTGCAGATTTGAAAGCAGTATTGTTTGCCATAGGCTGTGTAGAGAATTATTGAAGGGCATAGGAGAGTCTTATGGAAGAGACTGTTTTGTCAGCGTGGCTTTTTTCCCCTCTCTCTGATGCTGTGATGTATGTTATTTTAAACCAGCAGAATATTCCCTCCCTGTATTTTGCTCACATGCATTAAGCAGGAGCGCGGCTCTTCTGCATGGAATACCCATGGTTGTTTTGTTAATAACGGCTTGCTGCACAGATGCAGCCTGAAGCAGGCCTTGTGGAAATGCGACCCGCATGATCTCAATGTATGCCTCTCGTCTGCACGGTCCCATGTCGTTCCAAAGCCTCAGGCATTTAAATCAATACACCACTCTCTTTGTCACTGTGACATCGCAATTGCACTTGGGAAAAACATTGTGAAATGTGAAGTTGTAATGGATAAGAACCGCCTGGGTTTGTTTGCATGTATGAAGACCGTTTTTTCACTGCAGCATCTGCGCTCTGAAATGTCGTAGCGACGTTATGTATAGACAAACATATGGAGGCTTTTTCACCTGTGTTTTTGTAATGATTTTCACCTATCTGTTTCTGACCCTCATTGTGTAGGATTCAGGAATTCAATGTGGCCTTAAGCGAGGAGAAGATTAACTTAAAGGCACTTCGTGAGCTGTGCTTCAGCGGTAGGTAATATAAAAGAAAATTGAATCGAGTCTTTGGCGTGCCTCTGGGTGACTCACATGGTAGAGTGTTGACTCAAATCCTTTCATTCGCTGGACTAGGTTATAATTACACAAAATTTTTTAATGCTATTTGTGTCATACAAGACTGTATTTCATACATTATTCAAGAATTTCATTCCTGCCTCTGAAACAGGAATTCCCTTTGAAGGAGGAATTCGGGCTCTGTGTTGGAAGGTGAGAGTTCCTGAAGTGTGTGTTTTCCAGCCTGCATGCTTTTATCTCTTGCTGCTGTTTGATAATACTCCCACTCCAGCCGAGCTCCATATGTGACATGTGTTTCAGCCTCAGCCAGTGAGCACCCAGTGTTCTAGTTAGAGCTGAAAACATTCCCCAAGGAGATCCATTGTATTAGAGCCCTGCGTTGCAAATTTAATTTTCAGTTTGCGACATCTGAATGGCTGTCTGAATGTATCCATGAAAACACAATTAACAGCATTCCAGCCTGGTTAGCAATCTGTCATGAATACTTATTTTCCTTTTTTTTTAAGCTAAAATTAACCATTGAAAACCACTCTGGAACATTTTGGAAGTGTTACAATGGTAATATATGCTTAGATTCAGCTGTGAGTGGCAAGGTTCTTGGACGAAGGAGATGAGGGTTCGCACATTATATATATTTTTTGTTTCTTAGCAGACAGCCTTATCCAGTGCATGTGGCGTAGCCAACGCATTTGCTATTTGTATAGCTGTGTATTTACTGAAGTGTTTAGGTGAAGTGTAGATTCAGCAGTGTCCTACCTGGGTTTGAAACCTGCAACCTCTTACATTACCTAGCCATATTCCTAGATGGCTTTTCCTTGTATTTTTCAGATTCTGCTCAACTATCTGCCTCTGGAGCGGTCATTATGGGACTCTTTCCTGAAGAAACAGAGGTAAACGTTGCCCAGATGTGTACCTTTTCTACTTTACAAACCTTGGACTCCTCACAGAGGCACTGTCCTCAAGTTATTCCTGGTTCCCTGGTTATAAGTAAAGTCTGTTGCCAGCAAGTTTCAGAAACTGGTGCTATTTTTTGCTGTCATTTTATGTTCTTCATGTTCTTCTCCTTGTTATTATTATAATTGTTTTGGTTAGACTTGTTGATGCTGTTTTTACAGTTGTTGTTGCTTTTCAGTTTCCTTCGTTAGTTTTGGAGAATACGGTCACTTTGTGCTAGCTGAAAGCTTGTAACATGTTCACCACACCCCAAATTTGTCCTCTACATAATCGTCCGCATAAGGCCTCTAATCTAACAGAAGAAAACATTTAGCGGTATAGTGCTGATTGTCAAATAAATGCCTTGTTTTTCACCAAGATCGCTGGCCAGGAGTAGGAAGGGGTCTGGACCTTTACACGGCTGACCCTGTACAAATCAACACAAATTTAACCTGTGATACCGAAGCCTTTGCAGCTGAGCAAATAAGAGTTGTTGCAGAATCAGTAAAGACTCTATGATTGTACAAAAATGGAGGAGCTCACTATGAAAAATCCTCACAGCCATTGTCAGTTACTTCATTCATCCAGCTTTGTCTGGGGAATAAAGAGATTCAGTCAGCTATGTGTGGGGACTCCCTTGTAAAAGAGATTTTAAATCTCAATGGGATCATATCCTGGTAAAATAATGGTTGAATAAAAGAGTAAGAAAAAAGGAAAGAAATGCAGCAGGTTGTTACCTGCCATCCTGAAGTCCCATCATCCCTTGTTCCATCTGTCTGTGTTCTCTGCAGGGAGCTGTACGCTCAGTTCCTGAAAGAGATGATCATCCAGCCCGGCATTGCCAAGGCGAACCTGGGACTCTCCAGGGAGGACGTGACGTTGGAGGACCATGTGAGTTCCTCAGCATTCTGTGTCCTCGTCCACCATTGGCTATGTTAACAGAGTCAGTCAAACTGCCCGTCTCTTTTTTTGTGTGAAGTGGTAAATGTTACCTGTTTCTTCTGCCTCTTCTCTCTCTCTCTTCCCTTTCTCACACACGCATGCACACCCTCACTCTCTCACTCTTTTGCTCTCTCGCTCTCTGCAGCCTCTGAATCCAAACCCCGAGAGCAGGTGGAACAACTACTTCAAGGACAATGAAGTGTTGCTGCAGATCGATAAAGACGTCAGGTAGGGCGCTGAAGACATCTCACCCAACTCCCAGCAGCATGTTTCTCTCGCAGAGCGTTTACAGCAAGATTAAAGGTAGCAAAGTCATATCGGTCACTGGTGCTCACACAGAGGCTCAATCAAATCCAAATCAAATCTGAGAGCTCATTTGGAGCATAAACCCAGAGACGGCAGATCCCCAAGGCCACTCTGAGAGATGCTGAGCTGGAGGTCCTCCAGCTGAGTCGCCTGTCCCTAATGGAGGCTTCCCTCCCGGCACAGGCGCCTGTACCCGGACATGGCCTTCTTCCAGAGACCCACGGATTACCCCTGCCTGCTCATCCTGGACCCCCAGAACGAGTACGAGACGCTGCGGCGGCGCGTGGAGCAGACCACCCTCAAAGCCCAGACCGTCGACCGCAACCGGAGCGGAGTGACCAACGTAAGTTTGGAGGGAGACCGTGTCGGGTGCGGAGTCTGAGACCATCTTCTCTTAACTCACTCGGGGTTTATTCCTTTTTCGTGGGGGATTTGGTTGAATTCTTATGTTTGAAATGAATGGAAGCAATAAAGGCCTGGCAGTGTGTCTGCTGCTGGAATTTAGGTGTGAAAACACCATTTCCAACACTTGTGTCTGTTACGCTGCTCTGCACCACTGAATGCTTTGGGGAAAGGCCGTTTTGTTAGGGAGCTCCTTGTGTACAGGACATTTCAGCTGTGAAATGGAAAAACTGTCTGGGTTACATGCTTTAAACTTTGAGCACATAGGACTCCTATGCAGTGAACTCTGATTAGTGTCTCTCTTCTGATCAAAGTGCTCTGATGCTCCGGCTGCTGTGAGTATAACAGGTCTTGTGATAGTGTGCGGCTTGATATCGGCAGACTGCTGTGCCAATGTTTTATCTTTCTTCCCCAGTTGCTCTGAACGTTTGATCTGTGTAATCCAGCTTTGACATGGGCTTTCCAGTGTTCTGTGTTTTTTGTGTGCTCTGATGCTGTGATAGTGCTCTCATCTTGCAATACACTGGTTAAGCTCTCTTGGTGCATTCATTGCAAAAGGCAAAGCAGCTCCTTCTGCGGTTTCTGTAGGAACGACATTACTGTTCAGAATTGAAGTACATTAAAGCAGATACATTTAATCAGACACAGTATATGTGGAAATCTATTCCTTTGACAGAATTGTTGATTAAGCCATTTGATTGGTTCAAGGGTAGTTTGTGGTATGCGGAGGATTTGAACAGATTTGAGTGTGAACACATATTCTTTATTCTCTAAAATATTTTACAAGTTCAGCGTTTGACCTGTGTTAGCCAGTGAAGTGTGTCTCCATTACATTTATAACTAACGTGTCGTTTTTTGGTATACTAAAGTTCTCAGGTGCCACCCTTTGAGTACACAGTGACTGAAAAAGGCTCTAGGCCAGAATAGGCCTTAATTCCACTGACATCATTCTTTTCCAGTGTATTGTTCTGGAATTCTACACTTCTGAAGTTCTGAGCCTTTGATCATCACATTCCGAAGTTCTGACAGGTCCTTGTGTCTGTGCCCTGTTCCAGGTGAGCTCCCCAGGGAAGGCACAGAACCTGTACCCCTCCAATGAGTATGAGGTGCTGCCCAATGGCTGTGAGGCCCACTGGGAAGTAGTGGAGAGGATCCTCTTCATCTATGCCAAGCTCAACCCGGGCATTGCCTATGTCCAGGGCATGAACGAGATTGTGGGCCCCATCTACTACACCTTCGCCACGGACCCCAACAGTGATTGGAAAGGTACTGTCAATCTCCATTTAAACAATAAGCAATCTGATCAGGCAGCAGTGTGGTTTAGTGGTAAGAAGCAGGGCTCGTAAAAAGGTTGCTGGTTCGATTCCCCACTGATGTTATACCTTTGGGGAAGGTACTTTAACCACAATTGCCTCTGTAAATATCTAGCTGTATAAATGGATAACAACATAAGTCACTCTGGAAAAGAATGTTTGCTGAATGACGATAATGTAATGTGTTAAATGACTGAACATATTCTCTTTTTTCTTAGTTGTTTCTTCATTCATACAAATCCTAGTTGCATTCAAATTGTTCAGTCTGATTTCCAGGATTGAAAATGTTACTGGTCTGACCACAAAGTGATTTGTGCTTAGCTTTGAATAGCAAATTTATGCAAACATGTTACTTTCTTCTACGCTTGTATAGCACAGTGAGTTCAGTGCTCCTTGTTATTCAAAGTTAAGGACATGCACACATCACCTGGCAGGTGTGATCATAAAAAAAAAAACCTCATGCCCTTTTTATTGGCAGTTTTCAAGCTCAGCACATGATGGAGGTGCTATCTTTGAGTCAGGCAGAAGGATGACCTTTGAGCTAAATCTCTCTGTTTCTGCTGCGTTTGCACTAACAGGGTTTCCATTTTAAAACAGAGTGGTCTGGGTTTTTGTTGTGTTTATGTGTCCTCCAGCTATTCCTTGGACCAGCGTCAGTCTCTCACCTCACTTTCTAATATGAAAGTGGGCCAAATAGACCTTAACCCTGACCCTAACCCAACAATACTGACAACACTGTTATGACATGGAATGAGAAATTGATGTTTTTGTTTGCACACCTTGACACACGTGTCCCATACATGTAAAGGAAGCAGGCGTGTCTGCATTGTCCCAGGGCTGGGGAAACCTCATCCCTTACAGTGTTGATGGACCTACCTAATTGCAAAACATGAAACCCTCGATTTCCTCAAAAAAACAGGTTTAAACACATTTCATTAAAAACAGAACACCAATGAAATATGTGTGCAAAACGAGGTGGACAAGCAAAAGATCACTTGGAGTCCCTCAGTTTCAATATTTTGCCCAGGAAACTGAGGAACTTCCACACAAAACTGAAAACACATTTTAAATAACTTCTTCATCTGCCTGTGTTAGCATCTGGCATTGTAGGAGCTGAGCAAGGGGCAGTTTATTTCTGGTAATGCTGTGCATTAATGAATCCCATGGAAACCCCATAGATACAGAAACAATCATTTTCAGCAACTCTGAGCCACCACAGCACAGACCAGGCCCGCGTGAACACGGCCGATGAAAACACAGTGTCTGTATCGTAGTCCTAAGACTTGAGTGAACCGCGTTTAACAAAGTGCTCCTGATAAACTGACCCGATTGCTGCCGTAGTGCTCTGACTCAGGTATCTGACTGGTCTAATCACATCAAGTGGACACAGCCTGCAATCCTCACTGATGTAATTTTGCAGCAAAGAGCAGTTTTAGCTGTATACACTGTTGCCCCCTGCAGGTAAAGAGAAGTAAATGCAGTAAAGTTTAGCTCAGAATGTGCAACATGCTTTCCGCATGATCAGCTAAAACTGTGAGTTTGTTTTGGTTACAATGTTATGCACCAGCAACATTATTGAATAAGAAATCAAATGAAGTGACACATTAATGTGTGTGTGTGTGTGTGTGTGTGTATCTCAGAACACGCTGAGGCAGACACCTTCTTCTGCTTCACCAACCTGATGTCAGAGAACAGGGACAACTTCATCAAGAGCCTGGATGACTCCCAGTGTGGGATCACCTACAAAATGGAGAGTGTCTTCTCCACCCTCAAGGAGAGGGACATGGAACTCTACCTCAAACTGGTCAGCAGGGCTTTCTCTTTCTCTTTCCTCATTCCTCATTCCCTCTGTTGCCCCCAGGGAGCATGATGTTTCTCTTTCCTCATTCCTCATTCCCTCTGCTGCCCCCCCAGGGAGCATGACGTGTTCAACATGGCGTAGAAGTGAAGGTTGTGGGTTCAGTTTTCAGTTCCCTCATGGGTCAACGCTGTTGTACCCATGAGGAAAGTTACCCACCCTCAATTATTCAGTAATTATCCAGTGTTCAGTGGTACAGCCCATACAAAAATTACATACTGGCAATACATTTTACAGAATATCTTTATTAGCTCAATGAATATACTCAAAATATGTAAGCTATTACCATTCTGGTATGTTGCAGGGTTGGCAAATATTTCATACATATACCGTATATATGTCATGTATCATATCATATATTTGCATGAATGCATTTTAAATGTATTTGCAATATGTTCTTGGCCATGAGCAACATATTTCTTAGCATATTACAATATATTTCATTTTCATATGGGAGATGCTGAATCTGTAAAAAAGTAAGCTTGGTAAGTCATGCTGTAATTGTGGCTAAAGTGTGTTTGCTAAGCTGGTAAGAGACAGTATTGTAGTGTGGAAACTCAGTGTGTGGGGCGTCTGCCTTTTCCCTCCTCAGCAAGAGCAGAACATCAAGCCGCAGTACTTCACCTTCCGGTGGCTGACACTCCTCCTGTCCCAGGAGTTCCTGCTGCCGGACGTCATCCGCATCTGGGACACTCTGTTCTCCGACAAGGACCGCTTCGACTTCCTCATCCTGGTCTGCTGCGCCATGTTGATGTGAGAGCCCGCCCCCTGTCTCCACATCACACCTCGACTGGTGTGGCGGTGTAGTGTGTTACGTGACACTGCCTGTGGCAGTGTTCGCGTGTGTGTGCATGTGCGCATGTGTGCGTGTGTGCATGCACGTGCATGTCTGTGTGTACGCACTTTATCAGACAAGAGGTCAGAATGCAGCATTCAGTGTACACAGAGTAGCACATGATTGTCTCTTGTCTGCTGCCCAATGGTCTGCGTCAGTTTTTATTTTTGATTTCAGACTGATCCGGGACCAGCTGCTGGCTGGGGACTTTACAGTGAACATGAGGTTGCTGCAGGTAGTGAAATCATCTCTTTTTGTTACAGTATTCAATGATTCATTTCCACACCTTGAAACAGTTTACTAGCAACCCGAAAAAAGGATAATAAGAGATCTGTAGATCTGTTATTGTCCTGAAAATAGATAAATAAAGGTTAAAGGTCAAATAATAAGATATTTGACAGGGCTTCCTCTTTCTTTTGCATTGGGGTCACGGGGGTAAGGTGGTGTGTTGTTTAGCCACCACGGTCTCCCTTACTCTGCCACGGCCTTGTCATTCTCAGGATTACCCCATCTCAGACGTGCACACCATCCTGAGGAAGGCCAAGGAGCTGCAAGACGGAGCGTAGCCACCGCCCCGCTCCGTCCCTGTGACCTCTGACCCCGCACCGGCACGGCACTCTGGGAAACCACAAACTGGCAACGTGGATAACAGCAGCGGCAGCAGCAGTAGCAGCGGCAGTGTCTCTGTGAGCCTGAGGCCAGGGGATGCCACACTGCACTGCATTGTGGGGAAAAAAAAGAACTGTGTCCACAGGCTTCCTCTCTCAGCATTGTCGACCCCACTACCCTGCAGATGGTATTCTGTTTCAAGCCATTTATTTTTGCACTGAAGACTGGAAAACCAAAAGAAAGAAAAAAAAATCAGCAAAAAAAAGAAAAGAAAAATTACAACAGTAGCTACGAATCATACTGAAAAAAATAAGTATGGAAACACTCCAAGGCTAGTATTTCCCATTCATAATTGTATCCTCTAGGCTTTTGTTTTCTGAGGATGGGGTTTTACTTGATTTTATTTTACATAATACAGTATTTGTTTTGTAATTGTTGTTAATCATGGAAAAGGAGCAAAACGATGCTGTTTTTTTTTTTTTGTTTTGTTTTTAATTTGCATATTAACAGAACAAGTGGGCGTTTGGTGGACCCTACCTTGTTCAGCGCTGCCTCCACCCCAAGCCGAACAACATAATGTCCCAGACGATATTATGACCGTGACACGTTTAAGTTAGTGAGACTGGGGAAACCGTGTATTTCCCCCAGGCCACACTGAGAAGGTTCCAGAGTGAATGTCGCCAATGGCGGACAAACAAGATGTTCTCAGCTCATCTCCGTGTGTTTTTGTGAAACAGAATAACGAGTCTTTAAGTACTTTCGTAACCCACCTGAGAGCTGTGGGCCGCGGTCCTCTTGGATCCGGCCCGTCTTCGACGATCTCGATGGTCTTGACTGTTTATTTGTTTAAGTATCTGTTTGTCTGTTTTTTTTTTTATATTTTATCTAATCTGTATTGACAAAAGCATGTAGTGCCGTTGTCTGAGCGTGTGTGGGACGCGTGCATGTGCGGAGTCTCGTCTCTCTTGTTGTCGGTTGCAAAATCCGCGGTGGGTTTTTTGCTGACCCGTGCCCTTTAAACTTTAAGCTGTGGGTGTGGCCCGGCCCAAGTGTGACACACTAACATCCCTGATCTGTGAATTGTAACTGGTGAAGAGATCCGTGTGTAAACCGACCTCGGACCTGCAGACTAGGCTGAGTAGCTGCTGTCAGGCCAATGGTCTGGCCTTGAAATGCCCTTCAGTGAGTGCAAGAGGAGAACCCCCTCTTTATTTTCAACCCAAACGAACACGGTAAACAGAAGACGGATGTTTTAAACACCCTCTACACCTCTGCCGGGCTTTTCTTATCGGTTATTACTCACAGAAAGGAGCCGAGAGTCGTCCCTTCTTTTGTGTTAATGAAGCTGTGTTTCAGGCCGGCTCACACCACGCCTAGATCCTGAGGATCTGCGATCCCGGCAGATTATTATTTATTTAATCATTGACATCCGAACGTGTCAAACATGCAACTGTTAGCCACTACGTATGTTACCACTCATTTGTGCTACCAATATGTAACTTTCTTTTTTAAAATATATATAAAATGCAGATATATTATAAAGAATATCTTTTAATGTTTCCAGGATCAAGGCCTTTTGAAGATTTTTTTTTTTTTTTTTTGTTCCTGCCTGTGTGGTCTGGGTTGATGTGCCTCAGAGCGTTAGATTAATTTGTCACAAGATGAGGTGGCTGTCTTTGTCTTACACTAACATCTGTCAGTCCTTAGACTCTGGGCTTTTGAGCTTTAACAGAGGGGAAATCTAACGAATGCCAGTATCACTTGATTCATTTGCCACCTATGCAGTCATCAAAGGATGGAGACGTGATGAGAAGGGCTTTTTAATACAGTAATATGACCCCTACCAGTGACTCCTCATATATCATTTATCCATTAAGAGGTGGTGGATATGATTTTGATCATACTTGCACAATATGAAGAAGCATACCCCTCTATTGAATTTTTTAGCTTTTTGTGTTGTGGAAGGGAATAGAAAGCAGAAGAACAAAGGTGAAATGTTTAAAAAATGTTATAATTGATGTTTTTTTAGTATTGGAGGTTCTTCGCAGTATAGTTACTGAAGTTGGTTGTGGTTTTGAAGTGTTCTGCCTTTTTTTCTCTTTGCTTTTAATCAGGTCGTACCGTGGTGTTGACTTTCAGGTCATGAAGGAGTCTTTGATTGTCATGTTTATGCATGTAAATATGTGTCTGCGATAGTGTACCGGGATCTCATGTTCTTTAACAGTGGATCTGACTGCTTTGTATGAAGCCTTTCACCGTCTGAAGTCTTAAGCAAATTGGTTTAGGTATGTTAGGTTTAGGTAACGTGGTGGTAAAATAACTTTTTTTTTTTCCCAGACACCAAAAATACAAATGAGAGATCTATAGAGGAAATAGCGACTGTGAGCATGTTAACATTTTGTTGACGTTTAGTTTTGGTAATACCATTTTTGTTTGTCTCCTGCCTGTGTCAGTGGCATCTTTCTTGCCTAGGCTGCCTGCGTGCGTTTCCTCTCTGTGTTGAAGAGGAAGCCAGTTCACGTCCTCAGGCGGCCTTGCAGTTGTGGTCAGTGTGTGTCTCACCACAGAAGTGAACTGCACGGGCAGCTAAATCATGCTGCCTCCCCTACCTCCCTGCCCTCCAACACTCCTGTTATGCCATCTTTTTTCCCTAACCCCTCCTCCTCCACGCCTCGGCCCCCCCACCTGCCCCAGCCCCCTGTTTTTCTTCGTACCCAAGCTTCTGGGGACAGAGGGTGTTAGCGGTTCTTGGCGTGGCCCAGCCAATGGCTTGCAGCCTCCTTAGGTGCCAGCATGCTGTCTTACAGCAATGTGGCTGGTAATTTGGGCAGGTCCACCCTGCTCCAGGCCTGTATGCTGACCTCTGACCTCACATCGAGGCAGGCTGACCTCTGACCTCACAGTGAGGCAGGCTGACCCCTGGCCTCAAGGCGAGGCAGAGCCACTCCTGGCCTCAGAACAAGACTAGGGTTACAAGCAGCAGTGACCTCTAGCCCAGCTGTTTCTGTGTTTTTGGGAGTTCATGTTCGGTTAGCTACAATTGAATGATTGGGATGCCCAAGGAAGTTGCCCTCTACCTGAATTTAGTTTGTTTTGTGTTCAAGAAAGCGCTAGAGGCTTTGTTTTGCCCACGTTTGCTCATCGGTTGCGAGGGATCATGTGCAGTATATCATGTTGAGCTATTAACACACGAATTAAGTTCGGGTCTAATGCTAATAACTGAAACCCCACTTAAAGGCTATGGATTGTGCCTTGTCATGCTTGCAGCTGCGTAGCTTGAAAATGTCTAGTTGATTTTCAGCCGCTATGTTTGTTTTTTTCATTTTAGGATATTATCACTTAGCCAGTTTAACATTGCATGTGTCTTTTGTTTTAGTTGTTTGTCATTGTTATTCTTACGATGATTATGGTGTTTTATGGATTTATGGTTGTTATGCCAGGACTATACATAATGTGGCATATAAGAGTATATAGAGTAGTTGTTTTGTTACGCCCTGGTAACCAAACCCTCAGAAGCACTGAGATGAAGGAAAAATTAGCACGGCAGTGGTTTCCGTAACTACATATATGTTGATGTGTTCTAACATTGTTGTCATTATACATGATTTAAAGTCCTCCAAGGCATATTCTATCTCATTTCTGCATTTTGAACTCTAGAAGTTTGTTGTCTGAATACAGTTGCAACTACAGGCATAAGGCATGTGTGTCCCCTCACTGTCTCACCGCTGTAAAACCCATTTTAACGGGGTAGTTATTTGAGTTTTGGTATCCGGTGGCCTTGTGTCTGAGGGATGATAGATATGTCGGTGAGCAGTACAGGGTGGGAGAGCACAAGCGGGTAACATCCTTAATTAAAGCTACGTTTGGTTGCCGTGCACACTGTGTGTGCATTTCATCCAAATGAAGTCAGTCTGGGAGTTTGATGGAAAACAGCCCCCCGCCCCAGCGGGTACAGCCGACAGAAATGTACTAGACATTTCTGAATGTATTGCATTGTGGTCACTTTTGTTACAGAAATGTGTTCCGAGATAAGGACCAGTGGGCAAGGTCAGAGTGAACGGTCAATGGCATTTTTTTTTTCCTTCTTCCAAACAAACTCTCAGCTGTCTACAGGGCAGGATTCCTGGTTAAACACTAACAAAGCAATGAATAAACGTATTGTGGAGTTACAATGGTGCAGTTCCTCTTTATTGATTGTTCATTTTCTCTCTCTCACTCCAAGAACACTCTGTACAGTCCATGTTCGGATAAGGTCCTCGCAAACAGGTTGCACTGAAAGGCACCTCTTAAGAGCAGACAGTACTATTATATATGAATGTAAGCTAAAGACCTAATACATTAATATCTTAAGATCGCTAGTGTAGTTCATTCTCCCAACTTGCACAGAATGGCTGTCAAGCTCCATGTAGTTGGACATGGGAAAGTAGGAGCGTACTGTTTTATCTGGGTTGTGTTTGATTAATGCAAGTAGGTGGTGTGTAAGGGAGGTAGGGTGGTTAGAATGTTTTTTTTTTTGTCCTTAAATCACTAACAGTTTTCATGTGTTGAATGTTCACATGAAGTCAGTGAAAATGCATAACAAAGGATTACATCGCTGCAATAGAACCTCCCAGAGTTCCATCGGAATGTTTACAAAACAGCACTGTGTAGCAACAGGAAGCTGTGTTTCTGAGCTGCTCGGACCACCGTGTTCAGACTAAAGGTTTCTGAGATGAGACAGTAGAGGAGGTGTAGGACCCAGACCCTGTCGAGGAGCTTTTGATTGTTGACACATTAACTGAGTGGACATTTAGAGAGTGCTCAGGTCTCCTCTGCAGGAGAATGTGATGGAATGTGTGAAAAATGCAGGTGCAGGTGTGGGATACTGATGGTTAGTGAGTGTTGCTCTGCACACTTTGTCAAAGCAAACTTGCAGAAGAAAAAGACGCTCTAAAAAATGTATTGCAAAGGAGGTTAGGAAGGTGAGTCAGGAAAAAAAAGTCTAACAACTTCAGTGTTTTATTCAAACTTCTTACGGAGGCAAAAACTGAATTATTTTTTGCTTTCTGTCAAAATGATGTTAGACTGTTTTTCCATCATTTGTTTTGTTGCTACTTTGTTAAACAGTGAGCTTCAGTTACAAGCCAATGGTGGTTCGTGAGGGAGAAAGTCCACCATCACTGATGCTGAAACCATTGATGCCAGCACCTATCGGAAGCACCTGAAGCAATTAATCACAGGCGGTGTCCACATGCTATCTCTAACACATACTGTGCTCTTACGGCATTATATTCCTCATTATCTAAGTCTCAGTTCTTCTTTGGCTGTGTGTGAGCACGTCTGTGTGTGTGTGTGGGAGGGTGTGGGGGGTGTGTGCGTATGTATGTTTTGTGGGTGGGTGTGTGTGCCGACGTGCACGATTTTTGATTTACGTTTTGCATGTGTATACAGTTTTATATAGGTAGCTGTAGCTCTTAGTATCAGAGGAAAAATGTTTTTACAGTGTTTGCAATTACATAATAAATATTATGAAAATGGTCAAATGTGTTCTTGTTTTTGTTCCCCTCACTCATAATGATAATAAGGTATTAAGTAGGATATAATCCCATGGAGGTTACAGGTAGACATTTAGTCGCCACAGTAAGGAGGGACAGAATGGTCTTTTCTGAGAGCAGTGAGACCTTCAAGATGAAGACGTCACTGTGGAAAAGGTACATAGGGAACTTATCCAAATTAACTCCCAGTTTTAGGCATGAAAGACCTTGATAGTTCAAACAAGTCTAACTTGCAGCACTGGTACTGGGGGTCCTTGTATGTTAACACAGGAGTACAAGCAACATGACAAAGCTGTTCTTTAAAAAAAACAAAATGCATCCCAAGTTTTACTGAGAATATAAAAGAGTCAACATTTATGTGGTCCCAGGTGTCTTGTGTCTTAACTGGTCAGTGAAGTGTGTATATATATATATATATATATATATATATATATATATATATATATATATATATATATATATATATATATATGAGGATTGAGTAGAAACCAAATGCTGTTGGCATGCAGTACGCAAACTTTTAATTCCTAATGTGCAGTTTGACTGAAACTGAAAGAAGCAACACTGAGAAGGTAATGTCCTTAGCAGAAGTTTTAAATGAGTGTATGGCTCACTCAGCGGAGAATGACAGCACCCTGGTTTATCACTGGCTGCTGAAAAGGTAATCGAAATAGCCCCTGAACTGTTCCTGTTTAGATATTTTAGCACACATATGGACACTGACAGAGTGCACAGTATCGACTGCTTTTTTTAATGAAATGCTATATTAGCCCTGTCGTGTTATTACAGTCAAAATAATTTGATTTCTCCGTTTTGTAGTCATAGATACCGATATAAAGTTTGTGAGACTGTGAAAACAGACACCTCATACAGATACAGGTGTACCTGCATATGTTAGAAATTCCTGCGTGGATGAGCAGATCATTTCATGGTGCAGAAAATATAAGATACAGTAAGAATAAAGAGGTTCTCTCCCTGAACTGTAGAGCAGAGTCACCGGGGAGCGTCGAGAAACCCGAGACACTTGAGCACGGACAGGAAGAGGCTTCCGTAGTAAAGCCCCGCTCACCCTCTGGAGGCGGCTTTACGCGCTGCCATCAAAACCAAGGCGCTATCCTTGCCTCCTCGGGGAGGGCGAAGGCAAAATTGAAAATTCGCCTTTGTCCACCCCTTTTAGATTTTGTGTGTATGGATGTTTGTGTTTTTTTTAATCTGTCAGCGTCTTTTGTTGGATATCAGTCGCGATTTGAAACGCTTTGTCTTTAGTGTGTGGCGTGCATGCTGTTTCAACCTTGTCAGCTCATTCTTGACGGCGGAGCAACCGGCGGTGACAGAAAAAAGGATGTGACCCAAGAGACAGTGATTTCACATGAAGGGGGTTTTCTGCTAAGCAATTATTTAATTTTTTTAAAAAGCAAGACGTCCATTTTGTCTCATGAAAAATTTCTGAGCAGAAAAGTAATTGGAATACATATCTGATGAATGATGAAAATGAGCATTTTATAAATCAATGTGGGATGCCTAACATAAACTAGACTATTTTATCGCTATCGCTCTCTATAATAAAAGGTGAAATATAACTGAAGCGATAGGTAATGTAGTAAAATTGTAGGTTTTAAATGACGGCAGTATTAAGGGATTTTAAAATGTAAGTCAAAGGGAAGATGACCCAGAAATGTGGATCACCGTGCCAGTAGTGCCTCGGACCTCAAGCTGTTCTAGCGAAGAATCCGCTTTGATTACGGAGGATTAGCTACGTTTTATGATCGGGCTCCTCCATCCAGACAATCTATTTGGAATACATTGCGCTGTTAATTGCGAGCCGTGGAAATGAAATTCAGCGGGTGCATTGTTGAATTATAATGTATCACGCTTTTGATTTTCATAAAAAATTAAAGTCATTGTTGGGAAAGAAAAAAAACACTGAACGCGTTGCCAGCCTGTATGGTAGCGGGCATGTCAGAATGGCTCTCAGATGAAGAGTGCTTCTCCGTTTTCCGTGGAATCGTCTGTCTGTTACAGAGGATGCGATTCGGACATTCGACATTTGGTTTGGGGATGAATATTATTGTAAACGTGGAGCAGCTCAATGGCACTGTGTGCATCGATCCTGCGCTGGGTCGTTGCATTCCCGGCTGTTTCTTCGTCAGAACACGATAGATTTTTGTATTTTCTGATGCATTTTGCCAAATCACAATTTTAGGATGATGACTCTGTGTTACTGTGTGTTTTTAGTACTGAAATCCTTGAACCAGGGTTCATGGATCCGTTCATGGATTTCAATTTGACAGTCGTTGATGAGTCTTTTTTTTAACGGATTGCATTTTTCTTGCTTTTAAACCGTTCCTAAATTCCATTATGGTTGTATGCAATGTCACGCCGTTTTAAGGAAAACGGGATTCTTTTTATTCTTTCACCACAGGCTTTTAAGACTAGTGACATTTCACCAAGGTGGGCTTGATGACACGCAGCTGGGTACCGGTGTTATGCCGTTAAGATTTAAAAGTGGTCTTCAAGACCTACTCAGATACAATACCGTTAACAAGAATTCGACAGGTACCTATCCCCAGTCTCTTGGTTTTTGGCTCTCGTGCCCAAAATGTGTGAAAAAGTGTTGTGAGGAAGTACAACTCGTCAAGAATTGCCTGCACGCCAGCGAGGAGTGGACTATGAATCTGAGATGATGATGATGATGATAGAAACACAGGTAAGACCGTTTGTTTTAAACACAGTTTGACCATTTTTTGAAATTCAAGCCAAGTCGCTATGTTAACATTGATGTTAAGTTGTCTTGCTTTGTTTTTTGAAAGATCCAGATATGTTCCACACCAAGGGTCTTTTTAGGAGTGAGTTATTTTCAGCTAGTCGGGCTACTGAAGCTGCCAGTGTTTGTTGTTAAAACAGACTTAAATGAAAAAGATGAGCATGAAATCAGATGGCTATTTTGGTCTCTTGATAATGAAAAACCCACAACAATAACGTTTGTCAACAAACATAGCCCTGTCCAAATGCATTTACCAGAATGGATTTAAATTAATTTCCATAACAATTCTCTATTCAAACCATTGCCTGAGGCAAAACTGCATTGATGTATGGTGTATACAAAAAGCGATTATGGACCTGGCACGGGTTCATTTCCGTTGCACGGTTGTTATGGCACGCGGTGCAAGGCCAGAGCAGAAGGGAGGGCGCGCGCAGTGACCGGACTCCTCTCACGCGCCGATTTTACGCGTAAAAATTAGGGCACGAAAAAAATCGTTGTGCTCATTCACTGTCTGTCTGTCTCCCTCTCTCTCTATCTGTTCAACGATTCATAATGTGCTTTCCTGGCGTCACTTTACAGTCTACTGCTTTGCCAGAGTGGGGTTGCCAAGGGGGAAAATATACGATACAGGCTTAATAATGGTGAAAATTATTTGTATCCTCACATAAGCAAGCAGTGATGCAGTAATCCATTCCCTGGAAAGGGCGTGGGGGTGACAGAGTACGAGTGAAAATGAGGTGCGCTGTGAGTGTGTGAGAGAATCCTGTGAACCTGTGACCTTCCCCTCCCCCATAAATCACTTTCCCTTTCTTTTCACTGTAGCTGCATGTAACAGATCTCTGTATGCAGCGGGTTCAATTATCATTAGAAATTATCATTAAAATTTCTATGAAGAGCAGTACAGTACAGCTGAGGAGGCAGGGCATTCCAGACCCCAGCACCCATGTATCTCGCCTCTAACGTGCAATCCTCAATACACCTTAGAGTGTTAATACGGCTGAACTGGAAACTGAAACTGTAAATTCACCGATCTTTTCGTTCTAAAAAATTGCCGATATTGCTCACCGCCGGGGGTTGGACGATAAAAACGGAGTAGAGTGAAAAGTAGCAAATAGCATATCGGTAGATGCCGCTTCACGTTCGACGATTGAGGTCAGACGGAGAATCAGCCACCGACAAATCTGGTGCAATAATTAAATAAATGACAGAAGGCACGCGTGCGCCTGTGTGTGTGTGTGTGTGTGTGCGCTGAATCTACTGCCTTGTAAACTGCGGATAATCTACTCACTATGTAGTGCACATGACCACACCACAAGGCTGGCTTGTTGAATGAGTGTCAGGCGTCCATTGTGTTTCTGTTGGCCTGAGTCTGCATGCGTGTGGAAACAATTATTATCTGTCTTAATATCTCAGAAGGCGACTGTGGGAGTGGAGTACATTCCCTTTTGTTGCATTCCTGAGTGCTTGTGTTGCAGACAGAACAATGGACACTCAGACGCATAGCAATCCACACATAGAGCAGATCTGTCAGGAGGTAGATGGAATAGCTCAAAACCCTCTGTAATCAGTGGTGTCGGATTGCACGCTACTGTGAATCACATTTAAACTTTTGTCGCCACGGGGCAAGCTGGAATCGGTTTCAGTGCTTGTTTAATTTCTTCAGCTTGTCCGAGGCAGGAATCCACCATGGTTCTCCACCTGTTACCTTCTTTTTGTGACATGCAGAAGGTCAGTGAGGTGTGTGTTTCGTGTGTTGAAGCGCTGAGGGTTTCTGTGTATCTGAGCTTCTGTCTCCTACCTCTGAATGTTGTGTGATGTTATTATCCCCTCCTGACTGCTGCCTGATGTGAGAGGAACACAGTTTTCCGTTCCTCATTACATCCTTTCTAGCACTTGAGTGCACATTTGATTTGTGCCTGTCGTTGGATTGCTGTGACTTCATTCGCACCCTACCATCTGAAAATCATATTTGGATAGTATGCACATAATCGTAATGTGTAACCAGAAGAAGCAAAGGCATTGTTCCCTGTCCTAGATTTATCATACACAATAACTGCCAGACGTAGAAAATGAAGGTGTTGTGATGTGCTCATATTCATAACTTATATGTGTGGAAGGTGTGTGAGAAAGTGTTTAATTCATCAGTTACTCATACAGTGAAATTAATGAAGGGGTTATTTTATTTGATCAAATTTTTCAGACCAAAATGACCATAGCATAAGGAGCTCTTGTGTTGGTGCACTTCCTCTCGACTGCAGGTGAGGGAGTCTCATCCCTCGTCTGACTCTTTCAGAGAGTTGTTTCATTTTACAGCTATAATGTCTTAATTTGCGTAGATAAGTCTCATCGCCTCAATATTCCACAATTTATCTTTCCTTATGAAACTCCGGTCCTCTGGTTTGATATGGAGATTTCTCCTCCCTGTATCACACAGGGCTGAGGGCCTTTACCCAGGCGTCTGATGTGGGATTGCTGTGTTGATCTTTTACAAAGGGAGACACCCCATAAGCACAGACACACTTTTGAATTCCCCTGGGGAGGGGTGGCAGAGAGCCCTCACACCTCTGAAATGGATGTTACACCTCTGAGCTATCTCATCACACCATCTCTGTGCACATCTGCTTATGCGCTAATCCTGTACGGAGAGTCTGCTTTTGTTGATGGTGCCTTGCTGTAGTGTTGATCTGTCTGACTGAATGTCATATTTTATTCCTGCCAGTCTACGCTCGGAGACAGTCTATTCTAGCAGTGACATTAGACTGCCCTGTGTGTGTCTGTGTGTGTGTGTGTGTGTGTGTGTGTGTGTGTGTGCGTGTGTGCATGTGTGTGTGTGTGTGTGTGCATGCTCACTTCTGTGTACAGCATAAGGATACTTCACATAAACACAGTAGCTATTCTGTCCCGTAATGTGACACGGCTAGTGGGTGCATTTGCTGTTTGTGATCTGGACAGCATCTGGGGACTTGGCACACATCTTTATTCTGGGTGTTTCAGAGAGGGTTCATTAGAGAATGAGAGACAGATGCAGTGTATTGTGACTGTACATGTGTTTTCTTTGTTTTAAACTAATTGAAAATAAACAATGCAATTAGGGCCAATTAGAACCTTGTGATCCACTAGAACAGTGACTTACGCACTTGGGGTACACACTGTGAACTGCTGGGGAGAGCTGGACACCCCTCTGGTGGTTCCTCATTTGCCTACATATTCCTTATATATTGTAGGAGATCCTCAGCATTTGCAGGGGGTATGTTCCAGAGAGCTTCACGACTGGGGAAATATGCAAATACCGTACTGCACTGGCAATGAAGATTTATGCACGAATGGGGATTTGCTCCCAAGACGCAACCACGTTCTTAGTACGAGAACAATGTCAGCGGTGAAACAAACCAGTGATGAGCATGGGATAGTGTAGCACTCTGTGACCAAGGAGCAGGACTGCTGCCTGCAGGCGAATTTTCCAAACCTTGAATCATGAGTCGCCGAAAGGGCGAAGGGGTGCTGGTGAAGGTTGACGTAATGAAGACGAACAAATCTGTCGACCTGAGACGGTGATTTACTCTCTCGCACCGTGCCGTGGTACAGTGTCGCCTGGTAAGAGGGCCATATGCCTTGCGGTGATTGTCAAGGGTAACTGATGTGTTGGGGGGGGCGTGAGGTCACAGTGCATGCATTAATTTGCATAATTGCCTGAGCGGCTGCGGAAAACGTGGTGTGAAGGAAAGCGAGCGGAGGTGTCAGTCAAAACAGAACAAAAGCCGAAACTGAGAGGGAGAGCAAACGGTGCCCCGGGGCTCATTGGAAAGGGCTGGGGCTTTTCCCTGAGGTGGAACCAGGTGTGCCCCGCCCAATGAGCTACAAACAGGGGAGGCAGAGGGAGATACGGTTTTAATCTGAAATCTATTTGCCATTATCAAAAGGTTTAATGCCACCTGATCTCTTTGCTACAATCAAAAATTTTCTAATAGGAAGCACGTGGAGGTACTGTATGAAATGAGTTGTAAGGAACAGTCAAGCTTATTAATCATGAAAATAATAATAAAAACACACCCAGGATGAGTATCAGTTTAAAGAACGAGGGCTTAAAAACACCTGCACATGTCCCAAACCAGTAGATTAAGATTTGACAGGTAATTAACACACAGCACTCTCTAGTCTGGAATTTGAGGGTCTGAAAACAGAATGTGGCAGGTTTACTTCTCTACCTTTTTCCCATTGGCTTGATTGGTTATTCAGAGCACGACTACAGATTCATGTACAGTGCAGGTCTTTGATGAATTATGCAGTGGAGTATTCAGATTCATAGCACATAGCGCAGTTTAGCCCAGAGTCATCTTAGCTCAAGTTTTATCTAGATTCCATAGGTATCATAAAGCCTTTCCAGACATTCTGCCAGACATGAGATCATTTAAATGTATGAGATGTCCAAATTGCCTAATTTGCATTTACATTTAATTTACATCAGATTACAACAATGGGTCACAATTCTACCAGTTTCCCCATCACCAAAAATAGGATTTGTTGTTTCCCCAACACCAAATTTAGAATTTGTGTTTGTGTGATGGACAAACGTCTTTATGACATCATACCAGTATAAGTTACCTACTAGTTATACATGAACATTTAGAGATGTCCCATGGTTAGTCAGAACTGTGACTGTGGCTATTCACAAGGACAGGAATGAGACAACTATACCATCATCATTAACTTGGAATAACCTTTGTATAAGTGGGAATAATGTTGGCCTTAGAGTTTGAAAAAATAAGACCACACAGATATCAGATTGAATTGTTGTACATGCACTTTATTTCTCAATCAAATCTTTGTTGATTCGTTTTTATTACACAGTCAAGCAGTGGATTTCATCCAAGTGATAAATTATTCAAAAATGAAACCGCAGTCCGTATTTTTCATCTGACTTATAACTTGCCAAAAGAGCAAAGTAGCTGATCAAATATTAGAAATCCACTCATTAGAGTAATATGCTTGTAATTAGCATTTGATCTTGTGGTTTGGAAAATTGCATTAATATGCAATCTCAAAGTAATATGTAATATCCATAATGTTCAGCAGGTGGCGATGTTGGACATAACAAAACATTCAGAAGTAGCTGGTGGGCGACGTGTTCATGGCCATTGCAGTTGCCTGCCATTGAACTTACTGCGATTGAAGTGCTTTGAATCTGCAAAACAGACTGGCAAAGGAGAGAGGACATGAATCTATAGAGAAAAAAACGTTTGATATACTTGATTTGCTTTCTTTCTAATGTTGATGTTGTATTGATTTAAATAAGCCTGTAATCCAGAGCAATTTTCCTCATTCTTATCCAGTTATTAGACCTGATTGTGCTCCTTAAGACTGTTCTGCCAAAAGACACATTACATCATCTTGGATATGCTCCTTCCAAAGCAGAAATAAGTGATTTGGCTTGATCTGTACTTTAGTTTGTCCTCTGTTCCTTCTTGAGACATTAACCCGTATCTCTGATACTTATAAATATCCATTTCTCCTCTGTTACTTTACTTTTAGTAACGCTTCCATTCAGAAATGATTGCAGCAGAAATTATCAGCATTATCTATGTAGTCTTGGTAAGTCAAAGTCTGCAGGTTATCAGTGGGTCACAAGAGCGGAACATTTTACATTGCATCTTTACGAGGTGAAATGCGTCACTTTTTTGGACCCTTTTACATCAGACACAAAAACAAAATAACCAGTCAGGATACGTCACTCGGGGCTTGACAAAGGAGATCCTTTTACAACTGATGATAATTATTGCGTTAGACTCTGTACAAAGAGCCCTGTGATGACAAATTATACCAGGAACCGTCAGAGCAGGCCGTGCGGTCTCTTGACGTTGACGTCCACGATCGCGTAAAGGGAGAGCGAAAAGGGAACGCGTAATTGTTCCCAGAGGGTCATAACCTAATTAAGATATTGCTTTTCAGCCGCTTTGAGGCCAGAACAGCAGATAAACAAAGCAAAGGGGCGTCATTCGCCCCAAAGGTGAGGAGCAGAGAATGCGGTTTCCTGTGGCAGGGGACAATGGGGTATTGAATGGACTCTGTGTGCACTGCACCACTCAGTCTGGGTCACCACCGATGTGTCAGATGTGGCCCACTTTTGTGCGCGTCTGCGTGCGTGTGTGTGTGTGTGTATGAGTCAGGTCTTTCTGTGTCACGGGACAACAGCAAACTGTTTGTTTTCGCCCCAAAACAAAAGCAGGAGGTGAGACAGCCAGGCTCACGAGACCGCGCCTCCCGCGCCTCCCTCGCCCCGCCAGATTGGCTGATGGCCTTGGGTGTCTGTCGCTGCTGCGCTTGTTCCAGTAAAGGCCAGGGCAGGGGCGCCGAAACCACGCTGGAGGACCCAAGGGGGTCTTTGTGACTCCGAGCGTGTCTCTCATCTCAGAGGCTGTGACTTCCTGTCACCGCTGACCCAACTCGGAGGGGACAAAGCAGACTACTCTTCCGCATACGCCGAACAGAACACTGGCGGTGGGATTACTTTTTAAATTTAGAGGCCTCTGTGTCTCTTAGCATGTCATTAATCTCAGAAGCTGTGACACTGTGTCAGCATTGAGACCACTGAGAGGAGAGGGTGTGAACAATGTCTGTCTGACATGTCTATGTCTGTCTCATATTCAGTCCAACACCACAGCGCACACTGATGAAGAGCTCTGGGTTTGTTGTTCATTTAGAGAATCCCCCTGAGCATTGCCCTTTTCTTCATCTCCTTGCTCCCCGCGCACCGCTGCTGTTAGGAGATGCTGTAAATCTTTGCCTCCGCTGTGCTGTGATGGACTCCTCTCCTGCAGTGTTTCAGTAGCTATTTCACCCTCTCTTCATCCCCGTCGCCCCTGTCCAGAGGATGTCAGTGTCTCGGTAAAGCCGTTAGCCTGCGCTGGAGGATGATAAACGAACAGACGGGACCATGAGCAAACTTTCAACGCCGTGCATGTCTGAGACTGAGGTTGCCGTGGAAACACCAACCGTGCGCTGAGCTGGGGAGACGGTGTAGCATAGTGGTGAAGCACAGGACTCATACCGAAAGGTTGCTGGTTCGATTTTCCCGTTGGGGCACGGCTGCTGTACCCCTGAGCAAGGTACCTAACCCAGAATGGCCTCAGTAAATCTCCAACAGTATAAATGGATAACATGTAAAAACGGCAACCTGTGTAAGTTGCTCTGGATAAGAGCATCTGCTAAATGACAGTAATGTAATGTAATGCTTCCTCACTGCCCTGTCCTTCTCACTGTAAGAGTCTTTGGAATGGGACGTGCTATTCCTCGGCTGCTGCAGGCTCCTTTGTGCATAAATCTCCTCGTTTGTAACCGGGCGTCAGGTTGCACCTGCGCGGAGGCTAGCCAGACAGACAGGAGGACCGGCCTTGACAGCCTGTGCCGTTTCCCTCCTGCCGCCGGAACAAGCGAGCGCCCGCGCCGAGAGGGAGTTACGAGGCTGGAGCAGGTGGGGGAGCTGACCCCTCTCCCCGGCGGGTTCACTTTATCTTGTCTAATGCCGCCCGATTAGCCACGGACTGTCACGTCTGGCTCGGAACACCAGATGTGACCCCGGCACCGGGAGTCACTCCGATCCTACAGCCGTCATTTTTTGCGTGCCTGTTGGGAACAATAAATGATTTTTTTTTTTCTTTCTTTCTTGTTGGCGTGCCTTGCAGAAGCAGTAAACACGCTCAGTGTCTTCGGTTTTCTGCTTTGCAGAGCTGCCACTAGAGGGAAAAGCTGTTTCGCTCTGTTTGCCCGCCATCACACAGCTCGATGATCAAGTCAGGCTCAGGCCCAAGAGGGGGTTGTGGATCATGGCCGTGTCCCTTGGGCTGGTGGGTTGATTAGTTATGCCTGCTTCCGTTATCAATCACACTGTAACAATTTGCATTTGTACAGCAGCAGAAGACTGGCCGCATTGTTACCATGGTGATGGCATGTAAGTAGACTGGGAGGCCTGGAGAGTGGAGGATGGAACTGTGTCGGCCCATATGTTTCTTCTGAAGTGTAGCTGGTGGTTTGTTGGGTTTTTTTTTTGTCTTTTCTTCTTGTTTGGGTACTCTTACATGAAAAGACAGGATAAGCCTCATACATCATCAAAAGCCAGAACAAAGAATTCGCTACACTTTGTAATGATGAGGAGAAGCACAACAAAAGAACAACATGAACTGAAAAAAAACATCAAGGGTAAAATTTCAGAGGTTCTTGAAGTTAAGCATTATAACCGCTATTATTCAAGATTTGTTATGAATTTTATGTAATTACCTGCTGGCTGATACCGGAAATGCTTTCACACACCCCCAACCCCCCACATCACCCCCACCACCCCCCACCTGCCCTTCATTCACCTGAGGCACTGAGACAGTCTAGAATGACAGTTTTCTTCTTCCAGAACTCCTGTCTAAGGTCGGGAGGGTTTAATTATGCTGGAATGCAGGTAGTCAAAGCTTCAGCCACTGCTTTACTCTGCAGTGTTTAATGCCAAACATCCCCTACATTCACAGACAGAACATTCTCTCAAGTTTATTAAGGCCAGTTATTTATGATTGCTGTAAGAACGTACTGTATTGCCCAATTTTATTATCTCCTATGTATCGAGATGCCAAGCATCACGACCTGGCCTGGGCTGGAAGCAGTCACAGACTGTTCTTTTCACAGTGAGTCCGAGGTTTCCCTCGCCCACAGGCTGGCTAATCTGCCATTTTCCACCGAGGGAAAGAGCACTCTGCCTTAAATACACGTCCCGATTGCATGATTGGGTGGCTGTACTGGCAGCACGGACGCTGTGTTCTGTGCCAGGGTCCAGGGGAAGCATGTCAAGTCCTTCCTGAATAAAGGGCTCCCACCCCCACCACCTCCCCTCTCCCCCCTGAGGTGAAGAGGAAGGTGAATGTCGTCAACGTCATATTTTTCAGATGATGGGAGAACGTTGAAAGCGGCGGTGAAAGGACGTAAACTTTGCACTTTGGTTTTTGGAGTCGGTCCCTGCAGCTGTTGGCTCCAGTCTCCCGGACTCCCACGCGCCCCTGTTTCACACGCACTCCCGCTGGCTCTGGCGTGGGCCGCAGAGGGAACCCGCTCCTCCGGATCGTTACCGCGGGCCTCTGATGCTGGCGGGCAGGTGAACCGAGTGTGTGGTGCTTACACACTAAATCACAAAGCAGCGCGGAGACGTGATGGATTACAGCACCCGAGGGCAGTGATGGCCACTGTAAATTATCCTTAGGTGCGCGAGAAGCCAAGGAAAGGGAGGATGTTATTCCGGCATCAGGCCTCGTTCTACTGAGCGCCGCAGTATCTACAGCTTCAGGGTCACCCCCAGCTCCATCCACCCCCCTCCCTTTGGACGTCAGCTCGTCGTCCGCTCAAATTCCCAGTTGCTGCGTGAATGTGCCGGGCACCCTCATTATCATTCAGTCCCTCTACTCCTCACACCCCCCAGGGGGAAACTTTCACACGCAATTTGCAGGTGAGAGGACGGTGCGTCTGCATTAAGAATCCGCCGGGTAGCGGACTGTGTGGGGGCCGAGCTTCGGGACTGGGCTCTGAGCCGGTCTGCAGCGGGAGCCCTGGGTGTCTGCACCAGCTTTCAGACCGAGAAAAAACGCGGATCCACGGGAAACCAAGCGTCAGCTGGAGTCTTCATCTCTAACCGCCTATCTGCATATCGGAGATTAGAAGTGTGAGTGAGCGTGTGAATGCCCATTACAGACCATGCATTGGCTGGGGACTCTGGTCATTAGCGCTTCAGACTCAGTGTCTTTCTTGTGCTTTGAAGATGGTGGTTGGAAACCTGCAGCAGACCTACTCCTTTACTGACGCAAGGCTGGATGAAGTGAAATGAGCACAAGTGATGGGGTTTTAAAACCAAAAAATTCCTCACAAATAAAACTAGTGCCAAAAAACATAATTGACTTCACATTACTTAGGTGTTACCCCCATGATAATCTGCTCTATAGCTACCTACATTCCCCATGACTTGTCATCAGAGCTGGCTCAAAGTTTATTAATGTCACAGAACATTACAATATTGTTGCTAATTTAATTAGATGGTTAATTATGCTGCTCATTAAAGAGCTCTTGTTGTCCTTGATATAGATTGCTAGCCTGCTATATTTTTGAATAAGAACATTTTGCAGAAGTTTAATCAGATATGCATGTATGCTTTTCAAAGTGCAGTTAATACAGGAAGCTAGCCTTTGAGCATGTGATTATGCTACATACATGATATTAGATATTTAACTCGGTTGGTTTTTTACACTTTTTCTGCAAAATCAAAATAAGCATTATGCAAGGTTAGCTGGGCATTCCGTATAGTCCATAGGCAACTGTCTAGATTTAATAAGCTAATGATAACTAGGCTAGTGCAAACGGATGAGTCTGCCGCTAAGTGCAAACCCCGACCCAGACAGCACAGTTAGCACCTGCATCAGTGCACTTTCATGTGAAACAGACTAAAAGGAATCAATTGTGCGTCTGTTTATGAGCACGGTGGCGCCTCCTTTTAACCTTTTTCTGTCCTGGTGATGGTGTCTGTACCCGTCCCATTTGCCCTAACGTTACAGTTGTGTAGATTAGTCGGGCCTCCTTGCTCTCTGTCTCTGCCCGCAGCTTCAAAGGAGCTGTTTTTCCCCGTGCGTGCACACGGAGCGTACAGTCTAACCCACAGTGGATCAGCATTCAGGCTTCATTCCAGCTCACGTGCACCCTCCTTGGTTGGGAGGCATGGCGAGACAGGTTTTTATTTTGGGGGGGGGAAAGGAGGCACAAATATATTCCGACTTAGTCATACTTTCCAGCGGCATGCGGACATGGAATTGCTCGTTTGTGCCCCGCTCCAAGGCTCTGTTTGTTATATTGTTATATTTTCCCCTCTGCAATAATAGCTTAAGTAGAAATAACAATAACGCCGGTGATGTTGTTGGCCAGCCTCGTGCAGGAAACGGGCCTCTGGAAAACTCCTGCAGGACTTCCGTATCAGGAGGGGGAACCTTTATATTGTTTCAAATGTGGAGGGCAGCTTTCGAAACACTCAAACAAACCGAGGGAGTGTCCAGCAAGGAAGTGTGACGTCCCAGAGGCCTTTGGAAAACTCCTACAGGACTCCGATATGGGGAGGGGACTGGGGGGAACGGGGGAGAGGGAACCTTTCTATTGTTTCAAACGCGGAAGGCACCTTAACAAACACTCAAACAAACCAAGGGAGTGTCCTCCAAGGAGACATGACGTCCCAGAGGCCTTTGGAAAACTCCTACAGGACTCCCGTATCAGGAGGGGATCGGGGGGACAGGGGGAACCTTTCTATTGTTTCAAACGCGGAAGGAACCTTTCCAAACACTCAAACAAACCAAGGGAGTGTCCTCCAAGGAAACGTGACATCCCAGAGGCCTGTGAGAAGAACCCCGTTCACCTCAGACAGGCATCTCCGTGCACCGTGTCAGAGGGCATTTTCCTCTCTGTCAGGGACAGGAAACGAGCTCCCGTTGTCAAGGCAACGGCACCTGGCTGGAGTGGCCAGTGAGAGGGAGTAAACATGCCGATGGGTGGGCAGGGGATGTTGCTGTGCTGGGAACCTGGACAGTTCTGGGGCCAGGGTTCTGGCATCGTTTAGTTATCCCTGCTCTTTGACCTCAAGAGCTCTTTCACCTGCCTGGGTTGAGACGTCTCAGGATATTTGGATGCATTGTGCTTCCTTTCTATTTTCAGAGCAGGGAGAGGACTTTGCTGACAAGTGTTTCCTTGATGTAAGAGGAAATGTAAGTTTTTTAATACATCACAGAAGGAAAAATATGTTTTATATCCTTTCATAGGCTTTGCCAAAACAGATGACATAAAAGTTAAAGGTGAGGGTCAGATTAAATGTTTTGTCAGTACTGTAATAAACACACAGTTTTTTTTATATGTGCACGTATATGGTATTGGCCATACACAATACCAACAATTGTCTGCATATTCAGTCAACATTGTTTTGAAAGACCTATCCCAGGCTGTCAATTCACATGGCCACGTTTACAGTTTCTTCTTCTTGTAGTATGTGTGTGTGTATGTGTACGTGCGGGTGTGTGCGTGTGTGCGGGTGTGTGCGTGTGTGTGTGCGTGTGTGTCCTCTCTGCGTGTGAAAGATAACAGTGCAGCGCATCAGAGGCATGCAGTTCCTGAAGCACAGCGGCTCGGTCACGCGGTCACATTTGCGGCGGTGTCATGTGACTTCCAGGAAGTGGCGCTGACTTCACACCCAGTGGACCAGGCGAGAGTTTTCTTCTGCTTCCTGTTGAACTCAGTGTTCAAAAAAAAAAAAAACCCAGGAGACGCCCCTGATAAACAGGGGCCGACAAAGAGATTTTTATGTGTTCTGAGATTCTTTTGTTGTTGTTGTGGTTGTTGTTGCCCAGACACAGAAGTTGAAATGCGTTACCGTGGCAGCACCCCACAGCAGTGAGGTATGCGATTCAGAAAAATATCGACCGCGGCTCATTTCCACATGCAGCCTCCCGCTTGCTGTTTTCCAAACAGAGGACGTACCGCAGGCGTTTGCCCGGGCCAGGGTGTTAAAAATGGAGGACGCCCGCGAGGGTGTGTACCTCTGCCCGGCTGCGTCGTTCGGCCTGTCAGAAGCCTTACCGGCACGGTGGCTTTTTATGGCTTGTGCGTCCTGAAGTGGAGATTTCCCTGGGGTAAAAGCTTTGATGTGCGTCCCACATTTCTCTGCTCTCTGGGCTGGAGAGAGGCTCCTCTGCTGTCCTGATCGCAGCCTGCCTCCCCTTCCTGCCCGTCTCCAGCAGCATTACTCCCTCAACCTCGCGACACCATTTGCTGCTTGGGGGCATGCAGCGGTTATTACCAAAACTTGTTTTCTTTTTCAAACAAATCAATAGCAGAGAAGTTGTTTTAAAACTATAAATAAAAGGGCATTGTAGTGATTGTTAGCTCATTAATGAACTCAAACATGTCTTTGCAGAGCCCCTTTAACCAGGTGACTCTTTTATAATGTTCATTGTTACAGTTTGGCTGGACTTGCCAGTTTCTCCAACTGACCCCTTTATAATGTCATGAATTAACACCCTGATGGACAGAAACACCTCAGATATCCTATGTTAAGACTAGATATTTAGCTCCTGAATCCCTTCATTGTCTTAGACACTACAGTGTCTTACACTGACCTGTCTTAGTTCGCAAGTGCTCATGGGAAAAGAAGGTAGTTTGGCATTAGTCAAAGGTAAATATTTACAGTTGCTATGGTCCCTGATGTTTCCTTTACCTCTCCTGTACTTTGTAATTAGCTCTTTTTTTTTTTTTTTTCATTTTAGCTAGTCCTGAAAAGGAGACGTTCTATAAACAACCACTGTGGGCATACTTTGCATGAAGCAGCATAATCACCAGTTTCCAGCATAGTAATACTGAGAATTTCTAAACTATTTCTGTGTGCAGAAACGCTTAAGTAAATTAATATACATATCAGTTCTCTGAACTCTTAGAGGGATAGATACACGCAGCCATCAGCATTTGCCATCTGGTGCAGACAATGTTGTCTAGGAGGTTCCAGTTGGTAACAGTAGGTTGTGGTGCCATCTGTGTTGCTAAGCCATCTATGATAGATGCTCCATTTCACACAACGCTCCCTTCAGGAATATTCATTCCCAGCTGACAAATCTGAAGCATGTAGTCTAAGACAGAGACATACATTTCAGTGTGAAGCCCCCTAGCTGACTATCTGTTCAACATATAGAACATTATCTATTGCACTCTTGCACTAACATATCATTGACATTGATGCATGCTGCAGATACATTATGTTACTAATGTGCTAGGTTAGGACTTCAACATGGAACTGAGCATTCTGCCATAACGGTTTTATTCAGCTCTGCTTAGGGACAGTGTGGAGGTCAATTACCAGTATCTAGGAGAGATTTTGCTTGGTGGCAACACTGGAGGAAGGACTGGTGAGGAATCAGTTGTTCAAAGGCAGGAACAGTGTGTGGGAAATACATTTATAAGACGTAACAGCTGGCAGCAGATATAATGTGTAGCACTAGTATATGTTACATTACATTAATTACGTAAAATGTAACGGAATATATACATGACACAGTCAATATCGTACACGGACCAGAAAGTACAGTGAAACTTTAAAGGAAGCCAAGCCGGCATTATTTTAGGATATTTTAGGACTCTTGCAGGGCATAACCTATGCAGCCCCCAGAGCGGTCTGCAGTGAGCTGAATTCAGTTGACATGCCAATCTGTACCCACTCTGTGGCACCCCGGGGGCGCCCACTCTGCCATCGGCTGATAAACCAATCGCACAGCTCAATGCGCTCGCCGCGGCCGCGGTTAATTTAGGTTGGTAATTTAAAAGCGGGGCGAAGCCTGGATACCACAGCTTAGCGTTGATGCAGTGGGTTGCTATTATTATTTCCATTACCTTAGAGGTGAGCGAGTGCGTTGGGGGGTGGTTCGGGGAGAATGACGGCAGAGAGTCGGTCCGAATTCTTTGGTCCAGCCTCGTTGCGGTGATAGCGCTCCGAGGACCGGGGGTGTTCTGGGTCGATTTGACTTGCAAATCCCGCCACCCCGGAGAGAGCAAGATCGAGCGACCGACTCCTACTTTACTAAAATAGCCAAGGCTCCGAGCACAGGCAGGATAGGGAGAAAACTCTTTCCACATTAAGGCCGGTAGCGTCAGGGCCATGGGCTGTCAAATCGTCAATCATTACCCCCTTGACTGACACAGGAAGGAGAGAGGAGAGGGTGTGGATGATGCTATATGTAATGGAAATAACATATTTGGTCAATTTAAAATGCTACGTTAATTAGTGTCTAGGGGGTTATATGGGGAGAACAATGGAAAAAAACCCCTTCCATTTCCTTCCAGAAGGTGTTCCAATATAACTGACAGCAGATACACTACATACAATTAACATCAGTTCTTGTAATAATCTTGCCCTGGGTTAGGCCTACTACCAGAGCACAGAAGGCTGTAAGCCTAAACGACCAATTTCTCGTAGGGAAACCAGCAGTACAATCAATAAAACTACATAATTATCCCAATGTAAGGCAACACAATTCAGACACGAGAAAAGTGCAGACTAGCAAATACAATTCTAATTACTACACATTTAAATTTCGTATACGCAAATCCATATTATTTAAAATTGCAACCTGGCGAATATCTACAGTGATGGGGAACTGAGTAGAATGCTAACATAGAGAACGTGTCAAGATATTAATATTACCACGAGGTTAAACAACTGATCAACTATACTGGAACAAGCAGTCTTCTCCATGTGTCCAGTTTCTTTATTTTTTGTACATCCCAAAGAAGAAAGAAGAGTAAAAAAAAAACAAAAACACAATACTACAAGCCAGACTCTACATTCTGCCAGGGTGTGAGGAAACGTGAGGCTGCAAGAGGACATCATTCAATATCTGCTTCTGTAATTGAAACTGGTGACAACACTGATTGCCAGTATACGTGCATAGTGGCAGACGAACGTTCCTCAGTGATTTCAACTGTGTCCACAAAATATTGTGGCCCAATAAACTGATTTTAAATTAAATTAAAGTTTCAGAGGCCGTCAACATTACACAACGCTTGGTTGGTTTTTAATCACACAGGACATTAAAAAAACCCGAAACCATTTCAAAATGACAATCCTCATTCGCACTCCTTTTATTTATGCTCTTTGACTCTTTGTACCGTTCCTCCGTTTCGGTGTGTGTTGCAGCTGCGCGTTAATTGATTCTTGCAGGTGTGCGGTCGGTTAATTGCCTGTGGGACGCTCACTCTGGGGAGCTGCGGTACAGAGTGCAGCGGTTTTCCCTGTCACTCGAGTGTCTGCGCTCTCCCAGATGTGGGCTGGAATTACCAAATCAGCTGCGAAGCACTAATTAGAAATCTGGCACAATTAGCAGTTGTTTCATGATTTGTGTTTGTCTTGGGCTCACATTTTTTCCCACAGCTAGTCTCTTTACTCGCGCGGCACATTCACAAATGTATTTTACCTAACATCATTATCTAAAATCGGTCAGTTATAGAGGATGTTCAGCAATAACTGTCAAAATTGTGCTTGTCGAACATAAATTGACACCCGCCCCCGCAAAAAGCACACGCGCACGCACAATGAAATGTTTGCTGTGTAAAAACGATTCTTTTATCTTGACGATGTTATATAATGTTATACGACCTCACAAAAATGTGATTCTTTGAAAAAAAAAAAAGATTTGCCATTATGTTAGTCCTTATATAACCTTTAGATGCACACATTTTTTTCGAAGTGCTGTTTGTTATGGACCATGAAAATATTGAGAATTTACAGTTTAAATTTTTAAATCATTTTTTTTCCTCACTCCTTAATCTTATTTTGCTTTCAGACTTTAATTACTATGTACATTTATAGAGCAAAGCACTTCTTAAAAATCTCTCTCCCTGCGCTGTTAATGTACACAGACAGTAACTGAATAGATATTTATATACCAGCATCTCTGTCAGTGAGGGGGAACCCTTGGAGAGTTTGGACTGTATTCCCCTATGGCAAAGAGCTCTGTACAAAACACCAGTGCTGTCCCATGCTGTTTATTGTTGTTCGGCTGAAGGGGTTCCCCTGATAAGCGGTCTCACGTTGCGCCGGTATCAGATATCCTCGGGTAAACCGGAGCACCGGCCGCCGTGTCCCGCCATTGCCGCACGCGGGGGCTCTCGCGTCCGATCCGCGTTTCCGCGCACTGGGCCGGGCCGCTACAGGGCCTGCGCCCGATGGGGACGGCTCTGCAGTTTCCATGGCGACTACGGTTGCACAACGTTCAAGACAGCGTTGGGACTGCCTCTGCATCCTAATACAGATCTCTCTCTCTGTCTCCTGTCTGCTCCTGTGTCTACCTCCTTCCTTCCTTCCTCTCTCTCTTTCTCTTTGTACTCCTCTTTTTCTCATTCCGTCCCCACTCCCTCTCCCTCTCTGTCTCAACCTCCCTGGAGTAGCTGGTAGGACTTGACTGTGAGGAGTGAGGGAGCTCGTATGAAATGCACTCTGTCTTTGTTCAGCTCTACAGAGGAAATTCAACAGGAACTTAACCTGACAGAAAATTGCCTGCAGGACTCAACTGATACTAATCCTCGTATGTTAAGCAATTAGAAGGTGAATTATGTCTCTGTGATACTGCACCAGTCTCAGACATTTTGAGTGATTCTGGTTCGTTTCCCGCTTAAAGGCGACCAGAAGTTGTAACAGACGGCTTTGGGGCAAGATTTCAGGGCTCCAGCTGATCAAAATCATACCGACAACTATGCTGATTGGCTGAAGCCATCTGTCAACATAAAACAAAATGGGCTCCTTTACACCAGTTACTGTCGTCTAGCTTGTAATAAGGCAGGATTTTACAGTGCTTGCTGCCCATCTTAAATAAGTGCATGAGCTGGAATTTCATAGCATCCCAAAGCTCATTTTCTGCCACCTCTGTCCGTCAAATGGTGCCGTCCCACAGAATTCCAAACAGTGCTTATCAAATGGGAGAGGTCTGTGCAGGAGGGCCAGATTTTAATTTTAAATGCTAAGTTTACAGTTTCCTATTTTCTACTTTTTTTTATCCACTGAGTAGAGGCTGACTTGCCCACACTACACCCACAGTGTAGCATCTGGGCAGGAATATGAGGCAGCTGTCCTATCATTGTGCCCTGTTTGGTGTGTCCGTTTCTCCTGTCCCTCCTCCTCACTCTTCTGTCCTTGGTGTTCTCACTCTGTCCTCCTTTCACCGGCACCATCTCGGCCTCTCTTGCTCTCGGACGACAGGCCGTTGGGACCACCATGTCTACCATTCTTACACTTTTGATATGCCTACGGCAAAGAAGGTTATGATTGACCGCCGGGGAATGCATGCAGCCAGTTTACACCCAGGCCGTCGTGCACATGGAGGGTAACTTCTTCGTGTTTCAGTTAAGTAACAGCAGTGTCATATTTCACATTTCACAATAAGGGGCATTTTATTTCCCTGATTATTTTGCATCTCTGCAAATGCATGCAAACAGGTTGTTTGTGTCCCTGCTTGTTACCAAGATGATCCTGTTCTGTTTTCTTTTTTTTTTTTTTAATTTTTATTTGCTCTTGAATCAAGGAGGGATTTTTTTCCCCCCATTGTGCTGGACGGTACTTTAGGCACTCAGGCGTTTGGAGTAAAAAGCCGTGTGACCTACATTCCATCCTCGTGGTTCCATTGAACAGTTGAACAGTGCTCTCAGTGATCAGCCATGGCCTTGAGCATTGTTAACAGCCCTCCCCAACCCCCCACCACTATACTGTAATGCAGCAGAAAAGGAAAGGGTGGGGGGTGGGTAGTGGATGAGATGCTGTGCAGACTTTTTTAGTTTTTAAGGGGGGATGTAGACTTTGTCAAATTGGGGGAGACCCAGTTTCCCAGGTTGACGGCTGGTCGGGCAGACCGTTCACCACGAACGAAAGGAAATAAAGAGGGTTAGGGTGGGGTTGGCTGAACATATTGTTCATTCAGTCTAGCTCTTTTTTTTTCTGAAGTGGTACTACGTGACTAAGTGGACAGTGTCCTGCAGAAACGAGAAACAAACACAGGCAGCGTCACCGGGCGGCAACGGGAGCCGGCGGTCAGGAAAAGAGCAGCAGAAATAGAAACGCGCTCGTCTGATAACCATCTCCCCCCCCCTCCTACCTGGCTCTGTGCGTTACTGCGCTCGGCGGGCGCTGTTTGGCACTTCTGCCCCTGTGGACCGCGGAAGCTACGGCTGCTGTGTGCTTACGGTGAGAGAAGGGAGAGCAGCACAGGAAGAGAGAGGAGAGTACGTACCTGCTCCCTCCGCTCTCCAGCAGTTGCAGCTTTTTCGCGCACCAATCACCTGCCCGCCCGCCCGCCCCCCCTCCTCCGAGGTCTGCCGTTGGAGAGTGTGCAGGACCGCGGAGCGAGAGCGTGAGAGAGAGAGAGCGTGAGAGCGTCGGCGCACCGCTCCGGCAGAGATGGACAGATGCGATTATGCAGCAGCACGCCGCGCCGCGCCTCCGAGAGGGAGCCGAAGACGGAGGAGAGGAGACAGCTGCTTCTGAGGCGACAGACCACAGCACACCCCCACCCCCACCCCCCGGGAAGGGCCACTCCTCCCTCTCTCTCCTTAAGAGAGAGGAGGGAGAGTGAGAGAGAGAGCGAGAGAGAGAGGCTGGAAGGAGGGGAGGGGATTGCCCTCCTAGCACCAGATTTCTCTGCGTCTCCCAGCAGCAGCCAGAGAGGAGCAGGGAGAAGCTGGAGCAGACCGTCCGGAGTTTTTATTTTTGTTTTGATTTTTTAATTTTTGATTTCTATGTGAAGCCGGCTGCGCCGGCCGGAGGAGTGGGAACTGCGCCCTGTCGGTCCCACCGCCAAGAGCCATGGAGGCGAAGTCAGTCTTCAGCCTGCAGAAAGCCCTGGCCCAGCCAGTGAAGATGTGCATGTTCGACTTCCCAGTGTCCATACTGGACGACCTGGTAAGCCAGCGCGCTGTCAACAAGCCCTCACTCGCCCAGGGTTTGCACTGGAGCAGGTAGAAGGGATTCAGGGACCTGTTAGTGTATGCACGCGCGTGTGTGTGTGTGTGTGTGTGTGTGTGTGTGTGTGTGTGTGTGTGTGTGTGTGCGCGCGCACACACGCCGCTGTGGTTGTGGTGTTCCGCCTTCTGCCAGAGCAGAATGAAGCAACAGTTCTACTGTGGTCTTTTTTTTTTGCATGTTTTTTTTTTTTCACATGCTATGTCATGGCCAGCAGTTGTTCCGTGTGTTTACATGCGCCGTACGGCATGAGTGTTTTTAGCCTCTGTGATGTCATATGTGAACCAGGTGTGTGCGCATTATTCTGTGATCTGTCTTGTATTCTCTGCCAAGAGGAAAAAACCTGTTTCACAGAAGGGGGGGGTTGTGGGTATGTGCTTGGCTTCTAGCTGTAAGTGTTCTTGCAGCTGGGCAGTGCTGGCAGCGGAGATGTTGATCTCATTGCAGAGTTTGGTGCTGGCGTCTCTGTAACGTCCCTCTCTCTGTAGCAGGTGCCACTTTCTGTTTAGCTATTGCAGCAGATCTGCGGAAACCCCCCCCCCCCGCCACACACACACACACACACACACACACACACACACACTCACACACTCCACCACTCTGTTAGATTGCAATGTGTTAATGCGCACAATGGTCTGCGTCGCCATGGTTACGCTAAACTTTCGCTGTGCGATCGTCTTTCGCCACGTGCGCGCACCCCGAGCTCGGGCAAGGCTTCGCCGCTGCTTCGCTGGGGATCGCCAGGGTTCACTGGGGGTTCGCCGTACTGCAACAAGAAGATGAAAGACGATGCACTTGCTTCCACCGTCGAGTGCTAAGCAGAGGAGGAAAAGAGATCAGAGGAGGCAGGGTCTCCAGGCTGCTCTGAGTCTCCCAAAATACGTTTATTTGTACCTAAAAAAAGACAAGGCTTAGGATCTTAAGTAAAGATCTTGGATGGATCCTCAGGCATCGAAAATTTGTCTCTTTCCCATATTCACTCTACTGCATAGCATACATCTTTAACATGACTTACGAGTGAGAGAGGACCGATCACTGGCTGTGGGTATTCAAGCCCCAGTCTCTCCCCGATTAACATGCACACAGGTTGTAATTCCATGGATCACCCCTCCTGAGCCCCAGTCCCGGACAGACATCCCACTCTTCACTCTCCAACTGTAACAGGCTGTCCCCTGAAAAGTGACTCTTAACCTGAATTAGATTAGCCTGGCCTTTCAGAGCGGCTTTCTCTCCGGGTCGGTCTGGGGAAGGCATTTAAATTGCCAGTAACTCACAGAGCCGGGGCCTAGAGAACTGCAGCAGCCTTTTACGGCTTCTTCAAATAAAAAGGGTTCCATAAATCCCTCTGCCGTTTGAAGCCGGGTCCTCTGACAGCCAGCCGAAGGTTTGTGCGAGGCGTGTTAACCCCACGTTAGAGCCACTGTTCATGTAATGATTCTGTGTTTAGACAAGATCTTTTTGAGGTTAGGGCTCTGTGTTAAGTCAGCTTCAACAACTTCACAGTTTGTGGAAAATTAAATATGTAACTGTGTCATGGTTAATAATTTAGTCAAACTAAAAATCTCATAGCTCCAATTTAATTAGGGAGAAATCTTTGCTAGTGTGCCACATATCAATATGCTATGCTGGTTTTGTGAAAGACTACTTCTGAGTTTTGTTCTGAACCTGATTGTATTTTTCTTCGGAAGAATCGATTCATCTTCCACTCCTCTCTGGCTCTCATTTTCACAATATTCTGTCAAATATTAGAAAATTCATTCCGTCAAACTGTACAGATGACTCATATCCTGTTATTGTAGAAATCAGATCTTCACATCTTCCAAACGCTGAAATTATAAGGTTTACAATAAAATGCCGACAGAAGTACAGTATTTCTACTGGAAAAAAACAAGCACAAACATGTCAGTCACGTTACCACGATTCTCTGTTGAATTAACAAAACCATCGTCATCTATTACAGCGTGATTATCACAGATGCTGAAGCTTTGTATCTGCTGAAGGGTGATCACCAAAGCTTTGAAATTTCATTCAGAAGGTCAATAGCGTCTTTCACAGACCGGAACACAAATACAAACATAACAGACTTCTGTGATTATCAGGTGTAACGTGTGTCAAACAGTATGGCAAAAAACATATTTGTCATGACAGCCATGGATGATGTTGTTCAGAAGTTGGGTACCGTTTCACGGTTTGCTCCTGAGTAACCCATGCAGTCATGAAACACTTATTCAGGGAAGGTCGATGCCTTCATGAAAAAAACTGGGTTTTGCAAGAGTTGTTGTTGGTCTCTTATCTGATCTGTTCCCTTCGATTGGGTAATCCTCCGGAGGCCCGCAGCTGGAGCTTTCCTTTTTGATGTCGTCACCCTCAAGCCATAGCCCTTATAGAATGGGAGCATCTGGAGGAGATTTTAATTTTCGGCATTCCAGAGGAGAAGCCGTTTCTCTCCCCACTGCACGTACACCTCGAAGCTCCGTCGGGGCGGCCCGTCTTGCCCCTCTCCCGAGCAGGAGCACGCCAAAACACGGCGGGCGGAGGTTAATGTTTTACGGCTCCCGTCCCCCCCGGACTGTGTTGACACTGCTGTTAATGTGTACACCGGCGGGAGCGTGTCGGGAACGCTGCGTTCGGGAGGTCGGCCGGCGGCGGTCAGTGTCGGCGATGGAGCTGAAGGGGATCGGGAGGGAGAGCTCCGTGCTCCCTGCGCACTCAGCGCGCCCCGCGGCCCGCTGGATCTGCCGGGTCTCCTCCATGGCGGTGTTGCAGTGCGTGCCGCGGTCGGCCGCGCTGTGCATGTGCTGGGCCGGGGGGACGCCGAGGAGGGCCTCCCGCTCGCGGAGAGCGGCTGGGAGAGGGTCTGCCGCGATCAAATTCACACGCAGACCGCCGGCCAGACAGGTAGGAGTCATTACTGCGACAGACATCAGGGTGTACCGGGGGGGGATGGTGAAGCGCCTGTGTTTGCGTCACACAAATCAAATAAATTCCATCTTTCGCTGAATCCTTTTAGTCAATTTGCCCGTTGACTTTTGGCTCTGGCTGACAGAGGCTCGGTACCTGTTTTGCTCAATTAAAACAAGCCTGCTATTTCCCCGTGTTGGGCCAGACTTCTGTTTATCGTTAGGGCCGACAGGTTGTTAGAGGTTTGGACTCAAGACCACTGTCAGGATGTGACATATGATTTGTGCACAGTGATTCTCATTCGATACCTGTATCCCATGTATTATCTGTGTGCTGTTCGTGTTCAGTGCTGTATTGGAGAGAGGCATTGTGTCCGGAACTTGGGTGTGAAGGTTTCCCCTAAAATCATGGGGATATTTGGGGATCAATGGTGCGGCTATGTCCCTGTGATATTTGGGATCGGCGGGGGCGGCCGTGTCCCCTGCGCTGGCGCAGGGAGCGTGTGACACCGCAGACCTTGAGCCCAGCGGGTAGCCTGCGGTTCCGACCCCTGATTGGCTGAGAGGTGCTGTAAATAGACCCACCATTCCATAGCACACGTTCCATGCCTCTGCAGCGTGCCACCCCCCACTCGGATACTCAAACACCCCCCCCCAGGCCCTGGGGCGCGGGGTGGGGGGGTTTCAGACTGGACAACCTGGGATTTTAGTGGTAGAGTGTGGGGTTGGGGGGTGGGGGTTCAGACTGGACAACATGGGATTTTGAGTGTGTACACTCATGAGTGTGGGGTTGGGGGTAGGGGGTAGGGGTGGGGGGGTTCAAACTGGACAATATGGGATTTTGAGTGTGTACACTCATGAGTGTGTGGGGTTGGAGTGGGGGGTGGTGGGTCCTTGGGGGGGTTCCCTCTGTTGTTTTCCATCCCTTTTAACTTCTCTCCTTTGTCCCACCCAGTGTATTGATGATTGTTTTAGGGCCCATTGTTTTGTTATCGAAGGACGCAGGCGGCTATCCTGTTTGCGGCCGAGGTCAGCGGACTCACGCAGCACTGAGCCGTGCGGCTTTGCGTTTGGGACCGGAGCGTGATCAGGGCCCTCAGCCGCGGGGGGGGGACGTCTTCCTGTAGGGAAGGGTTTTTTTATGAGGCTACCGACCAGCATGCTGTGGGCATGTGGGACTTCAAAGCATGCCGAGGTTATTTCTGTCCTGGTTCTTCTTTACTGCACTCAGCCGTCGGTGTGTGTGTGTGTGTGTGTGTGTGTGAGAGAGAGAGAGAGAGAGAGAGAGAGAGACAGTCACAACATGCACTGCTATTAAATAACTTTATGGTCCGTGAGGTTTAGAAACACACGTGTGAGAGGGACTACTGTGTGCAGAAACATTGGAAGGAAAAAATCTGTTGCATCTAGATGTTTGTTTGTCAGGCTCCTGAATTTTGCAGGAGCCCTGAGGCAATTTACTGACAGGTTGCCCAGCTCAGAAGCCAAGGAGCAAGAGACTGCAATACAGTACTGACTGGGTAGATGTCAGAGAGCAGCGCAGCTCTGACTGCGCATATCTCAGTCCACAGCACGGCTTGGACTGTGTACATCTCAGTCCACAGTACAGTCCTGGCTGCACAGATCTCAATCCACAGCACACCTCTGACTGCTTAGATATCAGACTGCAGTGCAGCTCTGTCAGCATACATGTCAGTCCTCAGCACAAGTCTGACTGCGCAGATCTCTGTCCGCCATACAACTCTGACTGCACAGACCTGAGTCAGCAGCAGAGCTTTGACTGCGCAGATCATGGTCAGGTAAAGTCTCTAAGCCCAGGCCTGGTACCCAGTTGCCCAGCTCCTCTGACCCCTGAGACCCGCTCAGCTAGTCCTGTACCTGAGCGCTGCTAACGACAAAGCATCTCCTGCACAGATACGGGGGGTTTTTCATATGATGGATTATGGCTGGCTTTGGTTGTGACCTGCTTTTCTTTCATTGCACCAGAGGCAATTAAAATGGTTTTCAGTCTCTTGATGGGCACAAGAAGGAGGCCGTGTGAGGCTGAAGTCTCCCAGCTTGGGACACTAATTAGGGAAGGGAAGCTCAGTGCATTATGGGTTCTGCTGGTTCTCTGAAGCCAATCTGCTGTAGGTTTCACAGAGCCCACATTAATTGTGTTCCTCATAATCAAAGGTTAGCTGTTCTCCCTCTGATCAGACGTCTGTTCTGAGTAGCGTTTTTCTCCCTATTAATCATAATTCCAGCAGGAAACCTAGCAAGAAAAAAAAATCAACATTTGCTTCCTGGCTGCAAGCAAAAGGCACTTCTCTACTTGGTAAAACATGCTTTTAACAGCTGCACCAGGTTTTCAGGTTGAATTAAGTAGGCGTGCATTTGTGAGCGTCGTTCTCGAGCAACTAGTGCGGTTGCTTAAAGACATCCGTTGTCAGCTTCCTGTCATGTGTCACATCAGAGGAAAAGGTCAGTTAGAAACAAAACGTGTAAACCCGGCTGCGCATTCGGATAAAGTGGCTTTAAAACCAATTATTTCCTTTTAGCAGAGGGCTCTGCAGAGCACAGAGGCCCGAGTCCTGAGCAGGAGCGCTGTCTCTCTCTCTTTTCTCTCTCTACAGCAGCTGTCAGTGAAGGAAAATAGATGCAATGCATAATTCCTCTCCCAGGTATTGCAAGCGGTCATTTTTGGAGAAGTGACGGGGGTGCATGTACATACACACACACACACACACACACACACACGCACACACAAGCATACACACACAAACTTACACATGCACGTATGCACACACACATGCATGCATGCACACAAATACACACACACATCTGCACACACACACTCGTACACACACACACACACACACACACACACACACACACACACACACCAAGACTCTTGGCAAACAGCTGTGGTTCTCAGCCTCCTCCGACACTCTGAGAATTCCAAGCGGCCTGCTCTCTCCAGTAAGTCCAGTCAAAGACACACTGACAACAAGGGCAGCATTGACTGGGCTGGGACCGCCCGCGGTTCACTTCCGTCCTGCGTGAGCTACATTTCAGAGACTTCCAGTCAAAGTGCACGGTCAAGGGGGCAGGCAGGTGTAGCATAGTGTTTAGGAGCATGGCTCGTAACCAAAGGGTTGCTGGTTTGATTCCCTGCTGGAGCACTGCTGCTGTACCCTGTTGGACAAGGTACTTAACTGAGAATTGCCTCAGTAAATATCCAGCTGTATGAATGGATAAAGTGAAAAATGTATGTAAGTTTCTCTTGATAAGAGCATCTGCTAAAAGACATTAATGTGATAATGTATGATCAGGGCATGACGTACTGGTAAGGATCGAGGCTTGGAACCCAGAAGCCACTGGACCAAGGTGGGTCACAGCTATCGGACCCCATAACTTAAAACCTTTCCCAGCAAACATCCTGCTCTATACGTGGATGATTGTCACGCAGTGTAAGACTGCCTTCTAAGCCAATTAACCAATAGCAGTGTATCGGCGCCCTGATTGGAAGTGGGGATCGGTAGTGCCCAGAATGTGATGTCACTCTGTCTCTATCTCTCGATACCCAGCTTTAGGAGCCCTTTCAGGTACAGCCCCCACCGGGGTGTTTGAGCCCTCGTCCAATTACAGCACCCAGCGTGGATCCTGATACTGGGAGCTACTGTGAGCCCCAGGAAAATGGGAGTCCTTTGATTGACAGCCCTCTCTCTCCCGATGAGCTGGATTTGCGGATGAATTCCATAGCAAAGAAACTCTCGGCAGGAAGTGCTGTTGTACACTTTCCCTCACAGCAGGTGTTGGGGATTACCTTTTAGATCCTCAAACAAATCCAGCAAAGAAAAGAGGAACACTCGCTGCTCTGGGAACACATTGGTTTTCGGGGAACTCCTGTCTCCGCTGCTGTCCTCACTAGGGATATGCTACAGTTAAATGCTACAATTAAAGTTTTGCCTAAGAAAAATAGTCCTCCTTTATGGGGTTCAGTCTACCTTGTGCTGGAACTGCTTTTTCTCTAAAGATGGTGTTTTTTTACACTGTTTTCCTACTGTTGGTATATTCTTAGAGGTCACACCTTTGCCCTCTTTTCTTTCCTAAATGTTCCATTGGTTTGCTCTGTTGACATTCTTATCCAGGGTAAAGTGCATAGCTGACAGTTGTACAGCTGTATATTTACTGAAGCCATTCCATTAGAGAGTCTTGTCCAAGGTTTCATAAGTGGGACTCCACCTGAAATTCTGCAACCATCTGGTCAAAAAATTCACTTTCCGTAGCATGCCACACTGCCAAATTATTTTGATGCTCTTTTGTTTTAGATGCCAAGCAGCTGTTCCTGTTTTGTACAGCCCTTCAAAATGTAGAAAAAAAGTTACATTTGAGTTGCATAGTTAGAATTTTGGACTGCAGGGTTGAGCCACAGATATTCTATTTTAACCAGATATTTAGCTCCCGCATTCCCTACATCTCCAATGCAAAGAGATTCCAGTCAGTAACAGGAGGCACTGGTGGTATCTGCATTCCAATGCTGACTATGAGTCTTAGAGTTTTAGACCACACCCCCTCAAGAATCTTCACAACAAGCCAGCGAATCAGAACACTTGAAGCTTCGACAATGGCCGAGACAGAATTTTCAATGCAGAATGTGCCAAGCTGGCTGCCTGGTCCATGTGTAGAGTGATCTAATCGGTGGTTGAGCAGCTGGGTCTTGGGTGTCAGTGATGCAGGTGAAAACACCCAGGTGCCACCTGTTCCTGTGTGACTGTGCCTTTGCTCTGCACTTCTGCTCTCTGCCTCTGACTAACCAAAACTGAAGGGATTTCCCCCATCGCACGTCTTTTCTCGAAATGGAAAGGGAGAAGGCCAGATTAGACGAAAACTCTTTACCTACACGTCTGAGGGCAAGGGTTGCTCATGGCTGCCGACAGCATGAAAGAAGGAAAGAGTAAGTGAGGAAACTCCTCTTTATCTTGGTTAGCAGTGCCCCTTTGGCGTCAGAAGGGTATGACGACATCGGTTCTCCTTTACCTCTATCTGACACCCACAGACCTATGGCATTGGGCTGCGTTGCAACTTGCCGTTTAAGAGAGTAACAGAAAGAAAGAATGTATTTTTTTTGGTTGTTCTTCTGTTTCTGTGTCTGATCTATAAGTTTGCATTTGAGTGAAGAAAAAAAATGTGTCATCAGAAGAGTTCTAAAAATGTGGAGATGGCATGCTAAATATATTTTCAATTTCCCATTTGGACTTTGCAGGATTTTCTTGTTCGGAGCCCTTTTTCACAGTTGTTAATAAGGTCTCGGATTTCAGAGTGTAAGCACATTCACTCAGGCAGTCACTGTGAAATGAATCCGGCTGTGTGGACTCCTGTAGGCCTGAAATATCCCCCTCTAGTGGCTAAAACGCATAACGTCATGTGGTAACAGCGGAAGAGGGATGGAAGTACTGCCCCACTGAAGCTCACAGTGTCCTCCCTCCCGGTCAGAGGGCTCAGCTATGTTCTCCTGTCTCTATACAATGCGCACCCTGGATGTTTTGGCAGGTTTTCACCTCTTATGTTGCTGAAGTAGCTAGATATAATGTAAAAAAAGAACAGTAGTGTTGGATATTAGATAGATGTTGGTCCTCTGTACATTGTGCACAAACATATTCAGATAAAAAAACAGAAGTCAGCTTTTCTCTATGGATGCCACTAAAGTCCCCTGAGTATAAGCCCATTTATGACCTCACTGGCCTCAATAATAATCGCGGGACCTGGATTGGGTCAGTGACTCACCCCTCGCCCTGTCCCAGAAGACCTCTGTGCGCTTGCCGGGTGGTCACATGGCTCCAGTGAGTCAGGGATGCTGTCAGATTCAGTGCCTTTAGCCTCTGTAAGCCTGTGAGCTTCACCACCGTGAATAGAGCGTGATGGTGTTTCTCCTCAATCAACACACGGGATGTGATGTTGATCACACACACACACTCACACACACACACACACACACACACACACACACACACACACACGCACGCACATGCATGCACACACACACGCACACACATACATACACACAGACAAAGACACACACACACACATACACACACACACACACGCACACACACACACACACTCACACACACACACACACACACACACACACACACACACACACACACACACACACACACACACACACACACACACACACACATGCATGCACACTCACATGCACAAACGCTCCTCCCTGATGAGATATCCCATAATTACTGTAGTGTGTAACACAGAGGGGGTGGCCTTGGCTCAGTGGCTTTGCTCATAAGAAGCCCAGTGCTGTAAACAGTGCATGAGGCCCCGCTGTTGTCATAGATGTCCTCACCATGTCGGAAATAGCCCCCGTTGTCACTGTCAGCTGAGAAAAGCTGGGGAGATTTGGTCTGCAGAGCCCTTATGCAGCAAGCAAGGGCTGAAATAAATGAGAAAATGGCATACATTCTGAACATTTTTGTAGTCAGCTGAAAGATCAAACATTTAAATGGATTTTTAATTTTAAATGCATTTCACGCTGCAAGCACTATTATTTTGGGTATTGCTGGAATCACATACGTATACAGGTGCACCAGTATCACATAGGAAACAAAGAATTGTGTTAAAAGGGGGTGGCAGTGTAGCATAGAGGTTAAGGAGCAGGACTCGTAGCCAAAAGGTTGCCGGTTCAATTGCCTCAGTAAATATCCAGCTGGATAAATGGATAACATTGTAAAAGCCTGTAATTGATGTAAGTCATTCTGGATAAGAGCATCTGCTAAATGCCAATAATGTAATGTAAAATAATTTGTGCAGTAAGACTTCCTCAGCCCTTTGACATCGCCAGGAGATGTCTTTATGACATCTACAAATTTAAATACATGACAGCAGCCATTGCACATATGTTAGGGTTCATAACTGTGTTAAATGACTAGCTAATGCAGATATCTGTGGAGGTGACTTGTAACCACAACCCCCCCCTCTCGCTGTGGTAGGGCAGTGTTTGTTCACATCAAAGTGTGAATAGGGGATCCCCTAGAAATCCAGATACACTTCCCACCAATCAGAGACCAGATGGAGGGGTTTTCACAAGGGCAAAAAGAGGGCAATTTATCTGTCCCATCATGCATTGCAAAGAGGGTGGGAATTACCCTAAATTACTCAGAGATAAAGAGTATGTGGGATTTTGGGGGGGTGGAATTAATCAGGATAATTTAATACCGTAATCTCTTGAGCAACAATGAGCAAAAAAATACAGTTGTTTTTTTTTTTTAAAAAGAAAACAAAACCGAGAAGCTCTGGCATTTGTTCTGTAATGAGTCACAAAGGTGCTGCAGGGATAGCTGCTTTCAGTGCCGCTCTCCCGAGATGGAATCTTGACTGTGCCCTGAGTAATTATGACATCGTGGCTCGTCGCCAATTACCTGCCATGGCAACGCCGAGACGTGCCGCTGGAGCAGAGCAAGTGCAGCCTTGCGACAATTTGGAGTCAACGACGTGAAGGTGTATCGACAGAGGGGTGATGCCTGCCTGAGTCGCTCACTTGAGTGCAGCGAAGCTCTTTTCTGCATTTCTTAGTCATGCCACACATCTTCTGAGCTTCAGGAGAGCAAAGCCAGTTGCTAACCCGACCTTCATGGGGTTGCATTGGTGCAACGCTTTACGAAGCACCACAGATATACGCAGATATATCACATATATTTATGCAAAATCAACCCCTCCCCCCGCTGAAGCCGGTAAATGGCATCCAACTGGCATTTCCAAAGAAATGCTGATTTTTTCCGTGCTGGGGGTAGATTTGGCAAGGGGAGGGCAAATTCCTTTGCTGTGACTCCTTACTGTCACAGACCTGATGCTTGAAAATGCTCTGAGATAAGACAGCAGTCAGGGCTGTAGCTGCAGCCCCCAAACCCCCCTTACAGGAGTACTGTTATCAGAACCTGACTCCCTAATGAAGATTCATGTACCCGCCCACACACAGTCTGGCTAGGCGTTGTAAACAGAGGAGAAAGGGCTGGGTGTTGCCAGTAAATTTCAGCATTACTGATATTGGCATTTATATTGACTCTCCAGCGTCCAGCTGGTCATGAGAGGAGCGGTCACAGTCTAGAAGGGAGGGGGAGGGGCTGGGGGAGGGAGGAGATGATGATGCTGATGATGATGTCACCTCCCTCCGGAGAACAGTAAACCGCACGTGGAGTCGGGGTGTCGGGTGCAGTCGTGACGGGAACGCCTCACCCTTATTTATTGGTCCCGCTGGTAAAAGCTGATAAATGAAAGCGGCTGTCCGATTAAATTAGAGCCAGGCACAGTGACCGTTCCACAGGCCATGATTACACTGCCACCAGCTCCCCCCAAGCCCCGCCCCCAATCCCAATATCACTAGCATGGCAGCAGCTTAATGTCCTCTGTGCGGTGTAGATATCACAGAGACCATTCTTCTGCTGCAGGGAATGGTCCGGGCTCTGTGGGGGTTTCTTCATCTATGCATTTGCTGCCAAACAGCCTGAGACCACTGTTATTACAGTACATAATCATGCTTTAATTATTGTGAATATGATAACCATTTTACCCACTGCTACGATAATATTTTCCTAGTCAGTGTTATTCTTGAATGTTTTTTTCTGCATTATATGAATGCCCAGGGAGCTTCGTGCACCATTGCCGTGGCACAAAGTGAACTCCTATCAGGGGAATGGTGTGCCGGTACAATGTAAACATCCATACTGCTGTTTCAGCATGTTTCTGCCCCACTGATGGGGCTGGAACAGGATGACCAGCCAAGCAGGTAAAGCAGGAGTCGCACGAGGACAGCAACCTTACGTTATTGCAACGTTTCAAATACAACGATGTTGCAAATATATTCACCGCGTCTGACCCTGCCTTTCTCCTTTTCTGGGGTCAAACACGTGCGGTGCAGGAGTCGTTGCCGTAGCTACGTGACTGTTGGATATGGTGTGTGAGTGAACGGAGGGACGATGGAGAGTGGGGGTGTGGGTGTGTCTCTGGAGACCTCTCTGTCGGCAGGATGTGCCGTCCTCAGCTGAGGGGACAGTCGAGGCCAGGGGAAGCAGGACAGCGTGTGAAACGTGAGGACGAGACTTCCTGACGGAGGCGGGTGGGGGTCGTGAACGAACATCTTTGCACCTTTCCAGGTGGGCCCTGCCTGTCAGAGTGGACGTGATGACACTGAGGGGATCAGTGAGGTTGGGGGAGCGGGGGGTGGGAGGAGCTGGAGACACTGTGTCTGCTCTGTAATGTTTGTCCCCAGCAAAACAGGCAGCACCTGGCAGAAGGGTGACCTACCGCGCGTCAGTCAACGTCCGACCTCCTTCCCCACACTGACGCCTCCGAGCGGGAGGGTCAAAGGGCACTGTGCTGCCATTTGATTGGCGGCCTGATTTCCTGCATTGAAATGTGCCCCGCAGTCGCTACCTTTAGACAGGATGTGATGCGAGCGAGAGGCTGGTGGCTGACCTGGAAAGAAAAGAGGGGGCCGTGGCAGCAAAAGTGAAACCCCCTGCTGACTCAGCGGAGACACAGAGAGCACCGATGACAGCTTTAGATCCTCTCACCCAATCAACGCATCTCTTACATAACACAATGCCTGCCAAAGCACACAAACAAGCCCACAGATAATACAGTGAGAAACGGGCTGTCTACAAGTGTCTGAATGAGAGACGGAATGTTGTTAAACTCAATGAGCGCAGTCACCTGCAGAGCTGAAACCTGAACTGAAATCTATTGGAGTGACAAGTTTTTGTTGTTGTTGTTGTTGTTACAGAGTGGTTACTAGAGAGAGATGCACCAAACAGATACCTCATAAGCAGTCACAAAACTGGCAGCTCACTGTCTCAGCCCTTCTGTGCAGCTGAGATTTGAGATTTGAGAGGGGGTGAAAGGAAGACTCCGGGGATCCGGTAATCAGAGGAGGGTGTAGGAGGCGCGGCTCCTCTTCCCCTCCGCAGCTGCAGTCCCGTCAGCCTGTCGGGGTTTCTGAATGTAAGGCGCGGGAGCAATGCTAATCTCTCTGCTGTGAAACTGATAGGGACAAGGGGGAGGGGTAGGGGAGAAATGACTCCCCAGTTACGCCAGGTGTAAAGGCAAACCCATTTTCCAAACACAGCTTCCATTGGGGAGATTATGTAAAGGCAGTGAACAGAACAGAGAGACTCATATTTTCTTTCCCAGTGCGCATGTGTTGTCTGAACCTGCAAAAAAAAAAAAAATTCACAATGCAGAACAATGAGCACTGGAAAAACTGCAGTTAATAAAGCCTTATGACACAAGCACCTGTGGAATATCAGAGAATATTGTCACAGCTGCGATGCAAATTGACCAATAGGTACAGTGGGCCAGAACTAACCGTTTTAAAATACATTTTTTACAATTAGTCTAACACTAACCCAGATTTACAACATTGACTGCAACTGAGGCAAAGTACTTTTTTTAGAGTTGTCTCACCTGGGATTCAAGCCTGTTAGGGCCAGAGATCCATGGTCTCACCCTGGCTCCACAGATATGAATGCAGCAGTTAACTCAAGAAACATTGTGTTTCCATTACTGTCCAGTTCGATACTCTTGATGGCCATTGCGGTTCTTCCAGACCACCTCACCTGTGGATGCCTTGTTCAGCCAGTATGCCAAAAACGGCTCCCAAAAAATAAAGCTCTCCTGCAACAGTTCACTTGTCAGTTAATGATTGTTACGGACGATTGTCAACCAAGATTGTCACAATTGTGTTTCCACACAACAGTCCCACAAGTGAGTGACTTTAGACTCTGAAATGGGTCAATGGAGTAGTCTGTAGTTACTGAATGGAACTAGCAGGGTAGAAATCACTGAGCGACTGTACAAAAAAATCAATACCAGGAAGAAAGCAATGTATCAGCAGTGGTGATAAGGAGTGGCAAGGAAGACACAATTGTCTTCAATGGAATGTAACTTAAGTAGTTGTTTCTTTTACGTGTACAATCGTCACTTGAATGGGGAAAGCATGTAACATTGCACGTATGCATACTGTGCAACCTTTCATAGTGAATGGAGTTATTTTTAACATCACGTCTTATTCCGCAAAGTGAAGAATTTCTGATGTGAATCACTGAATTCTGAGGAAATTCTTGCCAAGGCACTCCGCTAGTTTTTTTTTTTTCCGACCAACCCCCACAAGTTAAAAAAAAAAAAAAGCGAAAGTCAAAATATCATTACGTGGAGAGGCTGGTTTGATGTATGATGGTGGTGGTTGGTAACAGACGAGAGGCTCTGAAAGACACGCTGGAGTTGCAAGTGCGTGTTCCGCTCTCATGAGTGCACAGGGTCATTAGTACCCGTTTGCTAACAACACACGCCGGGTCTTCCACATCACATTCCTGTGTGACGGTAAGCAGCTGACAGCCATAAACGCAAAGCCCAGCTATTTTTAATCCCGCCAGCTCACTTCCAGGTAAGGCACTGTGGGCCGATTACAGGCTCAGCCCTAATGCTTACCCCCACCGATGAGAGAGACCCAGCGCAGTGACTCACCGAATACCCTGGTGTGGGTTACACAACGAGTGCGTTACTGGAGGGAGAGGGTTAGGTAATGATCGCTTTAATCGTGGGTTCCCACAATGCACTGCAGTCACACAAGTATCCTGTGTCTGAGCGGAGACTCGTCGGTCCACTTGTCAGTCCTTCTCTGTTGATTGTTAGTTTCACTAAAGTACAGTTTGTTTTTGCCTCTCGTCTCCTCTGTTTTTTTCTCCCAAGGCCAGTAGTTTTTTTAAAATTTAGTTTTGTTTTGTTTTCGTCCATCTTTTGAGGATTGTCTGTTTGTTGGAGCAGCTCTGCAGCTGCAGAGATAGAGTGTAGCCTAAACAGATGCCATTTCCAAAACGACAGAGCAGACCAGAGGTCTCAGTTTAGATTCTGAAATCTGAGCCAGATATTTTATTTTCAGTGGGTGAGGGAGTCAAGGGGGTGGAGGATTAAGAGGGACCACTTCATGGGGGTTGGGGAGGGGGTGTCCCAGGGGGAGTGGTCCCTCTGTAGAGGGGTGTGTCAGCTCGGTCCTGAGGGAGAAGCCCCTCGGACACTGTGTATGGGATTACATTATTGACTCAGATCACCATACATTGCAGCGTATCAGTTGCAGTCAATGGCACATTTGGTAGATTTGTAAATGCATTTTGCCAAATCTGCTTCCTTTATGCACAAACTTTCCAAGCATGAACTGAGGGATGAAAAAAAAGAGATAAGCAAAATAACAGCTGTGAAGTCAGTTACAAAAACATAACAAAAACAAAAAATTGACACTAAAACGAAACACAGGAATTTGTTTGCAGCAGGACGTATTATTTGTTTTTAGCAAGGTGGCTCTGGGCAGCTCAGTCTATGCCACACTACCACACAGGATTCAGTAATAAGAAAAAGACAAGGACCACAGTTATGACTCACTCTTTGGAAATAGCAAACACATGGCCATGCAGCAGTGACTCTGTACAGTAATGTTGCTATTTGTGAGTGTTCTGGGGTATGCCTGTGAGGTAAAATCAGCCCAAACACAGACAAACAAGGAAAGCCGCTCTCTGCAGCTCTTTAAGGGCCTCAGGTGAGAGACTGTTGTGCACTGAGCCCTTCCACACACCCCCCCTATTTGCTGGGACCCTCTCACACATTCCTTAGCCTTCCTGGCAGTGTTTTCAGCCAGCACTTACTGGCAGTGAGTGGAACAACTCGGCCCACGCTTAACACAAAACATATGTGGAAAGTGGAGCAAGCAGCAAAATATTACAGACGAGAGCGAGAGAGAGAGAGGGCGAAGAAGAGAAAGACAGAGAGAGAGAGAAAGAGAGACGAGGGATTTGTGAAGATTTTTGTTACAGTATCTTCCAGAAGTTTCTCCATTTTTCATCAGAAGTTTCTCTATTTTTGCTAATACAGTATAACACAAAGCGTATATTCAGGCTATAGACAATTCTCATGTAGTCATGATATTCATTTCAAATACTTAGTTGACCTATATAAAAGTGCCGGGGGGCTAACAATGTTTACGTGCCCGCACAAACATCATGTCGATAGGAATTGTCCAGTATTAGTTTTAGAGGACAAGGCTGACGAGGCTACAGGAGTGTTATTCAGAGGAGAACAATGAGACGGGTTCGAGAATGACATCGCTGAAATAAAAGGGAAATCTGGGCCGTTCGTCAGACATCCAGTCAGAACACTGTCGATAGTATCTCTAGTTTTTTTTTGTTGCCCATAACGTTTATTTTCCTCGCGTTGTGAATATGACATCATGGTAGCTATAGCGGGGCGGGCGTTATCATTCACCGGGGCGGAGCCAGAGCGGCTAGGGTTTTCCGCTACTAGCGGACAGCATACAGGCTCACTGTACACCGCGGGAGTAGTTGCTAGTGGCTTTTCACAGACGCGGGGCTCTCCGTAAAGATTTCGGCTTACCATGCCTTTGTAAACGTCGTTATTCTACAGAAATAAAAACCGAACGAGACCAACGTTTAACGCCAAGCTGTCAAACATGGATGGAACGCAGCGGTTTAGTTTTCCTTTGACTTTGCGCACGTAACGGTGTGTCCCGGGGACCAATGGTTTACCTAATGGGAATGCAGTCCGAGACGCAGACCGTCAAATCTGGGTCTTTTGATGGGATGTTTGATGCCAGCACGTGGAGGATACGCAGCATCTGGGATGGGGTGAAGCTGGAGGTGGCCGGGGACGAGAGCCCGGTCGTGCTCCACAGCTTCACGCAGCTCGACCCGGACCTACCTCTGCTGGAGGTAAGCGCACTGCCTGTGGAGCTTTAACTCGGCGTGCGGCTCCGCTGAATGAGCGACCAAGCGCAAGAGCGACTCGATTAGTTACGCTCACGGACTGTTTTTTCTGTGCCATACTGGACTTTTAAATTGTTACATACTGTATATTGTACGTTGGTCTGTACTACAAGGCGTCTGTTTAAAATGATCACGTATTTGCTAGCAAGTCCTCTCTACTTTTTCAACTTTGACGGTCCTGTTCAAGTAGATGACCTGCGGTATCTCGTGGGCGTCTTTTCATGGAGCCAGTTATTGCTTGCAAGATACGTTCTAAACCACGAAACGATAGTTTTATATTTGTTTATCTTTGCGAGTTGGCCACTGTAGTGCTGGCTTTCGCTAAATGTATAATACTTAAACGCGTGATGTGTTGAAGTACATAAATTTAATTGGTCTCTGTTTTACGACAAACTTCATGAGATAATCGCATACCGTTGCCCACGAGCTCTGCTAATGTTATGTCTACGCGCATATTTGTATGCTTATACGTAAACTGTCAAAGATTTATGTTAAGCAAGGCTCCCACTATTATAATTTTGTTTTAGTAATGGGCAGACTAGGTTTATGTATAGACATTGTCGACATTTGTTTACATTGCTACATAATAATTGCACATTGCAAGTCATCGGCTACTGATGAAACACAGGGCAGGGATGCCAGTGTACCCGTCGATAAAGATCTTCGACAGAACAAATCCAGGCTGCCAGTTTTGTTGTTTTGATGTGTTTACTCGATAATGTTCTTAGCAAGCAAAACATTAGCTTCTCAATGTTGTGTAGTGGTGAAAGAGTTTAGGCTGTAGCCCAATGGATAGATTTTGTAGGTGGGGCACTGCTTGTGAAAGGTTCTTAACCTGAACTGCTTCCATATATCCAGCTGTTTGAATGGGTTATGTGTAAAATATTAACAATGTAAGTTGCCTTGGGGAAGGGCGACCGCTAAGCAATGAAGTAAATTGTGTGATCATCTTCATGTGCTCCATGTCTGTCTGCCATGTTTGCTGTAGAGGGTTATGGTGGGGCATATTGGGCTTTGGTTGTCAGCTCAGTGTTCTTGCTGAAGGTATATAGCAGCGTCCCCTGTAAGTGTGTGTAATGATAGGATGGACTGTGTGTGAATGGCTGCTTATCCAGCCTCTCTGTAGAGATGACTCAGGCAGATCCCAGCCCACGATAATTTGAGGGATATTTTCGGGACTCTGGAAGCAACAACACACAAAGTGACCATGCATGTGGCTGCACGGATCACGCTAATGACTGCGCGCATCTTTTATGACTGTTTCTTTATATATATAATTTATTAAGTTGTGTTCTGTTTTGGTGTTTGCTCCCAATTCTGGTTGTATTTTAAAAGGTGTATTTTAAATGTGTGTGTGCCTGCGCGTGCGTGTGTGTGTGTGTGTCCGTCCATGTGCTTACTCATGCATCTCTGTGGTTTGCATGCGCTTGGGAGTTAGCATTTACCAAGTGGTGTCTTTCTCAGGCCCTCCTTGAAAATTCTGCAGTTAGGTCTGGAATTGATTAATTATTCACATGTGCTAGTGATGTACTCCTGGTGCCCACTGAATAGATGAGACACATTAGAACTGTCACAGTTATATGATACACAAGGTGCAAGAAGTGGTCCAATCTTTGTATGCGTATTTTAATACAACAAGCAGCATTGCTCTCATTGAAGGTATAGGGGTAGTGTTGTACTCTGTTTGTGTTGTTATTTGTGTTGTACTCCGCCTCACTTGTAAGCTGCTTTGGATAAAAGCGTCTGCTAAATGAATACATCATCATACATAGAAATAAGGGTGGTGGAGGGATGTGGTGAACAGTTGACACGAAAAAGAAGCTAGACTGAGGTTAAACTTAAGTGTAGCTCACAAACAGTGGGGAAGCATTGAAAGGGGTTTCTTGTGCTATTTCATTTCTATATAATGCATTATTCTTTTTTGGTTTGTGTCGCCGCGGTTAATTACATTAATGAATGATGCAGGCAAACCGGTATGAGTCACATGGGTGACGAGAGACGTTTTGTTCTGCACCTGCAGCTTGAACATTCAGGCCATTGGTCATCCAGGCCATTTCCATTAATGGTGTCATCACCTCATTTGTATATTGGTTACCTTAATGTCAAGCCTACTCACTGTTACTTCAGCTGTCACCCCTTCGGACCTCACGGAATTCTGGTCCGTTGGTGATCACACAGCTGATTTGCAGAAAACTCCATTTTTTAAATGAAAGGAATGCACTGGCAGTGGATCACCATATCGTCATATTTGGTGGAGTCACCCCCGTCTCTCTCTCTGTGTTAAGGTCATAAATTTGCCAAATTGAATAAGATATAAAAATATCGGCTGGAGTTCACGTGCACGCTCCCGTTTGATTGGCAGCTTGCTGCGGGCTCCAGAAATAGCTCCTCGTGAGTGTTACTCCCCTCCTGTCACGGGGCCAGCTCAGCCTGCAGCGTGACACCAGCAGCCAGTTCAGGACGAGCCCTCCCTGACCTACATTTAGAGATGAAAAAACTCAGCCTTCTGCATTTATTTCTCTAATTTTTCTTAGTTTTTTTTTTTTTTTTTTTAATGCCTGCTGACATGGTTTTTCCATGGCCAACTTCCACTCTTGTAAACTGCTAACCCATTGCGTAAACTGGTCAGTCCATTTTGTTCTTGTGTCTGAAATGAAGTGCTGGCCACTTTTTATTATTCAGATCATCTTTCCTTGCAATCAGAGCTACACAGCATGCACCGTAAACTTAAATCCGTAAAAAATCTGCTGTTATGAAATGACAGTAAAAAATACAGTGTTTTTGGTATTGCGTCAGTAAAATGGATCTCAAAACGCGAAATCCGAAACGCTAAGCACCAGGCACGCAGCAGCGTAATACCAATGAGTCTGCTGTAGCTTGTTGTCTTTGGATTTCAGGCCTGGTTTGGCGGTGTGATTCCGCGGAGTGAAAGCTCTTCGTTGTCTCCCGGGTGCAGGTATTGGTTGGCCGGAGATCAGTTGCAGGCATTACAGTAAATGAAATGCATAATGTTTGTCTCTGTTTGTCTCTTACGTAAGGACCCTGCAGGCTCAAAGCAGGACAACAGAATGATTGATACACCTCGGCAGCAGGCTCTTATTTTGAATACCCCTGTGATGACCGTCATTTGGTTACATTATCTAACCACCGTGTTTTTGTGCAAATGTTGGCCTCATCAGAGCATGTGTAGGTTTGTTATATAAGTCTGCTTAAAGTGGGTCTGTGACTGGGATAATTTTTCTTATTAAATCTGTTGCTAAACATCAAAGTCAAGTCACTCTTAGGTTTCAATGATCATCCGCCATTGTTGCAAATTCCCTGTTTTTTTTTTTTTTTTTTTAACCCTCGCAAGTCTGGTACAAAACCAGGTGCAGGGTATGAATGGTGAGTGATTGTTGGGGCCTTGATAAAGCAACTCAGCGCTCCTTCTGAACAAACTGGCCTTTTTCATTTTGATTTTTCGGAATGAATAACATTTCTGTAAAAAAAAAAGAAGAAGAAAGGAATTCGAGAGGGCGGCCCGCTAAGCACAATGCGTTTCCTGTGCGTCCATCGCGGACCAAGTGAGCGCGGAAGGCGTCGTCCTCTCTCCTCCCGCCAACTGCGCCTTCTCCTCCCGAAATTTAATCCCCTCTCCCTTAACCCAATTACCTAATTAAGGCTAATCCTCCTTCTCACTTCAGGGGTATCAGCTTGCTGCCCACATACAGCCTATATCTTGTTGTTGCGGCGATGCTTGTGGAATGTGAAGTGGAAATGTTCCAGGTGTCCTGTGCAGGGATGGCAAAATCCCAGATGCTCGATGCATTCTGGAGGAAGCTCAAACGCCCTGGACTGTGTTGAACCCGTCCCATCTGCCAACGGCCAAGTCGTATTTTCCTACTATCGCTACTAAAGAATCCAGTACTCTCCTCTAGGGCTGAGTTCTCTGACCTAGTCCCCTCAAGTCCTTTTTAGGCTCATTGAGGATACCGATGAGACCTGTTCACGGTGTAATGGTTGAGGTACATGGAACACTACCCCACCAGTTCAGCAGTGTAGAAATTGGCTGCAGTGTGGTGTAGTGGTAAAGAGCAGGGCTTGTCACCGAAAGGTTGCTGGTTCAACTCCTCGCTGGGGCACTGCTGTTGTACCCTTGGGCAAAGTACTTAACCCACAATTGCCTCAGTAAATATCCAGCTGTATTAATGGATGAAATTGTAACCTTTGAAAGTCGTCCTGGATAACAGAGTCTGCCAAAACATCTATTAATGTAATGTGAATTCAGATGGGTCTGATGAGGTGAGCGGAAAAGCGAACGGAACTCATATTATACATTAACATTATGTGCCTGAAGGAACCTGGAAGCAGGAGCGTTGCCCCTAAGAGCAGGGATTAAAGTCGCTGGAATCCCTCTTCACTGTGTGGACGGCGCATAGCTTCATGGCCCAGCTTCCCGCTCCGGCCATGTCCGAGTGGAATTTGCATGGGTTTCCTTACGTAATCCAGAGCTGTGCCGGCCTGGTTAACCAGCATTCCTGAACCATCACCCGGTCGTTTGCATGCGTCCATGCCCGCGTGTGATTTGCTGGAATCTGGGGTTCATATCGGGTTCACTGTGACCTTCCACAAGATGACGCAGCTGGGTCACTGGGCTGGGCTGTTGAGGAGTTAAGTTGTCTGCATCCTTACGGATGCATTTTTTCGCTGCTCGACTTCGAGTCATTGTTTTTTCCCCCTCTCGGCTCTGTTACCATGGCAAAGCAAACTGCTTGTCTTGCTGGTGTGTTCCTGTATCAAGAGGTGGTGCTCCATGGGGGTTTTGGGAGGTGTGGGTTTGGGGGCGTGTGGGGGCGCGTGGGGGCAGGAGGCAGTATGTCACCGCGCTCTGTTCTGGGATCAGTGCTGGCACCAGCACTATACTGCAGGGCCTCTGTCTCTCTGTTCTGGGGTCAGTGCTGGCACCAGCACTATACCGCAGGGCCTCTGTCTCTCTGTCTTCCGCAAGATTCAATTAGCCGCTTACGGATGTGCTCGGAGAAAAGGAACGCAATTAGATTGATTCCATTTTCTGGATGATGTCATGTTGCAGACATTGCCTCTTAAAGTCCTATTACCCTCGAGCGGCGGACAATAAAGTAATGCGGCGCGATGTTAAAGTACTGCTGTACGGAGGTGTATTAATGGTTTCAGCCCATCACAGTAATCCAGGGCTCTTAAGCAGGCTGAAATTAATGTGTGCGCAAAACCCCCGTTCTTTACAGCCAGTTGCAGACAGGATGGACTTGATCCGGCACTGAGTGCCAGCGCACAGAGAGCATCATGGGTAACCGCAGGTTTTTGGCCTTGATTTTTTTTTCGCGTCCTTCAGCTGAAGATTGCGGGTCGCATCGTCGTTAGGTAACCCAAGCAAGCACAAAAGCTGAAGGTGTATGTGTGTGTGTGTGTCCGTTGAGAGGCGCCGTTATGTTCTGAGAGCATTGTTGCTATCTGACCCTGGAAAGCTAATTTAGGTCAAAGGGCCCCGGTGCTAAGGAAGTACCAAAATAAGTTTTACTAAGGAAAAAAAGGAGGACACGGATTCCCTTTCTTTTGGGGAACAATGGGCAGGCCAGAAGGGCTAAGGATCACATGACGCCGACCTCTGCAGGAACACTGATTAGACTCGGCTGATGTTTTGTCACTATTCACTGATCACTGGCCTCCGCTGAGGATGCTTTTATTGTTCTAAACAAGTTGGTCAGATCAGGAGCTCCTCTGGTGGCAAATCTGAGTCTCGATCTTTAGCAATAGAGACGGAGACGCTGCTGCCTGGCGGCTGTGCCGATGAGTTTACCTTTGAGGGAGAAAGGCAAAGGATCATGGGAGAAAAAGAGAGAGGGGACATGGATTGAAAGATTTTGAGATGTGATGAGATTGACAGGTGAGAGATTGTGGTTTAGCCAGACAGGGGGTGAATTACAGAGGTGAAGGAAGTAGTTTTGATAACAGGGTCGCTGGATGTGATTGGACCTTGTGCCCCATATTGATTGTGTCCCATTTGGTTATCTTGTTCTCTGCTGGGTGCTGAGCTAGATCTCACTGTGCGTGTGATTTTATGGGCATATTTACCTGCCTATTTTCAGTGCAGCAGTCTTTTGGCAGCAGTGCTGCTATCTTCTGAAGTGCCCAGGAGTGGGGAGCCTTCAGTTTTAAATGAGAGAGCTCCTCCGGTACGATCCGACCCCTCACCCACTCCCTTTAGCCCCTGCTGTAGCTGCAGAGTGGTGTATTTTTCTCCTCAGATCCGTCCACAGGAAACAGTGGAGGGAAGCAGAAACGAGAGAAACAGATTTTTTTCTGTGGAATTCTCGGGGCTCGGTCCTGGAAAATGCCGGCCCTTTTTTGTTTTTTATTTTTTTTTTCCAGAGTGTGTCCCAAAGCAGTGCCTGCTACTCGGAGGCCTCCCTCCCCTCCACTGGCCTGCAGGAATCGGGGCCCAGCGATCTGAGCTGAGGACCGGACTGTAACCCTACCTCTGCTATCTCTATCACAGAGCTACTGCTCTGAAAACCCTGACCCACTTCCCTCAGAGAACAAAGCGCTGAGTAACACACACACACACACACACACACACACACACACACACACACACACACACACAACTTACACTCACATACATACACTCACATACAAAATGGCGCTGGCTGCTCTATTTTTTTTTTTATTTGTATCCCCTGCGTGAGTGTGTGTGTTTATGTTTTCAGTACGCACTTGCAGCTCTGTCCTCTGTCCTCAGTTAATTGTCTTGCTGTCGTCTTAAATCGAAGGTCCCATAAATCTCCCTCTTCCTTGGCGTCCTCTCAGACTGACTCCTCTTGGGTTCGTCTGCTGCCAGCAAAGCTCTACTCAGGCAGCAGTCCCTTTTTTTTTAAATGCCACATGTTCTTTTCCACCTCTCAGAAAGCCACCCATCTTAGGAGCAGCCTCTGTGAGATTCCCAGGGCTCAGGGCTGGGCCGGTTCCCCGTGCATCTCAGAGTCTGGCGGGCCCTGTGGCAGCGGTGGATTTGGTGTGCTGAAGCGAAAACACATTTCCACATTTGCTTTCCCGTTTATGGAAGAAAAAAGGGACGGTGGAGGGGAAGAAAAAAAAAAAAGACATCACTCAGCATTTTCTCTGCTTCATTGTGAAAAAAGGGCTGGATCGAATTTACGGCCAGCTCTGTTTCTCTGACGGAGATGCCTGTCTGTGAGGCGTCGGGCTACGCCGCAGCTCTGAGCTTAATGCACCGTAACTCACTTTGGTTGTTAAAAGCAGCAGGACAATGCCAAGATATACACGCCAAATATCAGGCTGCACAAGCCTCCATCTCCTCTGAGTGCTACAGTGCTTAAAGAGACAGGATAATGAAGGGAACACCGGAACGCTGTGCCCTTTGACCCTTGTATGAGTCATAGACATAATGTACATCATTCTGGTGCTAACATTAATCCTTTGGCAGCGGACATGGGCCCGGCAGTTCCTAAGACAACACAAAGAGGACGAGTGCTGAATTAATCAGTGGGCCTCTTAGAAAATACCACCCAGCGGAGTCATCCAACATAAAAAAACAACAAACTTTATTACAAAAAATGAAACACGCCGAAAGAGCACAGGGCGTGTTCGTGCGCCTTTGTTTGTGGAACGGAGACAGATCGTCCTGATGTTTGGGGAGGCAGTGTTCTGGCTTCGCCCCATACCTCGGCACTGTGCGGCCAGAATACCTCAGCAGGACCTGGGGCTCTTGCCTCCCCTCCCCCCCAGTGCGCAGTGTAGGGCGGGGCTGCCTGGCAGCTCATTCAGGCAGCAAAGGAGCTGTTGAAAAATTTGCAGCTTATTATGAATATAAATAAAACCCTCAGATGAGCCCCCCTCCAGGGGGTTGGCGGACCCAGGTGCCCACTGCCGGCCCTTGGTAATGAGCCTGCATCAGCCGGAGCTCCTGTGCTGCACCTACACACTCTTTACTCTCAGACCTCCACCATGGGTTGGTGTGGGGAAAACCAGTCACTACTGGTCATTGAAGGAGAGTCTCTGCACCATAAAATAAGATAACTCATGGATAACATTTCCTATCTGAGAGCGTGCATGAATCCAGATCCTCTGAGTCACTGTTTAGTCACACAGAAAGAGCTGCAGTGTCATACAGCGTTTGGCATGAAAAAAAACAAGGGTTTGATTATTGGAATATTCCATTCTAGGAACCATAGAATATTTAAATATCAGACTGTTCTAGATGCACTGAAACACTGCAAGCATAACTCAGCCCTCTGCAGCCCTTGAGCGATTCCGGGCCACATATTTGTGTCTGCGAGTGGGAGTGGGAGTGAGAGTGAGAGAGAGACAGAACCGATGACTCTCGGAGTCTCTCGGGATTTGTCCTCTGGCGTTTCGGCCACGTGAGCCCGGCCGCGCAGGTGACTTCCTCCTGAGCGTGAGCAGGATGCAGCTGCGGAGGAAGTGAGCGGGTGCGGATCAGGCCGGCGCGGGGATCTCGGCGGCATGGCCCGGCCCCAGCGGACATCGGCAGGCATTGTCTCTCAGAGGAAGGGAACCCCCCCCCGCGACGGTGACTCCCTCACCTCTGTGTTATCAGCACTCGCTACTGTTTACTCCACAGGGATGCAGACTTGCGTGGGGGGGGGGGCATTTTTGTTTTAGTTAGTGGAGGGTTGCAGGGGTGGGGTGGGTTGAGGCAGGGGGGGTTCTGTTCAGTTCCTGTCCAGCTGGATGACACGATGACAGGTCCTTAGCCTGACCCGGTCAACAGCCAAACGTGGACTCCATGCTCTGAGCACATTCTGTGGAGATCAGTTTTGGGTTTAGATGTCTAACGCCTGGAAATCACAGCAGCATAGTCTAAGCGGACAGGATATCTCCTCTCAGGCAGCCATCATGATGGCCCAATCCCTAAACAATATGAAACCGCTCACGTGGGATTCTAGAACCCGCGCTGTTGTCACACAGATTTTTGCATTCTGGTAATTGATTGACTTAGTCTTTTGGTTTGGCTGGCATTTGTAAATTTGGAAGGGCTGCACTTTTATGAGACTCTTATCAGCACCTGCTGTCTTTGAGTTTGATTAGGAAGAAAGGAAAGCCGTGCTGGCAGCTGATATGTGTGTTAAATTTCCCACATTTCGACGCAATCGCAACGCAGGGCTCCTATCAGGTCGCCTGACCCACTTCAGTCAGTCATTCAGCTTACTTTCCTCTTAAAAAACGTGTGGAAGGAGAACACAAGGTCTCCCCCCTGGATGCGGGGGGGGGTGGGAGGTGTGTGCGCACCTGCGGTTTGGCAGTGACTGCACAGGTAACGAGGGGCAAAGGGAGCCCCTGGCCCTGATGAGACCTGTGAGGGTGACTTCATGTCTGGGCCTCCAAATGCAATTTAGAGAGCGTCACGCCAGCTTTATAAATGCGCTGGCCATAGGAGAAGTTGTCTCGTTGGTGTGTTGAGACTCAGGAGGGACGCGGTGCCTCTCTGGGTGACCTTAACAGCAGGGCCGTGTGACCGTGGGGCTGCGTATCTGCAGGGACAGAGTGCTGCCCCTCAGATTCTCAAGGAGATCTCGGAACCAAAACAGTGGGGGCTGGCTTTAAACAAACAGGCTTTAATGATAAAAAAAAATGATGAATGGGCAATTTTTACAGTGTCAAGGCTTGGAAAGGCAGGAAAAAAACAGAAGAAGGGGAAAAAAAACAAAAAATGGCTTGCTGTTGTTTTATGGGAAAGTTTTGCTCAGAAGGAATCTGCACAGCAGTACGTGAGAATAAATCCTAGGGAAAGTGTTTGGTTGGCCATGACAGGTAATTATAAATCAGGCTTTTAAGAGCCACTGACTGTTTGTGTTCTTGGTACTGTATTTCCAAATGAACACTCTCCCACTCATTTTTAAATACTTTTTTAATAACTTATTTAAATACTTATTTAAAGATCCACTTAGGTGTACGTGTACTAATTACAATAAGTACCAAGTGAACATATCGTCAGCCTCCAGCTATCAGTACAGAGAACACCCCAAAGGTGTCATTGAAACAACAAACCTCGCTCTGTGAGGTGAGCGTCTTAGCTCTGAGAGCAGGGCCCTGGTGTGATGTACAGGGTTTCTCACGTTCTGCCCGAGGTGAAAACTGTAGCAACCTGTTTGCGAAAGCACGGCCTTGCAAGCCTGGACCGTCACCGCGTGCATTTCTAGATGTCTAAATCTGCGTGGTTGGGCACGTGCGTCTGATTGATCCTGCCGCTGAACAGAGCGAGAGGTCAGAACTGAAACCGCTTTGGAGAGGTCAAAGGTCACGGCATGCTCCATTTCTGCAGCTGCTGTCTCGGTGGCGTCTTTACCAGCGAGCCCCCCAACCCCTCTGTGCCCCCCAGGCTGGCCTCTCCGCCAGCACTGCTGAGTTTAACACACATTCCAAATGTGTTTACCGTGCTCGACTTCGGTTCTGCAGGGAGCTGAGGTGTGTTTCTTTCGCCCGCCTACGTGTTTTGTGGGTGCCCCTCACGCTGGGACAGGCGTACGGCCTCAGAGGGGGGGGGACTTCCTCTCAAAGCTCTGCCGTTCGCATAAACAGGGCAATTGTAAAGAAAAGAGAAAAAAAGAAAACTCAGCCAAATGTCAGAGTGCTTTCCCGTGGTTTTAATCAGGGGTTTTTTTCTCCCTCTCTTGCGCTCTCTCTTTCTATTTCGGGAGTCTTTTCTCTGCTCCGCTTCTTCTTTCCTCTCTCTTGTGGGGGCAGCGGCTCAGTCGGGCTCTGGACTGAGCCCTGAATCAGCATGGAAGCCTTCAATCTGCTGTGACTCTCTTCCTCTTTCCTCCCCGCCCGGTTTCTTCTTCTTTCTTGAGCAACGCTGTGGTTTACCCCGTCACTGTCCAGCGTTCCGTGGCTCTGTCCTCACGTCAGCGCACGTGCCTGCCCACTAACCTGCAGCGCTGCCCCGGAGTGCGTAACACAGTAGCCGCGTGTCTCCCGGCGCGTACGTTATCGCGTCCTTCTGTCCTCTTCCCCGAAACGAGCACACGCCCCTCCCTCTCCGCGCGGGCGGCGACTGGCTGCGTGTGTCAGCTGAAATGCGGCCGGACAAAGACGCCTCTTCTCTCTCTCTCTCGTGCTCCCCGCTCGGCCAGAGGGCAAACGGCGGCCCGGGCAGGAGTGGGGTGCTGGAGGCAGACTGCTTTGTCAGGGTGGCAGTGTGGCGTGGTGGTAAGGAGGAGGGCTAGTAACGGGAAGGTTGCCAGTTCAATTCCCCCCTGGGGCACTGCTGCTGTACCCTTGAGCAAAGTACTTTACCTAGAGTTCGCTCAGTAAATATCCAGCTGGATAAATGAGTAACATAGAAATTGTAAACTATCTAAGTCACTCTAGATAAGAGCATCTGCCAAATGACTAATGTAATGTAATGTTCTTTTTCCTCTGATATGATAGGTTTGGGTTGCTGCTCTGATCACCCCTTTAATCCGTGTGTACTCTCACTCTCACTGCCTCCTCAACAGCCCCCAGTCCCCCAGCATCTCCGGGAAAAACGACCAATAACCCAAACTGGCCTTGGAGTTGCAGGGACTCGTCTTCGAAAAGAAACAAATAAGATTAAGAATGTTCTCTCCGCCTCTTCTGTCTCACCCTAAGAGGGTCTCGTTCCCTGCCTGTCCCCACACCCCCCTCCCTGCCTTTTATCCCAGAGCGAACCCTCTTGCTATTTTTCCTCTCCCCGTTGTCGAATCCTCAGGTTAATTCTCCCTGGCTCTGTGTGTGCTGGCATGATAAGGAGGCAAAGCCCCTGGAAAGCCCCGCACTCCCTCTTCCCAAAGCCGCCGCGGTGCCTGTGGAATGTCTATTGATGGCTAATGATAATAGGCGCACAAAAGGAGCGCTAAGCTAGCCCTCCGAGGGGCACGCTCCTCTCGTCTGGACCCCGGGGTGCGGAATTCGGGCCCAATTAGTTTGGGATGCTTGCTCGGGGGGGATGAATTGGCGTGGGCTGGGAGGCTGATAGCTGCTCTGTGTGAGATTGGGGGGGTTAACACCTCAACACGGAGAGAAAGAGACCCTTCAAAGTGCATAGTGACTGAAGGGCTTGGGGCGTGAGTCACTGAGAAGCCTCGTGTACTCGTTAGCCCTGTTTTTCTTTAGGTGTCGTAACAGAGATGAGAGAGGGATAAGGCCTCTCTGCTTTTGGTGAGACTCTTTGGGATCAGTGAACCTCAGGACCTTTGTAGCTGCATTTTAACTGACTTTTGGCAACAAAGGGGCCTCCTGTGTTTATGTGTGTGTGTGTGTGTGTATGCGCGTGCTTGTGTGTACGTGTGGTTACTGTTTGGGGTTTTTCATGTGCTGCTAAAGCGTATCCTCTGTGATTCTTTGCTCTGTTTGTCTTTGCTATCTGGTGGTGCTGGTTGGGAGAGCTTGAAATTTACAGACACAACAGTTCTGTTTCCTGGTCATCTCTCTCGCCTGCAGCGTGCGTGTCAGTGCTGTTGGTGTTTGTACTGCAGTGAATAGGCCTATCAGCTGGTGTTTTGCCAGGGCAGATTGAGAAACACTGACAGGGAGAGCGGGGGTCAGAAAAGGGGGTGGGAGGATGGGTACTTGACACACAGTTGTAGATGGTCAAACACCCTGGCAAGGCAAGGGAGCGCTCAGAGCTGCCTATAGACCAACTGCCCTGTTCATTTGCGAGGGGAAATACATTACATTACATTATTGTCAATTAGCAGCCGCTTTTATACAGAGTGACTTGCATACAGTAGGTTACAAATGTATGCAGTCATATAGCTGGATATTTACGGAGGCAGCTGTGGGTTAAGTACCTTGCCCAAGGGTATTAGAGCAGTGCCCTAGTGGGGAATTGAACGAACAACCTCATGGTTATGAGCTCTGCTCCTTACCACTACACCACACTTTGGCCCATTTAGCCCCATTTATCAGAGGAAAAACAGCACGCACGTGCCCATGGAGCTGAGGTTAGGACGTCACCCCTGCCTCTGTCCCAGGGTGCAAGGCTGTGAGGTGGAGCTCGGAGGGAAGGCGCAACTGAAACCTTTGTTCGCCGGCCGCCCGCACGGCTGGCACCACCGAGTCGGCCCGAAACGGGGGGCGGCCCAGGGTAAACACAGAACAGAGAGAGGGAAGGACAGTGGGAAGGCGGAGGGGATGTCCCAGGAGGACTGCAGGAAGCCGTTCCTGTTTGTTTTGGCCTCTGACACGGCCTTCCTCCTCGCTGACCCCCGGAGCTGCTTCTCTTCAGCCTACTGCCATCGGCCTGTGTTTCCACTCTGCTGATAATGGCTGGCCAGGAATGCTGCTGTAAAAGAGTGTGTGTGTGTGTGTGTGTGTGTGTGTGTGTGTGTGTGTGTGTGTGTGTGTGTGTGTGTGCCTGCGTGTGTGTGTGTGTGTGTGTGTGTGTGTGTGTGTGTCTGTGTCAGTATGTGTGTCCCTGTATATGTGTGTGTGTTTGTGTGTGTGTGTGTTTATGTGTGTGAGAGAGAGAGGAAGAGAGACTGTATTCACGTGCGCATTGGGGATCTATTCAAATGCAGTTAGAGACCTGGGTTCCCCTTGGCTTGTGTCAGTGGCTCTATGGTGCCGCTGAAAAGAAAGGCAGACGAGGCATATTTTGGTGCTGGGCAGTTGTTTGTTTATGTTTTTGCTGTAACCAGATAACCAGTTGCCCGGGGTAATCTGGTAGCTGGGGGAACCCGGGCTCTATTTGAAGAATCTGTTTGGATGTCTGAGTGCTGACTCAGACAGAGGGCCCACGAGTGACGCTCTTTTGCTAAAAGTGACTGTTCCTCTGCCCCGTCACTCTCTCTTCCTCTGTGCTTCTCCTCCGGCTCGCTGGGACTTCCCTCTCGTTGCCATGGGGACCTTCCAAATAGACCCAGCGTCAGCCCCCAGCCAAGCTGTGGTCAGCCGCAGGTATATTTTTGCCTCTAACAGCAAACTGTTAGAGTCGTGGCTCTTGCTGTGCGATTCTGTTCTTTAACATTTTTAAAAAATTATTATTATCATTATTTAGTCATTTTTGTCTTGTCTTAGCTCTCTGCAGCTAATGCCCGTTTTAGTTTCTCTGGCACCGACAGGACCGATTAGTGAAACAAAAGATGCCTTTTCGTGCGGTGTCTCCAGAGAGAGTTTCCCTTAATCTGCGCCGCTCCCCCATGGCTCTCTTTCCCTGTAATTTGGACCGGGGGGAGGCGGAGATGGGGAGAAGCATAACCCCTTGCTTTTTGGAGCAGGGCCCAATTCCTCTCATCGGCCGCCCACGGGGGCGGGTATGGACTGGCGGGGGTAGGCCGTGTCTGCGCAGCTAAGCTGATTAGCGCGCCGCGGTGCTCGTACTCTTGCTCGAGGCCTGGGTCTCGGTGGCCACCTCAGAGCAAGGCCACTGAGAGGCAGAGTAACGGAGAAGCAAACACATACCCGTCCCACGGGTCCTCCAGGCAATCCCTCGGAACAAATCCTGCAGCTCTGGCGCCCGGAGCGCCAGTTTGTTTGCTGGTACGTGATGAAAAAAAAAGAAAAAGCAAACGGGCGGAAAAACAGATGAACCAGAAAAGCATGGCGTTGAGTCAAAGCTGGGCTATTTGTATGAGTGTGAAGTCAAAGTAATGACATTGCTCAGTTGTGCAGTTAGTGTGAGTTAAATGGGTCTCTCTGGTTCATATTTCTGTCACTCACATACTTAATGTTTGCTGGAAGGGGAGTAGCTGGTAGGGGTTTGATTTCGCTCAAGTGTCTGTTGCCCCAATTTCATATTTTCTGAGTTTTGTTTTTAAGTTCTGTAGTTTTTCTATGTCCAAGGTCCATAACTGGGAGGATATAGTTCAGCTCAGCATTCTGCCTTAATTCTGGGGCGGGAATGGTCAGGGTGTCAACTTCCTGATCTGAACCAGTCACCAGTTTTTTTTTTTTTAACAGTCCCCGTTGTCTTGGGAACGACCCTGAAAGGCAGCTGAAATGAGGGACAGATGGGCTGTGGAGAAATGTGACTAACAGGAGCAGGAGCGGGCGCTGGGGAGGGCTCTTTAATGTCGCCGGGAGGCTGCTGGGAAGTGCGGTGAAAAGGTGGAATGACTCACAGCTGTGTCAGCCAAGATTACGGGCGCTATCCCATCATCCCTCTGGAGTTCTCCAGAAATCAGCACTGCTGGCGGTTTTTTTCTTACGCAAAAGTTCATGAACTCGGTCCGTGCTGTGGTTCGCGCTAGTTTAGCCTGCTCACAGTTTGGCAGGAGGCACCTCCAACCAAGATGACTGTAAACACACAGAGGTGTGTGTGTTTGCTTTGTTAGCATTCTGTATTTGTGTGTCGTTGGAGATGATGCAATGGAAAGAGTTTTTGTGAATTTCTTAAGAACAGAAAGGCAGGAATCCTCCCTTTCTCAGCATGAACACTGCAGATAAGAAAATGTGGTAATAGGTGGTAGGAGTTGTGGTAATGCCGTTACACCAGCGTAATGGTGGCAGTAATTCAACCAGGGGCGCTCCACACCACAGAGGCATGAGGGAGACTCCGCCTGCAGTCCGTCTTTCATTCATGAGAGACGAAAGCTGCTTTATGAATGCGGCCGTGTCATCGTGGTGTCATAAAGACGATCAGAGCAGAAAGCTGAAAGAGACCCGTCCCGCTCGGCTGAGCTCAAATTATGAAATCAGGCAGCGGGGGGGGTGAGTGTCTGCAGAGCGTAAAGAAAAGCTTTAATAGGATTTTATTCTCTCAGAGGAATTAATCATCCTTACAGGAGCCTGATAGACAGTCTCAGAGCTCCCGGGCCAGGGAGAGAGGGAGGGAGAGGAGAAAGAGAAAGGGGTAAGAGAGGGAGAGAGAGGAGAGGAAGCACGTGTCGCACTCCGGAGTCTCCCTGGCTCAGGGCTTCCCCTAAGCACTGAAAGTACCTACCACCGAACGTGCGGCCAGAAATGGGAACTGTCGCTTTTTTTTCATGGGTTTGTTGATACTTATTGTTTACCGGCCCTCAATCTGGGAGATTCCAGCGAATCTACAGAGAGTGTGTCTGAGCCTGCTGCCCTGCTGGGGGACACAGCTCTAATTACCCAAAAAGCCCCTCTGCAGCCGGATGTGCTGGAACTCCCCTGCCCCGGCCCTCCCCGATTGCCCGGGTTTGCCCCCTCTTAGCCCCCTTGGCTAAAGTTGCCTCTGGGCAGGTGCCAGAGTTATCTGATGGGTGTCGGGTGGGATGCCAGCGCAGTCAGAGAGGGCCAGCAGGGGGGGCGGGCGGGACAATGCAGCATCTGTCCCCCTCGGTCTCCTTCACTTATTCTGCATCCCGGCCAACCACTTGTGTCTCTTTTTTTTTTCTCCCTTCTTCCTCCTCTGGCAGAGGCCTTCTCAGCTGTGTCCTCGAAAAGCGCCCATTAAGCCTCAGTTAGTTTACATCTGCGGATCACCCCCTTCCTAAACTAATCTTCCGAGATCCCGTCTTTAGCAGATGCACATTTTCGAGCGTGATCGCCCAAGCAGCAAGGATACCAAGAAATGTATAAAGTACAATGCTGTTCTTCATGGGGAGGTCGGGGGGCTCGGATTCAAAGCACAAGGGTCCGTTTCGACGGGGTCATGTGACGGCCTGATACCGCCTGTTTATCCGCTCTGGGAGAGATAGCAGGAACAACAGGAGAAAACACTGATGTGGATCTCCGTCGCACAGAGCTGTCTTTTGTCTGGGAAGGAGTCTGTGGCTTTCTTGCTGGTCTGTTTGAAACTTGAGCTCAAGCCTCAGGCGCGCTCTTTTGCTGTTCCCGGGGGCTGTTTTTTGGTCTCCATTTATAGGCATTTGTTTTTGACATTTATTTGCTGCTGTCACAGCATCAGACACAGCAGTCTACATGCACGCCACTTTCCCCTCTGAGGTTTAAGGAATGCGTTTTACAATAAACTAATAGAAAAAGATGCATGCATGGCTTCTGCCCCCCACCAATCAAAAATTACTTTATATTGAGACATTGATATGCCCACCAATCAAAAATGACTATGCTGAGATATTAACAGTGATGTATTTTTCTCATCAGACTACACTTCCTCGGCTCTGAACAGGACCACGTATTGTAGTCAGATGCCAAAAATATGCCTAAAGAACTAAGCTTAGCCAGTGAGCTTACAGTTGTGTACAGTATTTTTATACGTGTGCCCTGTAGAAATACGTAATGCAAGTGTCTGTCTCTGTCTCTTGTGCTAAGGCAATGTGAATGGCACACTAGTGGTCTCATCTGGATTGATGGGTATTCCTCAGTCGTCTCAAACTGGAACAAATGTGAAAGCAGCTAATGTGTGTCCCCCTCTCTGTCTCTCTGTTCCGCAGAACTCGACCCAGGAGATCGGGGAGGAGGTGGAGGATGGGGCCATCTACACCATCACCCTTAGGAAGGTGCAGGTGCACCAGACGGCCAGCAAGGGGCAGCGCTGGCTGGGGGTGGAGACGGACTCCGCCCTCAGCCTGTACGAGACCTGCAAGGTGCGCACCATCAAGGCCGGCACCCTGGAGAAGCTGGTGGAGTACATGGTGTCCGCGTTCAGGGGCAACGACTCCACCTACGTCACCATCTTCCTCTGCACCTACCGCTCCTTCGCCACCACCAAGCAGGTGCTGGACCTGCTGCTGAACAGGTACGCAGCTGCCGCACGCATGCAGCACTAACGCAGCCCTGGATGCAGCACTGAGTAATGCAGCCCTAAAGGCAAAATGTAGCGCTGAGTAACAGACCTGAAGGCAAAATGTAGCACTGAGTAACAGCCCTGAAGGCAAAATGTAGCGCTGAATAACTGCCCTAAAGGCAAAGTGTAGCACTGAGTAGCAGCCCTAAAGGTAAAATGTAGCACTGAGTAACAGTCCTAAAGGCAAGGTGTAGCACTGAGTAACAGCCCTAAAGGCAAAAGTAGCACTGAGTAACACAGCCCTAAAGGCAAATGTAGCACTGAGTAACACAGCCCTAAAGGCAAAGTGTAGCACTGAGTAACACAGTCCTAAAGGCAAGGTGTAGCACTGAGTAACAGCCCTTAAGGAAAAATGTAGCGCTGAGTAACAGCCCTACAGGCAAGGTACAGTATTTAGTAACACAGTGCTGAAGGCAAGATGCAGTATGTAGTAACACAGCCCTAAAGGTGAGATGCAGTATGTAGTAACACAGCCCTAAAGGTGAGATGCAGTATGTAGTAACACAGCCCTAAGGGTGAGATGCAGTATGTAGTAACACAGCCCTAAGGGTGAGATGCAGTATGTAGTAACACAGCCCTAAGGGTGAGATGCAGTAACGCAGTGCTGAAGGCGGGGCGCTCAGGCTTCTCTCTCGGGTCCCGCAGGTACGCCAAGCTGCAGCAGCACTCCAGCGCGGAGGGGCCCAGGCTGACGCACGAGGACCGGACGGAGCTGAAGAAGTGAGTGATGCTGGGAAGGGAGAGAGACGGGGGAGGGGAGATGGCAGGCCGTGATTAAGAAAACAGGCCCGGCCTGCACACCCATCGAGATCCTGAGGGGTTGCTTTTCTGTGTGCGCACAGTGAAAATCGAGTGAAAAGCGCACCCTCAATTAAACCTGTATCTGTGTGATGCTGTCGTTGCCTTTGACCTCAGTCCATGTCCAATGGCTCAGTGTGAAAAGCAGAAGCTATATTCTAGGGGTATTCAGGTGAAAGGGTACATTAGAGTGCAAAAACAGAAGTTTAGCAGGCTGTTGGCATCACTGTGCCTATGCCTCTGTCTGCCTCTCGCTCTCCCCACCTCCTTTCATCCCCTCCTGTCCTCTCATTCTCACTCGTTCACTCCACCCCCTCCTCCCGCAGCACTATCTCCTCCATCCTGGGAGCCTGGCTGGATCAGTACTCTGAGGACTTCTGGAAGCCTCCGGAACACAGCTGCCTCCGCCGGCTCATCGCCTACCTGCACCTCAACTTCCCGGGCTCGGACCTGGAGCGCCGGGCCTGCAACCTGCTGACCCAGTTCCACCGCAGGCAGCACCGGGACCCGGAGCAGGAGGGTAAGGCAGCCAGGTGTCCCGGGTCTGAAAGGGTGGTGGGCGAAATGGGGGGAGCAATTAGCCATCAGCTTTGTAGTGAAAGCCAAGATCATTTTGGCAAAGTGATTCAGGGCCTTTACGGCATATAGGACAGTCTGCACCACAGAGGGATTTGGTGACCAACATATTCAGCAGGGCATCTGATCATGCCCCCGATCATGCTATAGGACATGGGGTGCTGGGTGCTGCATGAGCCGAATGCTTGTGACATCATAATGACCCCATTGTGATGTAATCGTCATTTGTCCTTCCGATCCCAGTGGTGGACCACGGCGCCTGCACCTTCTCCATGCTGGAGGAGAACGGCTACGAGGACGAGCGGCCGGACTTCCTGTCCTTCGACCCGGCCGTGGTGGCAGAGCAGTTCACGCTGATGGACGCGGTGAGAAACGCCGAGCCGCCAGAAAACACTCTCTCTCTCTCTCTCTCTCTCTCTCTCTCTCTCTCTGTCTCTCCCACTCTCTCTCACTCCCACTCTCTCTCACTCTCACTCTCTCTCTCGCCCTCTCTCACCAAGTTCACTCCCTCCCTTGTGGTGCTGAGGTCAGTTTGTGTGACTGTGAGGACCCTCGCACCGCACATTACAGCAATTCGTAAATGTCACTTGTGGGGATTTCCTCCTCTTGGTTGTCTGTTCTTGAGGAACACACCGCTTTGTCTCTGCTCCACAACGTTATCTGAAGTCCTCGGCCTCTTCCTTTTACCCCTTGTACTTTTTCCATGTCCTCCTCTCTCTAAATTGAATCTTCTCCCCCCTCTGTGTGAATGTAACCCGCAGGAGCTGTTTAAGAAGGTGGTCCCGTACCACTGTTTGGGGAGCATCTGGTCCCAGCGGGACAAGAAAGGCAAGGAGCACCTGGCCCCCACCGTCCGGGCCACCGTGGCCCAGTTCAACTGCGTCACCAACTGCGTCATCGCCACCTGCCTGAGCGACCGGTCGCTGAAACCTGCGCAGCGAGCCAAGCTGGTGGAGCGCTGGATCGAGGTGGCCAGGGTGAGGCGCTGTCACAGACCTCCCCCCTCACATACTGACACACAGCAGTTACATTACATCATTGGCATTCAGCGGATGCTCTTATGCAGAGTGATTTGCATATGCGACAGTTTTTACTCTTCATCTACTTGTACAGATGTTTACTGAGGGCAATTCTGGGTTAAGTACCTTGCCCAAGGGTACAGCAGTGAGGAATCAAACCGGCAACCTTACGAACCTAGTTCTTTACCACTATGCTACACTGTCTAAATGTATACATCACTTTCTGTCTCTGAACAGGAGTGCCGGATCCTGAAGAACTTCTCCTCCCTGCGAGCCATCCTCTCCGCCCTGCAGTGCAACTCCGTCCACCGGCTGAAGAGGACCTGGGACGAGGTGTCCAGGTAGGGGAGCAGAAGGGGTTGGAAGATGGGGGTGTGTTTGGGGTGCGGGGTCTGAGCCCTAATGTTTCCTAGCTACACTGCTCTCTCTCTTTCTCTCTCTCTCTCTCTCTCTCTGCCTCTCCCTCTCTTGCTGATACCCGGTTGTGCTGTCCGCAGGGAGAACTTCCGCATCTTCCACGAGCTGTCCGAGATCTTCTCCGACGAGAACAACCACTCGCTCAGCCGGGAGCTGCTCATCAAGGTAGGCGAGGCGTCGGCCAATCAGAACCGCCGGCCGCGCCGCCCGAAATGCCGCTGGTGCCTTCAGCAGGTGCTGGTTTTAAACGCCGGCTCTTCCTGCTGCGAGGGTCTGAACCTGGCAGCGCTGAGTCAAAACGCACCGCTCGGAAATTTCCCAGAAGCAGCAGCAGCTGCGTCGGGCAGGAAGCGGTCGCCGGCTCCGCTCGCTCAGGTGCCGCTCAATAGCCCGTCCTGCATGCCACCGTGTGTCCACGGCAACCGCAAACAAACTGAAACCCTCGCGCTCTCGCTCAGAGCGTTGACGCGGGGGGGGGTGGGGATGTGGTTACTCATCCTTAACTGCGCCGCGGGCGAAAGGTTCTCGCTTTCGCAGCACAGTGTAGCGTTTCTCGCTCGCGGGCTCGGAGGCGAGGGCTGTTCACTCGATATCTGCTCGCGTTCGTTGTCACTGCGTGTCGAGGTGACAGAGGACCGACGTGTTGCCCCCGTGTCAGAACACGGTCCGCTGCAGCGTGTGCTAAGAGCTGCTCGATGAAAGGGCTCCTGTTACCGGCGTTGTAGGGCTAGCTGCCCGTCATTAATTTTTCACAATATCGACAGAGCGCTCACCTCCTACATTACAGCTTGAGCCATTGTGTCTCTACCTTAATTAAGTTTGCATGTGAAGCAACGCTAATGGGCTCAGAATACCGAGTGGATGCGTCTGATTGGGGGAGAATGACAGAGGCGTTTCAGCCGCGGCTCCATCGCTGTAACCAGGCGGCGCGTGGCCTGTTCTCAGAGCTGCTGCCCCTCGTGTGGCGCATTCCTAACCCGTGAAACGGCCGGCGTGGCCGCCGAGCGTGGAGGCCCGCTCCCTCAGAATGTTTACGCAGAACCCCGGTTCCACATTCCGCGCATTCTTTCCGGAGTTCAGTGCAGGCTGGTGGGCGGGGCCTCCGTGGAGCGTGTGGGAAAGGGGGCCCGTGAGGGAATCCCTTATGACATCACAGACAGGTGGCCAGGAGAGATAAGAAGCCCTCCTTTATGATGCGGGTGCCAGTGAGGGATCTCCCGGGGGTACCGCCCTTTCCCCTGCCTGCCTATCTCTCCGGGCCAGCCGGTGCCTTGTGGCGCAGCGTGAGGCTGTACGCGAAATGAAGGACCCCCTTCCCCCCACTCCCACCCCCGCATTGCATTGCATCATACGCGCAAAACATTGAGCTGAAGGAAACTTGGCAGAGCCTCACTTCCATGACTCATTTTGACTCGGCTCACCTTTCTCCAGCCCAAAGCGGTCTCTGTACTGCCCAAGCCCCCAGGCCCCAGCTGACATTAAAAACAATTAGGATTAGGACTTGACCTATTAGGTAACGTTAAGAAAATATGTACAGAAAATCCGATATGGCCTTTAAATGAAGCTAAGGTTTCCACCCACCGGAGCAGTAGACAATAGGGTGACCTGCACCCGATACGATTATCCTTATGACCCAGTTGTGTTGTTTTTTTCGTGGGTGGTCTCTCACCCGCTGTGTCTCTGTTCTGCCCTGCTCAGGAGGGGACCTCGAAATTCGCCACCCTGGAGATCAATCCGAAGCGAGCGCAGAAGAGGCACCAGCAGCAGAGAGACCTGGTAAGAGCTCAGAGGACCGTGGGCGGGGACAGGGGGCTTCTGGGAAGGGAGGGGGCTTGGGTCAGGCGAGGGCAGTCTAACCCGCTGAACTCCCAGAGGGTTCCCAGTGGGCCTGTATCCACAGGAGAACAAACAGCCTTTCTGCTTTCAGCGCCCACCACCTCAGCCTCACTGTTAAAATTCTGTGGGATCGATGCTTACACTTTACTCACTTACCTGCGGCTATTAAAACCTACTGCTTCTGAGAATCAAACGTCTTCCTTTCAAAATATAATAATGTCATTTTTCTTAATGCTGAGGGAGGGAATTAGCATAGTTAATAACCTTAATGAAATCCTTTTTATTGCTGTGTTTTTTTTCCCCTGCGGTGTTTGTGTAGCACACAGCTCCTTCTGTCGGCCACTACATAGAAGTGATGATGGATCGTGATATTTTTGAGGCTATCTAGCACCCTCTAACGTTGATTTGCAAAAAATGCAGCTGGTGAGAAATGGATAATAATTAAATTATAATTACATGATAATTATAGCAATTATCCACCCGCTTCCAGTACGCAGTCAGTAGGATCCCCCTATTTGTCACTAATTATTCCATTATATGAGGGCTCATTTGTGTCTCTGTATGTCTTTCCCTGCATGTGAGGTGTAAATGCTTACTGTAATGGCCTTCATGTTGTGATGGTCAGTCTTCACACCTGCTCTCTGATTAGTTTCACCAAGCCGTATCGACTTGCTGCACACAGTAACCTAGTGTGTTGCCATCAGTTTCTGGTCAGGCAGAATCCTTTGATCAAGCCCTCTGTCATTTGATTGGATGGCAGCTGATTCAGTCACCAATGAACCGGGGGAATGCTAGCCTGATCCCCATAATGTTAATAGAGGGTACAGGCCTGAGAGCACTGTGGGCTTGAGTTATGTTGGAGGCCTATAATTTGTACATAACATTATACTACAGTTGCTTAGTCTGTATTTAAGGTTCGTGCTGGTTGTTTTCCATACACTGAAACGCATCTCTTTATCCTCAGGGTGTGATGCAGGGGACTATTCCGTACCTGGGCACCTTCCTGACTGACCTGGTCATGATGGATACGGCCATGAAGGACTACATGGATGTAAGCGTCACCGCCTGGGAGCCGCCTTCAGGGTCGTTCCAGCTCTCTGTCTGTGCTATAAACTGCCTCTCTCCCATATTACTGCGCAATCATCTCAATGTCGATGAGACTGGAAGTAAATTAAAAAATAAGCAATCATTTCTTTTACATGGTGTTTAGTATGGTTATTAAAAGAATGTTTTTGTCAGATAACCTGATATTCTGTGCAGTGGTGGAAGCACATTAACCCTCACTGGTTGGTCTCTTGTCTGTCCATCTCTTCTGTAGGGCGGGCTGATCAACTTTGAGAAGAGGAGAAAGGTGAGGGTTATTTTTTGAGTCCCCACAATGCACTGATCCTAGCCATATATGGAGATATGTGGAATGTCACATGACGGGAACCGTACTTCAGATCAGTTTGTTTTACATTGCTTCAGCGTCAAATAAACCGCCGCCGGTGAAACAGGACATATGGGGGAGTGCAGTGGGTGTTAACCCTTTCGTTTCCCCCCCATTTCTGCATGTGTGCAGGAGTTTGAGGTGATCGCCCAGATCAAGCTGCTGCAGCTGGCCTGTAATAACTACAGCTTCACTCGTGACAATCACTTCAGGGAGTGGTTCTCTGGAGTGGAGAAGCTCACAGAGGCAGAGAGGTGAGAGGGAGTAACAGGAGTATCAGCCTTTATCATGACCTGTATTATTACCTGTACATTTACAGAGGAATTGTACATTGGACACCTGCACATTTGTCTGGGGCATCTAGCCCAATCAGAAATTTATCAAAAAACACACGTAAGAAGTAGCAGACTGTATGTTGGTAATGTTATGATAAGATGAGATCATGAAGGTTTATATTTAAATAATTATCTGAAAAGGTACACACACACACACACACACACACACACACACAGAGTCACACTGACACACTCTTTTGTTGCGTTCACAGCTACAGCCAGTCGTGTGAGATCGAGCCGCTGTCGGAATCGGCCAGCAACACTTTGAAAGCCAAGAAGAACTCTGGCATCATCAAGCGTTGGAGCGAGTGAGTCACTAGCCTTTCTTTCTTTCTTCTTTCCCTTCATCTTTTCTCCTGCATGTCCAGTGGTGCTGCACAGGTCAGTGCGAACACTCCCTTTAACACCACAGTCCAGAAATACAGAGGTCGCTAATGTCCTATCTCTTGGTTCCAAACCGGTATCCAAATGTGTTTCTGCTGTTACATTTACGCATACTTCACTGCAGTGTATAGTTTCAAAATAATCATCCAGGCGCCAAGAGAGATTTGCAGAAAGTGTTAGAACGGATATGTGGTTTTTGGCTGTTGCTGCACATAACTGTACGTAGGGCGTGTACTCAGATTGATTTATGTTCTGTGTGTAAGTGTTGTATTCTTATGCATTCTTCTCTCTCCCCCTCTTTCATTTCTCCTTCCTCTCTTTCTCTCTCCCTTTATTTCTTTCTCCCTCCCTCTCTCTTTTTCTCTTCCTCTTTCTCTTAATCTCCCTCCCTCTCTTTCTCCCTCTTTCTCTCCCTCTGTGTTCTCCTTTTTCTCTCTCCCCCCCACCTCTCTCTGCCTCTCACCCTCTCTCTCCCTCCCTCTCTTTCTCTCTTTCTCTCCCTCTCTCCCTCCCCCTCCCTCCCTCTCTCCCTCACCCACCTCCCTCTCTCTCCCTCTCTCTCCCTCTCTCCCTCACCCACCCCTCTCCCTCTCCCTCTCTCTCTCCCTCTCTCTCCCTCCTCTCTCTCTCTCTCCCTCTCTCTCCCTCTCTCTCTCTCTCCCTCTCTCTCTCTCTCTCTCTCTCTCTCTCTCTCTCTCTCTCTCTCTCTCGTCTCTCTCTCTCTCTCCCAGTCGGCAGCCCATGAGCGCGGAGGCCAGCTGTAGCAGTGCAGGCAGCTCGCACTCCAAGTCGTTCGACCAGCTCCGTTACGGCCCCATCCTGGGGAGCTCGGGAAGCGGGGGCGGGGACGGCGGCGACTCCCTCAGCGTCACCTCCGCCGGCTCCAGCAGCTCCGACGTGGAGGAGGTCAACATCAGCTTCATCTCCGACTCGCCTGACGCCCATGAGAAGAAGGTGAGAAAGGGGGGCGGGGCTTATTTTGTGGAGGTGGGGGTTGGGGTATCAGGGCGCCTGATGGCCTTGAAGTAAGGCTGTGAGTAAAGACACGATGCAGGAAATGTGGCTTCTTCACTCTGGAGTTGTAAGCTGGAATTACGCCACATAAAAACCTATGTGAGCCTGTCACCTCTCTTAGGTGTAGTCTGCAAACAGCCTGCCATATGGCGTTTAGAGTTTGTTCAGAAATGTGACAAAGTTTAGACTTTGGATGCTGATGTTACATCATAGCCCTTAACTAGGGCAGTTCTAGTTTACAAATACAGAAGGGCTGTATTACTCACAAGTTGACCCACACAGAAGGGTGGAGAGGTGTTGGTTGTGTAGATATCTCTCCAAGATATCCTTCAAGTATTCAACTATTTTTATATTTACTTATATTTATGAAAGCTTTTTTAAACTCTTCATATCAATAGAGGGCCAACTCTCTCTGGGGAGCAGTGATTAAGTGTGCTAAGGGGCAGTGAGTGGCTGCATTTTGATTGGCCTTTTCAGGGCAGACAGTGCAGGACCAGGCCAATCAGGAGAGGGCAGGCCATGCTCCTTGTTTGCACTGACTGTGACTGTGTGGTGACTGTAGCTCTAATTCCTTTTTGTAGAGCTCCACGCCAACAGTAAAACATTCCAATTCTACCTTAGGGAAGGGAGGCCTGATGCCTGAACCCGCTCCCACGGTACTGCCATGTTTTCCACACCTCCTCCTTTCACTCTCCCTCTGTCAGCTGTGTGATGTCACACACACAGGCTCATCTTCCCAGAAAGCACTGCACATCTTTGTGATGTCATCCAGAGCATAAGCAATCATCATAGTGGATAGCACAGGACTGTATTAGGGTGGACACAATGTTGTCCTGCCGTAGTAATGCATGGGGAGGAAGCGGATGTAGCCTAGCGAGTTCGGGGTCACGGTGAAGCGTGCTTGACCTCGTCCTGTCTTTGGTCACCTCATCAGCTCCACTTCCATGTTGATTGTTTTTTTTTACTTGATTCGTTTTAGTGTGAGTTAGGTTTTCATCCATCTTGTTCCCTGGGTTTGTGTTCAGGGCTCCACCATCAGGGCCTGTGTACTCCCAACACATACATGCTCATTCAGGTCCCCCCATGACCAGTTGTTGGCTGTGAAGTTCATCTCCCAGGATAAACACAGGCCTCTCAGGCACACTCTGGGTTTAACCTGGTGTTCCATTTTAATTAGTTTGCTGATTGTTACCAACATCTGGATCCAGGCCAAAATGCTGCAAATTCTTCTGTGTCCTTTAGTTTATCTTGGGAGACAAAAATTTGGTTGTCCATTAAGTTTTATTGTAATTACTCTTAGATTTTTGATCTCTGTGATGTAATGATAAAATTATTTTACACTTCCAAACATGACCAATGCTATATAATGCTATGTTTGTATGTTTGACATTTAATAGTATTCTAATGGATTATAGCTGTTAATCCTATTAGCCCACATTAGAGCACATACAGCCATTATCTTATGCAGTATTACAGCAAACATAACCATGCTGTAGATGTTTCTGGCCTTCATAATGAATGGTTGTTCCTCTCTCTGTCCTGGTGTCGCCCTCTGCTGGTCAGTTCTGGGAGTCCACCTCTCTGTCTTCGCTGGACACCTCAGGGATGGGCTCCGGCTCGGGCTCCAGCAGTGCCTCCTCCTCCTCCGTCAGCTCCACCCCCGTCACGGCCTCCCGCTCCCACAAGCGCTCCGTCTCGGGGGTGTCTAGCTACTCCTCCCTCTCCCTCCCCCTCTACAACCAGCAGGTGGACGACTGCTGCATCATACGTGTCAGCCTGGACGTGGACAATGGGAACATGTACAAGAGCATCCTGGTGAGTGTGTGTGTGTGTGTGTGTGTGTCTGTCAGTGAGAGAGAGAGTGTGAGTGTGAGTGTGTGTGCATGCATGTGAGGGAAGGGAGTTATGGGACAGAGCATGTTGGGGTTGAGGGAGAGAGGGAGGATGGATTCAAACTCACACCCACTTCAGAGGGTCATGAAAGAGAAAAAGAAAATGAAAGTTGAAATGATGAATTATAAACAGGTCTTAACTGCACTGGGTGAGGGAGTTTTAAGAGACAGTAAAACCCAGGGAAAGCACTGCCTGTGATTTAGTGTGTGCTGCTCTGTGTGCATCCAACTACTTTCCAAAGGGGGTTCATCCGATTTTAATTTTTGTTTTCACAGAAAATGTCAGACTAATCCAAATATATATACACAGAAAACTAGATGGATCATTTTTCAGTGAACAGCCTTTGCTAACCTTTTAAGTTTTATTCATTAAGTAAGTAGTATAAACCCATGACAGAGAGGCAGAATGTGAACAAAAAATGTGAAAAAAGAGAGGTCAACAGTCAGTTGCACATGTTAATGTTATTTATAAAATGGGGTGTGTCCATGGGTTAGTTCTCAGGCTTGTTGTTGACTGTTTGGTGCAGGTGACCAGCCAGGATAAGACCCCAGCGGTCATCAGGAAAGCCATGGTCAAGCATAACCTGGACCGCGAGCGACCGGAGGATTATGAGCTTCTACAGAAGATCACAGAGGAGAAAGGTGAGTCCTGCAACAATGATACTGACTGAATAACACTCTCATTCACATTGACATGACATTAAGTTGCCATTTCTGCATTCCGTACACAGTGTCCATGTATGCTGTTATATCATCTTCATATATGGGGGTGGTAGTGTAGCACAGTGGTAAAGAGCACTGATAATCAAGAGGTTGCCGGTTCCCTTCCCCTCTGGGGCACTGCTGCTGTACCCTTGGGCAAGGTACTCAACCCAGAATTGCCTCAGATAGTATCCAGCTGTATAAGTGGATAACATGTAAAAACTGTAACCTATGTAAGTCGCTCTAGATAAGAGCATCTGCTAAATGACCCATCTGTTTGTTTTTAGGCCATTCAGTTATTGATTGTGTGTTCATCTGTGTCCCCCCACAGAGCTGAAGATTCCGGACAACGCCAATGTGTTCTACGCCATGAATTCATCGGCCAACTATGACTTTGTGTTGAAGAGGCGGGGCTTCCCCAAAGCAGGGCGGACCAAGCACGTGGCCAGCTCCACCCTCCCACGTATGAAACAGAAGGGCCTGAAAATCGCCAAGGGCATCTTCTGAAGCCCAGGCTGCCCCACCCCTACCCCCCAGTGCCAGCCCCCCACCCCCTGCCAAAAACCCCCAGCTCCACTAAACCTTACTGGACACTGCTGCGGAGAGGTTCTCTGTAAGGGGCAGGGTAGCAGGACCTTGTGGAAGTGAAGCCCAGAGCAGTGTGGAGCAGGGCCGTACGGCCTCCTGTTTGACTTTGCGGAGTGAAGCAGCGGAACAGAAGCAGCGTTTAATGTTTACCATGGTGTGGAAGGTGAGCTCGATTACTGGTGACACCCATCCCAAACCCCTCCACCCCCGCAGTGACCTGACTCTCTGGAGCCCAGGCGCTCTGTTGGGGAAATTGAGTGAGACTGAGGTGAAGATTTGAATTGCCACTCCCTCTGTGTGGGGGGGTAGAGACAGCAGCCTGGTTCCCTTGGACCAACCGGGCCTATCGATTGTTTGGATGCGTTCCGGCAGTGCGAAGTTCAACCTAAAGATCAAGAAAGTGTCAGGCACCTGGGCAAAGAGAGCAGGAGTGCTGGTGTCAGAAGGTCTGGGGTGTCGACAGTGACCCCCCCACACTGCCCCCGCTAGCAGGGAGCTGATGCTTTCCTTTACGCGACCTCTTTAAAGGTTAAGAGGTGTGGCGATACCCCCTTTTTCAACACTAATCTGTTTGCTGAAAGCTTAAGAGCTGCCACTGTGGACAATTCAGCCGCCCGTTCCAGGATGGTCAGTGTCCTCATCATCTCAGCCCAGAGACCGAGACAAAGGGATAAGAGAGGAGAGGCAGACGGGGAGGGGCTTCTGTGCCAGCCCAGAGCTCCTACCCACCACAGCATGGATGGAGAGAGAGAGATTCTGCTGTGGACACAGCGGTGGTCCTTTCCTCCCAGAACTGATGTCACTTCCTGTGTCCCTTTGTATTGAAATCTGGGGGAAAAAAAAACAATACACAGAGAGACAGAAACACCCCTGTTTTCATCAGGAAGTTATCCTTCATGAAGGAGAAATAACAAATGACTGAAAGTTGTCCTTTTTTAAAAAAAAAAAAACATACTCAGTAACAACAAAAGGAACATTGTAATGAACTTTCACTGTTGCTATTATTACAGTTATAACCATTGCTATTGTTTTTGCTACTTTCTACTCTTAAGTGGTGCTAAGAGACATTGGAAACACGGCAACCAAACCCCAAGTACAGAGTTAAGCTCCGCAGTCTCCCAGCTCGGACTGTAGTGGCACAGGGCCATGCCACCGAGCCCGGGAGAGGAGAGACAGAGGGGCGGAGGGACTCTCCCATGACTGCAGCGTGTTTCCGGAGAGCAGGGCGACTCATGGGGGGTTCAATGATGACGGCTCCTGCAGGGTCTCCTCCAAAACGGGACTCCGAGGAGGAGACGCTCTCAGGCGAGGCCAGCGGTTTGCATGCCAACCAAGTCTTCAGATGATCGGTGGAAGACTGGAGCTGTCTGACGGACTCCCCCCCCCTCGCCACTGCTGTTTGCTTGCAAGAGGAGAGAACGCCCTTCACCTTGTGATAAAAAAAAAAGTTCTGTCTCGTTCACCCTGAATGCACTCAAACCTTCTGTGTGACAGCAAAACACAGGCAGAGGGAGAGGGAGAGAGAGAGGGAGAGGGAGAGGAGAACCGGGTTACGACCCGTGAAACAAACCGTGCGATTGTTTGTCTTGTGGTGATGCCAAGTGTGTCTTTTTGTGTTGGTGTTAAACAAAAAAAATGAATGAAATGTGGTCCTGTCCCGACATGCTCGCAGACTCCTCCCTCCCGCCTCGAGCGCTTCTGCCCCTCCCCCCTGTGTGTTCGGCACTGTGATTGGCAGCTCACTTGGCCCGCCTCCACTGCCCTCACCTCCCCTCCTATCTGCTCTGTCAAGTGAGCAAGGCCATATTTCACATGACTGACATGTGCGCTGACACAGGTGTACGCACACACACACACACACACACACACACACACACATACACACATACACACACACACACACAAACGGGCCCCGTAGACACACAAGCACACACACATACACAAACAGGCCCATACACACACAGGCACACACACACACCAATTTTTAATTATTCTGTCCCTAGATAGGCTACCAAAGCCAGCCAGGGAAAGTCATTGGGGGAAAAAAGAAATGTGAGTTGTGTGGAATTACCTGAAGTTGTCCTGAAGTCATTTCAACGAACGAAGGCTTGGATAAGAAGGAAAGTGATGGCGTGACTGATGTGCATTGGATTGTGAAGGCCAGTCAGTGGTGTTCAGGCAAGGAGGGAGAGAGAAGGGGAGGAGACTCCCACGTCCCACAGTCAGTGCCTAAGCCACAGCCCACTCCATCTCCAGAGAGACAGGTGAAGTGGGCGTCACCCGGTTTACTCTACGTGTGCCAAAGACCAGGGAGGGCTGGATGGTAGGGGTGGGGAGGGGAGGGTGAGGGGAGGGGAGGGTGGATTAAATTCTAACTGAGAGGAAAAATTAGGGGTGGGTCGGCTGAACTGAATGAGTTCATTAAACGCCCCTGTGTTCCTCCTCAAACAGACCGTCACACTGTTTCTCCTGCCTGTGCCCGTCTCTAGCAGAGACCGCCCCTTGCGCAGAAGCCCACCTGTCAATCAGACAGCAGCTCTGAACGTGTACACGTCCAACTGACACATGGATATACAAAGTGTTTCCCGCAAAAGTAGTCACAAAAAGTGGCCATTACGGCTCACTTCTGCCACACTTCTGGACAGCTGGTGACTTGAATGTGTCTCGTCACTTTAAGAATGGCTGCCTCCTTCTTTGCTTCATGGGCTGTTCTGTCTCTCCGCCTGGGAGTGACTACCCCTTGACCCCTCTCGGCCACATTGTGTTTCCGAAGGTTACAGTATGTAACGTGCAGTGGTAGTGATAACACTTTGATATTGTAGGTGAAATTTTAGGCACCCTGAGGTTACATGGTATATGTGCCAGGGAAATTAAAAAGGAACACTGTATGTTTCTGGAGCAGGTGTGAGCGATCGGTAGCTCACTGTTAAAATGGATGTACCTGGTGTCGATATCGCACATACGTGATGTGGCGGTCACCTTAACACAGATCACAGCTTTGCTTTTTGCGTGTGCGTGTCACTCGACCCTCACCAAAGATCTTGCAGAACCCCAGGTTCACCCCCTTTCAGGTCTGTTCAGAGGCATTTCACCCATTCATTTCCCCCACATGCCGATATGTAACCACCTCTTTTCACAAACCTCATCCAAAACCCGGTGCCATCCTTTCTTTCACTTACAACTAAAAACTTTTCTAACAAATGGCATTGTTATTGTTATGGATTGCAAACTGTTTTTTCTATATTCTTTTTCTATTATTTTATATATACAAAAACAATTAAATGTCCTTTGGAATTGTTTTTTTTTTTGTTGTTGTTTTTTTGTCCCGGCTTTATTTATTGATTTGTATATAGTGTCGTTGCATAGCTTTGTACATTTTTCCTTTTACAATGTAATTAGAAAGTAATATATACATATGTACATATAAACACTAAGTTTATAAACAGTAATTGTGGGTTCGCCTGTATCCTGAATCCCCCTTGCTTTGAGTTCTTCTTGTCAGCCTTACATCTTTTGTATAATAGAGTGATCAGTTATCATTTCCCTCAAAGCACTGTTTATGATGTCAGAGATGAACCCATCTAATAAATGCCTACAGTGTGATGAAACAGAGTATCTGCTTGTCTTTTGTGCTGAGCTGTGTGTGTGTGTGTGTGTGTGTGTGTGTGTGTGTGAACGCCAACATCTGTTTTTCTGATGTGTGATTAATGGTCCCAGGGAAAGTATTATGAAGTTTCAGCTGAAAAAACTCTTCCGTTCTTTTCCAATCCTCAAAGGAACAAGCTGTGTGTACACTCAGGTTAGTTTATCCTGGGAAGTTATTTACCATTCTGTGAATACATATTTTTGAATACTACCTATTCATTATTAAGCATTTGTCATTTACATGACAGATTTGGTTTTATCTCCTATAGCAATAATTATAATGATAATGGTAAACGTTTCTTAGTATGAGTGACCTGTTTGTACATGTATGTTTTACTGGTGGAATAGAGGCAAAACAGATTCGTAAAAAGGAACAATCTGATAAGCACTCCTTCCCTTAAGTCACCACCAATAAATGATATGTTGTACACTGGTGATGGCTTTAACATCGAAACATCTGTCTGCATTTCCCCTGTACATTATAGTAAAAAAGCCATAAGTATCTGTAAGTATTGAGTTCAGAAAAAGGGTGGGAATGAAATTGTTTGCTTTTGTATTGATTTTCTATGGATTAATACACCCATTTGATTTTTTTGAGGGGAAGTGTGGCACTTCCATTTGTATTAAATAGTGTTAGATTGTGTTTGATTCTGTCCATAAATGTGCTATATGATTTTTGTTGCCAACACAGTAATCAGGTACTCACCGTTGCACTCGCTGGTCTGCATGCTACATGTTGTACTTGGGGTCTCATTACTGGCGTACAGGAAATGCATGAACTCTGGAAAAATTGTGAAAAGAGGTCAACTGCTTATGTCTTGTCCTTAATTTGTGAACCCCCAAAGTCTGAGATAACTTTTACTTTTAACTCCAAAGAGACATACTCTTCTGATTCCCATCTTCAAGTAAATCAGGTTCGTCAGACATAATTCAGATGTTGAAGCCAGATTGCTATCACAGATGATATACGCTGGACAGCCAGTGGCAGGCAGTTGTGTTGAACTATAGTTAAGAACAGGCTCCAGGCAAAAAGCAGACATTCTAGTAGTATCATTATTTACTGTGGTAAAACCACAGAAATATTTCTGAATGTCTCTTATGAGAGGTCACAGACTCAGTGAATCGGTGATGTTTAAGACTGATCGGCACTGTGGGACTAGAAAACCTTGAGGAAATACAGTTGTGGTAATCCAAACTACCACAAGGGGGCGTTACAACGCCGGAAAAACTCCGACCCCAGCAGCAAGGAAATTCCAATTTCCACAGCTGCGTTACAGCTGGCTCCTGTCTCGAAAAACCTCCTAAGTGTATCCTGTGACTAATCAGAGTAGCATTACATTTGATGCGATGCCAAATGGAATATCTTCTAGTGCTTCTGACCGCAGGGGTGTATTTCATCATGTTTTGTTTTCCGCTCTAAGTAGCACACTTTGACGATATTGGAGTTTTCTTCTGTTGTTTTTTTGTATTGGTCTTGTTGCCTTCTGGCGAGTGTTTTTTAACTCTTTGTTTACATTTTCGTATGTTTCCTTCCGTAGGACTCCACATGGTGAACACATTTACATTACATTATTGTTATTTAACAGACGCTCTTGTCCAGACCGACTTACATAGGTTACAGCTCTTCCATGTTCACTTATACTGCTGGATAGTTACAGAGGGGAATCGAACCAGCAACCTCTTGGTAATGAGACCTGCTCCTTGCCAGTATGCTACACTACTGTCCACATGTAAGGAGTATAAAAATGCATGTCGCACCTCTTTAGGTCATAATGACAAATGTACAAGCGGTTATTGTCACAAGTCTTTCTTACTCTGGCTATGCATGCTAATGTAGGTATTGCCAAGTAGGCTGAGAACACAGCAAGGTTCATGGCACCAGTGCTGGATTTTCCACGGTGTTTTTTCCACTCCATCCTCCCCTGAACATCCTAACTCCCAATTTTAACCATTAGAGGGCACCAACTACGATTCTGGTACCAAATACAGACGTAACGCTTTAACGCATGCGCACTAGCTAAAGCCTCCGTTGCGCGTGCGCACCACGGTGCTTTGTTGTAGCGGATAAGATGGCGTTGAGTAAAACATTCGGGCAAAAACCGGTGAAATTTCAACTTGAAGAAGATGGGGATTTTTACATGATTGGCTCAGAGGTCTGAAGTTGTTTTTCTAAAAATCACACTGACTGACTTGAATATAATCTGATACACTCTGTAATGTTTGTTAGCTTACTTAAAGTAGTTCGGAGAACAGTCCAGGGGGAAGCTAACGCTAGGCATCTGGCTGGCTAAGCTGGCTTCATTGTGTCCATGTATCTTGAAAACTCGCTAGTGAGACCGACAAGCTAGCTACAATGACTGAATGAACAGTGTCATCATTTTCACCTAAACCTACCTAACATGGCCATGACGTTAGCTAATCTACGCTGTGAGGAGGACATTGTTCCTTGATGTGTGGGGAAATTGCAGCACAGAGCATGTAATGTCTGGTTGGCAGCAGGTCAGCTGGGCTACTAGCTATAAACTAGTAGCTTTGCTGATTGTACGACGGCGAGTCACACTTCTCTAGTGAACCAAGTTACCTAAAACATTCCGCCTGCGTTTTAAAGTCACCCTCTGTTCTTGAGCCAGCTGAAGTTGTTGCTGTTGACCCGACGTGTGGCTAGCTAGCATGTAGGAGCAAAATAAAACAGCCGCAGCTCACAGCTGGGCCGCATAATGTTGAATGACAGTAGCTAGCTACCTTGTGTAGAAAGACGTTTTCTGCACATGGACGTGCAGGGCTAGCTAGGTAGGAACATGCGAAGCGGTAGCTGTCAACATTGACTTGATTCGATTGAAGACAATAACGCGATAGTGAGGCAGTACATTAGCTAGCTAGATGTTTTGGCTGTAATGTTGACAATTGCTATCAAATGGCTAAGAACAAGCTTCTGCCACCGATGAAATAGCTAGTCAGTTAGTTTTAACGGAGATGTCCAGCATATCCGCGAAATGGGCGTGGTTCGTGTGTTATGTGATTAGCTGGTTAGCTAACAAAGTAAAGTAATATAACATAGTGTTCGCGCCTCGGTGGCTTGCAGGTTCGAGGCCAAGGTGGCGTAGTGCGGCAAAGTAACCTTACCTCTTTTAGGTAATTTTAGCTGTTGTTGGTTACTTCATCAAAAAGTGAGGAATACGAACATCCAGTAAAACAGGAAAAATCATTTAAATGATTCGTTGGTGTAACTGCAGTGTTGTACATTGTATACATAGCATAACCATTTGCAGTATAGCCAACCGTTTAGCGAATCCCCTTCCATAGTATCTTTGAAGGTTCGCTCTGTTTAAATATATCTTGTCATTGATACTTTGGTACTTGCCGAGATCCACATTCCATTATGTCAGGTGGACACGAGTAATTTTAGAAAGTTAGCAAGTCATTCAAAGCACTGTCAAAGTAATGCTAAAGGAACTACTTTAGCCTGCGTGCATTTCTTCGTGTGGTTTGGGCTCCTGATGTTACGCTGTTGTGTCTTCAGGTAGGGAACTACCTGCGAATGTTCAGAGGCTCTCTGTACAAAAGATACCCATCACTGTGGAGGAGACTAGCCTCAGTCGAAGAGAGGAAGAAAATTGTTGCGTCATCACACGGTGAGTTTTAAATCTGTCAGAGAATACGTTGTCCCCCTTGGGTCCTAAAACTGATTTTTAAGAGTTATCATGGGATGTTTGCTGATGGGGGGTGTTAAACTTTACAGTAAAGCAGTGAGAAATGTTACCTTTGAGTTTTCGATGATTACTTCCCACGCAATCCAGAACAGTAATCTGCTTTTGGGCAGCAGAATCTTCAGTGTTTTCTTTGTGTTAGATCATGGTTACACAACTTTAGCCACCAGTGTGACTCTGCTGAAGGCTTCGGAAGTGGAGGAGATCTTCGAAGGGAACGATGAGAAGTACAAAGCAGTTTCCATCAGCACAGAGCCCCCAGCCTACCTCAGGTAATGCCGCTGGCACAGGTGAAGCAGCAGTTTACCGTGGGCTATGTCTTTTGGGGAAGGATGATGATAGATTACAGCAACACACTTGGATCTGATGATTATGTAGCCAGAAACTGTGTTTCTGTAATCCTTTGAAAACGTTGGGTAACGCTATGCTAACATTAAGTGATGCTACATTAACGTTGGGTGGCGCAAGGAGGCCTCTGAAGCCGAATGGCCATTGGCTTTGGATATTGTAATAAAAGGAAAACCACACCCTGATAAGCAAGCTCTGTAGGTGTCTGTGTTAGATCCCCTCACAATGCGACGCACCGCAACGCGTTGTAGTGGGGGGGTTTTGTTGCCCCGGTAACACTGGCTTGTTGTGTTCGGCACCCCGGGTGCTTACGCAGGGAGCAGAAGGCCAAGCGGAACAGCCAGTGGGTCCCTACGCTGCCCAACAGCTCCCACCACCTGGACGCTGTGCCCTGCTCCACCACCATCAACCGCAACCGCATGGGCCGCGACAAGAAGAGGACCTTCCCGCTCTGGTGAGACGCACACACACACACACACACACACACACACACACACACACACACAGACACACACACACGTACAGATACACACACAGGTACATACACGCAGGTACACACGCAGAGACAATCATACGCAGACCGATACAGACATGCACACACTCAGACAGTCAGACAGGCAAACACAAGCAAACAGACACACACACATAGGCAGATACATGCACAAACAGACAGGCAAACAAACACACAGAGAAAAACACACACACAGGCAGTCACACTTAGACAGACAGACACACACACACACACGCGCGGGCAAACACTCCTCCCTGATAAGATATCCCATAATTACTGCAGTGTGAAACACAGAGGGGTGGTCTTGGTTCTCTGGGACCGCCCATAAGAAGCCCAGTGCTGTAAACATGGCAGGAGGCCCGGCTGTGGGCATAGATGTCCTCACCTCACTACAAATAGCAATTTTAATGAAGGGTAACGAAGTAGCAATTCATTTGGTCTGTTTCAGACCTCATTCTCACGTCATCTTATGACAGCAAAATCAGCTGTCCAGTGCTGACATCCAGACTTTTGAGAACGCCCCCTCCTGTTTCTGAGAGATGTTGCTCTGATTGTTTATTCCTGTTTGTGAGGGATTATATTTCTGTAATCTTGGAGGAAATGACCACTTTCTCCTGACGTGGCAGTTTCTGAGAGACCTCAGCTCTCCCACACATGTTTAGATAGCGCTGGCAAGCGTGACGCCGTGTGTCATCAGTGTAAGTTCAACAAAAAACAGCTGATGGCGTTTCACCTCACCACATGGCCTTTTTAAAGGGGATGACCTTCGGCTTTCCCTGTGTTTTATCAGCTAAAGGTAAAACATCATTGTGCGGTCCAACAGCCTCCTCCAGTCAGTATGCGTTAGTAAAGTTAACTGCGGGATAAAGTCAGGGTTTGATCAAGTATGATGTGATGTGACGTGCTGCTCATATTTGCTTCCCATTTAGTTATGATGCTTTGCTCAAGCTCCACTCCTTAGAGCACGTTATGTAACCATCACAGGAGGGTATGACATCATATTATAGTTTGTATGTAGGGGCATTCCCCTGGAGCTGTGTGGTTCTGACCGATGCGGGGCACTTAGATAGCTGTCTGATGGAGTGTAATCACCGCAGGTGTTTTTACATTCCTGGCACCACAGGCCGTTAGATCTGACCTGACCTCATCCGCAGAGTCCAAAATAAACACACCAGTACTTTCCCATATCACGTCCCATCAGCGGTGAGGCAGCGTCCCGTCAACTCTCTCACAGGGGCAAACAGCCAACGCAGCTGTTGGCGTAATTGGAGTTTTTTTTTCATTGAAGCATCACATTTAGGGTTGACACAAGTTTACAGCTTTTCCTCTTTTTTTGCAAAGAATTCTCTTTTTGTTGCCTGCTGTTTGTGTTTGTTCTTGTAAAGACCGAGATTATTTAGATTATTTTACCCCCCCCGTCCCGTGCAGCTTTGACGACCATGACCCTGCCGTGATCCACGAGAACGCCACCCAGGCCGAGATCCTGGTACCGATCCGGCTGGACATGGAGATTGACGGACAGAAGCTCAGGGACGCCTTCACCTGGAACATGAACGGTACTGTCGCCCTCCTCACGGTCACGTTTGAGAACGGTTGCTCACCCGCTTTGATGTTAAAGAGGAAATGCATTACATCATATTGTTGCTATTTAGCAGATGCTCTTATCCAAAGCGGCTTACATAGGTTACAGTTTTCACACGTTATCCATTTATACAGCTGGATATTTACTGAGGTAATTTTGGGTTAAGTACCTTGCCCAAAGGTACAGCAGCGGGGAATTGAACCAGCAACCTTTCAGTTACGAGCCCTACTTCTTACCACTGTGTTACACTGCCGCCCCCTTATTCCCCCCGGAGTCGCCATCATTAATGCCCCTGCATCCGCCCCGAAGCTCATTTACCGAAATTCTCAACATCCTGTTCCGCCTTCTGCTGTGGTTCCTCAGAGAAGCTCATGACCCCTGAGATGTTTGCGGAAATACTGTGCGACGACCTGGACCTGAACCCCCTGGCCTTCGTCCCCGCCATCGCCTCGGCGATCCGGCAGCAGATCGAGTCCTACCCAACGGACAGCATCCTGGACGAGCAGACAGACCAGAGGGTCATCATCAAGGTACGGTTTTCCACCAAGGTCACAGCAGTTACCGCGGGCGACTGCAGGTGGTGTAGGGTAGTGGGAGATTTATGCCTTGCACTTAAAACGTCAGCCTTTTTTATTCACGCATTTCACTGCAGGACTGTTTTTGAATGCCGTTTACAACTGCCTTTTTTTTTCTGGTCTAGCTTATGCCGTTTGTTTTTCTGACTTTTCTGGAACTAATATAATTTACGACTGCATGTTAGCAATTAAATTTGGATGCGCTGTAATGGAGAACAAATACAGAGAGCCTCTGAGGGCAAAATGTCGCCATCAGAATGGAAAGAACCCATTTTTAAAAACCTTTCACTGGTTCATGAATGTAGACGGGGGAAAGGGTGATTCGAGTTTGACTGAGGGAGGTGTCCTTTGTCCCATTCTGCTCTGAATTCAAGATGGTCCTCTGAGTGAGGAAAGTTAAGGACACTAATTCTAAACAAACCTGAGGCTGCTTTTCCATGAGTTCTTAAATCAGTTCTGTGCCTCACCGAGCCCTGATGCAAGGCAGCGGCCTTATCTCTCAGCGCCAGGGCAGTGTGACCGATCGCCCTCTGCTCTGGCCTCTCTCCTCAGCTGAACATCCACGTGGGGAACATATCCCTGGTGGACCAGTTTGAGTGGGACATGTCGGAGAAGGAGAACTCGCCGGAGAAATTCGCCCTGAAGCTGTGCTCGGAGCTGGGCTTGGGGGGCGAGTTTGTCACCACCATCGCCTACAGCATCCGCGGGCAGCTCAGCTGGCACCAGAGGACGTACGCCTTCAGGTAGAAAACCAAACACACACACACACACACACACACACACACACACAGTCCAAGTTTTCCTTTTCATTCCATCAGTGCCTTTGACTGTTAACCTGAGATGTAGTTGCCATGGTACACACTCATGCATGCACACACGCACACATGTAACACCAGAGACCATCCATGAGCGGCCAGAGATGCAGCCGAGACAAAACAAGACAACTCGATGGTGACTCAGCCGGCTGATTCTCCCAAACACAAAGATTAAGCTTTGTTCCAACCACATGCTTATTGAGGCAACATCCTGTTTCCGCCATAGATACATAGATACAGAACCCCACAGATAAGAAACCCTGTTCATGCATTTTCTTGTTTTCATCGTATGTTTCACATTATAAAAGAATAGCTTTTCATTTTCTGACAACTGGGTTTATAATGACAGCACTGTGTGTAATGCTTCTCTCTGGTGTGTTTTTTACGTTTTCTTTCCTGCTTGGTATTGCCTTAACTGGATTGAGGTGTTATTTCTTCACAGTGTCAGAGGATGCACAATGCTATTGTTGTAATCTCTTCTTCCATCTTTACCTCCAAATTCCATTGATTTGGGGATGCATGTTGTATGAAGTTTTTGTGTTGTTTTTTTTTTGTTTGCTTCCTCCATTTTGAGAGTTGAGAGTGATGCACACACAAGTGTTTTCTCACCATTGATTCCATACAGAGGCAGATTTTATTGACGGATGTTTTGTGTGCGTGCGTGCGTGCGTGCGTGTGTGTGTAGTTTGTCCTCATTGGTAAAATTCTGTGCCTTGCTTTTCGATAATCTAATTGTGCCTTTCCTTGCTGTCTGTTCCAATAGGTCTGATTTCAGGTCAATATACTTGTGCATTTCTTGAACCCCAAGCTTAACCTCTCCCTGGTTCTCTCTACATGTCCTGGGAAGCTGAGTACTTTACATTTTTCAATGTTATGTTGCAGGGCCAGTCCCTAAAATGTCAATATAGCTTTGTATGAATTTCTTGTTTTGGCTGAATCAGGAGAACGGAGTCATTTCGCACTAATGTTAGCTCCATTGTGGGGATAAGAGAGAAAGAAGCAGGGGAAATGTTAATGTTAAGGTCAGCCACACAGCTTTTCTGTGTCCCACTGGAGCTGTTGACCCGACAGTGTCAGTGAACTCTGCCAAAGTTGGACTGCTATGCTAAAATCTGCCCACTCCTTCACACACAAGGGAACTTCTGGAAAATTTCATAACACTCCCAAAGAGTTGCACTTAGTCTCATTAAAGATGTGTTTTTCAGACAAACCGCTTTGCTTCGCATGCAGATAAATCCTGCAGACAGAGGCCATGTAAACATGAGTTTAGTTCTGAGCACTTAATGGGACGCTTAAGACCAGCGCGTTTACGTTCCCTTGCAGTGAGAAAACGCAAGTGGCTGTAATGACTACAAAATGTCTACCATACAAGTCACCAAACGTTGATTTGTTTAACAAACTGCAGCACTTGGCTGTTTTAACCCGATTACACTGCAAATCTCCTGCTTGCAGACTTTCTCCTGGTTCTCCTGGTTGACTGTGTGTTGGTGTCATGTGATCGTTTGGGCCACACACGCTCCCCCCTCTTGACTCTGTGTTGTGGTGACTGTCCGCAGTGAGAACCCCCTGCCCACAGTGGAGATCGCCATCCGCAACACCGGCGACGCTGACCAGTGGTGCCCCCTGCTGGAGACACTTACAGACGCAGAGATGGAGAAGAAGATCAGAGACCAGGACAGGAACACCAGGTGGGGACCTCTGGGTGATAAATCCCTCACTGACAACATAACCTGGATAAGCATAAGCTCAGACAATGGGGGATGGATGACAGGAACATGACTGCGAACATAGCACTGCTCCTCTATATAACCTGTGTAACGGATGTGTGTGGTGTAGGTGTTGAGACACACAGCTTGTCATACCTTTAAAGCCAGGCACTTGGCCTGGATTGCTTCATTAAATATCCAGCTACACGAGTGGATGATAGGTCGTTTAAAAAGTGGCAGTGGACAAGTATTTCTCCTCAGCAAAGAAACGATTCAGTGTGCATTAGAGTGGTGACCAGAGGGCAGTGACATTATAGCTCTGAAGTAACACTGCTTCTTCAGTGGTCAATTATTTTTTTTTTTACTACAGTATAAAACAGTTTAATGTGTTATTGGACCATTGCTCATTGTATAAAAAGTTATGACTAGTTACTAGGTCTGTCGATGGTCAGGGGCACAACGTAGTATGTGTAAGGTGATGATCATATCACGTCTGATATCACATCACTTCCTCTGTAGCTATATTTACATTACATTTAGTTGCTTATCAGATGCTCTTGTCCAGAGTGACTTTGGTTAGGTTCTTGCATGCTGTCATTTATACAGCTGGCTACTTACTGAGGCAATTCTGGGTTAAGTACCTTGTCCACTAGCAGTGCCCCTGTGGGGAGACGAACCGGCAACCTTTGGGTTATGAGCCCTGCTCCTTACCACTACACCACACTGCTGCCATCAGTCACAGCGATTTTGTTTGTACTCTCTCAGGCGCATGAGAAGACTCGCAAACACAGCCCCAGCCTGGTAGAGCAAGCACATCGTCTGCTGAACGCCAAGCCAGTCTGTGGCCATTTGGGACTTGCGATGAGGCAAAGAAGACTGTAGGAACTTGCTGCAATGTTGCAAACTGACTGGGCTGAAGCAAAAATAAAAAAAGAGACATTCCACTAGTCTGGCGGGTGGGGCTGGCCTTCCTCAGCAGTCCCTCCCGTTGGGCGCCCCCAAACTCGAATGTGCCACCTTTGTCCCCCCTACAATACTCCCACCCCTGGTCTAAGCACAGCCTGGAACCCCTGTGGAAGAATTACTGTTCTATTGTGCTGTCAGGTTTTGTTCTTTTGTGGTTTTGTACGGGTGCCCACTGCACCTTAGTAAACATAATTACATTGTTGTTTTTTTTTAAAAAAATAAATAAAATAAAAAGTCCACACTTACAATTTGCGTCTGCACAGTTGAGTCCTTGAGTACAGTTGACTGTACTTGGCGTCTGCGTACCTAGCTTAAGCATGTAGTGTCTGATCTTGGCTGAAGTTTATTGGTTGCTGCGAGTAATGTGATATTTACTCCACTGGTCTAATGAGCTGAGGTCATTACCTTCATACCTGGAGTCAAAGGAATTTACTTATGCCAATGAATTTTAAACATTGGAACTAAATACAAAAGACAGTGAGCTAGGCATCTTTTCAAATCTTTATTTCCAAAAGACTTGAATTAAGAACAAATGCAGGTAACTATTAAATTGCATCCCAAGTGATCAGGCATGTATTACATTTCTTCTGATGAGACTTCAGACCTGTTTGCAAATCAGATCCTGGTAAAGCAGATCACTATATTTATTCAGAGTGAAGGAAAAGCAAATGACCTTTTAGTACATTTCACTCGGCTCAGTTTTGCAGTGTTTTGTTTTTGCACGTTGACGCTACAGGACTGTTTGTGTCTGTATCCCCCGTTACTCTTCACTCTTTGACCAGCTAGTTCAGCCCCCTTTGTCACTGGTGCTGTAAGCGGTTTCTATTTTGGCAACGGCGCTGTGGCCACAAAGGCAGTAACGGAGGAGTGCTGACTGTGCAGGTTCTCCTGGGAACAGGATTTCAGACAGTCGGCACATTTATGAATAACTCCAGGCAGCAACGCACCAAAGTCTGCGCTTCCCAACCCTGTTTCTGGGGCACACCGACGGATGCAGTTTCACTCCAACTGGGCTTTAGTTGGGGCTGATTTAGTAGTTAGATATACATCCTCTTTTTTTTAAGCGGGGGCATGCCATTTGAAGTGAGTTCACTACCACAAACTTTTTGAAGCAATTCACTCAATAAAGTTTAATTGCTATTTAAATTGTTTTTGGCCCCACTGAACAACCAAATGCCCAAAAGAGTAATACTTCACTAGTCTATCACTAATTTAAGGGGCTCAAGTTAAAAAGTAATAACTTGTGTAAACACCTTTGTGTCTGTGCCTCTTGGAATAAACACCCTTCTGACCTCAATAGCAATATCTGTAACAAACAATGAACAGCAGATTTAGGTCAAATCCTGATGAATATTCAGTTAACAGCTCAGGGATCAGGTGGAAAGAAAACCAGCATTCCCCAAAAACCCTGGCTGGGAATCACTGACCAAAGTGTACAAGCATAGCATGCATAGGGACATAACCAAGGCACTGAATGGTTTCCACAATGCTACTCTCATGGATTTATCAGTATTGCTAATATTTGACATCTCTAGCTTGCTCTCCCCCCATTTTACATTCACGTCTGTGGAAAGAGCAGAACTTTACTGTGCTGTGTTTTAAGAGCGTATATTATCAACAGTTTATTTTATGAATTTATTTTATCAGCTGTCCTCCATTACCATAAGTGATGTATCAAAGTCAAGGTCTGATTAATCTGTATTGCAAAAGTACTAAAAATTGAATGAAAATGTTTTTTTTTTTTGCTTCCCTATTGCAGCTTTGTTATAAATTACCACTGGTCTGACAGCAATTGGAATTGTTTCACACACACACACACACACACACACACACACACTAAAAACATTGTTAATGGCCAGCCATCATATAAGGACTCTGACATCAGAAAGCATAAATAATCCAGAGTCACACCCATGTTACAGTTATGTTACAGTGGTAGGCGTCATCTTCTGAATAAATAGGATACAGAACAGAAAACGATTTCAGATCGTTAACCGTCAGTCCTTTGTAGTTTCAAACACCAGGAAAGAAGCCACTTGACATTAGGAAAAATTGAGCGCTGCCCTATGAGGATTATGGAGATCTTGTGTTTCCTCTCGACTTCCCCAGGCCAGAGGTGTCCAAGGAGGACTCAGTATTAAAGCCACCTGCAGTACACAGTGTAAGCTTACAGTCCACAGTCTTTTCAAGTCCCTTACTCTCTGGAGCTTTCCCGGGCATGGCCGCCCTACCGATGCTGGACGTCTGGGTCTTGGGGGTCAGGGTCCTGGGGGTCATTTCTTTCGTCCTGGCCCTGACCATGCCCCCCCTCACCCCTCACCCCACGCTAGGCCTCGTCCACCTGCTCCTCGGGAAGGGGGGTGTAATCTGGGTCCTCCGGGGGGGTATCAAAGATGGCTCTCCTATAGGAACAGAACAGGGTGGTTCTCGTTCCAGTGCTTGTGTATATCCAGCGCTTGTGCACTCACACACAATCCGGACTTGCTAAAGAAACCACAGTGCGAGACTCTGTGATGCCTATAATGCTAATTATAACAAAAATGTCAGGGGTTGAAAATGAAAGAACAACTCAAATGAAGTCATTGATAGTGGGGCTGACGTGAGAGATTGAATTTCCTGACTAGTTGAGAAACTATCTGGTGCTTTGTGCAGAAATATATCAACACTGGCGCACTTGAAAGGTGGTCACCATCACTGCCATGACTCATTTTCCTGGAGGCACTCCGATCATTATCAGGGCTAGAGACCGATTACCGGTAAATTCCCAGATACTCACAATAGTCCTGGTGTCATTAGCAGTTTCCTTCCTCCTGGCTGGTTTGGGAAGATGTCTTCCAAAAAGTAGTATATGTGCCCTACACCAATGCCTGTTAGGGGAAAATTACAGTATCATACACTTACAGTTGTGAGTGGGGAAATTTTTATATTTTGACTTAGTGTGCAGTTAGGCGACTATTTTTATCATGGCCTCAGAAATCTACAGCATCTGGCAACCACATCTATGACATATGCTTGGGGAATTTCCCCTTTTTTAGTAAAACATCACAGCAAAGCATACTATACAAGAGTATAAAACAGATGGCTAGCATACTGTACACTGGAAAAAAAAACTAACCCATACAGACATGTTTTTTTTGCTTCTTTTAATGGATGGAGACTATCAAAATATCTCATATCTTTTTCTTTTTGCACAAAAAGGGATCGTGAATTTTTATAATGGCATTTTATAATGGGTGTCTGTATAGCTATCAAAAAAAAACAAATTTGTAAAAGAGTTTGTAGGCAAAGGGAACTCTCAGCACATCAAATGAAACAGCACATGTCCTGAAACTACCTCAAAGTGTATAATTTGCCGAGCTGATAACTGACAGGTACACCAGTTAAAGACAACCCTGTCTTCCAAAGCCTTGAATATACGACCCATGTCTCCTCCCTCTTCCTTTTTATCGGCACTGCATGCATGCAGGGTGCTACTTATTCAAGTGCTGCAACAAAGAGAAGCCTTCGGGCTGCACAATGAAGGCAGGGCTGTAATGGGGACTGTTGGCTGGCGTATCAGAAGACCTAGTAGTTATGATGCCAAAGTTGAGACAGAATTGCTGTGTCTGAGCTGATACGGTGACTGGTGCTCCATTCAGAAGACGCTTTAAGATACTGAAACAGATATTGAGAACTTCCCCTCTCTCAGAGAGCGAGGGACCGTGCATCTGGTCCCCCTTTCCGTACCAGTGCCCACATCAAACAGCGAGCACAATTCGAGCCGCACATGGGAGAGAGGAAACAATAAAGAAGATGCTATTCATTTCCTGCTCCAGGCTTGTTTCTCCCTTTGGTATCCGAAGGCATTAACCCTGCTGCTCTTGGTCTGACCTGTTGCTCATTCAACTTGAATCAATATACTTATGCTCTGTTGTGCTGGAAGTCGCTCTGGTCAAGAGCATCTGCTAAATGAATACAATGTAATGTAATGCCCTTTCAATACAATAGCACTTTATACCATTTCTTGCATGTGCAAAGGGTTTGGGATGATGAACGTACCTAAGAGATCAATGACAATGGAGTTGCCCAGCAGCAGGGAGAATCCCATGAGCACCCAGGGCAGGAAGGGAGCCTGGAAGTTGAGCAGGCCAAAGAAGTTCATACGAACGTAGGGGTTTCGCCGACTCCAGACATACACCAACATGATGGTAAACGCCTGGCCCAGGAAGAACAAATTGGCAAAGAGGCCAAACAGCTGTGGGGGGGCTACGAGTCAAAGATGGCAAACGTACAATGTGTGCAGGGAAAAATGTGTCCCAGGTTAACCCACGGTGGCGTAACATCAGAGTCAAACACAATGAACATGTGCCTTGAAAACAGAAATCGGGCCAAATACCTTGAATAAAAGACCAATCAAAACAATGTGTTATTATAAAAAGGAGGAAAAAAACACAAGTAAAAACATACTCATATATATTTCTCCTGGATCACTGCTGACCCCAAACTTATAAACAAGCAGAGACGTTATGCCTCAGGAATTCTTAGCATGGGGGGGTTTGGGGGGGGTCAAGACATACAAAAGCAGCCAGGCGCCAAAGGACCACAGTAGGGAAATGATATTGATGCCAGATGCGCTTTTGCGAGAAGGATACGGTCATGAGCACCCCTCCGAACAGGAACATGAAGACGAAGTCTGCCGTCCGACCTCGGAAGGAGCCTTCCTCCAGCATGCGACAGTATCGGTATCTGTTCTGTCAAGGGCACAACACTGCTATGCAAATTGATCTTGGCTAAGTGTGTGTGTGTGTGTGTGTGTGTGTGTGGGGGGGTATCCAAACCTGCCTCTGACTTCAGCATATTTTGCAACATATTTCAAGTCCAGATAAACAAGCTCATAACCAAACCATGCTGACATTGGGACTTCCTGCGTGCTCTGCCGTTGCAGGTGTCCCGGAAGAATCACACACACACGTAAAGGATACAGAAAAATCATGTTGAACAAGAAACTGAATCCCAGTGGCCCAAAAAAGAGGAAGTTGGTTATCAGGCGCCATATCTTTCAAAGCAAGAAAAAAAAACAGACAAAGCAGAATTAGAATGAGTGCAAGAATAGTGTATGCCCTTTAACACCATAACCATCAAGAAAAGTTCAGTTTAAAAAAAATATAACAAGCTATTTATTCTTACCTGGTATCTTTTGATAATCAGGTCAGGGTTGAAATACAGCTGGAAAGGAGTGATAAATTCCAATTGCTATAAATCCAAAAGATAATGTGATATGAGTATCATATCAAGGAAATTATTCAGCGGGCAGGAAATACAGATTCAAGGATTTAAGACTGCCAAAAGATTCTAAGCAAGGCATAGAACATCACGCATGACTGAAGTGAACTAGACGAATTTCTAGAACGCATGCAGCTGCAGCCCAGGTTGCTTCAGGTAATTTTCAGTTCTCTCAGCAAGACGTGTAATCAGAGCAAACCCTTATCCGTGGTGATCTACAATGCTTGCAACTAGCTATTAACCCTACTAGGAAATTAAGGAAATTAAGTCATCTTATACAGGTGCTGCTGTATCCCACAACAACACTGTCCCATGTCGGATCCCCGTCAACCTCACAAATTGACACCAGTTAACAGCCATTGGTCTTTTTCACGTGTCACTTTTCTAATACATTTATAGTATTGAATTTGTCCACTTTACAATTCACACACTGAATCGTAATAGAAATTTTCAATTTGTTCCAAGGCCCTCTCGCTTTAGTGTTTAGTAGGGAAGACCAATTCTGAGTTAAAATCGAGTTGCATCTGTTTTTGAATGCATTCAGAGGAACAGATGGCTAGCTCAATAGATGCTATGTCTTGTTTATCTGTCCACCACACAACACAAAAAGTTCTCCAACGATACAGTTAGCTGACAATGTGTGCTTCATTATTTATAATCGCCCTAAATAGTTATATAAACTCCTTATTTGTGCTAGCTCAGTATGAAATTATTGCAATTTTCTTGCAGTTGCTTACCACCGCAGCTGTAGTGAGAACACACGCTGTGGTATAGGCTCTGGTGACGGCAGGAATCTGTAGATATTCTTGGGTGAAACTGTGGGCCATGGTGATCCTTTTTTTAATTTGTGTTTATGTTTTCAAATAACGTTATCTAATTCTGTTGGAGACCCGTAAGCTCCGCGTTTTCGCCGCGGCTCCTTTAAATCCCATCAACCACACCGCCGTGACATTTCAACTTCAGAAACACCGTTGAACGCTCTAGCCAATGAAAAATCCCACCGTATGGGAAGAGGCGTGACAAAGTTGTGAATGACGTAAAATTTAACCAATCGAATGGTAAATCCTCTCCAAATTAGCCAATTCGTTATTTCTACTGTGGGCGACAACACATAGGTCTGTATCGAAACGAGAGGCGCGGTTGATATGTAACTTCTAACCAATAATTATCAAATAATGTTTGAGTGACATAAAATGTGACCTTTAGGATTACAGAAATGAGTTGGATATGGCTTTGTAGGCTGGACTGAACTGTTGAGAGCTTCCACGTGGATGTAAACGTAAGCCAAACAAACTGCAATTTATTACTTACGTGAACCAATCACTGAAGCGTATGTGTTAACAGATAAGTGAAACCAATGGGTTTAGTTTTTGGATCAACGCTAAACAGCCGCTTCACAGTTTAACTGAAATTACTTCAATGGACTATATATAGACCGAATATCACGAGTCATCCAGTCTTCCTCCGTAAAACTGAAAGAATGTCCAACAAACGGACATCGTACTTGAAAAGGCGATACCTGCTTTGCGCTTCTTCCGGAGTGGAGTTCCGGTCCTGTTTTAGAATAGTTGAACAAGAATTCCGGTAATGAAACGTTTGGCACAATAATGGTAATATATTTACCGTCCTATACCTAGCAGCAACAACTAACAGAAAATGATTGTTCCAAGATGTGAGCAAATTTTCTTAATCATTCAACACACGGAGCGTTCACGTCTGACAATAAATGTCAAGACATTTAAAAGAAATTAACGAACAATGCAGGAAATCAGAAGTTTTATTTGTATCAAAATATTGTACAGAATTTATACATTGGTATTTACATAGTAAATATGATATTAGGGTTAAAACAATCGTAAAAACAAAACAAAAAACAGCCGATTATGTTAAGATCAGAGATACATAGGCTTACGTCTAAGAGAATCATTGGTTAACATAACAGTGTTTGGGTGCTGTACATTTTACTGTAAGTGTAGTGTATAGTCAGTACTACCAGTGCAATGACAGTGCAGACCAATGTGACCTGTGGCTTCCACAAGGTTTTAAAGTTTCCTTACCTCAGCAATATGGTATAAAGAAATCACAATGAGTTGTATAACACAGTGTAAAAAATACATAGAAAACCAAAAAATTCCACCAGTGTCCAGCACTGATGCACTGCACATTTTGTCACATGGCACACACACCAAAAAGCAAACTAATCCAAATGGTTTGTTTGACAATAATACCAGTTACTAATTAAAGTCAGGAATTAAGGCTCACTCTCTTCTCTTGAACATCAGACACCAATGGAAGCACCATGAGGAAAGAGGAAACTTCAAAGTTACTTACTTTAGAGGATTTTCTTAGAGGCCATGTTCCTGAGGACTTAAAATGCACGTTTTGAGTTGTTCCCTCATATACAGCTGGACATAAAGATGAGAGCATCACTGATCATCACTGATCTGTTCATGTATAGATTAGTGCAGAGTATGGCAATCATGTTCTTTGAGGACTGTAACACCAGCTACGCTAGAGGCACTGAAAAACGCTGAATGACGGACATGAACAGTTTCCCTGCTTATCAGTGAGCGTATGTACTTTAGCACCTTTTATTTGCAAAAAGTGTTACTCCTCTCGCAACCATAACCCTAAAACGTGTGTACCCTCTCACAGCTAAGGTACGCTTGTGCTGCTACATTTGAAAAGTTGTGTTTTAAGGAATGAAACAGCAACAGTTAAGAGCCTGTCCCATGTTATGCTGGGACAATTACGCTGGAATTCTTCAAAGTGTTTTATTTTGAGAGCGGCGGTCCTCTCAGAAATAACCCTGTCACATGAGCGGATGCGTTACACTGCGTTGCATATGTTATCATTATTGATTCACTGCATTCGCAGACGACTTGGGGCAGATTTGGATCCAGTGCTGTTCCAATCTCTAAAACATAACCCTCTATGATGAACACAAATAAATAGTGGTATAGCTGCACAGGAAGTCCAAAAACTGAGGTGAGAGCTACATATGCAAATGTGCATTTTTTTTCCTGAGAAGAAACCATGTGAGTTCTGTAATGTCCAAACTGTCGGAGGTCCAGAGTAAAGCCAAGATAAATAAGGTCAGATACAGATTCGCAATTGAAATCCCTGCATTATGTGTTACGTACTGCCTTTCTTACTTACAAACCAAGTAGGTAACTAGTTCATCTACCTTTCGATGCAGAAGATGAGTTTCAGCTAATATGAAGTGAGAATGCTAGTTAGTTTGAATGTTAGGTCTATCCCATAGAAGGAGTTCGAGAGCGGGCCGTTCATAATACATGGGTCGTCAGTGGAGATACTTTGTTTTAAATTCACAGGACATTGCACTGAGCCAGGTGGACGACGTTAACACCAGTAGGCCACACACATAAAAGTGACTGATGCGCGTATTTCACCTGGCCAGTGTGGGGTGACGCTGCCCTTGGAAGGCAGCGGAGGTCAAAGCCACGATTAGGAAGCGCTACAGCCAAAAAAGTCCATGCCGATATAACGAGGATATCCCTCCAGTACTTTCACTTCCACAGGGTCAAACTTCCAGTAATGTCTCCCGCTGAGAAAGTGGGCATAGCCTGTTAAGGGCACAAGAATAAAACAGTCTGGTTATAACGGGTTAATGTGTGTTATTTTTGGAGAGAGAACAGCATTTCCATACCACGATTTGAGAAAACAGGTGCTTAAACTAGGGGTTTAACTTTGATTGGCCACTGTATCACAGATGAACATTTACACATAATCCCCACATGACTGCTTCCATGTTGCATATAGAGTAGTGGCAGCCAGACAAAATGGCAAAAGAGAGACTTGGTGAATTGAAGGACTTCATGGTTTAGAATGCCAAAGCCAATACTACTACTGCCAGACAATGCAGACATTTTCTTGTGGCTTGTAGCTTCCACAATATTGAAAGTTTCGTTATGTCAGCAACATGGTATAAAGCAATCATAATGAGTGGTACAACAAAACATAAAACATATGTAGAAACCCAAAATTCCATCAGTGTCCAGCACTGATGTACTACAGATTTTGCCACATGACTCACACCAAAAGGCAACTGATCTAAATGGTCTGTTGAACAATAATACCAATCAGTAATTAAAATCAGGAATCAGGGCTCACTCTCTCTTGAACATTAGACACCAGAGGAAAGACTGAGGGAAGATATCACTTTGTTAATCTGAAGTAAAAAGTACACACTGCTTGGTATAGACGTAAAAAAACTTAAGGGAGGTAGACTTGACACGGAACAATGCCAGCTTACAGTACCAGTCAAAAGACATTTTGATCTAAAGACTTATGCATAAATGTGTGAAATTTGTTTTTTAGACAAATATAAATGGTAAAGTTGATGCCTATGTGTAAATTTCTTAAAAAAAACTGATTTTTAAAAATATTTTGGCTACTTTGAAGAATCTAAAATATAAGACAGTTTTGATTTGTTTAACAGTTTTTTGATCCCTGCATAATTCTATTTGTGTTATTTCATAGTTTTGATGTCTTTACTGTTATTCTTAAATGTGGAAAATAGTAAAAATAAAGAAAAACCCCTCTATGAGTAGGTGAGTCCAAGGTTATGACCAGTACTGCATGTGGAGGTGGAATGTGGATGTATGTAATGTGTATGTTGAATGTAATGTAATGAATGTAACATAATGAGCACATTACCGTATCGGTCCTGGAAGGCGCCGTCGATATCGTTGGGAATGCCCCTCCAGTCCTGCATGTTGCGAGGGTACACGGTGTCCACCCGGTTCTCCTGGGGGTTGAACCGCCAGTAGCTCCCAGACTTGAAGAAGTAGATCTTCTGGCTCTTGTCTTCGCCCCACATGAGGGCGGCCTGGATGTCGGAGACCGGCAGACCCAGGCTCTGCAGGGAGTCTGGCCCAGTGATCTGCCTCTCCGCGTCAAACACCCAGTAGTTCTGGCCTGCAACGGGACAGCAAACATGCGTCGGTCACTACGGGACACGCTCAGAATGCCAGGGACGACTTCCGTCCTCTGTCTATACACAGACATTGCCATCAGTCATTGCTACTCCACCTAATCCGGCTCCTGGACGTTCCAGATTTACAAACATCTGGATCATTTGACGCTTGGTCTGCGAGCGTTGTTAGCCTGGTCTGACACTGTTGCTCATTTAACTTGAATGGATACACTCTTGTTCTATTGTGCTGGAGGTCGCTCTGGACAAGAGCATCTACTAAATGAATGTAATGTAAAGTAATGTAATGCCTGTATATTCCCTTGGTTTACACCATAGTTTGACTCTGTTTAATGTAATCTTTAGGCTGCCTAAGACACATGAAAAAAAAGCTGCCCAAAGGTCCAAAACATTTCATTGAACAGAGTCTTAAAAGGATTTCAGTGATGAGAGCAGCATGCATCTGACGTGGCAGTATGCTGCCGACGTGTCTGTCACACGGCGTGACCTGAAGCATCCGGGTCGCTACGGGACTCAGAATCCTGCCGCAGGTGTCGGCTTGCATGCTTCCCAGCGGGGGAAACAAAAGGGCTAATTTTTCTTTCCCGGAGACAGATAAAGCTGCCGTGTGTGCGCTGATGGAAGGGGCGGTCCCAGCTGTCCTGTCCCATCATGCCCCTCATTAGCGCACCACAGCTGGATGTGTAAACTCGCACAGGGGTCAAGGGGAAGCCCTGAGCCCTTAAGCTCTATCTGCCCAGACACACCCGATTGGACCGGAGCCAGCCAAGGGGCCGTCTGGGGACTGCAGGAGCACCTCCACACATGCGTGCACACACACACACACACACACACACACACACACACACACACACACACACACACACACACACACACACACAGACACTCACTCCATACCATGAAACTATATTTCTAGTCATGTGACATGCAAGGAGGAAGTGAGGACAGGATAAAGTGCACAAGCAGAAAGTGTCTACATTTACCACCTACAGGTGTTATTTCAGCATGTGTAAACCTCAATATGTCTTCAGCTGTGGAGAACAGGAGCCGGTCACAATGTAAGTATACAGCAAAGAACTGGAATCAGTTGATGTGCCAACCCAACAAACAGACGAAAACCCCACCCTGCATCACATAAGAGCTTTCAGCAGTCGTTAGTCCCCACCTGGTAAATGTTTTTACTACTCGCCTCCCTCCTGTTTATGGGAGCCGCTAAGTGGTCTGGATAAGTGGACCACCCAGGTAAGGAAAGTGAAGCCGAGCTCCGGAGCAGGAAGTGGAACAGAACCGTAGGAAGTGCGGAGCTTACTGAGCGCATATAAACACACAGGGACTGTGTGAACAACAGCGATCCCCACAAACCTGCACACAGTGTGCGCAGTGAGAGGGCAGGGGTGTGTTTGGACTCCGGAGGGCAAATGTTTGGCAGCCTACAGATTCCAACATTTTTAATACAACTGCTTAAAAGGAATCATGGTGATATTTGTTTTACATTTAACAAACAAGAGGATGTTGGCACTCAATGAATCAATTTTTATTTGGTATAATGCGCTTCTAACATAATGCGCTTGTCACAGGGTGATTTAGAGTGCACTGTTTCCAAAGGGAGTCTAATGGGATGGGGAGGGTGTGTGTGGAGTTTCCTTGTGTCCTCAGGGCATCAGATGCTCAGCAAACAAGAGGATGCTCACAGCCACAAAAGCGGTGCCTGTCTCAGCACCCCGAACAATCCTAAGTCACGTTTCACCTGCTCGGTTTTGCCCCAAAGCTTGTCTGATCTTGTGCTCCCGGGGGCCCACCGCAAACCCACCGCGCAGCCGGCACGTCACCCACCTTGAAAGAACCAGATATTCCCGGACTTGTCTTCAAAGGCGGCATCAATGTTTTCGGGAATGCCCCTCCAGTGGCGGGACGCCAGCGCGGGGTACCCCTCCTGCAGCTGCCCGTCCCGGATGCGCCACACGTAGCGCGACTTGAAGAAGAACAGCTCCCCGCGGATCATGGACACCGCATCGAAGTCCGTGTGGCAGGCGTCCGGCTTCAGCAGGAGAGAGAAACCAGCGGGTAAAGACGCACCCCTCAGCTTTTAGTCAAGTCCCTGTCCTGTTGGGATGGCGGTGTAGCATAGCGGTAAGGAGCAAGGCTCATAACTGAAAGGTTGCTGGCTCAATTCCTCGCTGGGGCACTGCTGCTGTACCCTTGGGCAAGGTACGAAACCCACAACTGCCTCAGTAAATGTCCAGCTGTATAAATGGGTACCACGTAAAACTTGCAGCCATGTCAGTGTCTCTGGATAAGAGCGTCTGCTAAATGACAATAATGTAATATATAATGCTGTAATTAAGTGCACCCAGGAATTACTACTAGTATTCATAAGAAACTAATTATGATAAATAACATTGAATAACTATATTAAATATGAATGTTCATATATAGATGCAAACATAGCTGCATTCTTTCAGCTAACGCGGATGATATTCAGAGTACTTGGTTGTGAGAACCAATGTGAGGAAGTGATGTACTTATATGTATATCTCATACTGGCACACAGTTATGTCAATCCCTGAGTCTGTGCTTTATGTGTATGTACACTATAATATATATATATAGTGTACGAGTAGATAAGAAGCTGTGTATGTGTAGAGCCGTAGTGTGTGTGCGTGTGTGTGTGTGTGTGTGTGTGTGTGTGTGTGTGTGTGTGTTTTCAGCACTTGTCATTGCATGCGTGTGTGAGTGAGTTTCTGTATTCTTATATGGGGGGGGGTTGGTGCTCACTGTGCTGACGTCGATCTCGTTGGTCTCGGTGCTGACGTGGGGTGCCGTGGTCCGTCGCGAGCCGTACAGGTACTGGATCCCCTGCTTGTCGTCCTCGCTCAGCTGTAGCGGGTAGGAGAAGCTGTAGAAGGGCGACATCACCGCCCCGGGGACCAGGGAGTGCTGCAGGCCCAGGACGTGACCGAACTCATGCGCTGCCACCTGGAGAAGATCCGTACCTGTCCGCGCCCGGGGGGGGGGGGGGGACAGGGACGGCGACGGGGGGAGAAGGGGGGGTGCAGAGCAGGGCCATCACGCCTTTGCGATCACGAATGATGAACATAAGCAAGGGGGAGCAGGGTCTACACATCTCTCCATATTTAGAGGGAGACTTCAGATCGGCATAGTTGGGAGTGTGTGACCTTGCAGTGTTTTTCCATTCACACACATCGGTCAGGGCACAGGTACAGCCGAAAGCTAGACCTGCCGGCATTGAGAAATGTGCAAAACCAGAGCTTCTACCTAAGGTTCCTCTTAAGAGGTGAACCTCTGCTATGTGACAGCGCCACCATCAGCGATAGCTGTGAGACTGATGCAGCAAGGCTTGTAACTCCTTTGAGTCCTGCTGTTGAGTATTTGGGCAAGGCATTCACCCCAAACTGCCTCATTGAATATCCAGCTGTATAAATGCACGACATGTAAAAACCGTGAGCTATGGTATGTAAATTGTTGCAGGTAAAAGTGTCTGCTAAGCGAACTCTACTGTAATTCTTTCCCCTGCAATCCCAGCCTGTCGTGTTGGGACCGGCTTTGCGGTTTGCGGTGGAGCGGCAAGCAAACACGTCGTTTGAAGTTGCTTTCACTGTACTTACCCATGCTGTTGCCAACGGTCCACGTTTCATCGTAGTCGAAGTGGATGTCGCCCGCACGGTGCGTTCGGGGAAAGAAGGCGTGTGCCAGGATTCCCCCGGGGCCATCAAAGGGCAGGTTGTCTCCGTGCCAATACCTGAAGCGCAGGTGTAGGAGACAAATGAGAAAATAAAGTCCGCCCACAACCCCTATGCACAGCAAAAAAAAAAAAAAAAACAGACTGCAGTTTGCTCAACCTTGGCCACGACAGGGTTAAATCTCTCATCCCAGAGTTTTCCTGCCTTAACTCCTGTGACACCACTTTCACCACGGTGCTATCTCAATCAGAGATCAGAATAGCCGGAGGGAGTGAGGGAGTGCACTGGCATGCGACCAAGCTGCCTCGTAAGCAGTAACCTAAAAGAACACGGGTTGCATTTCATAGAAGGGCGTGGAGAGGTGTTTTTATCCTGCTACCTGTGCCCCCCGGGCGCCAGGTAACTCCTATCTTACCTGAGTGCCATACTGGGTTAGGCAGAGAGCATTGCCCGCAGGTGGAAGCATAATCCACACACACACACACACACACACACACACACACACACACACACACACACACACACACACACACACACACACAAGAAGAAATACGAACGCTTGGGTGGTATTTGTGGCTCACAGAACCGCATGGTACCGGATATTTCCTGCTGTTTGCTCATGTGCTTTCTGTACAAAAACACTGACAGTGGACAGAACATTGATTGACAGGGTGATGTTTTGCAATATGAGATTAGGGGCCCTGATTAGCAACCAGAAGGGTGAAAGCTTGTGTCGTGGAGGGATCCTTCTACACTCAACGTTAACTTCCTCAGTAAATATCCACTTGTAGAAATGGATAATATGTATGGCGTAAGCTGAAATTAGACTGGCAGTGTGGCATAGTGGAAAGGAGCAGGGGTCATAACCAAAAGGCTGCTGGTTCAATTCCTCTCAGGGGCACTGCTGATACACCCTTCGGGCAAGGTACTTCAACCACAATTGACTCACTAAATATCCAGCTGAATAAATGGGTAACATTTTAAAATTGTAACAAATGTAAGTGCCTCTGGATAAGAGCATCTACTGAATGACAATAATGTTATGTAGACCTACAACGAATGATAAGAAGATCATTTGAGCGCAGGTCTCTGGTAAGCCATTTCAATAATGCACTAACTTACAAGAACAAAAAAACTATGCCATGGAGAAACAGGGGAAAAAATACAGTATGAGAAGATGAAGAGGACTCTGCCTCCCTACCAACTCTCCCTGACAGAAAACACACACAGACATTAAGTCTGCTATGAAGTGTTTAATTAAAAAGTGAAGAGCCTTTTTTCCTTGCTCTGAATATTTGCCAGCTGTATTCACAACCGCGGAGGTCTCCATGATTAAGATGAGAAAAGGCTAAACGTCATGGAAGACGAACACTGATAGTGAAAACTCCAACACTTTAATTAGCGTGTGTATGTGAGTCATCTGGGGGTGTTTGGGGGCGGGGGAGATTTAGACCCTTCATTTTCAGTTTTAAAGCCTATACAGCTGCTCTGTATAGGCTTTAACAAGGGGAGGCTTCATGGCTACAGAAAGGCTTTCACATATGCTTCTCTTAAATCCCCCTGCGATACTGAGATACTGAGAGGCGGACACTGTCCGAGCAACGTTCACATCTAAATCATAAGAGCGGAGCAGGCTGATTGCATCTGAAGTCAAAATGAGCAACTAGTAATAATTTGATTTTCCCTCCCCCAGCCCCTGGAAAGCTAGAGTTCCCTCCATAGTACATGTGAAAATGTTGAAGTGAAGCTATTTCCTTTTGTACGACAGGTAATATATTCATGAGGCGTTTGGAGATCAATCCACTGATCGGATCAAATCCCTCTCTTAGATTTAAGAGGAACACTCAGGAACACCCTGGCCTGGAGCCCAAGTGCCACTTTACTTTTATTTTTATTTTATTCCTTTTAGTTTTCACCTCACGACATACTCAAGTCACCACTTTGCTTTGCTCCCCCAGCACTGGGAGCACTTGTGAAGGCTACACTGTCCCACAACAGGACACCACAGGCTTCACTCTCCTCTGCAGGAGAGATAGGCAGTTGGGGCATAGTGGTAACCGAAAGGTTGCTGGTTCGATTCCCACTGCTGGGAATCTGCTGTACCCTTGGGCAAGGTACTTAAACCAGAACTGCCTCAGTAAATATCCAGCTGCATAAATGGATAATATGTAAAACTGTAACCTATGTAAGTCACTCTGGATAAGAGCATCTGCTAAATGATAATGTAATGTGACAATGTAGCACTGATTGGGAGTATCACTCGCTTGTGTCAACCAGTGACTTGTATGTCGCTAGGAGGTGCTACTGCAGCAGGGGCTGGAGGAATCCCAGCCAGTTTAGGCCCACCCTCCCCCAAGGGAAATTCAACCAACTGTGCCCTGCTGCTATTGCACACTAGCAGTTAGCCAATGATGTACAGAGATTCAAACTAGCCACATGAGGGCCAATGAGACCTGGGGCACACATGAGAATGCTTAAAGAAATAAAAACAGAAACGTGGGTTCTCTTTTGATGCATGTGGTGGTGTTTGTCGTGTAAAAAAAGAAAAGACACACAAGCACACAAGTAGCAAATGTGCTCGTGAGAATGTTTGTGTGATATTTTCTGCCATATTAAATTTGCCCACAGAGACCACTAGCACTTTGAAACAGAGAAAAAATTGTTTTCTACACCAGCTCTGACCATCGAAAACAAGTATTGATAAAAAGCTAAGTTACCTCATCAAGTGAAGTCATTATAGAGAAGTTAGCCCTAATTACACACCTGCAGGTTACACCATAAGATCAACACTACACGCAAACCTCCCGGTCGTGCATATTCACTGCTTTGTGTTGGTGGCTTTTAGCTGGGATAATGAACTGTTGGTCTTCTCTTTACAGCTGCTGTCAAGAGGCTAAGTTTCTAACAACAGGGCAGCTTAAGACTCAACCTCCTGGCTGACATCATTCTAACCCTCCTAACATTCAAAAAGGGCGTTGTGTTTGTGCACTGAGACAGAAATCTCTCTTTACGGAGCTATTACAGTGTGGAAAAAAGCCAGTCAAGGAGACATATTTCCAGCACTTAAGGCTCAGAGGCTTACATCCACAGACAGAGCAGACAGAAACAAATAACATTCTCTGTGTTTCACATGGATTCCCCTATATATTTATTGCACAATGAATTGGCTACCATGACCTGTAGCGCTGATTATTAGTATTGTTATTATTTATTATAGGCAGCTGGCTCTGATTGCATATTGAATAATTGCATGCTCTGTGGTTTGTTACACAGTATGCAGCTGGTCCCCATTTAATATCACTGATTTTATCTACTGCCAAAACATGTTTAACTGTGTAACATCTTAACAGCTGACCCAAATATCAGGGGTTATTTATGTACTGTAGACAGTAGTCGTTCATCTCTCTTCATATTTGGTGGACCGGGCAATCCGTGCCAGCCTTACAGAGACTCACAGTATAGAATCAGGATGCAGAACAGCAAGTCAGCATTCAACTTTCTGCAGTCTGCAAGTGACATATGTCTGAAAAACACACGAACAGCCACTTGACGTGTGAACTCTGTGTCTGAGCGTTACCCAAAAGTAATAGGTCCACTCCCACATCCACGCCCCCATTACCTTGTGAAGTCGATCATGATGTCAGCCTTGCCGCTGGTGACCTCGGAGAAGGTGAGCGGGGTGACATCACTCCACACCCGAAGAGCTTCCATCAGCACTCGGCGCACCTTATCCTCACTCATCTGCCAGGGGAAGCGGACGATCCTGGGACACACACACACACACACACACACACACACACACACACACACACACACACACACACACACACACACATGCAGGTGTCAGAGACCACCAAGAGTGCAGACCTGTGACCTCTCTTGCACTCCGAGTCTAACATTACCCACAATCCTCTGCTGTTGTGACAAGAGGCACACGGGTGAGTGGCGTTCACTGGAATTCCTGTGAACCCTGGGGCCTCTGGGGTTAGCTCAGGGTAATCCCCAGTGTTGAGAAACCCGTGTGTCCGACCCAGCCCTGGTGCAGAGCTGAAAAGCAGCTGTCGGGAGCTAGCGCAACCCTCGCCTTTACCACCCAGCATGGCTGGCAGGTTCAAACAGACAAACCCCAGTATCATCTCAGGGATTACAGATTAAGAAAGGTATGACCACACAACGCAAACACCTCTCAGTAGTTAGGCTCTATAATACCAGGGTTAATACACAATGGCAAAACAACCCTTTCACTGTGGCAGACAATACACATTGTGTAGCCTGTGATATTGTGTGCGGTTTGTCTCCATGGAATAAACTTGGGAGCCAGCCTTTTGTCAACTGAACAATAATAAAGAAGACGTTTGAAGTCATATCTCCCGCGGCAATGAAATCGACAGGCAGAACCGGTACGACCGACTATATAGACTTGATATTTTTTCATTATGAATTTTCAACTGCATTACCTTTGATTAACTCGATCACTTTAGAACACACTTTGACCATAATACAAATTTAAGTCTTAACTCACTGACTTCAGTTTCATTTACAACACTATATTCCTCACCACATACATGTAAGTTATAAATCAATCATCAGGTCTGGAACAGTAGTAAAATTACTTAAATCCATCTTCTCATTATAGACATAGAGTACATTATCAAAGTCCACCTTGCAATGCAGTGAGTGCAATTACAAATCAGATCACCGTTTGCATTTGTGCTTCCACATATTATCAACTGAGACTGTTCATATTTGATTTTTATAAGCTTCATTAACGTGAGACCATTCTTTTTTAAAATTATTTTAATTATTAATTTTTTTTTTTTACTGAACTTCACAAAACATACCTGACAGGCATGAAAAAATAATGCACCAAGTGCCTGCTCTCCTTGTTTGCTAGGGGCTCTGAGAACAGAGAGATGCAGCAGCTCCTTACCCAGAATCCTGCTGAGGGAAAGCCGTATCCCAGTTGGGCCACTTTTGGTTGGTGCCAGGATACCAGACGCAATGGCTATCAATTTCAGTATCCATCTATTCACCGGGGCATCGTAATTAAGGTGGTGTTCGGGGGGGCTGGGGGTCGTCAGAGGACTTACAAGCCCGGACGCGGGAATGACACCGGCTAACCCCATCCCTGGCTCAGCCCCTTTCACAATGCATGCTGGGACAGATTTATCGCCCCGAGGGCTCGCAGACTCTCATTAGCTTGTGGCTTTTTTTTTTTTGTTCCCCCCCGCTCTCCTCTGTCAGAAGAGTTTTCCACAGCCATTACACTGTGAAAGAGCCGTCATTAAGCAGCGCATACACAGACGGGGACACAGCCTGCCAACAGGCCCCAGACACTCCATACAGAGCGTCTCTGAATGAGCCGCTGTAAAAACACAGGGGGAGGGGGAGGAGGGGGGAGACCGGCCTCTTTCACCGCGGCAGAAACCCTCTTTTTTTCACCGAGGGTAAAAATGTGATGAGCATGCCTTACCCCTGCAGTGCAAGTGGTCTGCTCTTTTCACCGAAGCCCCCACCAGAAATAAAAAAAAAACCTCTGCCAGAAAGAGGGACGTGGAAATAACAGGAAGGATTCATGCAGCGTGGCGTAATTACGAAAATGTTTATTTATCCGAACCAGCTCTTCCTGTAGCATTTCGCCAGAAATCCCTTCTCTATTGCTCCACCTGCCGAAGTGTGAGTGAAAATGGGTTTGACCCGATCTCTGACCCGATAAGGTGTCACGAAAACTATACCACAGAAACCTCAGAACAAAAAAAAAAGTTCTGAACAAACTAAATGTTTTCGAAAAGCTCATGTTTTTATCAGCGGATGCAGTGGAATTCAGTACATCTTTACAGCATAACAACCTGGCAAAATCACGTAATTCAATAATGCACCAAACAATGTTTTCTAAAACCTAATTTTTATCAGCAAGTGCACTGAAATTCAGAACAATGCTGCAGCATACAGCTTTCTTTGTAGAGAAAACTGGCACCATGACAATGGTTTACTACCTTATCAAGTATTTGCCCATAATGATTGATTTGAATTGAGGTACAGCCTAATATCAAAATCGTGTTACTTAGCTACTAAACTACATTGTTTAACAGCTACAGTGCTGATTTGAGCAAGCAAACTTGAATGAAAGGTAGTTATTTTTAATAAAAAGAACTTTGTTGAAATCTTAGAGCTAATTTGTTTGGGGGAGGGAGGCGTGTAGAGAAACATCTTGAATGTCATCACAGTTTGATGGTGTCAGTCAAAAGTCAGTGAAAATTTTTGGTTCGCTGTACTTTTGTCATAACAAGGGAAGGAACTGGCAAAGAGTTCTGAAAGGATCAGTAGTCTGAAGTCACATGTTAAGAAAAAAAGACTACTGAATTTAGCAAAATGTGAGACTCAAAGTTTTGCTTGAAATCTGTGTACTGTTAACTATGTGGGTCCACTGTTATTAGATAGAAAACATGGTTGCAAAAAATGATCCAATGGAGAATTATTAGGCTGACATCAGAATGGTCAACATAGTGGTAAGCAAGAGCAAGGGTTTTTGAAGTGAATGGAAAGCAAACTGGAGCACAGTAAGACAAAAAAGGAGAAGAGTTGAACTTGAGGCACAGAATTTTCTAGGAGTTGACAAGGATGTAATGTGTAAGAAGGGAGACTGGCAAGGAGGGGAAAAAAGGTCAAAGCCAGAACAAGGAGCTGTGTTAAATGCGTTGTTAAAAGGGACACATTCTGTAGACGTTACATCAGGAGAAGAGACACGAGTGAGAAGATAAGCTATCAGAGAGACAGGAAGGGGTCAAGTGTCACTCCTTGGATTTTAGCAAAAGGGGATGGGGTAAGACTGATGCACTTCAGAGAGACAGAGAGGTCAAGAGAAGAGGATGACGGAGCAGACATGAACAAGAGGACAGATTTCAGTCAGATTTAAGATGGTGAGAGGGCCTGCATGAAATGCAAGAGGAAACCACTTACAACCAGACGATGGAAGTCAGGTCTGGGGAGAAGCCACGGCAAGTGAAAAGAGACCACAGAGAAAGCAGGAGTCTCTCCGAAAAACACGCTAACGACACCACGATATCACATTTCAGGCAATTTCTACTGATTTCCACAGGTTTATAACCTCAGTGAACCGTTAACCTGAGGGGAACTTCCAAAGATGAGAGCTGAGAAAAGGTCTTGGTGCAGAAGTGCACCAGAGGCATTTTAGGAGACTTCTTAGGTGAATAGCGAGTTCTGAGAGGGGGGGGGTGGGGCTATAGTCACAGGGGCTGCGGCTGCCAGGAGAACGTGACTGCACGATGTAACCGCACTCCACCCCAGGTTCGTTCTTTTATGACTCTGGCTCCAGTGGAAAGGAGCCCTCTGATAAGAGGTAACCTGGGTGGTCTAACCTGCGGAATAACTCACCAATGAGGAGGACGGGGGTTCAATCACTCTGACACTGATTTACACATCTCAGTCGTTCATTCAAAAAAAAAATCTCTTCCTGCAAAGTCTTTGTTGGCTGCTCTACTGTATCAAATAAATAAGGCTTCCCTGATAGGGAGCTGTGAAAAGCATCAGGTGATGTCAGAGTGGGTTGTGTGCAAATGATTGTGGGGGGGGTGGTGTGAAGCATTCACACCCACGGGTGATGAGTGATGAGTGACCTGTGAACACAGCTGATGGAAGTGTAGCCACTCAACCCGGGAAATGGACAAATAAAAAACAGCGGGACAGTTTTTACAAACACACACCCTGCTGAGGCGGCCCTTACTTGTAGGTGAGGTCAGTCTTCTCCCATCGGCCCCCGAACAGGACGAATCTCTTCTGCCTCTGCCGGCCTGCAAACACCGCCTCCTTCTTCGCGGGGTAGTCTGGGACGCCACAGCGGGGCCGGTTCCAGAACTTGGTGCCATTCTTCAGGAAGGCGGTCCCCGCAGGGTCACCCTTATCCCAAGAGCCCTCTTTCACTTTCAGGGTGTCCTGAGGGTGGTTTGGCCTGCCCCTCTTTTTCAGAGTGTACTGATGAGACTTCTGGAGCCATCCCTAATGGACAGACAAAATCCGACAAAGAGACATCAGGGTGTGGCTAAAGGGCATCTACAAATTTCTTGGGAAGGCTATCTATTCTGTTACATTTCAGGCTACGTGAACCTGCAACACTATTGCAGGGAAAGGGAAACACACAAGTAAACAGACTTTCTCATAAACTGTCATTATAAACTGGGCAGACCCCACAACTCTCAGCAAGACAGTGCATGATGGGAAATGGCACAGAGCTTACAGCATCCTCATAATGTTTATTATAGCCCATTTCCCCCGTCAAGCATAGAGGAAATAGCTGCACTAATTGTTAGGGAAGAAAAAACTGATTGGAGCAGAGAAAGGCATAGGGTTACATAACGTGCTTCCGTTGCTGTTCGGCCGCTGTAAAATTTTGGAAACTTTATTCTGGTTGTTGTCTCTTCCCCTTCCCCCAGCCTTTACAGAGAAAAATATTTCCACCCCATCTGTAATTTAGGCATATTATATTTCAGATAAAGAGAAAATGTGCTCAAAAAGGACAGTTTTTCAGCGTCAAACTGTCTGTGCAGTATGCTAAAGGGTAGACTGCACACAAGGGTACGGAATCATCCAACTATCTTGACAAACTCTTCCATGTCTCAGAGAAAGAAGCCTTTCCCAAAGGCTCAATCTCATCCTTCATCTTTCTGTCAACTTCTTCACCTCTTTCAGGTGCCACATCTGTGTGGAGTGAAACAGAGTGAAGACCTCTCCCTCTTGTTCTTGCACTGGTTCCCCTAGTCATTCGCTCTTTCCTCCCTTGCTCTTTACAGATCCTCCCTCGCTGCCAAGGTGTGTTTGTGTGCGGCAAACCTTAGCTTCTGAGATCGTACAAGTGTGCCTGATGCGATGATGAAAACAACACGAAACTATTTGATGTTCAGGTTCTTTTTTTGGTCTAATTTTTTTTTTTTAACGACTGTACAGTTTGGTGGCGCAAGAGAGACGGTGCTCGGGCATGTTTAGCTATTCCATACAATGAGGCCACTGGGGAGCTGCAGGGCCAGTGAGATGAAACACTGAATGATTCCTGGAATAAAGCAGAGACCTGGGATGCCTTCCCTCTGTGCTGTTTTCAGTTTCACGCCGTGATCCATCTCATAGGATAACATAAGGGAAGAACATGCTGTTCATTTCCTGAGGAGACACATGTATCCTGCACACATCTGACTTGTTGCCCACCCTCACAGCTGAGTAAAGCTTCTTCGCTGATGGGTACAGCCCCCAGGATTTGAACTCACAACCTTCTGGGCTCAGGTGCTGCGCTGCAGAAACTCATCCACTGTGTAACAGCATGCTTATGTTGCGTGGAAAGAAGCCAATGCCCATATTCCACATACTTCTTCCTCCCACACACACACACACGCAGACACACACACGCACACACACACACACACACACACACGCAGACACTCACACGCGCACACACACACACACACACACACACACACACACACACACGCACACGTACATTGCATACACGCACAAGCACACACACACACACACACACACATCCACACATACATGCACACACACATGCACACACACATACACATACATATACACACAATTTTGATAAATATTTCCAGGTAAGGCAAAACCTATGAAATGAAAAGGACTAATCATACCCAGATAATTCAGGCTGTCAGGACTGGAGTCAAACTGCAGGGCCACAGACGTACTGCGGAAACCTCCCTCAGGCATTTTTTCATAAGAGCTCCCCACATGATTTAACATCTGGTACTCTTCTTTCATACATAACTGGTTTCCGCTTCAGGACATCTGTGTCATTCAGATTACAGCAGCTGAGAGGCCTTTCACAGATACCTTCACTGTTCAAACGCTCGTCTGTTTGGCTCTCGAGATGCAGCAGGCACCGGGTCTAAAGCGAAACCCAAAAAAAACAGTGATGCCAAGTAGGTGGACTGGCAAAGGAACCCTGGCACAAATCCATTCTGGGCAGGGAGTCCACACCCCTCACGCTTTCTTTAGTATCCAACGAGGAGTTACCCCCACCCCATTTCAACAAACAGTCGTGAACATACAGTAAGAAGCAGGTCTAATTCACGAATCAATCAAACAGCTGTTTTTCAGCTTGACAGTTTGCAGGGGAATGGCAGCCGTCCCGTTTGCAGCAGAGAGAGGACAGGTCCTGACAGAATTTACTGCTCCCAGTAAGAATGTGTTAAAAACAGCCGACACAGGAGATGAAGCTTTGGCTCCACTCCTGAACCGCACCCCCATTCCCCCAGTTGTGGCTGCTGCTCTAAACAAAGGTGTTAATAAGTAGGCTTTGTAGTTTTGCCAATCATTCTTTGGGGTGGTTATGATTTTTTTTCTCACCTCTGATTCGCATGCAGATTGCCAGTTGATGTGCATACGTGCTGCTCCTTAATACATTCAGGCTGTACAGTAGGGTAGCTGGCCAAACGAAAGGGATTGAGCAAATCAAACAGCTGATGTTACAGCCGAGCAGCCAGGCCAGCGGGATCTGTGCCGACCGTCTCCTCTTCTCCCCCCTATCTCTTGTTAGTTCAGATAACCAGCCTGTACCAGCCAGGTGGGCCAATGAAAACACAGTGCCATATCAAATTCCCCAACAGGTCAAAGGTCAAAGTCCCTACCATACGGCTGCTGCTGCCCTGACCTGTCCCTCAGGTGTGTCTCTGTTTGGAGCCCGTGCGATCTGAAGGAGCAGAGCATGTCACGGGCTGTCAGCGCCGGTGTGGCTTTGCCAAAATGCAAACAAGGGAAAGCAGCTGCCTGGTGCTTTTCCAAAGCAAAGATGCAAGAACCAAACATTTTTGGCAACGCCGGTGACAGACATAAACAGCGACGCAGCAAGCTTTCACATCAGGTTTACAGATTAGAGAGCACTTCTGAGACTGGTCGAAGCTCACTGGCTCTCCGGCAAGAACGAGCAAGCGCTCGATTCGTCGTGTCTATCATCCCACTCTCTGGATGGGAAGAGGTGGCTACAACTCAGCGTTCCAAGATGTCCACAACCGCCATGATTTGCAGCAGACTCTGCGGGCTCCTGGAAGCGCACGGCCCAGATCTGTAGCGGGTCTGGTTCCACCGACACATATTTATCACCTGACTGGAGGAGATTCCCCTCCTTTAACCCCCCGGCCCCCCCCCACTGGGGAGTGGAGCCAGGCTGATGTGTCAGCTCTTACGGCCGCCTGTTCTGCTGTGATTCGCAGACAAACCGCGATAAGACCCTCTCAACACAGCATGTGTCACCAACTCCAGCATCAGTCCTCCAACACGCTGATCCAGCATAATTAAAAACAAATGAAAAAGAAAAAAAGACTAAACTAAACCACTTACAGGGTGCATACTGATCAAGGCTTGGGCTTAATTTATTGAGCTCAGTTTATTATGCATGAGTGGGTTCGTGTCTGTTTATGGGGGTGGGATGGAGGTATGATGGGGGGGGCAAGAATCCAGTTCAAGTAGAGACACATCTAGCGTCTTGATACAGCAAAGACAGGCTCTCAGAGGGACGCTGGGAGAATCTGATGGAGCTGTATCCCCACAGAGGGGATTCGACAAGCCCAAGCAGGATGCCACTGAAAATAAACCACCTCTCCACCCTCATCAACAGGCTTCTTTTGGTGCAAAACACAATCACTCAAGTCCTGGAAGTATTACATGGGCAAATGGGCTCAGTCTACACCTTGCGTTCATTGAATAAGCAAGCTGTCGGCACACGGGCCAAGTTTTGGAAGAACAGCCCCATCAACATCTAGAGTTCAGTTCAGGTATATTTATAAAAATCATTTTTAACATTTACATCAGGCCATGCTATGAGTGCTCTCATTATATAAAGCAATAAATTCACATTCTCACTGAGATCACTTTTTTTTTTTGAAGACAAGGTGCATCACAAATCATTTGCACACCATTTTTGGTCTTTTGCTCAACTGTGGCGCCGTAAGGAATTGCACAACAGTGCCGTATGCTTTCATAACGTGTAGTTCATTTCAGTCACCTTGGTTTCAACTCTATCAGGCTCTATATCTCTGCAGGTGTAGCTGAAAACTCTTTTTTTTAATGCTGAGGTCATGTCACCATATTAAATTCCGTCCTCATTTGGCAGACACCCTTGTCCTGAGTCCTTGGAGAATATTGCCATGCATATTGCCAACCAAAAAGTTGCTGGTTTGATTCCTCGCTGGGGCACTGCTGCTGTACCCTTGGGCAAGGTACGTAACGTATGATTGCCCTAGTAAATATCCAGCTTGGATAAAATGGATAAAATGTAAAAATTGTAAGTCACTCTGGATAAGAGTGTCTGCTAAATGTGCTATTACATATTAAAATGTACATGGAATCATTATTCTCCTGCAGAGCAACACTGTGATACTTAGAAAATATGCTATATTTGCATTTCCATTAATTGAGGCCAGCCTTGGCAGATAACGTAAGCTTCACTTCAGATAAAGAATGTCCATGACTGAGGAAATCTGTCTTAGATAAATATTTACTTGTAAAAACCAAGAGGGAGATACGCTTGACTTGGTGGGTGTATACACTTACTGATTGCAGAGAGAAGAAGAAATTGCACTGCTGGAATAGGAAGGGTATTTAGTTGATGAGATCCGAGATAGATTCACCTCTGTCAGCGTGTACCTTGTTTGCAACCTCTTCATCCTCTTAAGCCAATAAATCAGTCACCATCAGTAAATCAAGGCAGTGAAAGATATGCTTCATTCCTTGGAGAGTTTACAGTCTTATCTCCCCACCTAAAAAACATCCCAAGGGACTCAAGGCCCTCTGCTTTCTGTGTTTCTCACAATCATCTCTGGGACTCCATAATTAATGATGTCACCTTTACCTCACATGACCTATGTCATGTGACTTGTGGGACCAATGAGCAGTGCTGGACCGATCCCATCCGCAACCATTTTGATTCAGTCCATAGGAATGCACTTTATCCAGCTGCCAACCATTGACCATCCTAATGGTGAGCAGTTGTGGCGAATTGGCGCATCCTTAATTGTTTCAATACTGTTTATATTCGCCGTCCTCCTGGGATTAAGCTAAATGCACCTAAGGTAAACCATGAAAGATATGGTTATCACATCTCGCCCAAACAAAATCCCCCACCTTGAATACTGCACAATACTGCACACTCATTCACTGGTTTTCATGTACATCAGGAAGTCATTTATTGATTTCAAATTTGGCACCGTGGAACACAAAACAGGCACTACTTCTATAACATCTGGAGAATATCGCAGAAAAATAAATAAATAATAAGCTTTTGCTCCATAAACAGAAAGCACAAGATTGATATAATTGGGTTGTTCTCGTCCCCATCCCCTCCCACCCCCCCAGATTAATGTGCAAGAGGCTAAACTATAATTACATTTAGCTACAGGTATCAGCTTGCTTAAAAATGACTGATTAGCTCAGATTTTGATTTGTAAGATTTCTTAAAGGAGTATATGCTTGAGCAACCCCCAGCTGCATGTGTTTCCACATCTGCAGTCCTGCTTCCTTTCAGCATTATTATGGCTGTCCTAACCTGCATCTGAAGCTAATGCTTAGCAATGCTAATTGATCTTTATTTCCTGGAGACACAAAAGAAATACATCTTAAGCAATTTACCAATGGCCCTAGTTCAGTAACACCACATTAACCCGAAAAGAGCAAACCTTTGTTTTTGAGAAACAAAAAAAAAAATCAGCATACTTGGTAAGAACTGTTTTGAAAACTGAGGGAAAACAGAGCAATACCAGTGAACAGCTCTGAATGCAGCAGGCCCCATCCATCTGACTCACTCATTCTATTGTTTGGCGTGTGCATTAACTTTCTGTTCATTACACTCTCCTATATAAATGACAACAACTCTCAAGACACAAAACACAGGCTATACATACCAGGACAGACTTGTTCAGTGTCTGTCTTTTTTTTTTTTAAACATACCAGTGGTTACAAAAAGGCTTACCACAAACTGCTCATCATTTTATTTCCCCATCCTTTCAATGTTTTATTACATTTTGGTTTAGCCCTAATAAAAGCAATTAGGTTCACTCTCTGAAGTGCGATGTAATAGTCGAACATTACTAACCAACAACATGCTTCTGTTGTGTCTTAATGAGCATTCCATTGCACTCTGAAGCTTGCTACGCCACAGAATGTGTAGCCCAGGTCAAGGGAAGCTTTAGGTTGCAGTGGGTGCGGGGAGAACCTGATAACCCAAACTACCCTGCTGCTTTACTTTTTGTCTCACACTCCCCGTTTTGCCAAGCTATTCTGGCAGAAGGCATGGAGAAAAAAAAAACAGAGGAGGAAGATGAGGAGGAATGTCATTTCTATTTCTTTAGGGTTCCCCAGACACGCATGCAGTTATCTTTTTCCCTCCCATTTTTTTCCCCTGCATCAGCTAACAGGGCCTTTGTGTGTCTCTTTTCTCCAGATGACACACACAGACAGACTTGTCCCTGCCTGCATAATCTCTCGCTCTCTCTCTTTTGTCAACAACGGCGAACAAATTGACTACACTGCAGATTATGCTCCCCGTGCCAGAATCACAAAGAGACAAAACACAGAGCTCAAATTTTCAAAACGCTGAAATTGCTGATGCAGATTCCACTGGTAGCAAGAACAGAGTGGACCATAACTGTGTCTCCTGTGCAGCTGCCTCTTTTAGCCTTTGTTTGTAATACTTAGCTATCCAAAAATGTTCCTGGCAAGGGCTGTACCCCCTCAGAGCTCGTAATATGACGTAAATATAGTGCTCAGGTGCAGTTTTGTTTTCCTGTTTGTCTGAGGCTCTTATTTTGTGTCGAAAGACCATAAAAAATGTGAGTGCCTGAACATAATTGTAGGACTTAAAAATGCAAACCCTTTTGTCCAGAAAAGCCAAATCAGCCAATGAAAATGAGGCACCTGTTGAAAACGCTACAGAAAGGAAATGGCTGTCCCCTGCTCCAGGTGAGAGGGGGAAAAAACAGCCCAGAAGCACTCATTTTAGAGCTTCCTGCCCATGGGCAATGCCTCTGAGACCCACTGACCTCGGCTGTTCACGCCCAGGTGTTTCACCTGACAAAACGCCTCGTTTTAGCGCGCCTTGTCGGAGATTAATAGACCGTGGAGGGCTGACAGCAACCTTCCAAATTTGGCAGGAGAGAGACATCGTTCGACTCGAATGTGAGAGGTGTCTCTCGGGGATACAAGCCACGGGATGCTTTGGCGGCAAGGTTATTCACGCCTGCGCGTCATACAGAGATCTGTTGAGGGACGGCTGCCAAACATGCAGCGTTTTATTGCGCTCCGGGCACTCTGCGAATGTAAATGATGAAATTAAATATTTGTGCGCCTGAATGAGCAGATAAATGTGCGTGTGTTCCATTTTGTCCCATCTATAGAAATGTTGTATGAGAATGAAAACCTTTAATCCCAAATTACATGAATTACGTTTTGTAATATTTAATGATACAAATGGGCTATTTATTGAGCTTTTCGGTAAACGAATCTATAAGGTTGTGTGTGTGTGTGTGTGTGTGTGTGTGTGTGTGTGTGTGTGTGTGTGTGTGTGTGTGTGTGTGTGTGTGTGTGTATACACATGGTGCAACGGTACAAAATGTGCGCTGTACTATCGATTAGCCACATGCAAAGAATTTTCCATATCTCCTCGTTTTCGGTGTTTTTTATTGTACCTTCCCTGATTTTGCTATTCAAACGATGCAAGGTCGTGTTGCGGAATGCGTTCATAAAGAAAGCATTTGACGCCTGCTTGGCAAAATTGTTCGAACTCGGACGCTCAGTTCAAGTTCAGATGACTTAGACGAAGGGATCTCGTTGCCGGTACTTTGTAACACCGAGAATTAAAAAGCGATAAATAATTTCCTTAGTTAAGAGCAAAGGTCCGGAAAAAGTTGTCGTTCGAGTACACCACACTGGCTTTTACTGATAACGAAATTTTTCAACATCCGATGTTCCAAAAATTCCATCGCAAAGTTCTCTTTGTGTCTGTTTCCCAGCTCTCCTCTCTCCCTGTTAATATCTGCAGGACCGGCACCTTACATGCTTCATTGCGTGTTCATTTAACTAATATCCCTACAATGGCCAAACTGCTCCACTGATAAACTCAACATCTATTCAGATCATAAAGTTTTGAACCAGTCTCTACAAGCCGCGATGATGAAAAAGAAAGTCTCGGGACCTCATGAGGGCCATGTGAAGCACATAAGTGTTTTGATTTCACAAAGGACGCTGGCATTCCATGTGCATCAAGCATACAGAAATCAAGTAGCATCTTTTAAAAGTAGAGGGAATTGCAAGACCCTTTGAATATTGTAATTCACTCACCGCCGTGGCTTTGTACCTGTTGGTGGTTTTCCTCTCGGGTACTGGCAGGCAATGTATGGAAAGAATTATTAAGTGCAGCGCTAATGCTCCGGAGAGAATCTGTGTTGCCCGCATCATCCTTTGGTTGAAACGTTCGTACGGAACGCTTGAGTGAAAGACCACCTTCAGGCGAGCAGGGAGGGAGCGAGCAGCAGCTAGTGAGTGACGGAGAGATGTCTTGCAGGGGGTTTTATACGCTCTGATTTCTTTGTTCTCTTTCTTCAAATTACAGTTTTTTTATGGGCAGGAGTGACAATTTCATCCGCTCCCACGTGACTTTTAACCCTTTTCCTGCAGCTCGCGCGCGTATTGTAGGCTGCTTCCATTGTTGCTAGATGGGGCAAGAGTTGATCCAAAAGGATTTAAAACGGATTCCTCGTTCTACGTCGCACGAAGACACTTATCCGTCTTGATGGCAGCTCAGTAATGTACAATCCTTCAACCACACAGATCATGCACAGCAAGACAATTGTATCTAATTACGTCCAATTTCAGCGAAGTCAGCCAGCACGAGCCAAGAGCAATCAAGACATTTCGTCGAATCAGACTCTTTTGACAGACACTGTAATTCGACATGGAGAACATGTGGTGGTGCGTATACCTCTTTGAAAGAACACATTTTTTTTCCAAAATATGTCCAGGCGACGATAGATATTGTTTAGTTTTTAAAATGTGAACCGACTCACAAGTCCCATTGTATTGGATTTGTGTTTTATTCAGTGGAAAATTTTATCCAATGTAACGACGAAGAATGCAGCTGGAAGCACACTAAAGGGCTATCCACCCGAAGAGTTGTTTGATCACGTTACACTGATGATTTAGGGCTGTGATTTACAGGTTTCAGCCAGCCAAAACACACAACACATTTAAATAGATCTTACAAGCATGTTGCTCTTGGCAGTTAAAATCAATAAACAGTTCAAGACGCTACAGACCCCCAAAAGAGTCGCCTGTATCCTGGAGTATCTGTACAATAACAGGGTAATTAAAACTCAAGGACATTCCCCTGTGGCACGAAAGGGGTTGTTCAGTCATTTTGTAGACATTTATTTCCCTCTCATGTGACAAAGACTGGATTTATGAACAATGGGTAAAAGCTTATTACCTACTGCACCCCTCCACTAACACAGCCAAGCCCCCCCCCTCCCTTCCCCACCAGACAGCTGAGCCCACAGCTCAGGCTAGGTCAGCAATAAGACCTGTGTTTTCTGTAACATGTGTGATCGGTCGGTCCTGTTCTGAAAAGGCCTACACTGCGCTTGCCTGCAAAGATGAACTTGTTCCACACGTACAGAACTGCTTTTTTTACTTAATAGTCATAGTAATTATAATAATTAGCGGTAGTACTCATGGTGGAGACATTCATGAACCCCATAACTGGTGGAGCTCTCATGTGCTGTCAATCACTGTGACCCACTCTAGACTAGCCAATGGACTATGACCTCAAAGCAAAACATTCTGATCAGTTCAAATCAGTACACCACTGATGACACATGATAGCTCCACCCACAATTCTGGAATTCATGAAGCCTTGCTCTTGCATTACCCAGTAGTAAGTAGTACTAACAATATTATTTTCATTATCACTGTTACTGTTATTGAGTTGCTTGAAAGAGAGGGTGAGCAGCAGCGTACAAGGTACGAGGCTCGTAACCGGAAGGTTGTTGGTTCGATTCCTAGCTGGGCACTGCTGTTGTACCCTTGGGTAAGGTACCTAACCTAAAATGGCATCAGTAAATATCCAGCTGTATGAATGGACTGTGTAAGTCACAGTGGATAAGAGCATCTGCTAAATGACGAAAATGTAATGTGAAGTAATATTCAACAGCTCACTGAATTTAACATTATTTGTCTGAAACAGGAAATGAACATTAATGTACAACATTAACATTAATGTGGATGCTTTTGGCCTAACTGTGGTAGCATGCCATCAGCAGGCGAAGAGAACATGTGGAGAGCAGTCCTGTAAAAATCTGAGATAAGGGACTTCCGGAGGTCACTGTGTCAGACCCAGAGAAGCTCCAGGGATGAAGCCATCCCCAGGCTGACCGAAGCAGGGAAGCCACCGTGCGGTTCTGTCTGGATCAGACAGCTGATGAGTTCCAGCACCGTTCACTCTCTTGTTTTGCATCGTCAGTGTTCTGAAATGACCTTTTTATGTAAATTTGTCAGGGATTTCGCGCATGAATAAACTAAAAAAAAAATTAATAGCACCATCATGTGGTGACTCAGGCAAAGCAGCAGGCATGTATAAGCCTGAGCTGCTTCTACGTACAGAGCCACAGTGATATCACCCAAACAAACACTGGAGAATAAAGAGGAATTTCCCCTCCAGTTAGCATGCTCTCTTGTGGGTGTCACTTATCATCCCCCTGTCTCTTTGGTCCCAATGCAACGTATGACATATCTGTGTCCGGAGACTGTCTTTGCAGCTGCTGTGCTTCCTCCATTGTTCCTGTGAGCTACTTTCTGGGCCCCGCTGAGCTGGATATCCAAGCTCAGTCTGCACTGTAGGTCCCGGATGAACCTCCTGCTCTCAAAGTGAGTGTTCGCTGGAGCTCAATAGTATGAGTTATAGAGTTATAATAGGGTTATCAGACTCTTGAAAGTCAGTGGCTCTATTGAGCAAAGTTCCTGATGAATGTCGGTAATACACGTCCCTTAGCCCTGGCGATCGAGCTTTCCCTTAAAGCCCAGTTAAGTTCACTTACAGCCTGGTCAGAAAATAACAGTGCTGCGTACGTACATGTCATTTTGTTTAATTGCTGGCAGATTTTAAGACTCACCAGGCTGGCTTTTCCGCGGGGAAATTCTCTCCTCCTCAGAGAGAGAGCCACAATAAAGACCTGTGAGCCCTGAAAATAAGTGGGGGTGTGTGTGTGTGCATGTCGTGTGTGTGTCTGCGTGTGCGTGGGAGGCTGTCTCACGTAAGTACGTGATTCATAAGCCTTTGAAACATGGATTTTAAAGAACCAGGTGCAGAGAGGGTGGGAGAACAAACCCAGAAAGCAGGTATACGGTTCTCACTTGCCTGAGAGTTCCTATACAGATGCCTGTGGACTCGTCCCTTTGATTCGCTGCCTTCCTGTAACGGGGCAATGTCATGAGTAGCCATAGTGCTCAGATTGCGACCCCCAAGGCCCCTCCCGGTGTTCTCAGACCACCCATCTTAACAGGATCACACACTCGGCTGTGGCTGTCACACTAGTGTGAACGAGGCTCCTCCTCTTTCCACCGACAGGTATCAACACCTGGACGTCACGGTTTATTTACCTTTCCCACAGAGGCCCTGTCAGATGACAAAGCCGAGAGAGCTTTGTTGGCTTTTTATTCTGTTGGGGAGGTGAAGAAGTTCGGCCCTTAATTTTTTTTTTTTCCCCCCACTGAGCCAACAATCCATTATCAGTTCCTCTCAGGAAGGATGTATTTATTGAGTTTGGGACTGATATTAAACCTAGTGACCCCAAACGCACGCAGCCGCAGGGGCTGACCTAGTTTTTCTGCACTGGCCGCAAACCGTACAGGACAGCCGTGCCATGTAAGGACTGCAGAGGAGCGTGATGGATAGCCGTTCTCAAAGACAGGTGCGTCGCCAACGCACTCACTCACCACCAGCTGCCGGGACTCTTACGCACCTGCACAGGAATTGTGGGTGGATTTGGGGGGGGGGGATGGTGCAGGAGGGGAAACCCAGGGGGTGGATTTTCCCCAAATGAGTCAAACAGTAACAGAGAGCTTTAATTGTTCACACACACAGCTGGGGAGGGGGGGATGCTTGTTCAGCAATTTTTAAAGTCTAATGAGGGGCTGTTGTTTATTCTCTGCATTGTGGGACAGATTTGTCAGAGTCATGGTCACTTCCAAATGTCCAGCTTCACCTCTGAATGTCTAGCTACGTATAACCAGGCCTTTATCTTTTCAATTTTACAGTACCATAGTACATTAAAATCATTTGACATGCGCTCTTATCCAGAGCAACCTACATATGTTACAGTTTTATCAGTTTATACAGCTGGGTATTCACTGAGGCAACTATCCTTACCCAGGGATACAACAGAAGCGTGCCAGCACAGAATTGAACCTCTTGTGGCAATGAGCCCTGTGCCTTATCACACTTTTGTTAGAGCTAGTCCTCTTCACACTGACCCCCACAGTCAGCCAAACTCAGACAGTGTGTAGCCAATCAAATGTGAGTAATTCCCAGGGCTGACACTATGGGGGTGCTTAGTGGTGCATTGCACCCCCAGACAGACCTCAGTGCGCCCCCAGTTGTCTCCTTATATCCGGACATTTACATAGTGTTCATTACGTTTTTTAAGACATTTTGTGCCCCCCCCGTGGGTTGCTAGTGCACCCCTCTGTATTTTCTCCGGGGCACCGATCCTGGTAACTCCTATAATACATGAAGGTTTTTAATGATTGAAAGAGCAATAACAATATACATCTGCAACAGATTTCTTCTCTGAGATATTTACTTTCCTACTTTAATCAACATGACAATATTCAGACTTCGTATTCACATTTATGATACAGTCAGTGTTCTTACTTTTGCACTGTCAGTCACTGATTTGTGTGAACCAACCAAAAGGCTTGTACAGATATCATTGCCGATACTGTCACTGAGTTGGTTGAGAGAATGTATTTACCTCTCAATTCAAACTTACCATTATCTGTTTATGAGAAAAAAAACATTTGAGTTAATGTGTTTGTTAACGTTAATCATGCTATTGGCAGGCAACGAGGCTGCGCCGAAAAACAGTCTGTGCCTGTAAAAGTCCACGATGAGAATTGTCTCAGCCAGCATTTTGTCGTGTTGTGAAAGCGCTGGATTCAATCAGAATGCCTTGAAAGCCACACCGAGGCCCATGACTTAGCTGGCATTATTTTATTACCGTTTCATCTGATACCCGGCGCACAGAGGCAGGCTGGTGCCTGGCTCCTTAGGCCTTCTCAGCTGGTTCTGATTTAAACCCCTCCGCATGGCGTTCACCGCGGGGATTGTTTTGAATGATTGCTGGAGCATGTAACCACAATCGACTGAATCACAATTTCCATGTCACAGATCTAAAAAAAAAACAAAACACTCAATGTAAAAAGATCACCTAATAAAAAGAGAGGTTGGACTCCTGCAGGTTAGCGTAGCTATGAGAGAGGTACGTTGGTCAGGTGGCCACTATGTTTGTACCATTTTAACCATAATGGCACTAACAGAGATTACAAACACAGTGGAGTCATTACATACGTCCTGTGACAAATAATATTATCTGAAATGTGAGGAGGAGTCTTATCACACCATGCAAGGCTTGTTTCCACAACACCCCAAATTGGCCAAATCCCATCATAAATTCTAGTATGACATTTTTCAAGTGTGACTTCATCTGTGTAAAAATCAAGCACTGGGAACTTTTAGGGCCCTTTCGGGACAGAGTGAATACATGCCACAGATGTTGTTTTTATATAGAAAATATGTGTATGTGTTCATGATCTCATATACCTTAGATATTCTGAGAAACGGGTCGTGTCCTAAAAATCCTCTGCTGTTTAATAGCATTGTTAAGGGTAAAATCCGAGAGTACGGATTCGGCTGTCAGGACGAATCTTGTTTCCTTTCTCTGATTGGCTGTGCAATCAGGCGATTTGGATCAAGGGATCAAATGATCCAACAGCATTATGTCAAGCAGAAAATATATTTGTGATGCAAAAAAATACTTTCTTCACAGAAAACCACTTAATAATTTGGAAGCTTTTATTGTGCTGTAATACTCTATTTCTGTTTTTAATTCAATGTATGGCATACATGAATGTGTTCAAACATGAGTGAATTTTATGATGTATAAGACATCAAATTGATGCATTTTAATATATGGCATTGAACCTAAGTCATAAAATCAAATATGTACATTGCAAAAATATTTTGTGGTGCAATTCCAGGTTGTGCAAGCTGCTTATTTACTAAGCAGACATCCTTATACTTGACAGCTTACATAACATAATGCTTTTTACAGGTTGTCTTCACTGTTGGATACTTGCTCAAAGCTCCTCTTGCCTTATTTCTACAAGGATCTCCTTGTGCCAGATTTCTCTAAGATTTGTGGCACAAACTCCTGGTGAGCTTGAAAGCGTAATTAAGAGAGCTAAATCGGGGCTAAAATTGAAGTGTGTGTACCAGCCTTTACTCGCTGGTACAACAACCGTGCCTCAAATGAGGTTTGATCCTGTAACACTCAGATTACAAGTCCAAGGCTTCTAACCACTATTTCAAGCTACCACTCAGCCGCTGAAATATGCTATAACCCTGTAATCCTATAACCTTCAGTCCCAGTGTTTTCAGTAATAAGTCTGTTCCTGCCTTGAAGATTTTTACCACTTCGGCCCCTACTAACCGCAATTAGACGTGACTATTTTTAATATAACTGTCAAGTTAGTATTTGTTGCTTGGACGCAATGCCATTAACTGACTGACCTTGAAGACTTTGAGGTGTGTGTGTGTGTGTGTGTGTGTGTGTGTGTGTGTGTGTGTGTGTGTGTGTGTGTGTGTGTGTGTGTGTGTGTTTAAGAGTTCAGCTAAATGCTTTTGACTGGCTCCAATCCACGGGATCATTATTCGCCGGTGAGGTCATCAATGTGGTGAGGGGCTGAATATATGTCCTCAAAGCCCAAAGTCATTATTCCTCCGGGTGTCTTTGTTTCAGACTTCATAATCTAATCAGACAACCCTGAACCCTTTATTCATTTACTGAGGGAGGCCCTTTGTCTCGGGTCACCTTTGAAATAACAATGTGGGATTGTGTTGCATATTGCTAGGAGAAATAAATCAAGGCATGTATACGTTTGGCAAGACACACGTCCCGAGATCTTCAAAGAGGGTGACATTGCACAGGAAGGCTGTGGTGGGGGTAAAAGTGAAGCACCATTCATTAAAAATTTGAACAGCTTGCAATATCCGGAGGCCACATCAACAAAACTCACAAAATCCTAATTAAGTTCCTGTAATTGTTTCTTCTTTTATTTCAGTATCCCTCACTTCAGCTATAAATGTACAAAAAACAAACAGTGCAATGACTGAAGGGCTTATTTTTGTGTATAATGGAAATAGCGGGGAGGGGGGGAATCTCCCAAATACTTGAAGAAGGTATTTCTCATCTCAGCAACTGTAAACTTTCAAGGAGCCAGGATGCTGTGAAGAAATAACAAAGCTATAACCTTTCCAGGCAACAGGGATCAGTAAGAGCCCTTGGGTTATTGGCCTGCCTAATGCATCATATAAAAGCTATGCAAAGCACACAGGCATTCTCCTCAACCAACTTGCTTCTTTTTTTGGGTGGGGAGATGCAGGTTGGAGTGGGATTGGGTGGGGGGGGTGGTTGCTAATTCTAGAGAGGGACACCTTCAATTAAGGTCGGTAAAGAGCACATTCCAGCTCGCGCGTCGGTTTTATGCCGGTGTCAGCTCCCTTTATTAAAGAGAACCCACATGCCTTCCCAAATGCAAACCAGACCCGGGGCCCGGTCCCGTCACGGACGCTGTGCAACCCAACCCTGGCGGCTTCATTAAAGGGCCTGGGCCAGAGACATAAAAGCCTGCCCTGGAGGAAGCAATTATCCCCCAGCCTCTACCCTGGAGCGACCCCGAGTAACCCTGCGTGCCACTGACCACAACAAAGGCCCAGCGAAACGACCCTGGGCTTTTGTGAGGCGGGGTGGCTGGCTCTGAGCGGCTTTCAGCCGAAACGGGGTTCTCTGTCCTGACAAAAAGAGGTAGGTGGAGACTTTGTCGTGGTTATGATTATTGTTATGATTATTTAGAGATCGCCTCTACTGTCTTCCAGATCGGTGCACCAACCCTGCTTCCCCCCCACATACATGCACACAACACACTCACACACACACACACACACACACACACACATACACACACACGCATACACACACACACACACACACAATCTGTGGGCATCTTAACACTTGTGTTGTGGACAAGTGGTTCTGACATCATGGAACAGCCAGCTGAGTGATGTGGTTGCTTCTAGAAACTTGGGCACAATGCTGAGTGCTGAGGTGGACACTAAGACCATCCTCTTTCTTCAGGTATGACACAAGGACATGAAAATCGGGTGGCAATGAACAGCAACGAGTGGAATCAGTTAGATGTTTTCATGTGTTTTCCTTTCATGGTTTCAGAATGAGGAGGTTTTTAAGTTTGAGTTTGTTAGTTTTTTTTTACCCTTTTTACCTTTGAATGTTGCTCTTGTCTTTTATTCTAAGAGAATAACGTATTTCTAAGGATAAACTTCTGAGGTTTCTTGTTTTGTTGGAGACCATGGGTTGCACCACAATTGGTACCCACAGTTATCTGTCCATGAGGAAATCCAGTGATGAGATGAGTAGGGTTTCAACTCTCCATGTCTGTCTGTAATCATCACCCCCGAGTGGGATTTGCTGACATTTTGACAGGGTGATGTCCTCTGCTTTGTATTGCCTTCCTGTCTCTTACCTAAATGAACCCTGTAGAGTCTGATAACTAATTGGAGTACTTCTCCAGGCCCCCAGCAGGAAGTGTTGTCATCGTACGCCGTGGCGCAGACAGTGAGGTCAGATGTACTACATCACTCAAAGCATCAGCCCAGAGGCAGGGTCAGATGTCAGTGGTGCTAAATGCTAACACGCAGGTTTGAGAAATTGCTTGTGAGTCACTCTCAATGAGACTAAATGTAAATGTGAAATGTAAACATTGTTTGAGGCTGTTCTTTGCCTTGCTCTTGGTGCATTTTCTGAAAAACTTCATGAAAAGTGCTCTGATGTTTTGCGGAAATCACTTTTAATGCCTTAACCGAGGCAATAACATGATTGTTCGAACAAGCGGGATGTAATCTTTAACAGAAATGATGGCCTGTATGTTCATACAGGACCACTCTGGACCACTCATTACATTATATTACATTAAATCACATTCATTTAGCCAATGCTCTTATCCAGAGCGACTTCCAGCACAAAAGAACAGAAGTGTATCTATGCAAGGTGAATGAGCAACAGTGTCGGACCAGGCTAAATCACTCAACCAAGCTGCTCACATCAGTTCTCCTCTTTTGCCTTTGCAATCCGGCTCCAAACACGAAAAGACTTCCCATTGAGTCATCTCTCTTTGGGAATTCTAACCATAAACCACAAAATCACTTTGGGCACAAATTTCCTTGCAGTTACATGGTGCCTGTATTTCCCCCATGTTCTCCCCTGGGCAAAACCAGAGCAGGGCTTTGATTGTCCATCCCCGTAATTGCTCTCTGTTTCATAATTACAGACAGCTCGGAAAGAGACAATGGTCGAGGTCAAAGAATCTCCCACAGTGAAATAAATCTGTGTGCTTACATGGGAATGCCTCTGCTCTTGGTGAGTCTTAATGGGAAGACAATGGCACGCACGCACACAGGGACCAGTCCTTTGACTATTATTATTTCAGGAAAGGCAAACATTTGTGACTGCCTGTCAAACATATTTCATCTGAACCGCTCTAAAGGTTTTTTTTTTTTTCTTCCTCTTGCCAGCCAGAAGTTGTAAAGTGTTTCCTGGAACGTGCTTCAGTTATTCTCTTTCTCTGGAGAAGCCTCTATGTCTCGTTCTCTCTGAGGTTGGTACCACCTTCGAGGAGTACATCATGTTGCTGTCATTTAGCAGACGTTCTTATCCAGAGCGTCCTACATAGGTCGCAATTTTATCCATTTATACAGCTGTTCCTTGCCCAAGGGTACAGCAGCAGTGTCCCAGCAGGGAATTTCAGTCCCAGCAACCTTTCAGTGAGGAGCCCTGCTCCTTTCCACTACACCATGCTGATACCATGGGATTAGTCCTACACGGAAGCTACATAAGACCCTTATAAGCTCTCTAAAAACAGTTATGCCGATTGGCAGACCGTCATAGGGTGTACTGCTACATTTCACCATCCATGTGTCATTACTGTGATGTACAATGTAAGAAGGATGTTCACTGACATGTCACTGTTGGAATGGTTTTGTCTCTCAGATATTTTCATGTACATGTTTTTTTTTCCTTTTTGTCTTGCACAATGAAGGCTCTCTGCTTTGGACAATGGGCCTGAAAAGTTTTTTTCTTTTGTTATAGTTGTTGTAGCTTTTTGGTGGCCGGGCACTTTGACAATCATGGTGAGATGCACAGTATGTCAATGTATTGCATGTGCACAACTGATTTCACACAGCTCACACACATGGCTGACACCATTATTCAGAACAATTTACAAAGCCAAGGTACAAAAGTGCATATAACAAGGCCACATGAAAAACAGTAGGCCTACTACTTTGAAACATATGACAATCTGCTGCATTCTGCCATAACAGCAGGTGTTACATACTGAACAGTGAATACATTTTACAGTAATTTCAACGACTAGAGCCTAGTGTCAAAGTGCAGTTAAAGTAAATGTCGTCTATTATGCCTTAAGGTTTTGTTTTCTGCTGTTTAATTAAGTCAAGGCTCACTTGAAAAACGGTCATTTAAACAAAACAAAAAAACTATAAATCTGCTGTGTTTTTGCGCATCCGTGTTTTTGCGCATCCGTCTCGACAATTTAAAAAGAAGTTTGTCTTTTGAGGGCGCTTGCATGTGTCAGCCTAAACAAACAGAAAATAGCACAACCAAAAGTCAAAACACAACGACCTATAAATGAACGCAATTAGTATCGTGCATCTTGTGGGTTTTTACATGAACCCGCAAACGTTTCTACATCAAGTTCACGCGCCAATTTTAGTATAATGTGACGTTCTCTAAGCGCCACCAAGTGGTGGTAGTAACCGAAAACGCGTGTAATTGTCATTTTGACTCGAGGGTTTCCACTTTTACAACTTAATGCACTCAGGTACATTACCACGGGTAAGATCAAGTAAGTTACTGAAAATGCAGGATGGGAGGAGATTTAGAATGAATGTCGTCTGGTTAGTTCTGTATAATTGCGCCGAGGTGATCTCTCTCCCTTCGGACAGCCGACTTTAAATTAATTCCTAATCGTGTCCTGTCAGCCTCTAATCCCATTGCGCTGGACGGTGCTGACGTTGGTTGTGGAAACGTCTAGAATGTTTCTGTTCCCTTTGAATATTAAAAATTTATTCGCTTAAAATTATTTTAGACCATGAAGGAAGAATTATGACGTCATTCTACATACAAAAATGACAAGATCGTTGGAAAATTATAATGTTAGCGTCTTGCCAGAAAAGTGCGTGATAAAGAAGGGAAAAACACGCGCTGCTGACGTGTCTGCGCCGTCGGATGATCTTTTTGGATAAGGTCAATCACACGTTTGTGTTTAATGGCCAGTCGCACAGCGTCAGTACAACGGTTTCTAAAGCCGGTGTTGAGCTACATTTCCTAGATTTCACAGGGCAGGTTAACGAACAGCTAACGGAATGGCACGAGGAAGCCGCAGACCCTCTCCAGCAAGGTAAAGATGGACAGAGACTATATTTTTTTCCATCACATCTGAAGTTGCACTCCGTCAGTTTAGTTCACTAGACAGCCAGTGCGTCCTATTCGCATTACCTGCTTATGAAACTAACATGATTTCTTGAAGCAGTCTCCAGTGGAGAAATTAATTAAACTAGCCCACTGTATCATTTCATAATTTTGAACCGAATGGCATGATGCAAAAAGTCAGGAGACAGGATTAACTGAACAGTGATGATGATATAATGAAAATAACTTTGTGTTAATTATTCTTCAACTCAAATTAATTTTGGCTCAATTTAACATTTATCTGAAAACAATTATTTTCTGTACTAAAAATGTTTTTATATAACAATGTTCCTAAAATTGTTTTGTGTTTACAGGTTTATCAGGAATCCCATTTAATGTAAAAAAAAAAAGAATCAATCCAAAACACACACACACACACACAGAAAACCCCACAATCAATGCGCAGTCTTAATAGTTTTTTATTGGGAGCTATTGCTGTTTCCCTGACTTGTAACTGCCGTGATCTTGATGTTGGTGTGTTCCAGCCACCCGAACCCCTCTCACTCCCCTGCCCCAGCTCAGTCCACGCCTGCAGCCCTGCCCTCTGCCCCAGTCCAGCCCAAGGAGCCAGGCCTCATGGCTCAGATGGCCAGCACCGCAGCCGGTGTGGCTGCCGGCTCCACCGCGGGGCATGTGCTGGGCCATGCCATCACTGGGGCTTTCAGTGGGGGTGGCAGCAGCACCCCTGAGTCACCCAAACCTGCATATCAGGTGAGGCCAGTCGGGAGCTGTAGAATACGATGGGGGGGTGGGAGTGGGATGGAGGTGTTGGGAGTAGGATGGAGTTGCCATGGATACATGATATCTGTTGCCAGGTTTTGATCAAAAGACAAAGGCCTGGATTCAAAGAACATCTTCCCCTAACTTATAACACAGAAAGGATACTGAAGCATTCCTTTTTTTCCTCATAAGAACAAAATGTCCTTAATTTCAGTGATTGCAGAACTCGAAGAACTGCTAGTGTAGAATGAAGGTAACACCGTTATTTCACTGTGAGCTGAAGATGAGGACAAAGGCTAACTGAATCCAAAAACAACATCAGAATGGGTCTATAAGAGGTCTGGATTCCTGGTTTACTTTACAGACAGCACTGTCTTGGCCAGGTGGTAAATGAGGTAACAGCCTGAGAAGTGATTACGCAATCGTCCAGAACAGATTCACAAAGCAGAGTACGCTTTAGGTCGAGTACTTTCCAGTGTTGCTTGGATTATGTGGTCCTGCTGCGTCCTGAGCTTTCGAAAGCAATGTCCTTCTTTGCTGTGGATTTACTGTCAGCAGAAGAGGAGTTTAGTTTTAATTTAGAACTATCTCCAATTCCTGGTGTTCTGTTTTTTAGCAAGAAAGCACTGATACGTAGTGAGAAGCTTTAGCATCCTGTGTTAGCATTGTGTATTTCACCCACATGGGTGCTGTACACATTAGTGATGACTGAGGGGAGTTACCCCAACATCTTCACTATAAAGCACTCCGAACTCATTATCATTATGTGTGTTAAAACATGAACAGCACCATGATGGGTCTCGAGGAGACGGGTACAGCTTATGCAGGAGACCCTTGCCAACTGCAGATCTGTGATTCACCATTTCAGGTTTTCAGAGACAGGTTGCACTCCTTCTTTCTGGCTTAAGCCCACAAAATGCCATCTCAGCTTCTCCTGCATTTATTTGACACATTACACATGTTTATAGCAATATTATAGAAATGTAATTATTCATAACTTGTTTATTGCATTTTTTAACTGAAAGTGTGGTTGCTTTGTGTCAGGATCAAATCCTTATTTACGAATAAATCTTTATTGATACAGCACTGTAGTTTCGGATTTGCACTTTCACAGGGAAACTATACCATGTATCCTATGGAAACGTTAAGGGTCTCCTGTATTGAAATGAAGAGAAACCACAGAGCTGATTGGTAGAGGGACAGGTGACAGATGGTGGGTTACAGGTGACAGCATCCCCCAAACCCCCGCCACCCCACAGGAACCTTCCACAGGCCCCTGCCTCTACCAGGTGAGGCAGTTCCTGGACTGCGCTACCACCCAGAACGACCTCCACCTCTGTGAGAGCTTCAACGAGGCCCTCAAGCAGTGCAAGTACTCAAATGGTAAAGTCCTCTGTTTGCTCTGATCACCGTTGAGCATGTCAATTAGTACTCTGCATGTAACACTAAAGACTACTTTAGTGAAGCTCAGGAACAACATATGGCTGACTTATCAAATTCCAGTTGAATTTTACATTAAAACTCCAATAACAGGGACACCTGAGCGGCTCAGCTGGTTAAGGCAGGCTAAGCCCTACAGCTCAAGACATTGTCATTTTGAGTCTGGGCTGTGCCATTTGCTGACAATGACCAGGAGTCTGCACTGGTCACACAGCTGAATAGCACTCTCCAGTGACTTATCAGGTGCCTATGAGTTACTCAGATGACATCAATGGGGGATACACACACACACGTATGCTCTCCCGTGGTTCACTGTTGGTAGTGTGGAGAAATAACCGTTCGCTGGGTGCAAGTATGTTGGAGGATTGCATTGCACAAGCACACAGGATATCGTGCTGATAACAGGGTGATGCAGGAGCTACACCTGAACATTTCCTGCCTTTTACTTGTATTGATTACTATAATTAATTAATTATTGGTAGCAGAGTGAGTAATTGGTCATTTTGCAGCACTAATTGCATTGTTTTTTTTTCATTGTAGGTGTGACATCATTGATTTGATAAAGATTGTCACAGAAGACACCACCATTAAATAACGCTGAATGTTTTAAGACATGCTCTTGATCATAAACCAAAAACTCCATCTGTTGTAACCATAGGTTTCTGTTAATTTGTAGATTCTTGATATGAAATCTGTGATATATTATTGTGAAATAAAATTTTCAAAAAAGGCAACACCTGTCCACAGATTCAACTTCATAAGGATTCTTTCTCAGTTGAAGACCAGTCTAATCTAAAAAGTAAGTGAATCTGTTAGAACTGATACACCACATCTGTGTCTTGCCCTCTATAACAGGAAGTGTGCTGCTACTGTAATTGTTGCGGTTTGTTTTATGAAAGAGGTTCAGGAACAGAGTTTCAGGACTAGACTTGAACAGTGGTATTGTCAATAATGACTTTGGCATCTACTCAGTATAAACACAATGTGCATTGAGTTAGGAGTATGTAGCAGTCACTCTCTACAACATATTGGGTTTGATGGTCACTGACATTAGCCAAATATAGTTTGAAAGTATGAAAAAAACATTCTTGTTTTAATTCCTTTCTCAAAACAGGCAGTCTGATAGTAGGCCTTATTTTTCCTCCACCACTGAATTAACTTAAATTAATTGTTCCTTAATTTGATCATAAATTTCAGACAGGTGGTTCATGCATTAATGTATCATGCTAAAATCAGAGCTTATTTTCATTGTTCATAGTATGATTTCATGGTATTTGTTTTGCTGTCATTACCATCATTAATTAGTTGTTTTGTTTGAAAGGACCAGTTCCATGCAGCTGTGCTGGAAATGTTCACTATTACTGTATGTGCCTTCTCAATTATCATGATCCCTCCAATTTCAGGGAATGGTGGCTTCACATATAGCCAGCTATTTATCACTGAATGATGAAGAACAGATGTTCTGGAGTAATTGTCCTTTAACTGTAGAACACATAAGGTGTTGAGCAATATCCCAGATTCCTTGTACTGTGGAACAAACTGTCAGGCCCTTGAGTTAAAAGAAAATTAATATTTTGGGAACACTTGGGAGAGACACACCAGACTACACGAATCAGATGGCTCTCTCCAAAGCAGATTACAATATTGTCTTATATAACACCGTGGAATCATGCACCTAGGAAGGTCTGGAACGAAAATGAAACATAGTTATTTCTTTTAGGTGCGCCCAAAACTGCTCATTATATGATAGAAAAAGGCAGTTTTTCATTACAGAAGATATATCCAGTAAATCTCTCCTCATGCTCCTCATCACATTCCTTAGGCCTACCATCCTGTAGTTCACACAGAAGCAAAATTTTACACTACAGAAATTATTGTCTCTTCCCAACAACTGTAACACCGAAACTGTTCTTTCCGCATCAGCGAACAAAACTGTTTTTCCGTGCAAATATGCGTGGTGAAATCAGCGTGGATATTTCTTTCAAAATTCTCATGGATTCTGCACCCAACTTTATATGTCCAATCAGCTAATTGTTTTAAGAGCTGAAACGTCAGACCTACTAGCAACGGCTGCATGCGCAAAAAGTCAATATTTAATCTAGATTTTTTTGGAAGGAGGGGCTTTTCCTGAGTATAGGATCATAAAGAGCAGATACGAGCCAAGTTGATCTTTACGTCTGTTCAAGTTGTGCGTGCAACTTCTGCTCCAAAATGCCGCTCGAACTGTTCCTTGACCTGCACTCTCAGCCATGCCGGTCCGTCTTCATATTCGCCAAGAAAAACAACATTGCGTTTGAATTCAAGAAAATCGACCTGGCTGCAGGTAAGCAACCATAAGAAACACTGGTCTGCACTATCACAGTTATTGTGCATTTTGCTTGCGAGCTTTGTTTGGTAAAACAAACAGATGTATACGTCTTAAAAGCATTTAGTTGGTGAAGCTGCACAGAGAATAACCTTTCGTCCACAGAACCTCTCAGCACTTCAAGTTGTTGGCCGAAGTTGACGCCAGTCCGATCTGAAATGCAAGGGTTGAATTGCAAGGATACAGTTCAGGGATCAAAATAATTCAGCGATATAAATTATAAAAGTTCAATAAAGGCTTATATTTCTTAGTATGAATTTGTACAATTATTTTTAAGGAAATCGTATCACACGGGCTATAATGTACACGTAGACTATATTTTACCACGAACACATCGACAACACGGTATCGCACTAGTCAGTGCACTTTTCAATTCAGTTGTTTCCTCAAAAGCGTAATTACTGGATAGAACTGCCGCACAACACCGCGATATGCACGACATTCTTGCAAAAATATTTAGATTTGTGAATACAGTGAATACAGTTGAACATGATGTCGTGAGTAGTACTTCACACTCAATTTAGTTTATTCAGTTGTTGGATGCTACCAGATAGGCCTACTTAAAGATATCTAAAACATGCATGTTAACAATTTCCTTCCCTCCTAACTTGAAATCTAAACAGATGTAGAATTTTTCTGGGAAGAAATTTTCGAGTAGCTAACATGTGGGAGGAAGAACCTGGCAGTGTTGTCAATTTGCCTCAAGGGAGAGAGAAGGACTGCAAATAACCTAAAAATGCAAGTTAATTCAACATTTTAAACTCATAACTATGGTTTGTAATCATTACCGACATTAGATAACTGTGCCAATGTTGTCTCACCACAACTGTATTGGACTAAAACAGCCAGATGTGAACTTTAAACTTTGGAACGTTGTATTGTGTAACCGAGTCTGTGCAGGGAAAGAGGGGCAGCCAGTTTTTTTAAAAAGGAATCGTTTTAAAAGATCTGAATTATGTTGTGCAATGGGCCACTTAAAAAACGTTTAAAACATTTTCTTAATCCTTCGCGTGCGAGTGTGGTATGTAATGGATGACATCATCACTATGGAATGGCCCCGTTTGATTGGCTCGTGCGGCGTCTAAACAGGGTGAGCAAGTTCATCAGTGCGTGTCTGTTTTCCATCCTGTGGTCCCCTTGCATCAGTAATGAGCGGCCAGACCTGATAACCTCATGACCTGTGGTTTATATGGTTCAGTGGGTCAGGGCATTCCCTGGTGGGGCCTGTGTAATGCTTTCACTTTGTATCCAAGGGTGTATACAATTTGGAACTGTTTTACAAGTCACCCTTTATGATTTGAGCTTTTGTTCTTGGGTGTCATTACCCACAGTTCCATCTGACATATAGCACTTTTTCTATGTAAATTGATTCTCTGTAAATAGATGATTTGTTCTCTCTGATTAGGATTGACCTGGTTTTAATGAGAATACTCTACTTTATGTATGGTATATCAACCAATGCCATGGATATGTTTACTTCAACAGAGTTTGGAAGCCAGCTGTCAAACACGATTAAACTCATGTTTAATCTGCAACACAGGGAATGAGGAAGAGCAAGACATACTTGTACTTATTTTCAGTCATAGCCATAAATGTGAACTTGTGGGTTATGTCTACGGAATGTCATATGTCTACTTGAAACTGTGTGATCCTAAGTGGTGCAGGATCTGAGACAGATGTGAATTCCTCCAGTCCACGGTTTTCAGTTCTGTTTGACTTTGTCTTACTTGGAGTAGATGAAGACAGAGCATCATAGGTAATGTTGAACTTTCTCCTTCAGGAGAGCAGTATGGCGAGGAGTTTGGGAAGATCAGCATCATGAGAAAAGTCCCTGTCATGAAGGATGGAGATTTCATTCTCACTGAGAGGTGGGTGGAAACACACCAATAAAGAATTTTATCATGGCAGTTATGAAAGCCGTTTTAATTTACATGACTCACTTCTTTTGTAGCGTTGCAATCCTGAAATACATGGCTGAGAAATTCAAGACCCCAGACCATTGGTACCCAGCTGACCTACAGAGACGTGCCCGTGTGAATGAGTATCTGGCCTGGCAGCACTCAGCAATGAGGACTCATGGTTCAAAGGTCTTTTGGTTCAAGGTAAGGTATTTCTTTGTGTGAAGTTTTTGCTCTCTGTGTGTTTGTTTTGTTTTCCGGCTTTAGTTTGCTTTCATAAGAGCAGACACCAGTGGAATTTGTGTCAGAGGTTTTTTTTTGGCTTGAGCAAATTACCATGCACATTTAAGTTCAGATATGTGTTTATGTACTGTGGAATGTGTAATCTACTGCTTTATAATGTAATCTAATATATGTGCTCAGTATACAGTAAATATACAATCTTGTTTCAGTGTTTGGAAACTAGGATGAGCTAGTATTAATACTTATATGAGAAGCCACTTGTGGAAACATAAGGATTAATATGTCACTAGTAGATTATGGTTGGCCACTGGCTAAAAACATTTCAGCAAACATTGGTTAAACACTGGATATATTATTGTCAATGTGGAGGTATACAAATGCCAGACAGTGAAATTAGTGTTCAGTAGTTGTGATAACACAGTTTGTTATATCAGAGGACACATTACCCAATCTTATTGATCCATTTCATTGCAGATATGGAAAGCTCATTGCACAAGATAGCAAACAGAAAAAGGAACAGCCAGCCAAGTGTGTTTTAAGTCAGTTGTGGTATGCTGTGTGTGCCCAGATTTGAGTTGACATTGAGTAACACAGTGCTTTGTCAGGCCATGATTCCCATCCTTACTGGGGCAGAGGTACCCAAGGAGAAAATGGACTCTGCCATGGAAGACCTCAATATGTCTCTGAAGCTCTTCGAAGACAAGTTTCTGCAAGACAGGCCTTTTGTGGCTGGAGATCAGATCTCACTGGCCGACCTGGTGGCCATTGTGGAAGTCATGCAGGTACAACATGGCTCAGTGAACACTGATCATGTGACACAGGGATAAGTCATGTGACACAGGGGTATGTAACAGGGATATTACAGACAGAAAAGAAAGATTGTTTTGGGAGTTGGACAAAGATAATGCAAAATGTGAGAGACATTGAGAAAATGGGTTCTAGGTTGATGCTACTGTGAAAAGTATATAATGGGTTGTTAGAACAGACCACACTACACTGTAGGCTTTCCTATGCATGAACATATGCTGTAGAGTATGATATCCTAGGACAGCTTTTAGCTTTCAGGGCTTGATAGATACAGAAATTGTGTTTGTTACTCTCTGTCACTGTGTTTGTGTCTGTCAGGTTATGTGTGTGTGTGTGTGTGTGTGGGGGTGTGTGGGGGTGTCTGTGTGGGTGTCTGTGTCTGTGTGTGTGAGGGAGTGATAAGCATTTGTTACTGTGGCTGTGTGCATATCTGCATATCTGTCAGGCTGCAGGTGTGTGTGTGTGTGCGTGAGGGAACGAGGCGCATTTGTTACTCTCTCTGTGTGCGTTGCAGCCTGTCGGCGTTGGCGTGGACGTGTTCAAAGACAGACCCAAACTGAGTGCCTGGAGGGAGCGCGTGAAGAAGGAGCTGGGCATGGCTCTCTTTGATGAGGCTCACGACGTCATCATGAACGTGGGCAACCTGCCCCAGACCTTCAAAGACAGCGGCATGCTGGAGTTCCTCAAACCCAGGATCCAGAAACTGTTCAACTGATGCACTGAGCTCCCCACTCCCCTCCCTCCCTCCACCTATCCCGCTAGTTAAAAAGTTTTATCCATCTATATAGCTGGATGTTTACTGAGGCAACTGTGGATTAAGTACCTTGGCCAGGGGTCCAACAATAATTTGCATACTTTCAATATACTGATTGAACTCAAAAATATATTCTCTAAAATATATTCTCAATGTATTATTTTTTGTGTGGGATGTGGCAGTGGCTGTTATGTTGATGTGGCTCAATATTACATCCATAGTCACAACGTCCATGTAGCTCACACAACATTATCTGTTGCCTCATAACATTTGTGTCATTTTTTTCCATATGTTACATTGAAGTAAATTGAATTGAATCAGACTGTCCGCAATTATAATGTGTTTGTGATTAGCTAGTTAGGTAACTCAGGTTCAAATTCCAAATGTGCTGCTGTTGTGTGCTTAGGCATAGAACCTGAACTGCTTCCATAAAATATTCAGCTGCATCAGCTGATAAACAATATATTGATACATATTAATACATTGAAACAAAAGCAACAATATAGCCATATCATCATTGCATGTGAGAATCAATGCATACGTTGCTTTTTTAAATTTATTTTTATCCATGTCGATGCAATAATTTAGATTGAACTAAAGCGGTTTTGATAATCCTAGTTATCTTGTTATCTTGAGTGTTATGTCCATGGCATATAATGAACTAAAATGTAGATACTCTACATTTCTTTAAAAGCACAGAATAATTTTAAGGGTATGTTGAATCATATTGTATCAAAATGTATCATATTGAGTCATATCACCCTCAATTGAAGTGAGTTCTTAGATCTTAAGTCTTAACGGCTTAAATCATGTAGAACCAAAAGATTAATGTTAAATGGTTAATAAATGATAAAGATTAATGATAAATGGTTAACCCTAACCCTAACCCTGATAAATGGTTAACTCTTCCACCCCTGTCTCCAAAGAGCACCACTGGTTATCAATTTCCAAACCCTTGAAGCACACTAAGTACTTTTCCACTTATGTGATTAGAGTAGCTTGAATGGATAAGCAAATTCAAGTTCCTACACATTTTTCCCTTTATTTTCATAACCCATCAAAGTGTTAAGAATGCAGACAGCATTGTCTTGGGAATGGAAAATGAGATGTAATGATTACCTAAAACTGCCAAGTAAGATTAAATGGTTATTCACAGCAGTGCAAGGCAAGGGATTATTAAACATTAAACATTTTCTGCTTGTTCCAGTTTTAGTGTGAAGAGGGTAAAACGCATGGTAAAAATCTGTCATAGGCATACAGACCAGACTTTGCAGTAGAATAAGGCTTGATATCTGTTCTCTCTTAGCGCAGATATTTTTATTTCATCTTACCCAACTGTCAGTCAGTCTAATTCCAATTACAAAGATTGACACTTTATTCAAAATTAGGAGAAAAAAAATTTCTAGTTACATAAGCCTTCCAGTCACAAGACCAAGACAATGGACTGGGGGGTGAAATATGGTCAAGCGTACAATCAAGGCACAATGTTTGGCTAATATTTCAACAAGTGAATGTTGAAAAGCAAGAATCCAAGAATCTTCTTATGAAAATTAAATTATTCACTAGGGCAATAGTTGGCATGTTTGGCTTTGGCTCGAGACCTACAGCCGTCACCAACAATTTTCTCCCATCTCCCATCCATACCTGATGACTGTGTCAGATATAACATGCTTTGAAAAAGTATTTGCATTTAAAAAACACATTTTGCAGGTATCATGGGTGTAACCTTGTACTTAGTGCAAAGGACAGTATTTTGCAGACATCAGTCTCATTACAGTCTCTTGCCAACAAAAATGTTAAAATCTGAAAGAAATCAGACACTCTTGTGAAGGGTTATGTAAGGACACATATTCTAAGAAACATAGATTCCAAGAAACAGAAAAGAAAAACCTTTACAACAAAATATTTAAACACCCACGTGTTAGACCTTATTTTTTTTAGTTCAGAAGGTTTATCAGCTAAAAACAAAAATGTGACCCGAAAAACGTATTTACGTTTGTCTCATGACACTATCTTTGGTTTTTCAGTCAGAAAATTTGCACAAATTGTTGTGTAAAGAGTTTAAAAAGTAGCATAACATAATTGGTCTCAGTGGCAATTTATGCTTAATTCTGTGCTGCTGCTGTCTCGGACCGAACCTCCCGAGAATCTGGAGAATCTGAAGGTTTCCGAGCAGCACTCCAGCAGCGACAAAGAGACAAAATCTTCTCTTTCGTCTGCTTATTTGAAAACGTCAAAAGAACTCCAGTTGCCAGGCAGAAAATGGACAAATCCCAAACGTACACGGAAAATTTAAACTTTTCTGGGGTCCACCTGATAAGAAAAGCCAAAACAACGCTCACTGTTGACATGTAGACCACCACCAGGGACACGGTCAGCTTGCACACTAGCAGGTAGGAGCCGGCGCTCTGGAGGCCGGTCTCGTTCCTCCTCATGGCCTGGGTGTGCTGGCAGAGATGGACCACCAGCCTGAGGGAGCTGGGGACCATGACCAGCAGGGGGACGAGGCAGAGGAAGCACATAAGGACGGCGACGTAGAGGTCGCTGTCGATCCAGTGGGGAAAGTGAAGGATCTGGATGTCGCTGACTGAATGTTGGGTGTCGTTGTCAGCAGTGCTGTTGGAAGAAGGCAGCTGAAGGAAAAGGAAGGGGAAACACACCAAGAACGAGCAGAGGACGGTCAGCCAGAGAGCCGCATTGACGAGCGAGGAGATGTTCCTCTTCAGCCTGACGACGAGAGCGCCGGAGGTTCCGACCACCTTCACGCAGTAGAACGTGCTCAGCCAGGCGACGGACCAGAAGCTCATGCTGTTGGAGTGTATCCAGGTAAAAAGCATGACCCTGATGATGGGGAAATATCCCTCAGAAAACATGACGTCTGCCCATACCAGGACCAAAAAAGTGAACATGGAGAGCTCCAGCAGCACGTTGCTGATGGAGACACAGGAGATGATGCGGCCTGCAGGCTGAGACTCCCCGGCCTTCAGCTGGTGCAGGACACTGACAGCCAGGTTGAAGACGTTCCACAGGATCCCTGCCGTGACCAGTGCAGCCGTGCCACACAGCTCAGCAGTACCTGCCCCAAAAGCCATAGTTTAAACGTGAGCAAGGTGATGAATGTCTGGTCCTAAACCTAGCACTAGGGCTATGCGACACACAAAGGTTAGCTCCACGCAAATATCTGGACACGAGTTGGGCATTTTCCCAAGTTCACGAGGCACAAACTTGAATTGAGAGACGTCAAATCGCAATGGGCTGTAACTCTATTTATTTGTTTATTTATTCATTTATTTATTTTACTGAAATCAGAGTCTACATCAGGATGACACGGTAGTGTCTACGGTACACTGACAATATGAAAAGCATGGACACTGTTGACACTGTGGTCCGGCCTGTATGGAAAATTGGGACTAAGGTGCCATCTGTTCTGAGCATCACCTTTTGACCCTGAATGGAAGACAGTGTTTGAGAGTAGAGTTCTCTTAGCTCAGAAACTTCTGCATCTAACCTGACCGGTGTATGGACCATGATGGTGGCACACCTGAATTGTAATGGTGTTCAGGTCCCAAGGGATTGTTTAGGTCTGCAGTCATGTGCTAATAGGAAACATTAATACAGATTAGTATAGCTGTTTAATTTTGTATTTTTGTGTGGGTTTTTACACAGTTATAGTGTAATTGGGTGCGAGTGTGTATTTAAATATTTACCTGGAAATGATGTGTTGGTGTTGTTGTTCGGAATGTGTGTTTACCTTTGTATGGTGCAGGTAATAGTGAGTGTTTACACACCTACTGTAGTTATAAGGCATTGACATAAGGCATTAACATATAAGGCATTCTTGGTTAAATCATTAATATGTTAGGTCATCTTGAAAATGTCTTAAGGTGCTGCTGGGGGTGAGGGATCGATATGTTTTAATGTGTATGAATGCATGAGGATTACATGAATGCTGCATTGCTTCTTATATTGAACTTTAATTTATGGAGTGAAGCCAGTTCAGAGAGGGGACTTCCTGGGTTGCCAGGCAGCGATGAGCATCACCAAGGTCATCTGATCAGCTCCACTTCCAGTCCACCTCAAAGCCAAGTGTTGGTATCTCCCAACATCTACATACAGCAGTGTATCTACATGTTCCCACCTGGCTTTGAAAGACACCATCCTCGCTACACTTGCAATTCCATCTTCCACCGTAGTTTTGCTGACCAGGGGAGTTGCAGGATCTGCGGAACTGCGGAGGGGGTGGCATTTTAGGTCAAATGCCAATAGATGAAAGTAAACAATGCATTTAAAGTTTCCTTTGATGTACAGTCAATTTGTGTCATTTACATTTTCAGATAGCACAGGCTCTCCTGACTGAACTGTTTTGTAGCTAACTTCAATGCCTTCTAAAGGACTCATTGGGGAATCGCTCCTGTTTATGATTGGATGGGAGTGAATGGGGTTCAGATATAAATACCAGGTGTGTTTTGCGGACAGAGACAGCGCAGCTGTACTATGAATATATACAGCCTGCTTCTGACATTTTGGAAGAAAAATGGTGTGAAAAATGTTTTTTGAATAATGATAAAAAAACAGCTGTGTCCAAAACAAAAAAATCTGGTCAAAACAAATGAGCTTCTCTAACAGCAACAACAGAAGTCAAAATCATCTGGAAATTTTATGCTGTGAGAAAAATTAGACTAACAGAAACCTTGTTTTGGAGTCAATACTGTTTACTGTAAAATATTTTCCATAAGTGATCTTTGTGGTTTTATTTAAAGATAACTATGGCTATGTTTATGATTGAAAACATTACGTTTTAGTTTTACTACATTTACATGTTACTATTCCACAGCATGTCTGTACAGGTAACCTGGTCTAAAAGCTCAAGGACCTTTCTCCGTTCTGCAGCATTAGAGTACATTATATTACATTATTGTCATTTACCAGATGCTCTCATCCAGAGCGACTTACAAATTCATCCATTTATACAGCGGGATATTTACTGAGGTAATTGTGGGTTGGGTGCTTTGCCCAGGGTACAACGGCAGTGCTCCAGCAGTGAATCAAACCTGCAACCTCTCAGCTACAAGCCCTGCTGCTTAGCTCTGTGTCACACTGCCACCCCAGAATAAGCCTATGATCTTCCATTGTTCACCCAAAATTCACCTATTCATACCTTGCCTCAGTTCCCAGGCAGCATACTTTGGGACACAATGATAAAATGATGCAATTCATTTTTCAAAAACAGAATTTCACTTTTCAGTACAATCCAAAGCAATACATTTTCAGTCATTTAAGCCATCCACCGGATATAGAATCCAAAAGGATACCATGTATTATTTTTTTTATTAATGTTGGCACAGTAGATACAAAGATCCCTTTAAATCCAGTGGGACTTTTATTGTAAAGGAATTTAAAATTTAAAATGGTAAAGATTGATTTTATTAAATAAATTACCACAAAAGGCTAAATATCAATATACTTTTAAATGAGGCAAGAGATTGGCATCATGTCAAATACAAATGTTTTTTATTCCAGACACATAAACAGTGAAATATTATGTATAGTATGTAGTGCATGTAATATTGTAATTGAAAAAGTGAATCATCGATCAACAAATTCTTCAATTAAATAGACAGAGATTCATTTGTGTTTGTAGTTGCTTGTCTGCCATACATGTACCATATTAAGTGTTTCATAAAAGTGCTATGTTCTCTCAAATCTGAAGTTCAAAAGAAGGTTGAAATGCATTACTGGCTACCTATGAAATTAAGAACTGAAGTCGATTAATCCAAGTATTCAGATGCCTGTCTTGAAATATTTGTTCATTTATCAGAATTAGGTCATGTTATAGAAAATCAAATAAAGTGCCAAATGATGGGATGGATTTTTTTTCAAAAGAAGATTAAATCTAAGGAGATTCAGTGCAGCATTACAATAATAAAAAATGTCAGAACAGCAGCTGTTCTGTGATATTTCCACTGCAGGTGATGCCTGATCATACAGGCTTACAAAAGGGGAGATCCTGAAACAAACTGCAAGCTTGCATCAGGCCAGTCCTGTGTCCCCACTCTGGGTGGAGGGAACAGTTTTGGGGGGGTTTCTCCAGCAAAACAGAACCTGGAGCTTCTCCTTCAGATACCTGTTGGACACCGTCAGAAGAACTCCCGTCACTATGCAGTAGAAGGAGCAACCCAGTGAAATGAAATTGTACCCGAGGTTTCTCTTGAACATTTGGTCGATGAAGAAAAAGGAGACGATGGCCAGCGTGGTCTTGTAGACCGCCACCAGGGACACGGTCAGCTTGCACACCAGCAGGTAGGAGCTGGTGCTCTGGAGGCCGGTCTCGTTCCTCCTCATGGCCTGGGTGTGCTGGCAGAGATGGACCACCAGCCTCAGGGAGGTGGGGACCATGATCAGCAGGGGGACGGGGCACAGCAAGCACACCAGGCAAATGACGTAGACATCTTCCTCAATCCAGTAGGGAAAGACGGGTCTTCTAGTGAGGCAGGTCGAGTTTTCATTCTCTTGAGCGACCGTGCCGTTGAATGGTGGTGCCTGAAGGAGAAGCAAGGGGGCGGACATCAGGAGCGAGCACAGCGCGGTCAGGAAGAGGGCCGCGTTGAGGAGGGAGGAGATGTTCCTCTTGAGCTTGACGAGGAGAGCGCCGGAGATTCGGACCACCTTCACGCAGTAGAACACGCTCAGCCAGGCGATGGACCAGAAGCTCACGCTGCTGCTCTGTATCCAGGCGGCTATCGCGGCTTTGAGGAGCAGCAGTTCCCCTGTCCAGCAAAGCGGCGACAACCACAGCGTGACCACCAAAGCAAACATGGAGATCTCCAGCAGCACGTTGCTGAGGGAGATGCAGAAGATGATGAGGCCCACGGTCTGAAAAATTCCCACTTTTAGCTGGTGTGCGACAGTCACGGCGAGATTGAAGACGTTCCACGCGATTCCCACTGCCACAACACCTGTGCCACACAGCTCAACAACATGAGAGTTAGAACCCATAGCGAACCCCGGGCAGGAAAAAGACACCACAGTATTCCTTAACGACACTCTTCAAAATGAAAACCATATGCCGTCTTATAGAGAGCATGGCTGCTCTTCCCATGCAAATGCCAATAGGCGAGTGACATATTCCTAACCTCATTTACATGAGAGACCATTTTAATTGCTTTCAGTGGATGATATTTTTTGAAATTTGAATTTGAAAACACAAATGAGTTATAGTTATGTTGAGTCACGAAAGCCATTATAGTCTAGCAGATATGTAAAACACTCATTAAACAGACATTGTGTGGAGAGTTGATATTTAAGACATAAACACTAAAATACTGCTTCTGTCCTCAAAATTTGAAGATTCTATCCTTCCAGCTTTTCACCACGTTCTTCCTTCAGAACAATAAAAATAGATACTGCCCTCGATCAAATTTCAGTCAGAGTTTGTGCCTCCACGGTGCATTGCTTTTCACTTTGGATCCTTCTCTCTGAACATTTCACTGTCTCAATAATGCTTTGCATTTGACATTGATTGACAGCCATTCATTTTGACATTGGGAACAACTCTCTTCTGTTCAGGCACACTGTCTGACTCTCTCTATAGCTCAGTTTGTAAATAAAGTGTTGCTAGTTCAATTCCCTGTCTGGGCACTGCTGTTGCAGCCTTGGGCATGGTATTTCACCTAAATTGTCTCAGTAAATAACTAGCTGTGTAAACGGATAACATGTAAAATTGTAAGCTATGTAAGTTGCTATAGACAAGAGCATCTGTTAACAACTGTGATGCTAAAAAACTGTAATATACCTCCACAGTTGCCATCAGGACCCTCTTAGGGGCTTCCACTATTTTCCACAATACCCCAATGTCCAGGCATGTCATCTCCCTCCCAGTACTTTAGCCTGTTTTAGCTTCTCCCATGAGTCCTAGCTCCATGCTATCTGCATGATGGTGTGGTACAGTATAGCAGCTAACGAGCTGTGCTTGTAAGCCAAAGGTAACAGGTTTGATTCCCAGGTAAGGAAACTGATGCTGTAGCCTTGACCTGTATTGCTTCAGTAAATACTGAGCTGTGAAAAGGGAGGTTACGTCAAGAATGCATGATTCCCTGGAGAAGGGTGTCTTCTGTGCATGTAAGTAACACAATGCCAGCCATGTGTTCTCACAGCAGCCAGACCATATCAAAACATATTTAAGCCAGAATGGAGTTGCTCATCTGCAGGGCAGTCCTTGTTTTTGATGGTAATTTCCTTCATTTTAGTGTCTGTCTTTCCAGCGTCTGCCTGCAAGGTGCGTTCCTCTGCTAGGCAATTATCTGGTGACGTGCATTGGTATTTAGTTTTCATGTGATTTTTATGCGTGTTAGTATTTTGTAGAACTGTTTTAATTGTCCTCTTATCTCGATTTCACTGTGGGTAGCTGTGTTGGCAATAACAATATGAAGTGATTTTCCGTAGATGACCATGTCTCAGCAAATTGTTAACTCAGGTAGTGAAAGCACATGGGAGAGAGTGAATATCTGTTTGATGTTCAAAAGATTTCACTGGCCAGATCGTCCTGCACAGACATGCAAAAAAAGATCATTTGTTTACCTGCATCCTGTTTGAGTGCACAGCATTTTATTTCCATTTCTCCTTATACATAATCTGAGATTTGATCATTTATTTCTGAGGAGATGTACTGATTTTTTTCAACCACATGGAAATTGGCCTTACTTTCTTGCGTCAAGGTGGTTTGAAGTATTTCACTATTCAAATACGAAATGTTTTCTTTTTTTTTGTTTTCCATTCAGCCAAATGAGCTTATTTAAATCAAACTTCTGTGCTTTTTCATTGTTATCCATTTAAAATAATTTAACTTGCAAACTCCTCTTGCATTCCTGTCTATAACATGGCTGGCATCAGCCAGTTCATTCTGTGCAATAACTAAAGTTATGTTGTATCTAAAATATTATTTCCTAATTAACCTCTTAATGAACCTTACTAAATCACTGATAAGGCCAAGACCTTTTAGTTAGTCACTAACTAGTAGTGCTACTAACTACTAGTTGATACTAGTTTAGGTAGTTACTTTCTGTGAAATATCCCAGTAAAATAAAATGCTAGCCTCATGAGTAGGTCAGTGTTTCCCAATGCTGGTCCTGGGGGCACACCATATTTACTGGTTTTAATTGCAGCTAAGCTCCCAGTTTAGTTCGATAGAGCTGTTGATTGAATATTGATCTTTGTCTAACGTTTCTAAATTTAATCTGCTAAATCCTTTGCGAAAGAACCGTGCCATTGGAAGTGTGTCTGTGCCACTAAACTGGTAGTTGTCTCTCGAAAATGTATTTGTCCGACCGCGTACTTGTGGCAGCTGGCTTAATTAAGCTTCAGTGTTTTTTTTTTATTGTTCGAGGCCCCATTGAACACCTAATTATTTTTCATCAATACCGGTCTATGTCTCTAATTTGTTTGAGAGGTTCAAATGCAGACAACAAACCACATCTCTAACACTATAACCTATAGCCCTGTCCAGGCTCAGAGATGTACTGCCACCTAGAGGACAAAAAGATGAAACGGCTTGTACATTATTGTGAGGCATGCTGAATGGTGTATTAGCGTCCTTAGCTCATTCACCGGGGAATGTACAGTGCATACATTTGTTCCTAATGTCAGCATGTGGTATACAGCCTGCAACAGCTTTATATATATCAGAGTAACTCATCATATTTGTCTGCCATTTCTATACCTTGTACAGACAGGAGCAGAAGGACCTGTGATGTTGGCAACTGATGGGTGCTTCACGTCATAGTCTAGAGTGTGCGCAGTCCTGCACATAATAATAAGAAGGGACCAAAACAAATACGTTTAGCTTTGGACAGGATTAGACATCGCTGTTCAGAACACAATGATGACGTTGGGTTCCTTTACAAAGGATGCACGCGAAAAGGCCGAGGCTATGCCACACTATAGTCCTCTACGCCACCCTGCTGCTAGCCCCGGGACCGAGCCAACCCATCTGCCGTATTGCGCAAAATCGAATAAAGCTTTTAGCATTACAAGGCAGCACAAGGGGCTTGACTCAATGCCTTTTCCAGATGCGGTGACAATTCTTGCACAGTTCTTTCCGAATACCCTCAATGAAAGAGACCTTTGTGACCGCGCCAGTGCGTGTGGGAATCGAAAACTACGCTGCAAGGCAGTTTTCGAAATAGTTTGCTATTTCTTCATTTGTGCTGTCTTTTAAAATCGGGAGTGTAGCTTTCAAATGCAAATCTTACACGTAAGATGTGAAATAACGTAATTGGGATGGTTATATGTGGTTAAATGGTTATATTTTACGACATTAACAAGGCTCGCATCCCCGTAAACAATGTGGTTGTAACGGAACGGGGAGTCTGGCCAGTCGCGCGGGTCGTGCACTTGGAACCTCCTCGAGCCATGTGACTCGAGACGGAGACTGACATTGCACAGTGAGCCAGAAGGGGTGGACAGAAGGGCGAGCTGAGATTTCCTCGCCCCGTGAAATATTTACTACTATGCCGTGCAATCTGAGCGACATCTGTGAATATGAAACTAATAAACTTGTCAGAATACAGAGTGTTAGACTCGGCTCGCTGAAATGGACTCTAAACGGAGTCATTTTGATGTTTATATGGTAAGTCGGCAATTTTAATTCCCGTCTTGTCTTTCGGCTAGTGCGTGGTGCACTCCCACACATTGTACCAAATCGGCAATGCAGTGCGTCTAGTTCGAAAAATATGTAACAAAGAACGAATCCGAACATAATCGCTGTACAAACAAAACTTTTTAGCACATAAATGATTGTCATTGCATTCGCGTCCCCATTTCCTCATAGAAAAAAAAAGCTTTTAGATTGCTTTCAGAGGGTTTGTAGGTATAGGTATTATGGCAAAAAAGTTTGACGTTACTTTATGCCCTAACGTATATCACATATCTGGTGAGTTACAGGGGCGTGTTTCGTTAATTTTCGTAAATAATATATTAACGAAATCACTTCACAGCATCATGATGTTCTGGAATAAGGAGTATCAGGAATATGACCTGGTGGTCAGTTCCGTTACTACGAAGGTTAAGGGGGTCGCGCTGACGAACGTGCCTGAGGTTGGGGAGATGCTATGGGACGTGGTGGACCACAGTGGAATATCCCAGGTAAACTCTCAGGTGACACACGAGTGTCAAAGCTGTGTATACTGTTTAATGACAGACGTGTGCCGTGATAAGCATTTCTTTTGTTTATACCTTAGGGCTGGCATTCATTAAGAAAATTTTCTTTTCAGGACAAGAACTCTTTCTTCGTGGTGACTAACGTTTTGGTCACAAAGAAACAAAAACAAGGGAAATGCCCAGAGGTGAGACAGTGGGCCAGAATATAAACCCTCCAAGTGAAGATGTCACAATCCTCACAATGACATGTGATGTAGTCACTGCTGGCAACCAATCACTGACGTGCCTGTGAATTACAGGAGCCACTGTATGGGAAAGTGTGTCGCATGGATAAAGACTGTGAGAAGGGCGTGTGGGACCAGCGCAGCCACGGTACTGTAACTGGTTCCTGCTCAGACTGTGAGGTGGAAGTACAGTCCAGCAGCTTTGGGCCACTGAACTCAGCGGCAGGGAAGTGTGGAATGTGTAGCCGGCATGGTGATGTAGCGTGGTTGACTCTTATCTGGTTAGCTCTTAGCCAGGCTTGACACAGGCTCAGGAGAAAACACAGAGGGGTGCAACTGCAATCCACAGGGGTGCACCAAAAGTCATAAACACTGTGCAGACATGGGGATATAAGGAGAAACCTGGGGCTGCACTGAGGTCCGTCTGGGGGTGCAGTGCACCCCTAAGCACCCCCGTAGTGCTGAGCCTGCTCTTAGCTGCCCAATAGGATCCGTGCGTAAGGCCGGCATGTATCCAGTGAAAATGAATAAGGCACTAAAGGTGCCCATCAGGTGTTTTCAGCATGCATCCCCAGTTTTTAACTTGACGTTATTTTTGTAATGGGCTTGTTGGATTTGCTTATTTTTCAGGAGTTCAAACGGGAACCTGTGTGAAGTATGACAACACAAGGAAAACCTGTGAAGTGTCTGCGTGGTGTCCTATTGAGAACAAGAAAAAGCCCCCCAGGTATGGGTACACCTCTTTGGTCCATAGGACTTAGGTGAGTGTTCACTGGGAAAGGCACGAGAAACAGGTGAATTTCGACATCCCACTGTGGGTCAGTGAATATAGGCGTGAGATAACCATCTCAATAGGCTAGCATGCTAACATCCCATGAGCTATTCCATTCCTGTTATAAATGAGGATGGAGTTGGCCTGCAAATGTCCCCTTGTCTTAACAAAGGATGCATTTCTGTCTTATCTATCTTCAGTTGAAATTCAGTTGTATTTGGGTTGTTTTTTCTTTCAGTTATTTTTGTTTGATGCATAGACTGATGCATCTCCTTACTCTCACAGACAGACAGACAGGTTTTTGAGCAGTTCTGCATGTGTATGTCAGATTCACTGTGCTGAGGGCACTTTCATTCTGGTTATGGCATCAGTCTATTTAGGTCACTGGTCAAATTTTGAGGAACTTTGCTGGCAAGTGTCACAACAGCCTCAAATAACAAACGATCCCTTGTATCTTAGCAACAAGAGGGAAGGGTTTCTTTTTTTTACATGACTCAAGCTATCTGTATATCTGTCACCTCTTTGTAGCCATTAATTTTATGAGTTCATTCATTTTGTATTAAAAAATGTATATTATACAAGTTTAAAATGCAGAATTAGACATTGTCAAATTATCGCCTTGAAAATGCAGCATCAGATGTTACGAAACTATTAGTCTAGTTGTTCTTTCATTTTAAAGGGCATAACCTTTCCGAGTTATAAACACAGTTTCATTTCCCTATTGGTAGAAGTGTATGCAATCCCTGTTCAACCTACACACTATTTTAGATTGTTTACTTAGACAAGTGTTGCAGTTACTCCACTGAAATGGACACATAAAATTCACAAGTTGCATTGCAGAAATAGCAATTCATTTTTTTTATTCCCATGGAATGCCATGATGAATATCTGGAATAGTTTACAAAATGCAAAAGATCTCAGAAATATTTTGGCATATTTCCAAGTTGCAATGCAAATACTTGGCTCTCAGAGAAAACAGAGTAATGCATGGTGTAAGTATAGCTTTGGTGCAACTACAGTGCTATTTGTTTGTACAGTGCTGATTTTATGATTTTTGCAGTTGACAGGAATTGACAAGAATGTTGTATGAGAAATAAACAGAAAAAATAACATTTGCTGATGCTAGTTTCCTGAAATTGAGAACTCAGTGCATTGTGGTTAGAGCCCTGTGCAGGGAAAACCTTGATGAGGACCGTGTAGATTCAGAGATGGTTTCTCACAATGTACTACAACATTAACATGAAGGTTCTCCCTCCAAGGCCTGCTCTTTTGGCATCTGCAGAGAACTTCACTGTACTTATCAAGAATAACATCCGATTCCCAGCCTTCGGCTATATAAGGTCAGATTTCTTATGTCATCCCCTGTGACATCAGATGTGGCACATTTGTTTTGAATCAAAAGGGTAAAAGTAATGAGTTAGAATTAGAATAAATGCTCAAACATGTATGTGTACATTCATATATATATAGATAGATATTCATACATACACTTCTTCTTTGTCTATATTGATATGGTGCTCTAAACTTAAATACATGCCAATTGCCAAAGTCAGGCATGACTTCATCAGAAGGAAATGGGTGATGGTCTGCTGGCTGCTGAAAAAATATCTACCTTTTTCTAAGGACTGCAGCTCTCTTCCAGAGTTCAACTCTGCAAAAAAGATTGAAAATTATATTTCCATATAAGCCTAAACTTGTGAGGCAACCTTTAAAGAGGTCTGGGATGTTCTGTTGTAAATCATTTAGGTTTTTTTTGGTAATAATTCCTCCAGATAGCATCCCCCTGAATGGAACATATTTATGTATTAATGTAATTGTACATTTCAGTTCCATCTTCTTTGAATGTCTGTTTTCATTCAGGGCTCTGTCATAATTACCATATGAGGTATAACCGTTAAATGTGTAAGAAAAAAGCAAGGACAGAATTGCTGACGCTGATGGAGGCGTGTGTTTTGGCCAGGAGGAACATTCTACCCGAAATGACGGACACTTACCTCAAGAAGTGCGCCTTCAACAGACGAACCGACCCTTTCTGTCCCATCTTCCGCCTAGGTGACATTGTGCAGGAGGCCAAAGAGAACTTCTCAGACTTAGCAGTGGAGGTGGGGGTTTTCTTAATGTGACAACATCTCAAAACTCTTTACTCAGTGGGATCTCTTTTGTCTCTACCAAGAGATCCCTAAAGAGAAAACATTGGGCCTCATTCATCAAAATGTTTGTAGAAATGGTTGCATTTTGTTCTTGGGAAAAGTGAATGAAAAATTCATGTCACATTCACAAAATGTGCGTAAATTGTCCTTACCCTTGTTTGTACGCTGATGAATGCCGCCTGGTCTTAAATTAGATGCTCATGCACATTATCTCTGATCAGCATAAGTACACACCCCAATAATACTATATAAGGACCTTCTGACTTCTTAGTCGCAAGTATTTTCTCTGATTCAGAAATGTGAACAGTTCTGGTGGAAGTGGAAGCAAGAAAAAATATACTTCGTAGTGTGAGCAGTGGAGTGTCCGCGACATCAGTAAATCACTGGTCAAAAATAAGAATGACTTTGAAAGGACTCTAATATCTAAATCAGTTCTAGGTCAAATAGTTTGTCTTTATCTTGTCAAACAATGAAATTTATATCTGACTTATAGAAAGTGTGTGGGAGTAGATGGATGTATGCTGGGAATAAAAAGGTGCATGGATATGTGTAATTCATATTTTTTTTCAGAGATGCTTAGTTATTTCAATGCAAGTGTGAATATTATTCTCTGGAGCGATTCAGGCATAGAGTCCTCTCGTTGCTGTTCATGTGATGGCAAATGAATGCCATCTTTCAAGGTAATATTGTGCAGGACACAGCAGGCCAGCGTCATTTTGCACAACACATCTGTTGTATAAAAAAGCATGTATTCTATGTCCAAACATGTCCACCAGCCTTTTATCACACCAATATTGCGCTCCATCACCAAGTGAGTGCATGTATGTGGTTTTATGCAACCTCCCATGGTATCTGCCAGCAGTGTCATCAGTCAGGGTTTCAGCACATGGCAATGTGTAACAGAGAACAGCTCCGATGAAGGTCATTTGACCGAAACATTTGCTAATGTGAATATGGACACTTCAACTGCATTTACTTCATATCTTTTGGTTGGATTTTGAAAATAACGGTGTGTGACTTCTTTTATATTGTAGGTTGTTTCCCTAAACTGATGCACCCATAGAAAGCACTGAGTTTGGTGTTCACAGAATCAAACTTTCAGCATGTTACCAACAGTATAGAAAGATTTGCACTTCTAATTTGGCAAGTTAGTTAACTGCAGTATAAATTTAAAGATCAGAGTAGTAGATTAGTATGTAGTATATTTTTGGTTTATTTCAATTTACATTTACATTTACATTTAGGTCATTTGGCAGACGCTTTTATCCAAAGCGACTTACAAGTGAGGAACAGCAAGCAAGCTACAGTAATGTAGAAGACCTTAGCATAAGCTTTAAGTTTGCCTTGTGTGTAGGGATGGCAATGCTAGCCGACGTTCCTGGGAGGAACGTAACGGCCGAGAAGGAGCGTAAGCCTGTATGATATGCTCAGATATGTCGGAGCAGACCCAGAGGTCACTGTGTAGGCAAGCATGAGAGACTTGAATTTGTTATGGGCAGCCACGGGTAGTCAGTGGAGCTCAATGAGCAATGGGGTGACATGGGCCCTTTTGGGCTGATTGAAAACCAGACGCGCTGCCGCGTTCTGAACCATTTGTAGTGGTTTCACTGCACACACTGGGAGGCCAGCTAGGAGGGCATTGCAATAGTCGAGGCGGGAGATAACCAAGGCCTGTACCAGAAGCTGGGTAGCATATTGAGTCAGGTAGGGACGGATTTTGCGGATATTGTAAAGGGCAAAGCGGCACGACCGAAAGACTGAGGCAACATGGTCAGAGAAGGATAGTTGGTCATCAATCATGATGCCCAGGTTTCTTGCAACCTTAGAAGGTTTGAGAGTATTTGAGGCAAGTTTTAAATTGATGCTGTGATGTATGGATGGCTTGGCTGGGATGACCAAGAGTTCAGTCTTAGAGAGGTTTAGCTGGAGGTGGTGAGCCGTCATCCATTTGAAATGCATTTTTAAGTGTTTCAGCTGCAAATGGTCATTTAGGTCACTAATAAATTTGTTACTTGTACACTTTTATAAGAATACCAAAAAATTATCCTCTTGTTGAAATTTGTGTGCTTGTGTATGTGGTACGAGTGGTCTGGAGCAGACGTGAGATTTGTTCGTATGTAGGAAGTTCCAGGTATGAAGAAATTGATGAATGCCAAAATGTTCATCATTTTGATTGTATGCACACTACACGCACAAAAATGTGTGTACACATGAATAGCAAATCTGGCCTATTGGGTGTAACAGTCAAAATCAACAAGTGCACAGGGTCATCGTCTGTAATTGACAAACCCAGGAGTGGAAAGCCCCAAAAAGCCATCTAAGGAGGATGAGCATCCTTAAGGAGTAGAGAGTAAAACAACTGTTGAACTGACAGCAGAACTGGCAGAAGGCTCAGGTGTCAGTCACGCCTCAGGAGAGCGAATGTCACTCTCGAAATCAGGTCTTAAGAAGCAAGAACGCTTCTGCTGAGAAAGGGGAACAAGTCTAAAATGTGCACAAAGGTTTGGTTTCCTTATGAAACAGAGCAGAAGAGTGTGAAATTTTGAAGACTTTTGCACAGCAGTGTACCTGCTGTTTCCAGCGGACTGGTTTTGTTTGTAAAAGAGCCCGCTGAGTAATGTTTACCATACGATCAAGAGTAAAGCCTTCTTTCTAAATGCAGTGCAGGATCACGCAAACATATTCCTCCTTTGCAGTTGTTACCATTAAAAGCAAAAAATGCCCTATCCTTATTCATACCAGACTTAAGAACCTTTACAGTGTGAATTTAGAGGTGAAAGCCTGATTGTAATAGGTCAGTGTGACTCCCTGCTAATCACCTGATTACAGTCAGAGCGTGGCCTGGTGGTTAAGGCTTAAGTTGTATCTCGAAGATTGCAGGTTCAACTCCTAGCTGGGGAAAGACCTGTTGTGCTGTTGAGGTACTTCAGTTAAGGTGCTTCTGTGAACATCCAGCTGTACAAACAGTGTGGGTGGAGCTGTTGGCTATCCTCCATCAATGACTGAAAACCCACCCCGTCTGACTGCATGTTTTGGATCCCTAACCCATTCATAGCTCAGATGATTCCTGTATTCTTTGAATTAAAGGTGTATTTGCACATTTGTTGTAGCACTTAAGTATTCACAACAGCACCAGATATTACAGCTCTGTGTAATGGATTAATACGTGGTTGAATGTGGTCTGTTGTATTCTGCATGTACTGTCGTTCCTTTGTCTTACATAGCACTGTTGTTCCCTTGCTGTGTAAGCCGTTCAGGACCAAAGCTTCTGCTAAGTGACTAAATGTAAATGTAAAATACGAGCTATGTCAATTACCCTGGATAATGGCAACTAAATGAGCCAGTAAATGGTGTAATGATTTCAGTGGCCAGTGCAGCACATTGCAATACTTCTCTCTTGCCACAGGGGGGAGTCATTGGGATCCAGATAAAGTGGGACTGTGACCTGGACCGGCTCTTTCACAGGTGTCTGCCCACCTACTCGTTCCGCAGGCTGGACGAGAAGGAGAGCAACCGCACCCTGTACCCAGGACTCAACTTAAGGTGAGAGGAGGAGAGAGCTGGGCTTGGAGGAGGCCCACATTTTTGCACCAGTGCCTGAATATGGCCGGTTAGCTCAGTTGGTTAGAGCGTGGTGCTAATAACGCCAAGGTCGCGGGTTCGATCCCCGCACGGGCCAGTGACCTTTTCTTAGGTCAGCAGTATATCACAGTGTTTAAGGAGCAGGGCTCATAACTGAAAGGTTGCCAGTGCAATTCTCCACTGGGGCACTGCTGCTGTACCCTTGGGCAAGGTACTGAACCCACAATTGCCTCAGTAACTCTCCAGCTGTATAAATGGATACCGTTGTAAAAACTGTAATCTACGTAAGTTGCTCTGGATAAGAGCATCTGCTAAATGCCAGTAATGTAATGTATTATGAGAATTGTAGAGTGAGTGTGTGCTTCCTTTATATGAGTAACTCTGGGGTTTTTTTAAAAGGAAAGTGAACCTGGCACTGAGGCTGCTGACCTGAGAGTTTATGAATGTTTTTGATGTGCTTCACAATGAAGTTCTCTCTGATTTATCCATTGTAAGAATAGTTAACAGCTGTCTTGTCCTATATGGCCACTTGTTAAGGGCACTTGTGACTGTGAGGTATTCAAGATAAAAACATGTTCATTAGGACCAAGAGTGACAGTAATAGAGGGCTTGTCTTGACAGGTTTGCAAAGTATTACAGAGAGAATGGAGTGGATGAGAGGACTCTGTTTAAGGCGTTTGGGATCAGATTTGACGTGATGGTGTTCGGAAAGGTTAGTGTGACTCTTGTATGCGTGGTGTTTGAATTGAGAACTGTCACAGACCAGATGTTCTCCCCCGTTTTCATTGCAGTGAGTGTCGTCACTTTGTAAAAGTGAGTCATTGATATTCAGGGTATGTAAACATGCTGGGTTCAATCAGTGCTTCAGATGATCTTGAATTAAATTTTTAGCTAAATTTTCCACTGCATGCACATTAAAATGAGAAAATATACATTTATCAATTTCTTTTTTATGTAATTAAAAATGTTTATTTAAATAAAGAAATTCATCATAAAAAGCATTCCTGCAAAATAACATTATCTTTTTGACAACTTTGATCAGAGTTTAAAGGTCAAGCAGGTCTGCATAAGGCAGAGGACTGTTCTTTAGCCATTTTTTGTCTCCCTGAAGGCAGGAAAATTCAGCATAATCCAGCTGGTCATCTACATTGGATCAACTCTGTCTTACTACGCATTGGTGAGTGTTACTGTCTTTGCTGTAAGTGGCCCATGTGTCGCACAGGAAGTATGCAACGCTAATGCTAACACTGATACTAACAACATGAACGGTGTCTCCTTCCAGACCACGGTGTTCATCGACTGGCTTATCACCACCAGCTGCTACTCCAAAGAGGCCCGGCAGAACTACTCGGAAAGGAAATTTGAGTCTGTACGGGACAGGAAGCAGGTACGAGAGCGTTCTTTGGGTGGGGATGGGGGGCAGTTACAGTGGTGTGTCCACCCATCCATCGTTCATTTGCATCAACACAAATGTGAGGCCGTATCTGAACCCTGTATGTAAATGTGAGATGAGCCGTCAGACAGTGGTGCTATTCTTCTCTGCCCAGTGCTTGCTTTGCGTCTCGTTTGTGGATGAGGATCAGGTGAGAGTGGTAAAACGACCAAGGAAGAAGAGATTACAGGAGGCGAAGCCCATCTCTCTCCACCCCCGAATGGTAAGACATGGCTGGTGTCTGATCCGTCGCTCATTTGGTGTCTTGTTTGCATACCGAAAAGGCATGACAGTGCATGACCATCACATTAACACCTGTCATCAGAGAGAGGCGCAGTGCTGGACACAGAAAGGCACATTTGAGTTCTTCTGTACAGGACACAAGTTTTTTGCTGTCCCGCTGTATAACTGGATAAAATTGTAACCTATGTAAGTCACTCTGGATAAGTGTGTCTGCTAAATAACAATAATGTAATGTTAGAGATGATGTCACAGATGTTCAACCACTCACTTATTGCCCAGATAGACCTCTATCCAGCTGTAGTTTATGAGAATATAATCATTTCATTTTAAAACCACTGACCCCTCATTTTTAATAAATGGAGTTTTAGGACCCAACTCCAAAGCAGTAGCATTCTCAGGTCTAATACAAACCCCGAGCCAGGGGTATTTCCTGCAGATATGTTTGATGAGTGAAACTGTGAGTGTTTATTTTTTGAAGCCATGACTATTAGCTCTATTGCACAGTTGGCACTGTTTGCTGGTTTCTTCAGTCATCAAACAGAAACATTTATTTCCTCAGTCCCTGGACACATTTCTTCTGAAAAGGAAACCACTTGTACAGTTGTATGCTTTAGCCAGCTATCGTGTATAGACTGCAGCAGCCAATTACACACCACTTTGGCCAACCAAAACCACTCCTGGGTTTGTTTCTTTCTTTGTTGCTGTGTTGCAGTGGATGTCAGGTCGTTCGTTTTAGGAAGGGTGTGTGTGTTGTTCCCCTGTTCTCAGGACGGCGTTCTGAGCATGCGGGTTTTGGGGGGCGTTGTACAGAGCCCCCCCGGGCGTGGCACGACTGCCGCGGAGCTGCGGGAGGTTGCCGAGACGGACCGTCCGGCCTGGTGCCTCTGCGGGCGGTGTCCCCCCGGCCCTACCCCCCAGGAGCAGCTGTGCTGCCGGCGGGCCCGCGGGAAGTGCATCACCGCCTCTGCCCTCTTCCCCCGGCTCCTTCTGAGCCGCCCCATCCTGGAGACGGCGCTCCTGTACCGGGAACCCCTCCTGGACCTCCCCAAAGGGGACCCCGCCCGCCCGCTCCGCCACTGCGCCTACCGCCTCTACATCGACTGGCGCATCGGGGTCCCCCCGGCGGGGGCCTATCCGGTCATCCCCAGCTGCTGCGTTCAGCGAATCAGAGAGCAGTACCCCAGCCAGGACGGCCGCTACAGAGGCCTGCAGCCAATCAGCTCACTGGCCTGCAACTCTAGTGCTGAGACGAATGTTTAAGAACCGGCAAACGCTGGCGACAGTGACCCCTGTTGGGTTTAGGGGGTATGGAGCTTTCTGGAGGCCTCCATCACTGTTTTTCTTGTGCAGTATTACTATTTTGAAAGGCAAATAGTGGCATTAAGTAACATTTTTGTACCATGATCTGTATGTGCTGTGTTGACCGAGTCTGCAGTCTTGACATTTTAACATGTTTTTTTCCCTTCAGTGTTTTACTGTTTCTAACTTTCCCACCTTACTGGGTGCATTTTATTATTCAGTAACTGAAAAAGATTTAAACAAAACCACTTGGCTCCTTAGTGTTTACATCTCTTTTGGGGAGTTTTCATGGGTTATAAAACAGAGGCATTATCATAGTCCCTTGAATGTTATTTTATGTGCCGTTACCACTTGTATTATTTGCAATCGTTTTTTTACAGTCAGTATTGTTTTGTAATAAAGGCTTGGATATCAGTATTCTTGATCCTTGTGTGCGGTTTTGTGTGTCAACGTGCGATGTTGTGTGGACTCATAAGCATAAATACCGTCGGGAGTTTGCAAAGGAGCAAATGATCGTTAAAAACATTGTGTAGGAGCGTGAAGTTCATTTTAATACGCAATCCACCCTGTTAAAAGCTGCAGAGATAACGGCGAAGGGACGCCTTTAAGTATTTGGAAGTTATCTCACCTGTCATTTTGAAAACTGCACGGGGGTTGCCACCGACATGGCTCGTGGTAACGGATGCTGCAGCTCGTTTTGTAAGTGTTTCTTCGAATACGAAACACCCAGAGTTCTGGTGATCCAAAACAAGTGTGTGGGAACAATCAACAGACTCATTCAGGCATCCATCGTCAGTTACGTGATTGGGTGAGTTGTGCATGCGATCTAAAATATCAGCAAACAAAGGCAGTCCTTACAAATAGTTTTTGCTGGTGTACTGTGGCAATGTAGATGATGCGGAAGCCGGTGAACATCAAATGAGTACTTATGTTAGTTTTTTCTTCACAAACAGCTCGCAGCAGCAATGAGCAAAATTAGAGCAATTTGCATTTTAAAGTCAAGGACAAATAATTGGATACAGGCCGTCAGAGGTGATACGTATAGCTGTGTATCACGCACAGCACAGTGTTCTCCGAATCGTACTGTAATTCATTACATTACATTACTAATGACGTTGAAAGTTTGCTAAAAATCTGCTTGAAGATGTAATTAATAGGGATCATGAGGCAAAGTCAAACAACGAACAGTAAACGGAAGCTGAACACGAACATTCAATAATAATAATTTTTATAAATTAAATTATTAATAATAATTAGTAATAATGATTATATTAATAAACTTTATCAATAACATGTATTTATTTGTTCAGGTCGACTTTATTAGCCTTGGATTACAAGTGCAAAAGACAAATAGAAACAGTCACGTGCAAGCGCTAGACCAGCTGTATTTATTCCATAGCGGCACGGAGTTTTAAGACAGGACAGAGACTTACTATGTTATAGATGCTTTGCTGCATTAAAAGCTTGTAGTTTGGTACATTGTCCAGCTGCTGGAAAAGTTGTCAAAGCGATCATCTGTCTCCGAGTACTGATCTGCGTATAGAATGACCTCGCTCCTGATGTAGGAACACACTGCCTTGAAAAAGAGACGAGTGTTGTCTTTATTAAGGGCCCTAAAGTGGTAAACGCAGAGTAAATGCCAATTGCCAATAATGCCAATAATGCAAATGCAAATGATAATAATGTAATGTAAAATCTCTGGGTTAGACAGCGCGTTTTCTAATGGTGGAGTATGGCAAAGAGTGGCATTAAGTAACATTTTTGTACCATGATCTGTATGTGCTGTGTTGACCGAGTCTGCAGTCTTAACATTTTAACATGTTTTTTCCCTTCAGTGTTTTATTGTTTCTAACTTTCCCATGTTACTAGGTGCATTTTACTATTCAGTAGCTGAAACTTATTTAAACAAAACCACTTGGCTCCTTAGTGTTTACATCTCTTTTGGGGAGTTTTCATGGGTTATAAAACAGAGGCATTATCATAGTCCCTTGATTGTCATTTTATGTGCCGTTACCACTTGTATTATTTGCCATCGTTTTTATACAGTCAGTATTGTTTTGTAATAAAGGCTTGGAAATCAGTATTCTTGATTCTTGTGTGCGGTGTTGTGTGTCAACGTGCGATGCTGTGGTTTCAAGCATAAATACTGTCGGGGGTTGTTAAAATGATCGTTAAAAACATTATGCCGGAGCGAGAAGTTCATTTTAATACGCGACTCATCCCGTTAAAAGCTGCAGAGATAACGGCGAAGAGACGCCTTTAAGTATTTGGAAGTTATCTCACCTGTCACTTGTGGAATACTTTATCTGACCACCAGACACTCATGGGCGTACATGGAAAGTCTAACAGGTGGATTAGTACACCACCATATTAACAGTAATGTTATAATGTATTAATTTAATTTGTGTGGTTGTATAATTGTAGCAAACAGCTGATCGACTCTCAACAAGGCCATTAGCCCTGAGTTAGAAACTTTCGTGTTTCTTTTTTCTTTATATGTACAACAAAAAAGGCAAACTCTTATTAGGAACTAGTCAAGGAAATTATAATATGTGGATCTAAACAATATATTGTACAGACTGTCAATGTTATATTTTTTCTCATCAAACAATTAGATCAAATGAAATTAAATTTAAAAAAGTAGAAAAAAACCCTAGATCTGAACTGTTTCTTAAGTGTCCCATCTCTTGCCTCACCTACCAGGTATGTATGTGTGATCCAGCAGGGTTACCAGGACACCGACTCTGTCATCAGCTCTGTCACCACAAAGGTGAAGGGCACTGCCTTGGCCAACACCTCTGACCTGGGTGTCCAGGTGATGGACGTGGCCGATTACATCATCCCACCTCAGGTACCTGGATTGCGGGACTCCCGCATCACTCTCAACACCCCCTCTCCCTGTTCAGTGCTGGCTGTCGTGGTAACCAGGGCTGGGCTATAGGGGTGACCCGACCAGCCAGTGGCGTACCTACATCTGATTTCAGTGGGGGGCTGGAGAGCCTGTATAGATGTTTTTCTTTGTTCCATCCAAAATCCTGAACACATTAATTTGATCAAATATCATGTATTATGATGATTTCATTCAGATGACAAACACTGAATGTATTCCACAATTTACAGTTCTGTAAAATCTACAGCCAGAGTGCATCTAATGGAAATTCTCCTTGAAGTGTGGCTAAAGTGAAGATAGTGTAAATTCAGCATTTGAGCATTCAGCATTTGAATTCAGACCGCAAAATATTTTTTTCTTTTCATGCAGGACAATAAGTTTTTGCAGTCACGGAAATCATTGAAATATATTTTACAAATAATGAAAAAATGAAATTTGATTTTATTAGTTCTCTGATTTGTGGAGGACAGGTCACATTACAATTACAGTGAATCTAACCCCTTGAAAATCTCTCAGAAACTTCATTCTTCTGGAATATGTTTGACACAGTGTATAAATATCAATGCATTTACTTGTTCTTTGAACAATGGAGAAGGTAAGGAAATGACACAGATATGTTGTGAAGTAAAACATCTTCTGCCGCCTTGTATTTTCACTCTGTTTTGACAGATGGAGAATTCTTTCTTTGTGCTGACAAACATGATCGTCACCCCTAACCAAACACAGACGACCTGCCCTGAGGTAGGACACCTGCAGTAAGAAGCTGTAACAACATAATATTTTATAACTCATATCAAAGCATTGCAGTCTACCAGCAGCCTCTATGATATGCAGTTCTGTCATTTCTGTCATATACGTATTCATTCTATGCTGATTTTAACCTGTTCATTGTGACCGTGAGAAGTCACTAATTGCATAATAATCTAGCATAATGTGACCAGGGTGCAACCTGAAGCTTGCATTGGTTGAAGTGAGGTATTTATTGTTAGAGAGTTGCTGCATCTGAGCACATTTTGCATGCAGTCACTCATTACAGGGATGGCTTCAGGAATTTGAAAGAATGACATGCATTATGGTATTTTATACCAGATAGTGGTGCCCAGTTAACATACAGTATCACTCATGACAGTGAAGGCTTCACTAATTTTAAAGAGTGACACACATTATGGTATTTATACCAGAGAGTGGCACCATGTGAATAAGCCGTTTATTTGATATTTGGGTAAATTATTAAATTGACTGATTGAAGGATCAATTGATCAATCGAGTCACTGGGTGAATGATTTAGCAGCTCAATAAGCCTGAGGTCATTTTGACTCTGTTCTGTGTTTAGCTCCCAAACCCGTCCACCATTTGCACTTCAGACAGCGACTGCACTGCTGGATTCAGTAACCCCCGCGGCAACGGTGGGTGAAAGTTTGCCCTTTCAATCGCACTAATATCGCAAATGCACTTTCTGCTGTGTTAGCATCGACTTATTTCATTTCTTGGCTACTCTATCCAGGTACAACTCACCTTTCCATTACTTGTGTGGTATATGTTGTATTGCTGTATTGCACATACGAACCACAATAGTGAAATTATTGAAGCATGTAGTCTTACTCATAGCTGTACCTCATCACGGCGCTGTCTAAGGGGCTAATGCAATACGTTCCAATACAGTCAGTTGTGTCCCCCATGTACCATTGCTCATGCATCTTTATTTATTATTATTATCTCTTATTATCTCATCTCATTATTATCTCATGCACTTCCTTCACTTTCTTTGTAAGTTGCTCTGGGTAGGAGTGGCTGCTAATTTGGTAATTTACTACTTTTTTGGGCATTTACTACTTTACTATTGGACAGACTCAAACCAAGAAAATTCTTACCATGGATCCTGCACTCTGCATACTTCTAATGCTAAACAGTAGAGAAATAAATACATGGTCCAACATTTCATTGTTTGATGTGTGACTTCTTCCCAAGGCATCCAAACAGGAAAGTGTGTGAATTATTCAGACACTATCAAGACGTGTGAAGTGGTGGCTTGGTGCCCATTGGAAATAGACACAAACCTGCCTAAGTAAGTGAGTGATTATATACTGCACAGTTATGAAAAAAAAACATAATTCAAAAGGTACGTTGATGTGCTCCACAGCTGTGCAAACATGGTTAAAAAAACAGTGTAAATGCATGTAAACACAAATAAATGAATGCATGTTATACTTGGATATGTGGATGTAAATCAAAATATTGTATTTCTGGAAATAATGTGTATTTTATATCAAAGTAGCCCTTTGATATAAAAAGAAAAATTGTGATTGGCACAGTGTTTTACACCAATGAAATATTGAACCCATAGCCTGTACTGATGTGATAGTTTCCAAGTTTTAACACTAGGGGTCACTGTATGGCTTTTTTCTCTTTTTCTAGCCTCTACTGTCCCATTATTTATAGTAGACAAATGAAGACAGTTTTGGTCAGCATTTGCTGGAATTCTGGAATTCTGACATATCAGTGTATTTCCCATTCAATCACCCAATTAAATAAGCTAACATAAGTAACTCATAGCATTCTTGACAGATCACAAATTAAAGGTATAGGACTGAAAAGAAAACCCCCAAAAACCCTGGGCACCATTTGGGTAGCAAGACAGAGAGTCAATGCAACAGACCTTTGCAGCTACTACAGCTACCGCTACTACTACTTACACACTGAGTTCACATTTGCTCTGTATGTACAGTAACAATGGCAACTCATGGTAGTGTGTGTGTGAAGATAAACTGGCACACTTATTGTTCTGCTCCAAGAACAGCTGAACACAACTGAATTAAAGACAGCTGGCAAATGCTGACCACCACATGGGCTAAATACACAAGAAATAGCTTGGAGCTTAAACAGTGAGTAAGTGTGTGAGTTTTCTTTCTTGTCGGCTGCGCTGGTCTGTTTGCTGTGCTTAAGTAACGTCCTCTCTCACCACTACAGGCCCGCCTTGCTAGCAGAAGCTGAAAATTTCACCGTTCTCATAAAAAACAGCATCCGATACCCTAAATTCAACTTCAACAAGTAAGCAGCGTGTCTTCATTTCCTCTGGCTGAGAGGTGAATTGCTTTCCATCGGAATGAATGAGATGAAATGTTACAGTTTGTGTTCATTGAAACAGGGAACGAAGGCCGCTGTGTGAGGTCATTAAAACGGAGGACTCACTTTTCTCTCTCATTCAGACGGAACATCCTGCCCCATATTAATTCCTCCTACCTGAAACGTTGCACCTTCGACCGCGTCACCGACCCCCACTGCCCCATCTTCCGTCTCAAAGACATCGTCACGGAAGCCGGCGAGGACTTCCAGACCATGGCCGTTAACGTCAGTTCCGGCCTCTTTACTGATCTCCTCCCACCTTCCTTCCCCTGACCCCTCTCATGACTGACAGAATGCAGAGATGTTTTCTATTTCATAGGAAGGACACAGGAGAATAGTAAAACTCACTGCAGCAAAGAATAAAAAAAAAAAAACATGGTCAGGTAAAACAGTCCTCAAAGTGTCAGTCCAGAACACATGCTCTTTTTTGTCATTATCACTAAGTGCAAGGTCTGTTGCTTGCAGAAAAAAAAATATTTGCATGAGCCTTCTGTAGCCAACTTACAAGTGTTACCTGCAGCCAGACCTCCATAGAGACACAGTTCTGCAGGTTGTGTTTCAAAATATGCAGAGCTTGTGACCTTTCAGAGTAATAAATGTAGGAAAAGCTGTTCTGATTCTCATCTCACCTTGCTGCCAAGCTGTATCTGCAGACTGCATCAGAGAGCAAGTCTGGCTTTTAGCTTCATTGAAAATTTCATGCCAAGTTTAATCAAAATATCGTAGTAAACTGACAAACCGATTCACTTGACTTATGAAGCCTAGCTAGCCAGTGAAAATATTGTCTTACAATATTGGTGAATCTTGTACTTAGTAATCTAAGTAGACAAGCTAGCTGATGCAGAAAATATCCACTGACTAACTGGAGATTTGTTTTGTAGACCAGAATGCAGTGAGAGTAGGTTGAGTAAACTGTTGACCTGCGATAACCTTCTCTGTAATGCCACAGAGATCCGGATGTAAACCTATGACTATATGAACTATAATCCTCATACCACTGGATTTCTGAACCTTAACTGGCCCTATACTTGCAATTAGATCAGCCTTACTCATTGGCTTTATACTCTCCTCTACTCAAATGATCAGTTGTTTTGTCCTATTGAGAGCAATCTGGCGTGATAAAGAGGATTTGTGAGACCTTAATCCATAAATGTGTCCTCTCCTTGCCCAGGAGAGCCGTGCCGGCTGATTGCTTTCATGAAAGACAATAATTGGTTAAAACAGGAACATAACACAAATAACAAACAGCCAATCCCATAAATTTGGCACCTGCAGAACCTTTCTAGCTCTGAACCTGAGATTTGCTGAACTGGCACTTTCAATGCTGTGATGCAGTGTACATAATTTTATGCCCATTCAAAGTTCTTGCCTCCCGCGTGTGATAAGTGGACTTCCAGCGGACTTTCAGCTAATTGAAATCATTGTGGACAAGGCATGTTGCCAAGCCAGAGTTTGCCAGAGTTTACCAGAGCAGTGCACCCTGTAATGAAATAACACAGAGACGCATACACAGACACTGGCACACAGCCATGCGCATGTGCAGGCACATATACACACATGCACAGACCCATGCGTGCACGTGCATGCAGGCTTGCACGCCAGCATGCATGCACACTTTTGCACACACACATCCACACACATGCAGGCATGCACACAGGCATGCATGTGCACATGCACATGCACATGCACGCTCGCTTACAGGCACATCCTTTTGTCGTCCCAGGGCGGTGTGATGGGGATCCTGATTGACTGGAGCTGTGACCTGGACCTGTCTGAGAAGAGGTGCATCCCCAAGTACTCCTTCCGCAGGCTGGACAACAAGAACCCCACCAACAACGTGGCCCCCGGGTACAACTTCAGGTACGCAGGTGACTGATGCCATCATCGAAATCCAGAGATGCCAAGCAACGAGTCCTATGGTCCACTGCAGGTGTTGTAATGCCCCTCTGAAACCTTTGCCTTAGAATAAGCTGATCTGAACCATGAAAATACCTCTGGATGGAGCCCTGTGCTTGGTGTTTTGTGGCTTGCAGCCACCATTCATTCAAATCATTTTTGTGATTGTTATTGGCACACAGGTCATTGCCTATATTTATTAGTCATAGTACTCTGTGGCTCACATGGGGTATGGTTTGTACAATCAGTCCAGTCCTGTTGAATGAGTTTTCCATCCCTGTGAAATATATTCCTCAAGGGTGTGGAGCTCAGGATTTAACTAAAGTTAAGAGGTGTTTTCCCCCCAACAGGTTTGCCAAGTATTATAAAGATTGTGATGATATAGACACAAGAACACTCATCAAAGCTTACGGGATCTGCTTTGATGTTATTGTTTTTGGCAAGGTGAGTCTTTATGTGAATTTATTAGTAAATAATTTGAGGTAACATATATTTAAGCCAATTTACATCAAATAATATTATTTATATATATATATATATATATATATATATATATATATATATATATATATATATATATAATTTCTCTGTACGTACCCCTGGAGTCAATGAAAACCACCAAATCACCTGAGGGAAACTGCTATCCAATCAAATCAAAAATTAATCAACAAAAAACTCTTCTCTGATCAGTGTTATGCTGCATTATAGAGTTACAAAGAAACATTTTCTCTTAGAACACCTTGATACTTGAGTTGAGTTGAATCCAGGAGTCGCTTTAATGGAATCTTGGTTTACATTTATTGAATTTCCCTTCAGATGACTTCCTGGTTTTAACTGAATCCAGGAGGGGGAGGAGGGACTGTTCCATCTACCACTAGGCTTTTATAATGTATCACTCCTTTGTGTTACTTTTAAGCCAAGAAAAAAAGGTTGCATTAATAATGAAAAAGGAGGTGACCCTAAATGTAATCGTTCTTTTTTAATCACTATGGCTAAAAGCTGTGTGATAGATTGAACTGCCTCCTAATCCACATCAAATAGCACAGTTGGAAATGTACACACATAAACACTGTTGCCAGATGTTTGAGCAGATTTTAAGCCAAAGTGCTCTCAAGATCAACCAAATAGGTCACATCACAATGGAAGACAAAACCTCTGTGGAGACATCAGGAGCTTTTAATTTTAATTCAGGATTTTATGGAGAACAGCTGTTTAAACCAAATATGTTTAACAAAAAAAACAAACAAACAAGTTAAAAAATCCCTCTTTTTTCTGGGCTGTAGGCTGGTAAATTCGACATGGTGCCCACACTGGTGAACATTGGCGCAGCGCTTTCCTTTCTCAGCTTGGTGAGTACTAAAAATGGAGCCATTTAAGGAAGTGATGTCATGACACAACTTGTGCTTCTTTAACCAACAGAATGCTGGCCTTCAGCCAAGATGCTCCCTTTCCTGTGAGATGTCTTTGAATCTCACTTAAAGGCACCTGAGTCTTTTGAATGCTGCGTTTTTAAACTGAAGGACTCCTTAAGTCCCTTGAAGGCTAGTACAAGTCTTTAGGATCTGTCAGTTATGTGAGGTGCACTGATGGCAGTTTTGCCTCATTAGGTGAACGCCGTCTGTGATTGGGTCGTCCTGACTTTCCTGTCAAAAAGAGACTACTACAGCAAACTTAAATTCATACATGTGGATGAAAATGAAGATACGGTGAGTAAGATGTGTTGTGAGGGACTGTCAAATGCCACCCTCCTGCTGATGGGTTATTGTTGGATGTAATAATCATCTGCTCCAGTAATCTCCACGGGTGATTATTACATTATTGGACACTACTATTACATTATTATTGGACACCTCGGGAAGAAGTAAATAATTTTGTTCATGTTTTTCTTTGTCTAAAAGCTCTCTGAAGGAACCATGTATGGTACCCAGTAAACCACATCAACTGAAGAGAAGTTTCTACACATCCAATGAGAAAAGGGATCCAAAGAGCCTATCCTGGATCCTTGAACCCCCACCTTCCAATTCTAGGCTCCACCCACAAGTTTGACTCCTCCTTCAGTCCCAACTCCATCCAATCAAAAAATCTTCAGGCCCACTGTGTGGCTTCAGGATTCCACTCACATAATAAAAACAAGACAAAATGAAAAAAAAATCAACTCTCCTAATGAATGACAACTTATATTTGCTTAGCAGATACTCTAAGACAGAACCTGCTCCTGATGCACATATAATATGACATATGATACCCCAATAAAACTAAGTAGTCCCGCCTCCCCTTTCAATCACACAATACTCCGAATGACCAACACCTCTCGACTCACTTAAAGGCAACTGTAATTTTTATTGAAACAATCAACTGGATACAATATGTAGAGGGTAATAAACCACAAGCTCACTCACCCATTGGCTTCCACAGAACTACACCAAAACTTAGTGTATTTAGTGCTTATATATGCCAGCATGCAGTCGGGTAGTGTATTCATATACCCCGTTACTCTACAGTTTATTACTACGCTGAAAAGGAGTAAGCTATGAGATATGAAGGGTGGCAAATGTAGTCATAGCTCTCCTGTTCAGAACGGGTTTGACGGCGTTACAAAAAGAGATAAAAGAGTAAGTACACAGGTAGAAATACAGGTATTTTACAGTCACGTGGGTTGGGTGCTCAAACGGGCACCCTGCAGTCAAGCCCTCCTGTTGAAGTGTTGCTCTGGATGCTGGTCACTAAAGAGTCCCTGCACATGCTCATTCCCTTCCCATAATTCCTTTGGACGATATTCAAATTTGACATTATGTTTGCCGCTTCGGTTCCAAAGCGGTGAGGTTGTAGCCTGAGCCGAGGTGCATTGGTATTTCAAAGGCATTGTTTTGTCCCATGCAATGTTGTTCTCCTGTCTTTAATGATTTGTATTTAAAGGTAATTTAAAGGCAATTCTGCAAATTATGTGACTTGAAAGAATGAACATCCTTTGTTAGCACATGAAATTTAAGTGGTTTTTTTGTCTCCATGTGTATTGGCAAATACACTTCCAGGTATTTGCAAGCTTTTGTCCTTACCTGTATTGTTACAAATGAATACACCCATTCATGTTGTGTTTTTTTCCCTTACTTTCAGTTTACATATGGTCTTATATGGTTCGTTCATTCATTTTCATCGGTAGGTATTTCACTATACAATACACACCCGATTGAAGATGTTCACAAAATTTGTGAATTCTGCTAATGAGTTTTCACATGTGGGAACTTACCAGACTTTTTCCAGGGTCAATAAGAAAAAATAAAACAAAAGGGGAGGAAGGAGCATTGCACCAAAGAGTACATTTCCTTATGCATAGTAATATGTTTGAAAGACTGTTTATAATTTAGAGAGCTACTTGATATGTGCTCAGAGTAACTTGAACTAGCTTGAAAAAGGAAAAAGTAGTTACTACTCTCATCAATCCTGTCCTTTCTCTGCAAGATATTACACATACTTGAAATGACAAATATGTGGAAGCATTTATTTTATGACATACTGATTTATATACCACTAACTTGTCCTATAACTGTGACTACCTAGCACTGCCTGGAGCTACAGTGCGCAAAGCAGGAAGAGAGAATCATAGCATCAGTCTGAGGGTACCCAGTCCTGCCAACATTAGCTCATCACTGAATGAATTGTGTTATGAACCAAACCTTTTTTTTTCCTCTCGCTTTTGCCCAGATGCAACATTTTTCATTGTGTGCATAGTGTATCAGTACAACCTTATTAGTAGCGCATCGTAACGCAAGACTACTCTGTATACCCATGTACTGTGTTGTCCTAAATGGAAGCGTGGTCCCTCCAGACTGAGACATGCTATGCAGGGTACTAGATCAAACCGTCCTCTATTATCCTCTATTGCAGCGTACTGAAACTTGGACTTTCCCATAATTTATAATTCATAATTATATATAATTATATAATGCCGTTCAGATCAACCAAGGGTATGCTCTTCCTGACTGGGCACCACCGTTTCATTTTACGACACCAGACACTTCCACGATATCCCTCTCACCTGCAGCGTACCGCCCATCGAAAAATAAAAGCCCTGAGACCACACCGCATGCTTTGTCTCTTATATATAAACAGGCTTTTTGAGGTCAAGAGGTCAGCACAACACTCCATTGCATGTCAATAAGCAAAACGAACTATTTTTGCGAAACGCTGTTTGAAAACAATCTTACGGCGTACTAACCAGTGATATAAACCATTGTATAGACACACCCCTACAGGCATTCCTTACTGTTACAAGAAATTGGTGTGCTTCATGGATATAGAAAAAAATAATTGAACAAGTCATTTTTCAATACTACACTACGTGATATTTGAATATGGACAACAATTTCCATTAAATTACTATCTCATTAATATTACATGTAAAATGCATAAGTAACCCCCAACCCCTATGATATGCCACTGTACACTGTGCAATCAATAATAGTCCCTTTTTTTCAAATGTTGAATATGTTACAAAAATTGGCTCCACTGAAGGCGTTCCGGTAAAGCCGTCGTGAAACCAGCTGTTCGGAGGTGGGGACAACATGGCCCCCCATCACCGTTAACGACGTTCCTTCCCTGCACCCAACCATGGAGGGGGTGAGGGGGTGGGGGGCGGGGGTGTCTTTTGGTTAAAACAAGCGGGGGGAGTCTCTGGGTTACAGGAGAGTAGAAAAAAAATGTATAATATCTGGTGGAGTTGGCACAGATGATGAGGGCGGTGGCGGGTTTGCGGTCGGCGCATGCTTCACGGCAGACGGGCATGCATGATAGGGGTGCAGACAGGTGATCCCCAGGGGGGCCGGACGCCCCCTCACACCACAGCGCCATGCATCACGGAGGTGCGGGGGACACCCCTTCCCCCCAAAAATGTCAGAGGGCCTTCCCCCCTCCACGATAAATCTGGGGGAAAAAAGGGGGGCGGCTTGCTGACCGCTCCCTCCCCCTTCTTCCGGCGGCTGATCAGGACAGCACCTCGTCCTCCCCTACGAAAGGCAAGTCCATGTTCCTCATGTTGTCCCCGCTCTCCTGTTTCCTAGACGACAGAAAGAAGAACATTCAGCAGAATTCCATGAGATGAGAGCTGTCACACAGTGGCTTTATGATGCAGGGGGAGGCTGGCAGCAAAACAGAAATGACCTTCTCCGCCATTACTGTTCCTCATTTTTTTAATTAATTGAGGCTGCGGCTTCCTTGACAGGCGGGTGGGAGGTTGTGTCAAGTCAGAGTGACGGGTGCATATGCAAAGCAGTTCACTGTCATGTGTGCCTGTGCTTAGCTGTGTTTTTTTAATCTATTATTTTGTAAATGTCATTTTTTTTTACTGAAATCAAGATGCAAACTAGAGCCAAGGCAAAACTCTAGCCGACTGTTAGTTGCGCATTCAGGTCAGAGACAGGAGGTCACAAAACTAGTTCACCGGTGTGTCCTTGGAGGGATGGGGGGGGGGGGAGGATGCTACACTGCTGCATGCTCTGAAACCAGGCTGAGTGCACAGCTAACGCGGGAGGAGTCTGCTGCAGTCCTCCCATCATGCCTCTCGCAAGCCGCGCCTGAACCGGATCGGACCGGTTGCCGTCCGGCAAACTCATGCACCTGGCAGACACAGTCATGCACACCGCCGGGACCGGGAGTAGGTCCGCGGTGACGTGTCATCACGGCGACCGGCGCCGATCGCTGATGGGAGGGAAGTGTGAGCCAAAAGCGACAGGGAGGGGGATCCACAGAGCCTTTGGCGGCTACGCTCCACTGACTGTGAACAACAGGCTCTTATCTACATTGAATCTTGACGGCTTTTTTAACTTTTGAGGTGTTTTTTTTTTTGTCACCTACTCAGCGCTAGTTCAATAGAGGTCTGTCTTGCTCACGGCGGCACTGCACTCAAACAGTTAGTTTCATTTAGCTCTTGCTAAAGCCCGCAATCAATCAATCACTCAAATTTATTTATACAGCGCTGCCGACAAAAGAGTTGTCACAGAGCAAGGCAGGATGTGCACCAAAGCCGAGCAGCGCACCGTTGTTTCAGCGTGAATAGAGACAAACCGGGGGAAGAGTTCAGTGACATGAAGACAATAGCCAAAGGAAGTAAAACAAAGGCTTCGGCAATAGCTAAATGAATGCAGTGCGGCAGAGAAAGGATCTAAAGGTTCTTATGAAATGAGTTAAGCTGCAGACCAAGTTTTGAAGAGTTTTGCTGAATATGTGCGTTGCACCCAGCCCCGACAGGCAGGAGCCACGTGAATCCCATCGCGTTTCCGGAGATGCACGCTACGGCAGGACGGAAAAAACGTCCAGAAAACGTCCAGAAAACGTTCCCTCCGTCCGTTAGATCACACTTCACGGATGCACCTGGTTGTAGGCGCTGCTCGGATTTTCGTTTCCGGGACCGACAGTTCGCTAGAGGCAGGCAGAGACTTGCAGTAACGGTCCTTTACCTTTGATTACTATGAATGAAGCAGTATTTTCCAATCCCTGCCTTGCCTTTGCTGGAAGGTGGGAGGGGAAGAGGAACAGTGAGATACACTCATCGTGTAGAGTAACATGCACATTCACAGTTACTGACCACGACTACATGGCCCAGACTGAACCTAACCTCTACAGCCCTCTGTCCCCAACCTTGAGTATTGAATTTAAGCAACTGTTACTTTTTTTTTCCAATTCTCACACCATTTTTTGTTAATGTCAATGACACTGAGCCCCAGCAGAGGGTAACTATGTTTAAAAACGTAAAAAAGTAACACTTGCTTACATTCCAAACTCAAATTTAAGGACATACGGCCATGGCTGTTGGAATGAATCTGGGCCTTAGAACACGACACATCAGAGGTTCCTGTTATACTATACTGTCAGTGTTAAAGACCTTAAACTAGAGTATACTATACTGTTACACTCCACTTTAAGGTTGTTAACACTTTCGAGGCAAACATTAATTGAAGCTGTGGGACAAAGAACCCTGGGTTGATAGGGGAGGCTGGTGATCAGTATAGAACAGGGCAGGGGTTTGAGCGCCCTTTATGTTATTTCGGAGGAGGGCATGTTCAGAGGAGGTGACTTACATCAGAATGGTTCCTGGAGCAGAGGGGCACCTCTCCATCTCCCTCCTGCCCCAGTCGAAGGGGTTCCCAAAGGAACGCTTGCGCAGCATGGTCTTCACCAGGATCTAGAGCCGGGAGAGGAAGAGGAAGAAGGAGGAAGAGGAAGAGGAAGAAGAAGAGGAAGAGGAAGAGGAAGAGGAAGAAGAAGAACAGGAAGAGGAGATGGAAGAGGAAGAAGAGGAGGAGGATGAAGAGGAAGAGGAAGAAGAAGACGAGGAGGAAGAGGAAGAGGAAGAAGAAGAGGAGGATGAAGAGGAAGAGGAAGAAGGACGAGGAGGAAGAGGAAGAGGAAGAGGAAGAGGAAGAGAAGAAGAAGAAGAAGACGAGGAGGAAGAGGAGGAGGAAGAGGAAGAGGAGGAGGAAGTAGCACATGGAGACTCAGCTCAGCTGCTTCAGGACCACATACATCTCAAGAAATGATCATGGAGGTGCAGTGTTGCATTTCAGCACTAAAAAATGATACAAGCCTCATTGGGCTGCACGAGCTATGCAGAAAGTCACAGCATAAATAGGACAGTATAGGCTAATAGCAGCTAACGCTAATCATCTCTGACTGTGTGCTGTGTGACAATGTGAGCGGTTTGCTCCGTTCGCTCACCACCGTGGCCAGGCTGGGGATGTGCTTGACCGAATTCTCCACCTCCTCCTCCGTCACCTCGATCAGGGTGCAGTTCTCATCCTCCGAGGGGAGGGGCTCGGCACCGTGCCTCGTCACCCATGGGTGCACCTGGGAAAGAGACCACGGAGGTAACCACCCGAATGCTGTACACGGACATGCAATCGCGCTTCTGTTCTCACACCCCCTACACAAAACACCTTCCCCCACACAGAAGTCCAGCAGGCCTCCTTTAGCGACCCTTCCAGGGACCATGAGTTTGAGTCTGTTGTATTTTTTAGAGCTTAGCATGTAAACATACAAAAAGAGAAAGACAGGATTTCACAGATGAAGCACACAGACTCAAAGGCAGACCTTGATTTGTGGCACTGTGATTCTGGTTTCCGGATTCTTGTCCAGCATCTTTAAGAGCAGGTCCTTTAGGTCCTCAGACACATCGACGCTGCAAACACAGGAGCACAAACGTCATATACACTGCCACGTCACCAAACCACAGCAGTGAGGTTCAAACTGCCACGAAAGGTTATAAGAACCCCAGGATGCAAACTTGAATGCAGTATGTGTGAATGTGCGGTCTGTCTGTATCTGTATCTGTGTGTGTGTGTGTGTGTGTGTGTACACATGTACAGTATGTATATGTGTGTTTTGTGTGTGTGTACATGCATGTATGTTGATGTAGTTACTCTGTGTGTGTGTGTGTGTGTGTGTGTGTGTGTGTGTGTGTGTGTGTGTGTGTGTGTGTGTGTGTGTGTGTGTATGTACAGTGGGTGGGTGTGTGTGAGTGTGCATGCATGCATGTTTGTATGTGCATACGTGCATGTGTGCACAGTATTGTGTGTGTGTGTGTGTGTGTGTTTTGTGTGTGTGTACATGCATGTATCTTGATGTAGTTACTCTGTGTGTGTGTGTGTGTGTGTGTGTGTGTGTGTGTGTGTGTGTGTGTATGTGCGTGTGTGTATGTGTATGTGTATGTGTACACGCATGGATGTATGTGTATGTACAGTGGGTGGGTGTGTGTGAGTGTGCATGCATGCATGTTTGTATGTGCATGCGTGCATGTGTGTGTGTAGCTCACTGCTCTGGCAGCTCCACTGGCTGGGTCTTGATCTTCTGGTGGAGACTGAGGATGCGTTCGTCCATGAAGGGACACTGCAGGGACAGAGGCGACAGTGACATACCCAGGCGTAAAAGGTGCAAAATGGCTCACCAGAGTGTGTCTCCCTGGTGTGCTAACTGTGTATACTGTGAATCTTTCAAGGTCAAGAGGGGGCAGGAACATTGTCTTATCTAGTGAATTTTCAGTGCCTGATCTAATACATTGTGGTGTGAGGCCTATACTCAGTGAGTTGCACTGTAATTTATGTTATTGTGCAAAGAAGTGCATGATGGGTAAATTTACCACTCCAAACACAAAACAATACAGAGTCACTCCCATTGCCCACACATCCAGGGCCTGAAAAGAAGAAAAAAAACCCCAATAATTTCATGAAATCATATTCCAGTTTTTTAAACATTCTTCAACATGTTTAGAGCAGCTCCTAGATAACCCTACACTCAAGCCATTTCAAATCTCTTACTCAGGCACAATCCCTTAGTTGCACTTCTAATTGAAACCTCCAGGGGTGAAGTGCATTCACTTACCTTGCCGGAGAAGTTTTTCCTGGTCTCCGAAAGGGTCTCGGGTGCGAGGAAGGCCGGGGTCCCCACAGTACTCGTCAGTAGCGCGTCCGTGCCCTCGAACTGGTTACTGACCCCAAAGTCAGCAATTTTAATGTGGCCATCTTCCCCCACCAAGAGGTTGGAAGGCTTAATGTCTCGATGGATTATCTTCTGATAATGCACTGAAAATAAAACACAAACATATATACATACATATTTCCTCCACTATTTAAAAGGTTAATAGTAAATAGCAAACATCAAAATTTTGACTCAATGAGGGGGGTTATGACTAATTTTGGCAAGTCCATTAATAGGGTGTGGGGAGGTGCTGAAGAGCAGTCAAAGCTTCTGAGAGGGGAAATGGTTAAGCAAATTTGTTTTTTTTTTTAAGAGAGGAGAGCTGTCCACTCACAGAACTCAATTCCCCTTAGCAGGTCCTGGAAGTAGAAGCGGGCCTGGTCTTCGGTCAGCGGTTTGTCTGTCGGGACCTCCATCACTGCCCTGAGGGGATGCCACACGTAGAGAGCCAGTTCAACTCAACCCAACTAGGAGACGGTCCACCACACAGGTAACCACTGATCATTAAAAACTTTAGAAACGTATTTACTCACCCTTGTTTGACCAGCTCGAAAACTGCAAAAGAGAGAGAACGTTTAAAACAGAACTGCAATCAAACTGTGAACAAAATCATTCAAAATTAGATTGAGTGTGCAGTTTTGTGCCGGCCATGTTCATATTGGTTACAAATACATCACACAGGACAAAGATTTGTGTGTGCGTGTGTGTGTGTGTCAGACGGGATGAACAGATGTCCTGCCAGCAGAAGTTGGCTGTTTGGACAGGGGGCTCCTGGCGCTCGTACCCATGTACAGATGGTCCTCGCTGGGATCGTCCAGCACCTGGACACGGGGAAGAGGAGAAACTCGATGGGCGAGAATTCACGCAGGGACAACACGAGGACCCTTCAACAGAGTCCAGTGATGCCTTAATACCAGCCTGTGTTCAGTCTTCATTACACCGTGTAAATGGGTCTGCTAGCACTGCTAACTCTAACGGTCACTAATGCAGCCTGTGTTCTACCACTGTCACTACTCTCTGTGTAAACCGGTCTGCTAGCGCTGCTAACGCTAAAGGGACGCTAATGCCTCTCGATTACCTCCACCAGCTTCACCACGTTGGGGTGGTCCAGCTTCTTCAGGATGGCGATCTCCTGGTACACTCGCTCCAAGGGCCCCTTGGGCTGGGGGGGGCCCTCGGAGTCCACCTTGGCACCTCGAGGCGGGGGTCGCCCTGCAGGAAGACGGGGGCGGTGAGATTACAGAACCCCCTTTACCAAAATCGCGGGACAGTCACTGTGCACTATTCATGCTCTAAGGTCTCAAAGCCGCTGGATGTCTGTTGGGTGGACGGCCCGTGCGGCACTTACGCGGGAAGCCAGCCTGCCTCATCAGCTTCTTCTTCGACAGCACTTTCATTGCCTGCGGGAGAGAGGAGACACAGAGTCTCTGTCTGTCAGAGAGCACACGCTTCCCTCCCCCCCAACCCCTCTCTCTCACCGCAGCCCGCGAGATGGACCGCCAGGCCCCAAGGAGCTCCTAACCTTAACCCTTCCTAGCGCCTCCCTGCTCCTGCATCCACTGCGGCGCTCGGGAGACCAGATTATTCTGTAACGTGACACTCCGGTCGATTTCTGCTCCATTATTCTTGCCCCTCTCTCCTCTAACAGCACGCTGCCCTATTTCTTTTTCAGGCATTCAGGAGACAATGACAGCCGGATCTAAGTAAAACACATTCTGTCTTTTAAAAAAACGCAATCAGTATGTGTTAGTTTATTACCCTTTATTCAGCCTGACTGCAGTACTCTTTGTATGAAATCTGATATTTATCAGATGAAATCCAGTGTTCATCTAAATCGCCCAACGTTTGCGTGTTTTTTCCCCTGACCGCGAGGGGCGGGGGTTTTTCGGAGGGGCGGGGCACCGGCGATACTCACATAATACGTGTTGTCGTCCTCGTTGTACGCCAGCTTGACGACTCCATAGGAGCCCTTGTCGGGAAACAGGAGACACACAGTGAGCCGAAGATGAGCTGCAGCTGTCCCATAATTCCACCCTGTCCAGCAGGGAAGCGCGGTGCCATGGCACCTGAGAGGGGGCGCTGTCCCCTCTCGCCCTCCCCCCATGCGGGGAGAGCAGGATGGGGGGGTAGGGAAGGAGGGGGGACGTGGGACATATCTGCTCAAAGCTGCTCGACAGGTAAAGAAATCCTGCCTGTGCCGATGTGCACTTGCTGCCCATTTTGATTAAGGTCTGCCAAATCATATTAATATATTTATATATTATATGAATTGCTTCTCTCACAGGAAACCACACACGGCACACTGACACACTTACACGGCTGCACTGCGGTAAGGTAGCACTTCCTTCCCCCTGACCCACCCACACAGACACACACCCGCTCTCTTTCACCTGGCCCCTCTCTCTCACACACACACACACACACACACACACACACACACACACAAAATGCACACACAAACACACACACACACACACACACACACACACACACACACACACACACACACACGCCTGCTCTCTCTTTCACTTGGCCCCTCTCTCTCTCACACACACACACACACACACACACACACACACACACACACACACACACACACACACACACAAAATGCACACACACACACACACACACACACACACACACGCACAGGTCCCGGTGGAGTGGACAGATTGGAGCTATAGCAGGGAGGCTGCTTGCTGCCTGCAGTCTATTCCACGGATATACAAACAACCTTTCGGGGAAAATCTTTTCAGAAGCTTTAACGATTTCCCACTGATTGAAGAGAGCAGAGACAGAGGCCTTGCAGAACCACAGCAGGGGCACTCAGACGAAGCTCTTCTATTGCAAGCGATTACAACACTTTTTTTTAATCTACCATTCTCTTAAAAGTTGGAACATACTTTTTTCCCATCTTAAATCAGATTTTCAGAAATGCACTATGTGGGAAGGAACGCATGGAAATTATTGATCTTCCTCAGTTTTGATCACTTTTATGCAGACAACTGTGCATGATAGCTGTTACACATAAGTAGATAACGTAGATAAAAATTAGTTTTAGATTCTCTTTACCTTTCCAATCTCATCTTTCAGCTTGTACTGGTTGAGCTGCACACAGTCCTATTAAGACAAAAAGGACAAGGCATCAGACTCGTACGCTGAATTTGGTATTAATATAACAGGTCATTCCAATTCTGGGACACAATCATCATTTGTCCTTATCATAGCATTCATAGAAAAAAAAAATCACTTACAAATGAAGCTTCTCATACCCTTAATATAATCATAATTAATCTACTGGCCTTTCACTTGCCAACTTGTTTGTGTTCACTTTCTGACAACTTTCTTTCTATGTGTGAGAATAAGTGCACTTGTCAAAACATCTATGCAATTCAATAAAAAATTGCACAAGGTAAATGACTAAGTGCCAGGAAAAATAGGACAAAAAGTAAACAGCGAAAGTAGGCAAGCCTTATAAACAAAACAAATAATTAGACAAACACAGGGAGAGCTTAACAGTGAAACCTCCAAGGAGGGCTGTTAAACATCAAAGGGTTAGACCTACAAACGGGTGCTGATCTTATCAAAGGAAGCCAGGAGCTGGAATTTTCCAAAAGATGCAAATCTACTGCTGTATAGTAGCCACAATACGGAAGCAAAACTTTGGTTATTTTAATTTTTCTCTTTATTTTACATTTTATTTCTGTGAAGTGTTATCTTATAACCTCAGTTTGTAGAACCCTGGCAGTGACATTACTCTGCTACAGTGGTGCACTTCCACTTCACCTGAAAATGTCTAAATTCTAATGACAATCAATATCCAAATGGCTTCCAAGAGGCCCCATGTTTTAAATGTATTTAAGGTATAGAACAATACATTCGAAGTAATTCAATACAGAGGAATGTATATAGAATGTACTCTTTATAATTTTACAAAGTACTTTCCTATGGGTTATTATTTTTATAGCATCAACCAAATTGCACAAACATATACTAATCATATTAAACTACAACTGATTTCATGACACCCCCACCTCCCTTCATCTCAGGCTAATTTATTAGGCGCAGTTTTGAAATTCCACCTCCAGCTTTTTACTAAAACCAGCTTGATTCCTACAACATCACATTTTTGCAAATCTAGCCCAGAACATTTACCAGGCTGTTCTTTCTAGTCTAGTCAATGCTACAGAATCTATATTACTAAAGAGAAACATACAAGCTGTAAACAGTCTATTCTACATCATCTACTTGTGTCAAGGGACAAAAAGCATCTTGCCTACAAACTACAGCAGGACAGCAAGAAAAAGGATTCATCTAGCCACCTGACCTTACCTTTGAAGCATTCCCTCACTCTTTGATAGTCAGTTGCCATATTATTGATTGGGTGAGAGAGACATGTTTTGCCTATTAATGGGTTGCATTAATATATCATAAACTAGTTAATGTCTTCAGAGAATAGTTTATACCCTTGACGAGCTGTTAAAGATTAAAAAACAATATTCACATCAAGGGATTTCAGCCAGGGACCTGGTTCAGAGAATAATGTGAGAGGGTCTTCAGAACAATTTGGAGGGAAAAAAATACACTTGCAGGACAAGCATGCAAGTTTAAAATCATCATTCATAATAAATTCCCTGTGTTACAACATCCTGATACATCAAGGCAATTAAAACTTAAAATTTCTATTAAATATTCATTAATTTCCATTACATTTCCAATTTAAATATATGCAGTGATAAAATACTTTAAAAAAACATGAAAAAAAATCTGAGGGAAATAAGTAAGCAGTGATGCAACTACTGAATTAGTAGCATTGACAGAAAAAAGGCCCTTACAGTAGCATTATTGTAGAAAAAGGCCCTGACAGAAGCTGTTGCTTAAAATGGCCTTACAGAGGGATTATTGCATAAGAAGCATCTTACACAAGGTATAAAGCAAAAAAGGGCCCTTACAGAAAGAGTAGCACAGAAAAAGGGCCCTCACAGAAAGAGTAGCACAGAAAAAGGGCCCTTACAGAAAAAGTAGCACAGAAAAAAGGGCCCTCACAGAAAGAGTAGCACAGAAAAAGGGCCCTTACAGAAAAAGTAGCACAGAAAAAGGGCCCTTACAGAAAGAGTAGCACAGAAAAAGGGCCCTCACAGAAAGAGTAGCACAGAAAAAGGGCCCTTACAGAAAAAGTAGCACAGAAAAAAGGGCCCTCACAGAAAGAGTAGCACAGAAAAAGGGCCCTTACAGAAAAAGTAGCACAGAAAAAGGGCCCTTACAGAAAGACTAGAGCAAAAACAGGCCCTTACTAAACTAGTCCAGGCTGCTGGACACACTTAGGGGATTGGTGATTTGGCTTTACACACAAGCCCCCTCTGTGCTTGCCCTGCAGGGCAGTGGTGTGGCAGGGGAGGACCCACCTGCAGGTCGGTGATGGAGACCCTGTGTGACTCCACGGTGGGCCGGCGCGGGAGGCGGGGGGAGGCGTGGGGGAGGTGATGGGGGAGTAGGGCAGGGAAGGGTAGATGTAGCGCCCGTTGAGGCCGGGGGAGCCGCAGGGCGAGGAGGCGGTGTGGGTCCTCTCCTGGAGGGACAGTTTGCGGTCCGACAGGTTGAGCCGGGCGCGGCTCTCGCGGGACTCGGGGAAGAGGGCCTCGGGGCTCCCCGCGTGCGACAGGCGCTCGTGCATGGGGGACGTGGCCGGCTCGGGGGTGTCAGAGCTGTCCATGTCCTCCACCTCCTCGCCGGGGCCACTGGGCTCGTACTCTGTGACCACGATGAGGGACTCCATGACCGCTGGGGGCAGGTTCAGCACGGAGGGCGGCGGCGGCGGCGGGTGCTGACGGTGCGGTGGGCGTGGCTGCGTGGAAGAGGGCGGGCACAGGGCATGGCCGCAGGCGGGCGGGGGCTTAGCAGAGGGCAGGGCGGAGACACATGACGACATGGCGTCCGTCCCGAAGGCCCCCAGACCTCTCCTCCATCAGAATCTCAGGTTTCTCGGCTGTGAGGAAAGAGAGAAACACAGATCCCACTGCAAACACCAAACACACACTCACCTACAGGCCAAAGTCCCCTCTCATCAGCTCCACTCTGCCTTGCAGTACATACTGCCATCACTGCTTCCCTTTTAGCCAATATTATTCTGGACAGCTAGCTTCACCAAATGTTATGGAGTTTACCAGCTAGGCCTGGTGGATGAAAACTGCTCGCAGACACCAAGCTAAACAAACTGAAAGCTGAAAGGCATCCAAAGACATGCCATTTCCTCTGTTCATCGTTCCTCTACTGTTCACACATTACCCACTGATTGCTGGGTTTTATTTTTCCAGTTGTGCCATTGGTTTGTCTTGCATTCATTTTCCTGACACCTTCAGACGATTTCCGCTTCCACTGAGATCCCTACAGTAAGCCGAGGGGAGCCAGTATAATTCTAGTGAATGAATCTTTAATGCAATTCAGCCTCACCGCAGAGACATGCTGTGTCAGATCTAGCTCATCCGTCTTTCAGGTTTTGCCCTTTGACACGAGGCAAACCAAGCTAATGTAAACTATGTCCCAAATGAGCAGATCACCGGGCAGCTAAGCCTTCAGGAAGATGACTCTATCCTGAACATTCCTATGCAGTCAACAATACACATAGCTGCAGTCAGGGGTGAACACTGCTCATTGCAGGAATCAACCCTGACCACAGACACATTTCTACTGGACATTATACAAACTAAATAGGACCAGCTGTGAGTGCAGTCACAACAGCCTTTCAAAGCTGACAACTTATGCATAGGTTAAAAAAAAACCCCTTCCAAGCTCTGTTAAAACACAAGCACAGCGGGCAAAAACACTCCCTTTCAAAGTACTACAGTTCTATTTTTGTCAGAGCAATTCTCTTGTGCATCTGCTAATATCTTCAGAAGAAAGAGATTTCGTAAAACAAATGTTCAGCGTTTGGCAGTACGTCCATCTTGCCAGCAGGCAGAACACTGTGCCAGTTTTTACTTTGTGCCTCTGGCAAGGAAGGGCTGGGCCAATTAGAGGGTGCCCCATAACCTCTCTGTCTCTGT